>CM048747.1:563165504-564365504 GCA_026315105.1 Locusta migratoria | reverse complement strand
TATTTAATTTAGGATCTAGTGATATATAAAACATGGTCTGCCCTAATTTATTTAAACAAAAGGTATATATGAAATCATGTTGTGCAATAGTTATAACATGTAGTATTGTTGTTTTTATACAAATTAGTATCTATATAGGTTCAGCAATTTCCGAAACTAAGTGTAATGCATTTTTAGTGTTTGCAGCTATTATTTACGAAAGTATTAAAAACTGAAAATTACGTAAAAGGTCAGCCAAAGTTATATTTAAATCAACGTACTATTTCTTAAAAGCGTTTAACCAATAGTGTTAATAGAATTTCCAACAGAAGGCGGAAATGTGATATTTTACATGTCCGGTAATGAAGTTTTACTTTAGGTGTCAGATATTTCGTGTTTCTACGTTGGCAACTGATTTTTAGGAGTTTGCAACATAGCAGAAATGTAACACTATGTAAAATCGATAAGCGGGTCAAAGCCCACTGTCCAGTCACTAGTTGATCATTCCGGGGCAGTAATAGAAGAAAGCAAACGGAAAGCTGAAGTTCCAAATTTAACCTTTAAGAAATCTTTCACGCAGGAGGACCGCACAAATGTACCATCATTTGATTAAAGTACTAATTCCGAAATGGGGGACATAGCAATAGGTATTTCCGGTGTAGAGAAGCAGCTGAGAGAGCTAAATACGAAAAAGTCTGCTGGTCCGGATGGAATACCAGTTCGGTTTTACAAAGACTATTCTGCGGCATTGGCCCCCTACTTAGCTTGCATTTATCGCGAATCTTTAATTCAGCGCAAAGTTCCTAGTGATTGGAAAAAAGCGCAGGTGACTCCCGTTTATGAGAAAGGAAAGAGAACTCACCCACACAATTACAGGCCAAATATCGTTGACATCAATTTCATGTAGAATTTTGGAGCATATTCTCAGTTCGAATATAGTAAATTGCCTTGAAACGGAAAAGCTTCTTTCCATGAATCAGCACGGGTTTAGGAAACATCGTTCATGTGAAACTCAGCTTGCCCTTTTCTCACATGACATCTTGCGAGCCATGGATGAAGGGTAACAGGCGGATTGTGTTTTTCTCGACTTCAAAAAGGCGTTCGACGCGGTGCCACACTGCAGACTGCTAACGAAGATACGAGCTTATGGAATAGGTTCACAGATTTGTGACTGGCTGGAAGACTTCCTAAGTAATAGAACGCAGTACGTTGTTCTCGACGGCGAGTGTTCATCAGAGACGAGTGTATCGTCAGGCGTGCCCCAGGGGAGTGTGATAGGACCGCTATTATTTTCTATCTATATAAATGATCTGATGGACAGAGTAAGATGTAATTTGCTGCTGTTTGCTGATGATGCTGTGTTGTATGGGAGGGTGTCGTCTGTAACTGACTGTAATAGCTTATAGGATGACTTAGACAAAATTTCTAGTTGGTGCGAAGAATGTAGAAAAATGTAAGGTGATGCGCATGAGTAGAAAAAACAATCCCATAATGTTCGAATACAGCATTACTAGTGAGCTTCTTCATGCTGTCGCCTCGTTCAAATATCTAGGCGTAACATTGCAGAGCGATATGAAATGGGACGAGCATGTAAGGACAGTTGTGAGTAAGGCGGACAGCCAACTTCGATTTATTTGGAGAATTTTGGGAAGATGTACTTCACCTGTAAAGGAGACCGCGTATAAAACTCTTTTAAGACCACGTCTTGAGTATTGCTCAAGTATTTGGGACCCGCAGCAGATCGGTTTGAAGGAAGACATAGAGGCGGTTCAGAGGCGAGCAGCTAGATTTGTTACCGGTAGGTTCGACCAATGCACGAGTGTCACGGAAATGCTCCGGCAACTCAATTGGGGATCGCTGGAAGAAAGACGACGTTCTTCTCGTGAAATTCTGTTGCGGAAATTTAGAGGGCCGGAATTTCAAGCTGAGTGTAGTACGATCTTGCTGCCGCCTACTTATATTTCGCGTTAAGATCGCAAAGAGAAGATAAAAGAAATTAGGGCTCGTACGGAGGCATATAGGCATTCTTTTTTTCCTCGTTCAATTTGGGAGTGTAATAGGAAAGGAAATGCCTAGTAGTGGTGCAGTGTACCCTCCGCCACGCACCTTACGGTGAATTGCGGAGTATGTATGTAGATGTAGATAGGTACTACCACATCTGAAAATCTGTTGTTGGCCAGGCTGATGCCATCTTGTAATGGCTAAGATATGATTTGATTACTGTTGGGGAAACAGTTTTTAACAATCGCAAACATCCCCCTCTCCACCTCCAGTACCGCCAAGTAAAGAATTTAGGACTCTGGCGTGTTTCAAATTACATTTCACATGAGCATTCGCTACTAACTAGAACGAAGTTGGATTAGGTTTCGATGTTTCCTCAAAGTACCATATCCCTCCAGGTCTCTACGAACGGCGCGATCCTAATTACCAGTGAAAGAGCATGGTGGAGTTGTTACCTTGTCGTCTGAAGTCAACGGTGACGGTAGGTGCAGGGTTGAAGTTCCAGGCAGCGCAACGTTATTCATTGCGCTACTTCTAGCAGATCATGTGCACATGCCGTTAATGGTGAGAAAATAGTAAATATTTCATCTCTATGCATATATATATATGACTAATCGAGTCTCGAACATCAACACGAGCTTTGATTAACAGTGCGTTCACATATAGAGCACGAACGAAAACTCATTTTGTCATTGAATGAGTTTATAAGGTATCCTATTTGTCAATTATTGTAATGAAATTGAATTTACGTTGCTTTCTCGTCTCTAATAACTAACGCAATGTTGTCTACTGCGTCTTATGGTACCCATTATGAATAATTGAACGACTGTACTTCACGGGGGTTTTGTGAGTAGACTATCCGCAACACAGCTACGTTATTTGGGTTGCATTCAGCAGTGATCCACTTTTTTTTGCTGTCAAGTGTACATGGCCGACATACTCACTGTTGCTTCAAAAGGTGTATTGTGAACCATGTTGGTTATTTGAAAACAGGGCATCTAAAAAGATTCAAAATGTTTGGATAGAAGGTTATGCCGATTGGAAGCATATTGTGGAAGTGATAGAAAGACACGAGGCGTCGAAAATTCACTTCGATTCTTGTCTTGAGTATCAACAATGGCGGTTACATGGCACGGTTGATGAGGAACATGAATCAATCCGTAATCAAGAAACAAAAATCTTTTTGGCGTCAAGTTCTCAATAAACTCATGTAATTTAGCTTTTTGTTGACAGAGATTGCACAGACAGCAATGAAAAAAGGAAATTTTTGAGCATTGTTGAGTTACCCGTGAAATACCATCCTGTTTTAGAAGAAATGTTAAGTAAGCCAAAGGGCCAGATAAAATACTTTAGTCCAAAAATACGAAATTAGCTTATTGCTGTTCAAGCCCTAAAAGTGGAAAATGTACTTATAAACGAAATACCAACGGATTCATTTTACTCCACCATATTTCAAACGACTCAGGAAATTTCGAAAAGAGATCAGTTACGTGAACTTTACCGTCACTGTTTGATTGAGAAAGATGAAAATTTGAATCCCAATAGCACTCATTATTAAAGAATCATATTTAGGATTTCACGAAGTTAAAGACCAAACTGGCACAGCAGTGTCAAACCATATTATAACATCTATAAATGACCAAATATTCCTCTAAATAAGTATCGTGGTCAAGGACATTATAGAGCGAATACCATGAAAGGCACATATGGTGAAGTTGAAAAGCCTATAAGAGAAATCGAGCCAAATGCAATGTATGTCCATTGTGCTGCTCATAACCTAAATCTGGTAGTCAATGATGCAGTAAAAGGGCGTTATTAAAATTCAAACGTTTTTTGAAACCGTGCAACAAATTTACAATTTATGAAATTTATGTCACTGAAGAAAAAGATCGAAAACTACAACTATATTGCATTACTGGTTTTCCATTGCAAAATTCTACAGACTATAGATGCAACCTCTAAAGCACTTTAATCTACAGATACAGATCATGTTTCCATGTGTGTCTAGAAGAAGTGGAACATTATCGATCTGAATTTGGAGATTTAAAACAGGAAGCAAAGAGTGTAGCAGAAAAATGGTTCATCAACCCTGAATTTCACAAAACTCGTCAGAGAATGGTGAAACATCATTTTGATCAAATTTGCGATAATGAACGTCTCCAAGATCCAGAGAGCTTCTTTAAAGTGAATGTGTTCCATCGCGTGTTGGATATCGTCATCAATCAACTGAGACTGCGTTTTATGCAACAAAACAAATTGTTCATCATTTTAGAGTCCTACAGCCCACCACTTTGAAAAATTTAAATGACACCGTTTATTAGGGAAAGCTTTAGAATTTGTTGACAGATGTAAAAAAGACATACCTGCGTAATTTTCCAAAGAAATTTTCAGTTTTCGATTCACTTTTAGGCACGAAATTGAAAAGTCAACAAGCTTAAGGCCATTTACCGCTTTATTGATCATAAAGAAGACGTCCAAAATCCCACAATTCACAGGTCAATCTAAAATAAAAAATATTTGCACTTTAAAACCAAATTGCTCCATACGCTATAAAGTAGAATAAAACAAAGAAGATATTGGTATAAGTTATTTTGAGATAGACTAGTTGGTTCACTTGTAAACTCGAGTCTCTACAATAAAACAATCCGTTATCAGGAACTGCTGCCGACGAACGCCATTAGAAGTTAACGGCACAATTACACAGGTAGACTTACTGTGTTTTCGTCCTGTGTGCTAAAGGCTGCCGGCTGACCAACGCCGTCCAGGCACCCAATATGTGCAACATATGGCTGTAGGAGAAGTGAGCGATAGTGGAGTTCTGAAGGACATAGTGGCTAAATAACTTGTTACTGAAGTCTTCATTCTATATGTTACGTGGATCAAATTATTTTCCGTGTTGTTAGACTCCCACTCATTGAATAATTTTGTCACAGCAGGTTTCAATTTGTTCTGTTTTTCATAACCATTGGTATAAGTAAGTAACCCAATATATGTAAGGGAACTATATAAATGTTAAAAGCTATACAATGTCATTTTTTTTATTTTGGGGGAGGGAGCGTTCAGATAAATTTGCCAAGTGTCTCTAATGGTATACTTACGCCACTGAAGGTATCTTTTATTTTCCTGATCTGATTTTGATAACATCAAACGTACTGCGTGATCAAAAAGTCAGTATACATTTGAAAACTTAACAAATCACGGAATACTGTAGGTAGAGAGGTAAAAATTGACACACATGCTTGGAATGACATGGGATTTTATAAGAACAAAAAAGGGGTTAAAAATATTCGACAGATGGCGCTTCATCTGATCAGAAAAGCAATAATTAACATAGCAAATTAAGACACAGCAAAGATGATGTTCTTTACAGGAAATGCTCAATATGTTCACCATCATTCCTCAACAATAGCTGTAATCAAGAAATAACGTTCTGAACAGCACTGTAAAGCATGTGCGGAGTTATCGTGAGGCATAGGCATCGGATGTTGTAATAACAGAGAGACAGACATGACGGTTGTACATGAAAAACGTTAAATTGCGATTGTTTTTTTTTTTTTTTTTTTTTTTTTTTTTTTCGTTATCCGTAGCCCCAAGGTACGATGAAGTTACCTGTGAAAACCCCATGCGGATTCGTGAAGATATCTCTTTTTTTCGTGATTCTATTTCGATGAAATCACCCCTAGATACTGAACCATGATTCCTGTGAAAACCGCATGAAAACTCGCCCACTAGTTCTGTAGATGGAAGCGGACAGGCGCAGGCCTTCACAGACTTATTATTAGTTTAGATTAGTATGCACGGTTAAGCTATTCCTAAAAGCACGGCTTAGCATAATAAACCCGCCTCTCAGAAACTTTTTTAATCACGCTACCACTGGAATTCCGCTGTTCTGACGACCGCTGACACGGAGAACCTTTGTAGTTTTACAGGAGGCTGGAGGCTGACGTTCGCTTCTACTTTGTAAATTGCCACATTTTCCTTCTGCTGCTACAGTTGAATAAAACTAATCTTTTGTGCCGTACACGTTTTGTTTTCATTATAGGAAGTCATCACAAATAGCTTGAAGCTTATAGTTATTTGTCTGAGTTCAATGTTTTGTTTTAGAAGCTCTATTTGAAGTTGGGTATTGAGGTTACATGGATTTCTGATTTTATACAACGTATCAGTAGTTGAAATTTATATATACAATGTTTCTGTATATTTTTCGAAATGTTGACTTGCTCTTTTCCTGACTTCGGATGTTTATTAGCGCAACATTAAGAACTCGACATTAATTTGCGTCATGTTGCGCTTTCGACATTATCTGAAATTAAATTTCTTTCTGACAATTAGAAATCATTGCATGCTTTTTACAATTTTAATATGTCTGCTGGTTTGGTCGCAAAACCTGCAAAATGCTTGCAGCATTTACATCTTCAAACACTACCATATATCGACTGCACATTTGCCTGTACCAAAGAACTTTGAACGAAATTCTCGTGAAACGCGTCGTCGTGTGTTTCTTTTTCTCACCTCTGTGGAAATAACTTACTGTGGGTGAAGGAAACACTATTCATGTGGCGTACGGTAGCCATGACACATAGTGGAGTATTTGCCGTGAAATGTTGGGATAAAAGGGGGAAACTGAAGATCGCCAAACGAGTGTAGGGGGTGCATTGTGTAACAGCTGATCACGACACTCCGCTGATGACGTGTTTCCTGATTCTCTGTTGTTTATGACTTTACTATTTCATAGTTCGAATTTAGAAGACGTTTGCATGTTGCAGAAAGGCAGCAGCTGTTTAACAAATATGTGTTAATATAAATATTTTTAATTATATATTAACACCAACATTTCGAAGTTCAATTGAACATTACTTTGGAGCGTCTGGCATTTTGGTAAGCGGTTTTAAAGTTGTGTCATAGATTTTGGCACCGTTTCTAAGTTACAGCCGTTATTAGTGTAATATTGAGATCCTATCACATTAATAATAGGTTGCGTAAATGTCTATCATTTTTATAACGATTTAAATTTAACGAAACTGTCTACCAATAACATTCATGTGTGTTTATGTTACAAATGAGGTTACTACTAAACATGTATTCTGTATAGCTGATGACAACATAGAAACCACTGTTTGTTAGTAGCTTTGAAACTGTAGAAGAGATTAATTTTTTTTTTTTTAATTTTATTACATAACGTGAAAAAAAAGAATGTTTAATGTATTCATCCCTACAGGTCACTTTCGATTCGGATTCCTACCACTGAAAAATAAAAATATTCTTTCAAACCGTCTTGATTGCAAATTTTTTATTAGTTAAAGACGCGTTTCGCCCTTTAGCAGGGGCATCTTCAGATTATCTGCGTGACAGAATTTTCACAAAATTACAAGGCGGAATTACAAACGGTTATAATGGTACATGGGCTTATTTTGTGTTAAGAAGACAGTATAAATGGTAAACAAAGCTTACAATGCGCTCTCCGTGGTGTGACACCGTAAGTCGTTATTGCGGTGTTTCTATTTTCCTGGAATGTTTTTTGGTTTTTTGTGGCCCTACAAATGTTCGGGTAATAACGAATTACAATTGGAACATACTCGGTAAAGATGTGAGAAACATAAAACCGATTTTTAAGATTACCTTAATCGAAGCGGTGGTCTCCGATGACACAAGATAAGCCCATGCTTACAATTGCGCTCACGGGCGGTGGGCGGGCGTGGTGTGCTGCTCCGCCGACTTGTACAGACTAAGGGAGTGTGGGTAGGGAGTGACATAGGAAGCCGATGTGTAAGACGGGACGGGTGAAATCTAGCTATCTGAATACAAATGTAACGAAAAGGAGGTTATTAAGCAGGACAGAAGTTTATAATTTATGTTGTTATTTGTAAATGAGAGGAATTTTATTTGAACAGAGACATCATAATATCTAGGAATGTTTGATCTTTGCATGCCAACTGATCGTTTAGGAGGTGTGGGTGTCCAAAGTAAGCGCGCTTCGCTATCTCAAACTCTTCCAGTAAATTTAGCTTACGCCCCTTCTGCGCTATATGCAAGATTTGCATGTTGTCAATGGTAGGTTGTTGATGATCGGATGCTTTAATGTGTTCCGCAAAAGGGGAATGTTTTTTGAGTTGGCCTTTTTTTGTAAGAAGGCGCTCAGTAAAACGTACTTTAAAGGTCCGGCCTGTCTGTCCTATATATTCAGCTGGGCATTCGGGACATAGTAGTTTGTAGACTCCTGAGGAAAGGTATCTGTCCTTATTGGTTTGTTCGTTGTGTGGGAGAATTTGCTGTATGCTCAAAGGGCTACTAAATACGACTTGTACATTTGTGCCACGAAAGAGTTTAGTCAGGTCATGAGAAAAATATCCCATGAAAGGAATGGCGATACGTATAACTTCATCGTCAGGTGTTACCGAGTGAAGGTGTGGTACATCTTTAGAACGTGTTTTATAGTACATTTTGCGAACCAAGGACGGGTTGTAACCATTCATTTCGGCGATGTTTTCCAGATTATTTATTTCTTTATTGACGGAAGTTTCAGAAAGGGGACTCTCAAAAATTCTGCTAATCATTGATTTAAAAAAGCTCATTTTGTATTGCCATGGATGGCATGAAGATGCATGTATGACTGATTCACTTGTGGTCGGTTTTCTGTAGATTTGGAATACCACTTTGTTTTCAGCTAACTGTAACTGTAGGTCCAAAAAATTTAAGACACTGGAGGAGTTCATTTTTTCATGTGTAAAGGTTAGTTTCGGGTGTAAGTTGTTGAATTCATAAACTAGTACTGTTACATCAGCTAGGGTGCCATTGAAAATAATCAGGATGTCATTATTTCTGATGGCTGGCTAAACTCTTTCGTGGCACAAATGTACAAGTCGTATTTAGTAGCCCTTTGAGCATACAGCAAATTCTCCCACACAACGAACAAACCAATAAGGACAGATACCTTTCCTCAGGAGTCTACAAACTACAATGTCCCGAATACCCAGCCGAATATATAGGACAAACAGGCCGGACCTTTAAAGTATGTTTTACTGAGCACCTTCTTACAAAAAAAGGCCAACTCAAAAAACATTCCTCTTTTGCGGAACACACTAAAGCATCCGATCATCAACAACCTACCATTGACAACATGTAAATCTTACATATAGCGCAGAAGGGGCGTAAGCTAAATTTACTGGAGGCGTTTGAGATAGCGAAGCAGTCCAGACGGTTTGAAGGAATATCTATTCTAACTGATTGCTGTTGTACACCATGGATTGGAAATCATTTTATATGAAAAATAAAAAGGAATATCCTTTTTTTACATTAACGTTAACGTCGTACGAAGTGTCTAAGGAATTTTCTTCTAGATCAGTTGATGAGAAGATGAAGGGGCAGGGCATTTGGCTAACTTAAGAGAAACCTTCCTATCATTACACCTTCACCATAATGTATACAGCAAGTTAGGGGGAACGTAAAGGTCAACGTTGCAATTTTCTTGGTAAAATAACCGAAATTATGGAAAGTTGCGTGGTGCGAACAGAAAGACAAATTAGAAATGCATAGCGAGCTACCCCAGACGCCGCTCTGAGGTGGGAAATTAAGTGCTTTACAACAAGAGTCCAAAGCGAGCAGTTTCGACGTTTAAAACTGTCAAAATTAGTTTAGTCCAGAATTTCTGTGCAAATATTCCACTGTGCGATTTTGAAAAACGGTTACATAATTAAATACAAGTCTGCCAAGATTCTCGGTTGACTCGATAAATATATATCTGGTGTGGAACCACAGCTAAAGGATAGCTGATAATGAATAAGTAATGGAGCTTGACTGCACCTGTTTCACTCGTGCGAAGGAGTAGCGCGATGTTTCGGACTGTGACGTTTCCGACAGACAGCGAGCGGTCGTCGTCAGGAGCGACGCGGCGCGGCGCGGCGCGGCAGGGAGGCGCGACTGGCGCTCGCCACAGCCGAGAGCGCGGCCGCGGTGCCTCGCTGTGCGCATGCGCCGCGGTGCCGCGCTGTGCGCATGCGCCGTGGCGCCGAGCCGCGCCGTGATGCGCATGGGCCTGAGGCTGGCGCGGCCCCAGCTGACTGGTGGTCGATCCCGTTGTCGAGCCGTTCCTTTTTTACCCAGTTATTCTCAATAAAGGAGACAAAATGGTCTACAAACGTCTAGTTTATTTATAAGAGCTAAACATTTTTAGAAATCCAAAATTGCTTTTCTCCTCTGCCTACATCACATAAGGCTTATTTTTCTTTTTCTTTTTTTTTTCTTTTTTTATTTATTTATTTATTTATTTTTTTTTTTTTTTTACGCAAAAAATCTAAGAAGTAGGTAGCACGAAGGAACGAAGAAAATTACAAATTGCAGCCACCTTAATGTCACATATTGAGAAGAAAGGGAAAAATCGATTTATTTGAACACTGATACATTACATTTGTGAAGAAATATTATAATTTACGGCAGGAACTAAATATTAAATGAAGCAGATGAAATTTAACAATGTACGAATAAAAACAGAAAAACACATGAGAAATCTGCTTTTGATGAAAATTACGAAGAAATAAGCAATGTCACTTTACGATGCGTGTAAAACGAATGTATCAGACAGAATCCGACTTTTATGTGCGTCAAATTATTAAATTATACAATACCTGTAAAATGTAAATTACTAATAACTTTTTTTTTTTTTTTTTTTTTTTTTTTTATCAAAACTATATTGCCAGTGACCGTTACAACGTCAAAGGATAAAAATGCAGTCGTCGGTCGCAAATTAAAAATTATTTAACCCGGTTACGGCAGTGACTATGATTGCTTTCATCAGAAATTGTAAAATAAAACAAGTCACAAAGTAAAGTATACAACTCAGCTGTAAAGCTTACATCAGAAAATGCCGAGTGGAGTTGTGAAGAGGAAGACGTTACCTCAGTAGTGCCAACTAACACCGGAAGTGACGTATTCACAGAAATTAGCACATCAGTTGAGATGCTGTGAGTTTTATCTTTGCGCTTCAGGCGTTTTCCAATGTCTTTAGCCCATATTGTGCCTGCGTGAACTGCCGATTAAGTGAATGGCGTAGTGTGTCGCAAATCTAATTCTTTCGTAATTGCCTGCTTCCCTAAAACTGCATCCCATTAGCCAGCGCCGGTCCGTCCGCATAGGCAAACTAGGCAGTTGCGCTGCGCCCACAGGTCGACAGAGCGACGGCGTGCCCTCTGCCCTCTGACTCCTCAGAGCTCAGAGCTTCAGAGCTCCGCTAGCGGCTGCTGGCCCGCGCAGTCTGCGCTAACGACCACACACGACGTCACGGTAAAAAAGAGTACAAGGGTTGCACAAACAAAGGGAAAAATATAAATTAATAAAATTCAGCAACCAATTGCTTGTAATTATTTATTTTAGACGACCGGTTTCGGACGCTTGAGAGCCCTTCTTCTGGTCTCTATACAGACAAACAAGTGGATTGGTATACAGTAAAGGCTATAAAACGTACAAAAGTCGGTTACAGAAATTTGAAGCAGTTTGGAACCAAATCGAATGTAATAAGATATGTTCATATAATGGGATAAAATTAACACTGACATTTTAGTATTGCTGCTTAATGAACGTAGCTGCACACTATTAGGAGAATCAACACTGAGTGCAGAGATTATGCAGTGAATAGCAATCAGCTGCTAACAAAGTAGCTATGGATGAGCCTCATAGTGAAAGAGTAAAAATAAATAAGGAAAAGCCTATGGGAAAACAGTAATATATATATATATATATATATATATGCAGGGCCCACAGTGTTAGTGATGTCGTACATTGACATTTTAATAACAACAATTATATAATTTCAACACTGTACATTTTTAATTCGTTAGTTACACTATAAGCTTATTTCAACTTAATAGTCATCTTCAGGTGTTACGCCACATTCTGTTATGCTGAACATTTCAATATTATTGTGATGTGATATATTTTATTATTATTTTTTCTTCTTTTATATATATGTAATATTAATATCACATAACTTATAATATTGTGCTGTCATGCAAGATCTTTATCAAGTTATGGATTTCGATATTTATTTATTAAAATAATAAATATATAATATTTCATATCATGTAACTTATAACATTGTGCTGTCATATATATATCAAGTTACGGATTTTGACATTTATTTTAATAAATATCAAAATCCATAACTTGATAAAGATCTTGCATGACAGCACAATAATATAAGTTATGTGATATTTATATATATATAAAAGAAGAAAAATAATAATAAAATATATCACGTCACAATAATATTGAAATGTTCAGCATAACAGAATGTGGCATAACACCTGAAGATGACTATTAAGTTGAAATAAGCTTATAGTGTAACTAACGAATTAAAAATATACAGTGCTGAAATTAAATAATTGTTGTTATTAAAATGTCGATGTACGACATCACTAACACTGTGGGCCCTGCAGATAACATGGTCCCCTTATGTTTCTCCATTCTTGTGATATAAGTGTTGTAACAGTATAATTTATTGAACACTATTGAACGCTACACATATATACCAATCTGCACGGTACGGTGGTGGCAAGTTACGGACTCAGTTAATGTTGACATGAGACCGGCGAGAGCTACACCACGACTCGCCCGGCCGCGGCGGCGCTGCAGGCCTCAGAGGCGGCGCCATCGCGCGGGGACTCGGCCGCGGCGCGGCTTTTAGAAGCCGCGGACGGACGGGCGCGCTCCAACAATAAGACTGTGAGCTCAGTCTGTATTGGCATGTTATCCCACTTATTTCCTCCTTATGTAATACTGTGATACATTAGAAATTTTTAATATCATTGTATAGTACAGTCAAGCAATATATATCGAACATATACTGGATACACTTTTTACATATTTTATCCCTTATTTAAGTGGGCATTTTACTTCCCCTTTAGTTCTTTACTGTACTGTACTCAGACAATTTGTTAAATTGCCACATTGCAGATTATATTACCATGCAGTGCTCTCATTAACGGAGAAAGAATGGCATTTTGTCTTACATGAAACAAAGAGATATTGTACAGCTCTGCAATATTTTTTTTTAGATTGTGTGGTGTCACACTAAACTTATAAAAATGCTAGTATATCTTATTCATTTCAGTGAAGAACACACTAAAGTGATTAGTAGGTGATACTTCGTTCTGTGCCGGCCGCGGTGGCCGAGTGGACTGAGGCGCTCCAGTCACGGTCTGCACGGCCACTACGGTCGGGGGTTCGAATCCCCCCTCGGGCATAGATATTTGTGCCGTCCTTAGAATAAGCTAGTTCATAAGTAGTTTGTAAGCTTAGGGACTGATGACCCCGTAGTTGAGTCCCATAAGTTCTACAAACATTAGAACATTAGAACTTCGTTCTGTGACGGTACTGTCAGAAAACATGGTATACACGTGGTAGGCCTAATTACTCTTTGACCATAGGTCTAACATTTTCTACTGTACTGTGCACATCAGTTATGACCTACACAAAAACAGTACAATGGCACATTCACAATTAGGACATGGACTATGTATGGCACATTTAGCACTTTATGGCGGCATATTTTGAAAGACAAGTGGTATTTTTGTAACTGTTAAGTCACATACTTCAATTAGTAGCATGACAATACCAATATTTAATCACATTTGCTACTGTAGCTACAGTCAGTCAGTGTCATGTGTCTCTCAGAACACTGGCTAAATGCAGATCAGATACATTCATTTTATATACCTGGCTACACCATTGCAGGAGTAAGCACAAAAATGGGGCAACTGCAGTATGAGTTAGAAGAGGCTTGGAATACAAAAACTGTCGATATTTTCCAACACCTCAATACAGAAATAGATTTTGAGACAACAGTCATTGAAGATAGTGGTACAAAAACACTTATCATATGCATCTACCGATCTCCTGTTGGGAACTTAGTCACTTCTCAATAAATTAGAAAAATTACTAAATGGAATACATGTAGATAAGAAAACAACAATATTATGTGGGGATTTCAACGTAGGAAGTAGGAGAAAAGAATTATTACTCAACCTAACAGATACTTTTGATCTAAAATTAACAGTAACAATCCCAACAAGAATAGCAAGAACAACAGCTACAATCCCAGACCAAATATTTGTAAAAACAACCTGCTCTGCAAAAGTTCTTAAGACAAGTTTTAGTGATCAGGATGCCCACGTGATAACCCTCTCACACCATCCAATGCCCAACCAAACCCATAAAAGTACTGTCACTGCAAGAAGGTTTCACACAGAGAACATAGACACATTCTATCATTTATTAGCAGGAGAAAATTGGGATGAGGTTCCTCAGCTGCATTTCACCAATAAAAAGTTTGAAAAGTTCTCTGATATTTTCAAAAATTATTACGAAATAGCATTTCCTCTCATCACGTGGATGCTAAGAAATACAACCACCAAAGCGAAGACATGGATAACAAGAGGCGTAAGAATCTCAAGCATCACAAAAAGAAACTTGCTCATTTACAAGAAAACCCACACTATATCCCTATATCCCCCATCATGAACAATTACATTACTAAGTATATTCAAATATATAGGAAAGTTATACGACAGGCAAAAATAATGGCCAATGAAAAGTTCATAACAGAGTCGGGAAATAAAAGCAGAGCAATCTGGAAAGTAAGCAAGCAAGGAGAAGACAGGAAAAAAGAAAATATCTCCCTGAACTGTAGCAACAATAGAATAACTGACCCCCCAACAGATTGCAAATCTCTTCAGACAGTACTACGGAGACAATACAGAACAAATCTCATAATGAATAACTATAGAAATAGCCCTACCAACCACCAAACGAGAGTAAATTCTTGCCCTCATTCTATCTATATCTATGAAACAACCCCAAATGAAGTAATATATGCAGCAAAATGCTTCAAAAAACATCTTCTGGAACAGATAACATTCCAGACTTTATCATTAAAGAATGTATTAATATTATTGTGGTACCATTTGCAGATATAATCAATTCATCCTTCTCGCCAGGAACCTTTCCAGACTGCCTTAAACTTGCCAAAGTGATCCCTATCTACAAAAAAGTTGACAAATCAAATATAGAAAACTATAGACCAGTTTCTCTATCATCAGCTTTCGGCAAACTAATTGAGAGAATAATGTATAACAGATTAATAGAGTTCCTGGACAAGAATGAAATCCTATCTGAAGCCCAGTATGGCTTTCAGAATTATAAATCTACAAACAGTGCCATTTACAATTTTTACAAAGTGCTCTAGAAGCAGTTGATAATAAACAAAATGTGTCTGGCATTTTCCTAGATCTAAGTAAGGCTTTTGACATCTTAGACCATAAAATCCTGTTAGAAAACCTCCAAAAGTATGGCATTACAGACACACCTCTAAAATGTTTCTCTTCATACCTAAAAACTCAGGTACAGAAAGTGATGATAACCCTGGACCTAAATGGCAGCTCTAGAACTTGTTTTTCAGGTACAGGTGAAATTACAACTGGAGTACCCCAAGGATCCATACTAGGGCCTATCCTTTTTCTTCTGTAAATAAATGACCTAGATCTAAGTATGAATACATTATTTGTAGATGACACCAGCCTCCTCCTCACAGGGAAAACCTCTGGAGAATTACAAACAAATATAAACAAAGTTACAGTCAGCTAAATGATTGGTTTGAAGGAAATAAATTAATAACAAACACCTAAAAAACGACATTTCTAAATTTCTGCTTGAAGGGAGAAGCTTTCAGCTCCTCAGTGATAATAAACTCCAGTGAGATTTCTATTACACCATCACTGGAAACAAAATTGTTAAGCATTTGGCTTCAACATGATTTTAAATGACACACACACACACACACACACACATAACAAAAACAAATGCAACACTAAAGAAGATATGCTACAGCCTACGTCTACTTGCACACAGAACAAGTTTTGCCACAGTTCGAATCGCATACTTTGCCCAATTCCACAGTGTTCTGCAGTATGGGGTCATATTCTGGGGTAGTGTAGCTGCTAGCTCAGTCATATTCCTGACTCAAAAAAGAGCTATTAGAGCTATGCTCCATGCACGACAAACAGTTTCCTGCAGGCCTCTCTTCCGTAAATATTCGATCCTCCCACTCCCCTGTGTCTTTATCCTAGAAACTTGCAAACATACAAGGAAAAATCTAACAGAGTTAAACAAAAATCTGAGTGTACATGACCATGACACTAGACAAAAAGAACATCTTCATGTTCAGTCAGTAAGGACAGCAGCCTTCATAGCCTTCATTAAAAATCGTGCTATACAAATATACAATAGTCTTCCATAGAAAATAAAACTTAATCCTTCATTTTCACTATTTTGTAAATGCCTAAGGGTATTCTTATCGGGTCACTGTGTCTATTCAGTGGCAGAATTTCTAGATCACATGAAGTACAATAAACGTGAATCAAGGTTGTGTAAAAGCAGGTACTGCTCATAAAGCACGACCAAATGGAATTAACCTGTTGTACTAGTAAAAGACATTTTGATGTTACATGTCATAACAGTGTATGTGTGTGTGTGTGTGTGTGTGTGTGTGAGAGAGAGAGAGAGAGAGAGAGAGAGAGAGAGAGAGAGAGAGAGAGAGAGAGAGAGAGAGCACGCGATTGTGTGCGCGCGTACGTGCACACATGAAACAATCCCATAATCTGTAAAGATTTTCTGGATGAATAAAGAATTTGAATGTGCATACTACAAGGCATGATCTTATAGCTTAACCAATTAAAGAGCTCACTTCCTGCCAGGGGCACAGTTATCAGGCTGAGGTTTTATTGTATCTAGTAGGCCTTTATGTATTTACATTTAGTTATGATTATGGAATTAAACAGGTCAAACTAGGTTAGGTATCTCACGACTGTTAGGTGTTAACCTGAAATTTCTGAAGACTAACTACTAGATTCATTTGAGTTCTATTTGTGTGTTGAGAATCTCAAAAACTGGACATGTAGAGAATATAAATGGAGTGGAAGAGTACTGATGTGAATTTAAGGCTGAACAGATGATTTATTTTCTGGCTGCCATACTAACAGATGTGCAGATCACTGTGGCCCTTTCTAGAATTTAGCATAAAATGGGCAATAATGAAGGACTGGATACCAGCTGCCTTTGACCTATGACGCCGTCATTGATGGGAGCATACCAACGGAAAAAGCGGGAAAGAAACACTGAAAAACACAAAACAATAACCATAAAATAAAACTTTACAAAGAAAGTTTCCTTTCCTCTTCCAAGCAGTTGCCATTACTGATGATCAACGTTCCAGTGAGTAGTTAACTTGGTGCTCGGGTACGTGATAGGTGACTATAAATTGATTAGTTTTTATTGTAAAAAGTAATGTCTCATTCATAACAAAGAAAGTCATCACCACAACACGCTGCTGTGGGTCAAAATCGAGAGGTGGCATCGTGTGCTTCAGTTGAGCCTAAAAATGTAAAGTAATGACGTTTCAACGTTTGAAACTTTCGCCCATGTGAAGCTCACGCGTCAACTATTTGTTTACTAGCGTTCTGCATAAAGCAATGCTGAACGTGGCAAGAAACGACACAGTGGCGGCTTGGAGAAACGTAGTTACACTTCAAAATAAATATGCTGTCGTTAAATGACGAAAATTTTGCAGAAATCTACGAGGTTTTCCAATTTCATGTAGAACTTTATTAGGAAGTGTCCTTTCAGTTTCCTTAAAGAGAATATCTTGCAGAGAAATATAAACGAGAATATAACGCCTTCTTTTATGTAAACGAAGGCTTCCGCGGCCGTTGTCGTTGTTGATAAAACTCTTCTGGGTATTGGACCGCATCGTCAATATGTCAAATATTTCACCGACGTTTCGGCCATTATTGCAAGCGGCCATCTTCTGGGTGTTACGTTTACTGCTGGTTGAGGGAACGCTGGTGTCTTAAATGTTATATGTTGCCAGTTATGATTAGTGGTTTCAGCTTTCTTTCATTGGTGTTTGCTTTATTTCTTGCTATTGGTGGAAAAGGAAGTCCTCGATTGGTGTTTATATGAATGTTTTCCATTGGTTGGGACTGGCGAGTGAGCAGCGGTGCTAGCAGTGACGCAGCACTGGCGCCAGCGCCGGCCAGCGCGCTGCTGTCTCCGGGCCACGCGGGCCCCTCCCTGTGCTGTGGACTGCACTGCGCGCGCTGCTACTGCTGGCAGCCGAGGCGCCGCAAGTCTCTAACCGTCTTCTCTTTTCATATTTCCGGGTCGCTTAGCTATTTCTATTGCTCCCCTGATTTTCCTCTTCAAAGTGAAAGGTTGTTTTGCCAGTACAGTGACTTCCTGAAAACTCATCTGTTTGCCGCACTCTTCCTGGTGTTCAGTTACTGCGGACTTCGTGTGCTGTTCCAGCCGAATGTACCTCTCGTGCTCGGCTATCCTTGTGTTAATCGGCCGCCCAGTTTCTCTAATGTACATCTGGCCGCATTCACAGCATGTCACAGATTCCGGCTGTGTGCAACTTACAGTTTTGTCCGTCATTGAGCCTAGGACATCTCTTATTGTTTCTGCGGAATATAGGTTTGATGCTCTCTCGGCGAAGATTTTTGCCCACTCGTTCGGTGACTCCTTTTACATATGGCAATAGGACGATGGTTTGTTCTTCTTTTTGCTCTTCCCTTTTAATTCCATCATTAGATGTCATAGTTTGCTCAATCACCCTCTTCCCATAACCGTTTGCTTCGAAGATGGACCTGATGTTTTGTAAAACTGCCTTCAGGTGTTATTCATCGCTAATCCGATGGGCCCTCTTAGTTAGAGTAAGGAGCACGGACTTCTTTTGCGTAGGATGATGGTGGGAAGTTGCATTAAGGTCCCTGCCTGTGCTGGTAGCTTTTCTATATACGCGATGGCCCAGTCTGCCCTCTGGCTTCCGGTAAACCTCTACATCGAGGAAAGGCAGCACCCCATTCTTCTCAATCTCCATGGTGAACTGGATCCTGTTGTACTGTTGATTGAGGTTTTGATGGAAGTTCTGAAGCTCCTTTTCTCCATGAGGCCAGATGACACTAGATAAAGAAAAGTGTGAAGTAATACACATGACCACTAAAAGAAATCTGCTGAACTTCAATTACGCGATAAATCAGTCAAACATTAAGGTCGTAAATTCTACCAAATACCTAGGACTTACAATTACGAACAACTTTGACTGGAGAAAACACATAGAAAATATTGTGGGGAAGGCGAACCAAAGGTTACGTTTCATCGGCAGAACGCTTCGAAGAGGCACCAGCTCCACCAAAGAGACTGCCTACATCACACTTGTGCGTCCTCTCCTGGAGTACTGTTGCTCCTTGTGAGACCCTCACCAGGTGGGACTGACGGAAGACATTGAGAAGGTTTCTGTAAGTAAAATTGTCATAATTTCATGGAGAAAATGTTTTTGTTGTGTAGCTCGTTTTGTTTTATCACATTACTGGGGGGGGGGGGGGGAGCGTCACGGAAATGTTGCACAAATTGGGGAGGAAATCATTAAAAGAAAGACGTTATTCATTGCGGCGTGATCTGGTGCGAAGTTTCAATCACCGACGTTTACTTCTGAATGTGAAAATATCTTGCTAGCACCCACCTACTTAGGGAGACATGAGCATCCCAATAAAATAAGAGAAATCAGACCGAAAACGGAACGATTTAGGTGTTCTTTCTTCCCACGCGCTATTAGACAATGGAACGGTAGAGAAAAGTTTTGAAGGTGGTTAATGAACCCTCTGACAGGCACTTAAATGTGATTTGCGGAGTATCTATGTAGATAACAAACATGTCGTCTACATATCGCAGCCAGCAGTCTGGGCGTAGTGGTGCGGACTGGAGAGCTGTTTCCTCGAATGCCTCCATGAAAGAGAGGTGAACCCATTGCAACTACGTCCGTCTGTTCATAAAATTCCCCTTTCCACCTGAAACAGGTGGTCGTTAAGCAATGTTGCAGCAGATCGCAAACGTCGGGTGGAACACGGCTCGCCAGGATGTTCATGGTATCCGAGACTGGTACATTTGTTAACAAGGACTCCACGTCGAAGTTGAACAAATCCTTGGTGGAGATTCGTTTTTCTTCTAAAAGTGCCACAAAATGGGTTGAGTGCTTGACGTAAGAGTCCGTGTGGCCCACGAGATGTCTGAGTTTCGGTACCAGCTCTTTTGCAAGTCGATACGTCGGTGAGTCTATTCTGCAGACAATAGGCCTTAGAGGAAAGTGTAACCTATGAATCATCTTTAGTCCTTCCAGGAAGTACGTTATAGTGGCGTCCTTTGATAAGCAGTCGTGCAAGCATCATCGTTGACAATCAAAAGTGCCTAAATGCAATTACATGAAACCTGTCAATCATCCTTAAGTGTGCTATTGTTCGAGTATGGCGGTATCCTTCGATCTGCGGTCAGGCAATTGGCCGAGCGTGGTGGGTGATACCCCTATTACCCTACCACTATCGCACCATTTCTCCATAACCCTTCTTCTCTAATTACTCTTTAGGTACTCCCTTCTAACTCGATTATCTTTCTCTTTGCTTCGAATGAGTGATATCGATTGTAATTTCGTGGTGATGCGTTTCTTCTGTTGGTCACTACGATCCTCGCGTGGTGCGGTCCGCAAATGGACGTGCGCACCGCGGTGAGGCCGGTGGTGGATTGCGGATCGACGGAGGTACCTCGGGGCGGCTGCGGCTGCGGCTGCGGCTGTCGCGGGCGGCCGTGGGGTGGGGTGGAGCCACTGGCGACCACGAGCGCCGCGGGGCAGCAGCAGTGTGTGTGAGTGTGTGTGTGTGGCACTCTCCGAGCCGGCGCGCCTCTGCACCTCCTGCACGAGGGCTGCGGCCCGGCTTTCCTTGCAGGCGGACGTGGCGGGGTGTAAGGCCGGGTAGTGACTGCTTCGCAGTTCTGTCATCGTCATCCTCCGTCACCGTTCTCTCGGATAGACTGGGTTCTTGTGGAAAGCCGTGTGAGTGACTCTGTTAAACATTGGCTCGCTATTGTGCTCCGTTACCTAGTACTTGCGATGTGTCGCCCGGTATTTTCTCGGCCCGAACATGTAGTTGTGAATCTGCCTCTTCCACCTATCTAGTTACTGTTGGGGTATTCCCCGACATCACCGTCTTTTCCTTTTGGGTGCGCACCGTCAGTTAATGTTATCTTTAGAACTGATAGGTGATCTTATGCCTGGTTATGCTACCCTGTGATTTGCAACCCCTGTGTGTTTGTGTTGGTGGGTGTTTGTGCTCGTCTTTCGTGTCTTTCGTTTGTCCGTGTGGTGTCACCTCACTGGCGCAGTTATTGTTATTTACTTAATTACTTACCATCGTAAAGTAGAGTGAATTACCAACCCATTTATTGAATGTGAATGATTTCATGAATTGCTAAGTGCTACTGGGGGAATCCTTACTGATTATTTTCACTCATAGTCTTTCCTTTCGTCATCGCATGCCCCATTGACAAATGTAATTTTGGTCAAGTTAAATTTTAATCATTGTAAAGTCCCTACCTCCCGGACTGAAGTTTCTGAGCGGGGAATGGGCAACTTACCCCCGTGTCCTTGGCAGTTACTACGTTAGTTGCAGTGATCTTAACTTGTTAACGATTTGTACTACTGTGAATACCTTTCATTAGCCAGTTCTGTGCCTTTCTAATAAATCATAATTTGCACCTAGATTTAGATTTTATCAATTCTATTGGCACTTTGTTTGGGCTAGTTGTTATTAAGTGCCCGTATCTCACGAATCCGATTAGTGTTTGTTGTTTAGCCTGTTTAACTGAGCACACTATTTAAGTTAATTGATTGCATATTATTCAAAGGCATCCGTAATTGGATGTTTTAATGAGTTCAGATCTTGACCATAGAGAATTCGAACTCGAGATGGACAACCAAGCCCTGAGTAGGGTTTTAGCCCAACCCCAGAAAACCGGCCGCATTGCGAGGTGGGCAACCAGGATATCAACCTTCAAGATCAATGTCAAACACATTAGAGGGATTGGTAACTTAATTGCCGATACTCTCAGCCGAATGTTCGAAGAACCTTCACCTAACGACCAACTTCAAGTTGATGAGTCTTCCTTGATTTGCCTGGTATTGGGGCTGATACCTCAGTTGTTTACGGATACTGGTACTGATCAGTATGAGGACCCGCACCTGGGTGGTATTATCTGTGATATCCGTAAAAGGGTGGATGTTCCGGGGTATCTAAATAAGAAAGGCATTCTTTGTAAAAAAAAATAAATAAATAAATAAAAAAAATAAAAAAAAAAAATCGTCAGCGTGGTGAACCAAAGGTTTGTGTTCCGAAAAAGTTTATTGAGCCTATTTTTCAATATTTTCATAATTCCTTATTGGGTAGACACTTGGGTGTCCGCAAGACCATACATAAAATAAAGGAGAAACTAGTATGGCCTAACATGAATCGTGGTAGCGAACACATGGTCAGAAACTGTACTGACTGTAATCAGGCTAAACCCAGTTCGGCTGCACGTCTCGGTTTATTAGATTCCGACCGTGAAATGCGCCCTATGGAATAATTATTCACGGACTATATTGGACCCCTACCGACTACCTGGAATAACAATCGTTACATTCTGGTTGCTGTCGATGCTTTTTCACGTTTTTATGGCTTTTCCCCACGCGAAATATCAACGCCTCCACTGCTATTACCAAGTTGACCAAGATATTTAGTACTTTTGGGCTGCTTAAACAATTAGCCAGTTACAACGTCCCCGCCTGTACTTCCGACTGTTTTCAGGCTTTCCGTGTGTCGACCGGAATCTGAAGGCTGCCCTAATTATATATCACAACAATGGTCCCAAGAAGTAGGACTCCAGTTTTCCACGGTTGAACTTTCAACTCAGTCCATCATTAAGCTCTGAAATCGGCCCCGGCTTCCCTTATGTTTTCGTACATTATCAACTCTTCTTTGTCCATCCGAGATCTTTTACTCACCACGATCACTCCCGAAATAATTAAAGAAAACTGGAGAAGAGCACGGGCGAACATCACCTTACCTCATCGCCGCCACTGCACACCTCCCGCGCCGTCGGCTGCGCGAGGACTGCGGCCCAGCGCCCTTCCTGCCGGGCTGGTGGGCCGCCTTGTGACTGCAGTTCTATCGTCACCGTTCTCTCGGATGGGCTGTCTGTGTGACTGACTCTGTTAACCGTCGGGTGCGTACCGTTAAATAATGTTATTCTTAGAATTGATAGGTGATCTTATGCCTAGTTGTCCTGCGATTTACAGCCCCTGTGTGTGTTGGTGCGTGTTTGTTTGCCTTTGGGAATTGTAACTTGCCCCCAGTGGTTGCCTTTCGTGTCTTTCGCTTGTCCGTGTGTTTTATGTTTGGTGTCAGCTCACCGGTGCAGTTATTGTTATTTACTTAATTCCTTACCCTCGTATTGTAGAGTGAATTACCAATCCATTTATTGAATGTGAATGATTTCACGAATTGTCAAGTGCTACTGGGGGAATTATTACTGATTATTTTCTCTCACATTTTGTCATTGCTTGCTCCGTTGAAGAATGTATTTTTGGGCAAGTTAAATTTTAATCATTGTAAAGTCCCTACCTCCCGGACTGAAGTTTCCGAGTGGGGAATGGGCTTGTTGTGATTAAGGTCCTGTATCTCACGAATTCAATTGGTACTTGTTGTTTAGCCTGTTTAATTGAGGACACTAGTTAAGTTAATTGATTGCACGTTATTCGAAGGCATCAGTAGTTTAAGCTCGATTCACGTTAGTCCGTCCGTTAAGTTGGCAATATAGTTATATAATGGTGTAAGTTGTCATTTTGACAGTTCCATGGCCGGCCGCGGTGGCCGAGGTGACTGAGGCGCTCCAGTCACGGTCAGCACGGCCACTACGGTCGGGGGTTCGAATCCCCCCTCGGGCATGGATATTTGTGCCGTCCTAGTTCGTAAGTAGTTCATAAGTAGTTTGTAAGTTTAGGGACTGATGACCCCGTAGTTAAGTCCCATAAGCTTAACAAACATCTGAACATCTGAACAGTTCCATTACTTGTTGTTGATCAGCTAAAGTGACATGTATGCAAAGGTTGTTGGTATTTGTTAATAACGTGTTACCTTATGTAGCAAGGAGCTTTGTCTAAAGGTTACGATTGCGACCTGGTAATCGTAAGTGTGGTACTGATGCGCTGAACCTTTAAATTCAAATCAATACACTTGTGTTAAGTGTCCGCCCTAAAATCAATGATATTTTAATATTACCTGGCACATTAAACTGTTTTGATCATTTGATACTGAATTCCGTGTGTTACGAAAGAAAAGACTTTCATCTCTGTGAAACTACTACCTGGAATTTCTTATTTGTGTCATCTGTTCAATTAAATGTCTTTAAGTGAGTTTAGTTACTTAAATGAGTTACATAATATTGATATTTGTTCAGTGGTTGTATTTTTGGACGTTTTAATGAGTGAATAAACGGCCTTTCTTTAATTGCTATTTCTCTGTTACCACGCTCCAGCTTCGGACCTCTCAATCGGTTGTCGTCTCAAATATGTCGAAGATATTAAAGATAAATGTGAAGCAACGAATTAAAATTTGTGATGCTGCTGGGAATCGAACCCAGGCCTCGGTGCTTACTAGGCAGACGTCTTACCGTTAGACCACTAACGTTTGAGGCGCCTCGGAATAGTCTACGTGTGACTTCCCTCCACGTCACAGATTTAATCGTTAGTGGTGCGGTCGTCTAACGATAAGACGTCTGCCTAGTAAGCACGGAGGTCTGGGCTCGAGTCCCGGCCGCATCACAAATTTTAGTTCACGGCTTCACCTTTACCGCACGCGCTCCGTGGCTGGGTGTGCCGCCGGCGTCGGCCCACTGTAACGACGTGAGGCGGTGAGCTGTGGGCTGTGGGCTGTGGGCTGTGGGCTGGCCACGGGGCTGCCACTCATGTTGCCCGCCCCCTGTGGTGAGAAGGCGGAGCGGGAGGGGCGTAACGCGAGACGGGGGGGGGGGGGGAGCGGGGCGTAATGGTGGCCGCGTCGTTATGGCCGGCTGCTAACAGCGTCCGCCTCGATATCACGCGAGGCGAGGCGAGGCGAGGCGTAAACAAGTCAACTTATCCTGCCGTCACTGCGGCGAGGACGGTGGCCGGCGCGGAGGAACCACTGTAGCCGCGCTGTCTGACGAGGAGTAGCGACCTGGCAGCACATGTCTTTGCAGTAAAGTGTTATAGAAGTTAATTCATTCATTTTGCTGTGCCTCCAAAATTCTGAAATGAAGAAGGCGAATGTAACTCATTACAGTTTTCTGTTTAAAATTTCACAACACTTTTTGTAAACATGTTTGTTGTAAGAAGCAATTACATTTATTAAGCCAGGACGTATCAGATAATTGCTGAAAATCTTATTATTTTTCTAAACTAATAAGTTTGAAAAAGCAAACATAGTTAATTAATGAGATAGAGCTTGCTGAAACTCGATTCATTTTCTGAGTTTAATAACTTTTGAGAAAAGTATTTGCCTCCAAATTATATGTAATTAGTCTTTTTTCTATTCATTAATGATGTTTAAGTCTTTGTTATCCTAATTTAAACTGTAGCAAACTAGGGGACAATCTGTGTACTTTAAACTACACCTCGTAAAAATTGACACACAAAAATTACTAATGGCAAACAGACTCTGGTGATAATTCTGTGAACATCGCAAGCAAGTAGGAATGCGTACATGCCACAAACCAGTGTACGGTGACGACGTATAGCCTACTGGGAACCGCTCGCAGAAGTGCTGCCCGCCGGTCTCCGCTCCCCGTCTGTAACATCTGCCGCATCTCATCAGTTACGAACGCTTACAAGACCCGTTACAACTGCAGACGTCAGGCCAAGTATTTGGCTACACGAAATTTTCTAAACGAAGTTATTTATGGTAATAAGACTTGTTCCACTTTTAAAGCTATAGTTTTAACCACTAATATTTTCATAGCTTACTTAAAATCCGAAATTTAGGTTCAGAACGGTACACTTTTCTTCCCGAACAACATTTTGAATCTCTATCCCCCCCCCCCCCCCTCTGAGTGACGTCCTTGTCACGTGTCATTTCTGAAAACAGCTCTTTGTGAGAGTTTGATACATATTGCCAGACTTAGGTCACTTAGGGTTTTAGTAGAACTGAAAAGTAAAGAATTTTTAGGTGACTACCATCACAAATTTCTATTTTTGCATATTACTGCTATTTTAAAAACTTTTAACAATGGAGCGAATTATGCAATTTCATTGTTCTTAATAATGTATAAACGGGGATCAAATATTATCCTACAGATTAATGCGGTGCTTTCCTTTCTTACGGGTGGATTCTCAGTAAAGCTAACCCAGTCAGCTTGACCCATATTTGACCTTATATGTCTTCAGCCTGCGCAGAGAAGCAAACGACCGCTCAGCTGAAGCACTGCTTACTGGTGGCGTAGCTGACAACTGGACTTTACCTGCCGACTAACACCGGAAGTGAAGTAGTTAACACACGCCGAATTCTGGTGTACCTACTTTGGATTGTGTGTAGTGTATGTAATATATCCTTAAACACAATGTTTACGTGGGTGTGTAGAGCTTGCGAAATGTGAATACTGATGCAGAGTTGAGGTTACTAACATAATAGCAGAAATACCGGACGGTCGTCGTTACTTCTACTCAGTACTAATGACGATTTTTGTGGAATCCATCAGTAGGCCCAAAGTGTATCAAGTGTAATTAAAACAGTAGGCAGTGTGTAGGATAGTAGCAAGAAATTCGTCTCAATCATGCAACAAACATAGAAAACCAACTATCAAGTATATTTCTGCTGATATCCGATGGCTTATCGGCGTCTCATACAATACCAGCTGAAAAATGCTCCTGCGGATCACAGAAAAAGCGAATATATTCTCTGACACAAAAGTGTGGAACCAGCTTCCTCAGTCCTTATTTCGACTTCCTCACCAAAAATGTTGGCATGCGAACATATTCGCGCACTTTTAGTGCAAAACTTTGTAAATACTTTTGCCCAGTTAAGCAATCATAGTCAGCAATGTCGTCTATGTCTATATATGTCTCTGTCCGTCTGTTTGCTGCCTCACCCACTGCCGTTTTCTCTCTGTGTCAAACTTTCAATGTCTTCATCCCTTTCCCTCGCCGCTGTCTGTTTCTGCCACATTCATCATCTTTCTGCCCCACTGACGTTGTCCCATTCACTTCCTGTCCTGTTGCCAATATCATTTCTTTCTCACTTAGAGTCGGCTTTTAGTGTCTTCAATCACGATTGTCTCCTTTACACATATCTCCAATTGCTACTATCTGCATCTGTCTTAGTTTGTTGTTGTCACTGTTCCTGACTTCCGACGTCTCGTTTCGCTTCCCATTGCTGTTTTCATGCATACGACCGGATGGAAAAATACTAAGTGAACCCATCTATAAAAAGCTCAAGGGGGATCCGACGGCTAAGATAATAAAACAGACGCAAGCACTGCTTAAGAAAACCAGACTGAACTTCGACACGGCCAGAAGACTGAATCCGCAAGTCCCACAGGCACCAAGGATTGATGGGGTTTCGAAGATCCACCGGGAATCTTTTCCTCTAAGGCCTATTGTCTGCAGAATAGACTCACCGACGTATCGACTTGCAAAAGAGCTGGTACCGAAACTCAGACATCTCGTGGGCCACACGGACTCTTACGTCAAGCACTCAACCCATTTTGTGGCACTTTTAGAAGAAAAACGAATCTCCACCAAGGATTTGTTCAACTTCGACGTGGAGTCCTTGTTAACAAATGTACCAGTCTCGGATACCATGAACATCCTGGCGAGCCGTGTTCCACCCGACGTTTGCGATCTGCTGCAACATTGCTTAACGACCACCTGTTTCAGGTGGAAAGGGGAATTTTATGAACAGACGGACGTAGTTGCAATGGGTTCACCTCTCTTTCATGGAGGCTTTCGAGGAAACAGCTCTCCAGTCCGCACCACTACGCCCAGACTGCTGGCTGCGATATGTAGACGACATGTTTGTTATCTACATAGATACTCCGCAAATCACATTTAAGTGCCTGTCAGAGGGTTCACTAACCACCTTCAAAACTTTTCTCTACCGTTCCATTGTCTAATAGCGCGTGGGAAGAAAGAACACCTAAATCGTTCCGTTTTCGGTCTGATTTCTCTTATTTTATTGGGATGCTCATGTCTCCCTAAGTAGGTGGGTGCTAGCAAGATATTTTCACATTCAGAAGTAAACGTCGGTGCAAGTAAACAACACCCCCTTCCACCAGCCAGGTGACACCTCGGATAGGTGCAGACCTGTCAACCCCCTCGACTCGACATGCCTGTACCTGCACTACCCCTACCCTCAGACGCGCTGCCCCCCAACGCTGGGGATATGCGCCGCCACCACCGTCTCCGCCGCCAGACGCCACCCCCTCCACGCTCGCGACCGCTTCTCAAAGGACGCCGCGACGATTGTACTGACCCCATCGACATCTCTAAACAACACCGCCCCCTACACCCAGGACAGGGGCGTACTGCACTCTTACGGCGACCGCGCCCCGCCAGGTCAGCAGCCAAT
This sequence comes from Locusta migratoria, assembly GCA_026315105.1. Lineage (NCBI taxonomy): Eukaryota > Metazoa > Arthropoda > Insecta > Orthoptera > Acrididae > Locusta > Locusta migratoria. The sequence continues at coordinate 564,337,014 of CM048747.1, read as the reverse complement.
GAAATTACATATCAATTAAGCGCGCCGCAGCGATCTGTACGACAGATCTCGATGTTTTTCGCATATAAAATTTTTAATTCTGACAACCTATGAACCAATTTCCGCCGTTTATTATTCTCGGAAAAAATTTCGGTGTTATGCTAAAAAAACAATTTTAAACATTTAGAACAGAAATATATAGTTGGTCTCTACACAAAGAAATAACCGTATCCTACAGCTTGTAATAAAATATTAAAACTCGTATGCAAAATTTGCATGTAAGAATTTATCGATGCGCAAACACTCCCATCTCTCTCCATGCTCTTCGCATAGACTACAAATACAATAGCCGACAGACGTGTTTAATAATAGCACAGGTTAGATAATAAAAGGTAACGAACGCCACAAACTTACGTATACATATTAACATATACTCTTTCGATATCCAAAAACAATTCTAGTCAGAGTCAAACATTCGGGACTAATCCAAAGAAAACAAATGGTCCGTTTCGGAACTCGACCGCAACCTTAGATATATAAGCAAAATAAATGTATCTCTTCGTTTAGACGGTGTAAGCAACAGCCATCGAACGGAATGTAACGGTAACAAACGCTACATACTTGTATGTCAACCACTCTTTCGATAAAACAACAACAACAACAACATCAGCAGAAGATGACATATTGTTTGTGCAAAAATTCAAATTTACTGTTGGAAGTACCGATAATCGGCAATACATCTACCACAACGTCTGCAGAGAAACTAATGATTTCCACCACACAAGGCACTTTACCGAACATCTGTCAGTCAGCTCCACACTGTTAGGAATGCGTCTAAATATACACCTGCAAGCACCGTTAACAATCGACCAGAACGCAGAGCGCTCTCTCGACAGGGTACATAAAATAAGCATATGCTACATGTTTAAGAATCATCATATCTTTTTAAGCATCCTCCCTCAAGGAAACATCTGATCTACATATCCGAATAATCAAAACCTTCTACGCAAGACCTCTACACACACACCACTTTGACGAGGATAGCGCACATTACTTTTTTTTTAATGAAACTGGACCCAGCAGAGTTTTGACAACAGAGGGCACTGTCGACCCCCCTCCCAAAAGCAATTGAATCTACATCTACAACCATACTCCGCAAGCCACTTGACGGTGTGTGGCGGAGGGTACCTTGAGTACCACTATCGATTTTCCCTCCTATTCCAGTCACGTATTGTTCGCGGAAAGAAGGATTGTCGGTATGCCTCTGTGTGGGCTCTAATCTCTCTGATTTTATCCTCACGGTCTCTTCGCGAGATATACGTAGGGGGGAGCAATATACTGCTAGACGCCTCACTAAAGGTAAGTTCTCGAAACTTTGACAAAAGCCCGTACCGAGCGACAGAGCGTCTCTCCTGCAGAGTCTTCCACTGGAGTTCATCGATCATCTCCGTAACGCTTTCACGATTACCAAATGATCCTGTAACGAAGCGCGCTGCTCTCCGTTGTATCTTCTCTACCTCCTCTATCAATCCCACCTGGTACGGATCCCACACCGGTGAGCAGTATTCAAGCTGTGGGCGAACAAGTGTACTGTAACCTACTTACTTTGTTTTCGGACTGCATTTCCTTAGTATTCTTCCAAAGAATCTAAGTCTGGCATCTGCTTTACCGACGATTGGTTTTATATGGTCGTTCCATTTTTAATCCCTCCTAATGACTACTCCCAGATGTTGTTGTGGTCATCAGTCCGGAGACTGGTTTGATGCAGCTCTCCACAATACCCTATCCTGAGCAAGCCTCTTCATCGCCACATAAGAACGGCAACCTACATCTGTCTGAATCTGCTTACTGTATCCATCTCTTGGTCTTCCTCTGTGGTTTTCACCCCACACACTTCCCTCCAACGCTAAATTCACAATTCCTTGATGTGAATGTGCACTACCAAACTATCCTTTCTTTTAGACAAAGTATGCCAGAAATTTCTTTTTTCCCCAATTCTGTCCAGTACCTCCTCATTAGTTACGCGATCCACCTACCTAATCTTCAGCATTCTTCTGCAGCACCATATTTCAAAAGCCTCAATCCTCTTCCTGTCCGCACTGTTTATCGTCCATGTCTCACTCCCATACAAGGCAACACTCCATACAAATGCCTTCAGAAAGGACTACCTTAGGTTTAAATCAATATTCCATGTTAACAAATTTCTCTTTTTCAAGAACGCTTTTCTACCCATTGCCATTCGGCATTTTATATCCTCTGTACTGCGACCATCATTTGTTATTTTACTGCCCAAGTAACAAAACTCATCCACCTCCTTTATTGCTTCGTTTCCCAATCTAACTCCTTCAGCATCACCTGATTTTCTTACACTGCACTCCATTACCCTAGTTTTGCCCTTGTTAATGTTCATCTTATATGCACCTTTCAGCACACTGTCCATTCTGTTCAATTGCTCTTCCAGGTCCTTTGCTGTATCTGAAAGAATTACTATGTTGTCGGCAAAACGCAATGTTTTTAATTCTTCCCCCTCAACTTTAATTCCTTCTCCAAATTTCTCCTTGCTTTCCTTTATAGCTTGCTCAATGTACAGATTGAACAACAATGGAGAAAGACTACAACCCTGTCTTACTCCCTTTCCAACCACTGCATCCCTTTCATGCCCTTCAACTCTGACAACCACTGTCTGGTTTTTGTACAAGTTGTAAATAACCTTACGTTCCCTATATTTTACTCCTGCTTGCTTCAGAACTTGAAAGAGTTTATTCCAATCAACATTGTCAAAAGCCTTCTCCAAATCTACAAAAGCTAGATATTAGGTTTGCATTTTCTTAATCTATCTTCTAAGATAAGCCGTAAAGTGAGTATTGCCTCCCGTGTTCCTACATTTCTCCTGGACCCAACTGATCTTCCCGAGGTCGGCTTCAACCAGCTTTTCCATCCTTCTGTATATAATTCGCTTAATATTTTGCAACCATGCCTTATTAAACTGATGGTTCTGTAGTTTTCACACCTGTCTGCACCTGCTTTCTTTGGAATGGGGATTATAACATTTTTCTTAAAGTCTGAGGGTACTTCGCCTGTCTCATACATCTTACACACCAGGTGAAACAGGTTTGTCATGGCTGGTTCTCCCAGAGACTTCAGTAGCTCTGAGGGAATATCATCTACTCCAGGGGCCTTGTTTCACTTAGGTCTTTCAGGGCTCAGTCAAATTCTTCTCTCAGTACAGTATCTCCTATTTCATCCTCATCTACATCCTCCTCCCCTTCTACAATATTGTCTCGAAGATCATTTCCTTTGTAGATCCCCTCTATATACTCTTTCCACCTTTCAGCTTTCCCTTCTTTGCTAAGAACTGGTTTTCCATCAGTATCCTTGATATTCATAGAGCTGTTTTTGTTATCTCCAAATGTTTCTTTTATTTTTCTGTAGGCTGTACCTATTTTTCCCCTATTTATACATTCTTCTACATCCTTGCATTTGCCTTCTAGCCACTCTTGCTTAGCCATTTTGCCTGTTTCATTTACTGCATTTTTATATTTTCTCCTTTCATCGATTAAATTTAGTATCTCCTGTGATATCCAAGGATTTTTTGTAGGTCTTTCCTTCCTACATACTTTGTCCTCTGCTACCTTCACTATTTCATCTCTCAATTTTACCCATTCCTCCTCTACTGTTTTATTTTCCCCCGTTTCTGTTGCCTAAAGCTCCCTCTGAAATTCTTAAGAACCTCAGGTTCCTTCAATTTATCCAGGTCCCATCTCTTTATTTTCCTACCTTTTTGTAGTTTTTTAGTTTCAGCCTACAGTTCATAACCAACAAGTTATGGTCAGAGTCTATATCTGCCCCTGGGTATGTCTTACACTGTAGAACCTGGTTCCGAAATCTATGTCTTACCATTATAAAATCTATCTGGTATCTTCCGGTGTCTCCTGGTCTCTTCCACGTATACGACCTTCTGTTGTGATTCTTGAACCAGGTGTTTGTTATAACTAAGTTATGTTCCGTGCAAAATTCTACCAGGCGGCTTCCTCTTCCATTCCTTTTGCCCAGACCATATTCACCTACTATCCTCCCTTCCCTTCCTTGTCCTACTACCGAATTCCAGTCTCCCATCACAATTAAGTTTTCCTCTCCCTTAATTGTCTGAATAATTTCCTTGAGATCCTCATATATTTCTTCGATTTGCTCATCATTGGCTGAGCTAGTTGGCATATAAACCTGTACTACTGTTGTCGGTGTTGACTTCGTATCTATCTTGACAATGATAATGCGATCACTGTGCTGGTCATAGTAGTTTACCCGCATTCCTATTTTCTTATTCATTATCAATCCTACTCCTGTGATACCCCTAATTGATTTTGTATTTATAATTCTGTACTCACTTGACCAGAAATCCTGTTCATCCTGCCACCGAACTTCACTAATCCCCACTATATCTAACTTAAACCTATCCATTTCCCTTTTTAAATTTTCTAACTTTCCTACACGATTAAGGGATCTAACATTCCACGCTCCGACCCGTAGAATGCCAGTATTGTCTTTCCTGATGATCACATCCTCCTGAGTAGTCCCCGCCCGGAGATCCGAATGGGGGAATATTTTACCTCCGGAATATTTTACCCGAGAGGATGCCATCATCATATGTTCATACAGTAGAGCTGCATGTCTTTGGAAAAGGTAACGGCTGTAGTGTCCTCTTGCTTTCAGCCGTTCGCAGTAGCTGTGTGGCAAAGCCACATTAGCTGATGTTACAAGGCCAGCTCAGTCAATCATCCAGACTGTTGCCCCTGTAACTACTGAAAAGGCTGCTGCCCCTCTTCAGGAACCACACGCTTGTCTGGCCTCTCCACAGATACCCCTCCGCTGTGGTTGCACCTACGTTACGGCTATCTGTATCGTTGAGGCACGCAAGCCACCCCACCTCGGCAATGTCTGTGGTTCATGGGAGTGGATACTTTATGGAATTAACTGCTTCTAGTTGCTGTCCTGCTATAGTGTAGCTAAATGATAAAGGATCTTTCTTTCTGTGTATTCGCAGCACATTACACTTGTCTACATTGAGATTTAATTGTCATTCCCTGTACCATGCGTCAATTCTATGCAGATCCTCCTGCATCACAATACAATTTTCCATTGTTACAAGCTCTCTATATACTACAGCATCATCCGCAAAAAGCCTCAGTGAACTTCCGATGTTATCCGCAAGGTCATTTATATATATCGTGAACAGCAACGGACCCACGACACTCCCTTGTGGCACACCTGACATAACTCCTACTTCAGAAGACTTCTCTCCATTGAGAATGACCTGCTGCTTTCCGTTATCTAGGAATTCCTCAATCCAATCACACAATTGGTCTGATAGACCATATGCTCTTACTTTGTTCATTAAACAGTATCAAACGCCTTGCGGAAGTCGAGAAACACAGCATCTACCTGAGAACCCTAATCGCTGATTAGGAAAAGGAAGGAAGTCCAATTTGATCGAAAATACGCTGAAATATACATTTTCTTCCGCAGCTGTCCACTTATGGATTAATGGAATACGGAAAAACAAGTAGCAATAATGCCGAAACTACAGCCTGTGAAAGTTCTTAGTTGTTGGAATAGGGAAGAATGTCCGGACATTCTTCTGTTTTACAATCACTGGTCGAAGCAGCACCGCCAGATGTCAGGCAACGAGCGTTCCAACAATGCTGCTAAATAGTATTTAAACACATTGTTTCAGTTTTACTGGCCCACATTATTATCAGTGTGGTTACGTAAGTTTGCTGTCGGTAAACTCATAGCATAATGAGTGGAAGTGAAAGTGATCATGAACAAGCACACCACAGAAAGAAAAGTGTATGAAATGTTGTCGAATATGTCGAGGAAAAACATGAGAAAGATAGATCACTAGGAAAAGAATAAATAACTTCAAAAGGTTTGGTTCTGCTAGCGAAACGACCTGGTCCATCATGCAAGCAAGTATTATTCATGCATCTTGTGTTATTTGTGTACATTTCACTGCAAAATATTTATGTGCTGTGTATAGGAGTGGTATACTGTATAATTTCTTTTATTGCAGTGGGTCCAAAATGTGCTTTGCACATTTCAAAGATGAGGATAAAATGGAAATTATTACTAAATTGCACCATGGTAAAACTAAAAAGGGGAAAGATCTGTATTTAATGGGACTGATAGAATATTCACTTGTTCAAAGGAAAAGTAGCAGAAAAGAAAATCCAATAATATGAAACCAAAGAACTGCTCGCCATTTGGCTAATTTAAGTGTTAATTTTGTATATCTTAATAAGTGTTTTAATTTTAAAATGCTATGTCTAAACATATCAAATGTATTTTTGTTAAATGTTTTTTTTTTTTTTTTTTTTTTTTTTTTAAAAAGAATTTGAGGACTCTTCATTATTGTAAATTTATGGTGTCTTGTGGTAACAATGTGTACCAAAGTGTTAACAGATACGTCAAGGCCGAGACGGAGGCACGCATCAGTTGGAATCCACGCCTGCCTCGCTCGCGGGAGGGGACAGAAACCGGGGGTTTGGCAGGAAGCTGACCTGCCACACCTTCGTAACAGGTATCTGGTCGAGCGGTCCCAGCCGGCTAGTTCCGGCCACTGGTCAGCCGCCGGTCCTGAGCTCCTCCGCCTCCGCCTCCGCCTCCGCCTCCGCCTCCGCCTACGCCTCCGCCTCAGCCTCAGCCTCAGCCTCCGCCTCCGCCTCAGCCTCAGCCTCCGCCTCCGCCTCAGCCTCAGCCTCAGCCTCCGCTTCCGCCTCCGCCTCCGCCTCCACCTCCGCCTCAGCCTCAGCCTCAGCCTCAGCCTCCGCCTCCGCCTCCGCCTCCACTTCCGCCTCAGCCTCCACCTCCGCCTCCGCCTCCACCTCCGCCTCAGCCTCAGCCTCCGTCTCCGCTTCCGCCTCAGCCTCCGCCTCCGCCTCCGCCTCCGCCTCCGCCTCAGCCTCAGCCTCAGCCTCAGCCTCAGCCTCAGCCTCAGCCTCCGCCTCCGCTTCCACCTCAGCCTCAGCCTCCGCCTCCGCCTCCGCCTCCGCCTCCGCCTCTGCCTCCGCCTCCGCCTCTGCCTCCGCCTCAGCCTCAGCCTCAGCCTCAGCCTCAGCCTCCGCCTCCGCTTCCGCCTCCGCCTCCACCTCCACCTCCGCCTCCGCCTCTGCCTCCGCCTCCGCCTCTGCCTCTGCCTCCGCCTCCGCCTCCGCCTCCGCCTCAGCCTCAGCCACCACCTCCGCTTCCGCCTCCGCCTCCGCCTCCGCCTCCGCCTCCGCCTCCGCCTCCTCCTCCGCCTCCGCCTCCGCCTCCGCCTCAGCCTCAGCCTCAGCCTCAGCCTCAGCCTCAGCCTCAGCCTCAGCCTCAGCCTCCGCTTCCGCCTCAGCCTCCGCCTCCGCCTCAGCCTCCGCCTCCGCCTCAGCCTCAGCCTCAGCCTCAGCCTCCGCCTCCGCTTCCGCCTCAGCCTCCGCCTCCGCCTCCGCCTCCACCTCAGCCTCAACCTCAGCCTCAGCCTCAGCCTCAGCCTCAGCCTCAGCCTCAGCCTCAGCCTCAGCCTCAGCCTCAGCCTCCGCCTCCGCCTCCGCCTCCGCCTCCGCCTCCGCCTCCGCCTCAGCCTCAGCCTCAGCCTCCGCCTCCGCCTCCGCCTCCGCCTCCGCCTCCGCCTCAGCCTCAGCCTCCGCCTCCGCCTCCGCTTCCGCCTCCGCATCCGCCTCCGCCTCCGCCTCCGCCTCCGCCTCCGCTTCCGCCTCCGCCTCCGCCTCAGCCTCAGCCTCAGCCTCAGCCTCAGCCTCAGCCTCAGCCTCAGCCTCAGCCTCAGCCTCCGCTTCCGCCTCAGCCTCCGGCCCCGCCTCCGCCTCCGCCTCAGCCTCCGCCTCCGCCTCCGCCTCCGCCTCCGCCTCCGCCTCCGCCTCCGCCTCAGCCTCAGCCTCTGCCTCCGCTTCCGCCTCAGCCTCCACCTCCGCCTCCGCCTCAGCCTCAGCCTCCGCCTCCGCTTCCGCCTCAGCCTCCGCCTCCGCCTCCGCCTCCGCCTCCGCCTCAGCCTCCGCCTCCGCTTCCGCCTCAGCCTCCGCCTCTGCCTCCACCTCCGCCTCAGCCTCAGCCTCCGGTTCCGCCTCAGCCTCCGCCTCCGCCTCAGCCTCAGCCTCAGCCTCCACCTCCGCTTCCGCCTCAGCCTCCGCCTCCGCACCCGTCGGGCCACCTGCCGCGGGGACAAGGGCCGCCAGGCCTGCAGACAGGGGCACCGACCACACCCTCAGCTGAATAGCTGAGGAAGAGAAACAAAAAGTTTAATGTATCTTCTTATGTGTGTGGCTTTTAGTTTCCTCCCAGCATCTTCTAGAAGATTGTCCCCCCCCCCCTCCTCTTCGAAGGGCCTAGCCTACGTTTCGAACTGATGAGAACAGTGTTTGTGACTTAAAACCGCAGTTGAGTGGACGACAATGTGAAGGACAGCATCAGGTGGAAAAGTGATGTGAGTAGTCAAACCAGTGGACGCTCTGAGAGTGCGAAATATGACTCACTTGCTAAGAGGCCCTTTCCTTGTAGCGACCCTGGTCGCCCTCAGCAATTTTTAAGTATGACTGTACATTTCAGCCGTGTATTTTTGCTTGTGATACAACACAACAGGACACCATGTGATGTATGTTCTATATTTATCATTTGTCTATCTATGTTTCTTTGTACATTTTGGATTGTTGTCCCAATTGCGTGGTCTCACCAGCCAAATTTGCATCTCCATTGATTTAGTTTTTATAGGAATTAGTATTTTACAACGTCTTTTCTTTTGTTGTTGTTTGTATTTGATGTTTTTGAGTGACGTGCCCCAGCTTTCTATGTTGCCCATAAGGCAACCAATTGTTAGTTTAGAAAAGTTTTCTTTGTCTGGTGTAATATAATTACCTCAGCCTACATCAAAATTTTCAATTAACGAAGGGGTGATGAAAGACGACTTTCAGACGTCTTCCATATATTTTTTATAAAATTGACATTTATTTGATTTCGCGAGATTAGCATTTTGTTAAAACTAGAACCCCACTGCCCCCTGCGGGTTCGGGGGTAAGAATAGGCCCGCGGTATTCCTGCCTGTCGTATGAGGCGACCAACATGAGTCTTCACACGTTATGGCCGTACATCCTCGGTCACCTATGTGGGTTTGACCTCCCAGTTTCAGAATTTTCCGAAGAGCGAACCATCTGGGGAAGGACACCTTACGTGGTGCAACGAGTATTAATCGTGAAATTCCATCTTATGCACCCATTATGGAACGGCCTCACGGCTGCGGCTTTTATTTTGCCGTTGGACAGGTTATTTCTTTTCAGCGAAAGCCGTGTCCGTTGAGCACTGACACCCCTGCACCCCAGTCATAATGGTTTATACAGCGCCAGAAAACCATCACAGTAGCCAGTCCATTGTGGTGGGTCGTCATGTAGCCTCTTGGCTGTAGGCCCGTGACAACACAGGGATCGCTCTACCGATGCCAGAGCTGTAAAAAAAACTCCTCTTGCAGGCCAAGGAACATGCTCGTCGCTGTGGAGCACCAGGAGTCCCACCAGGCGACGTCGCCGCGGCTGGGTGGCGCCAGTCAGGAGAGCGGGTTGCATCGGGGCGGAGTATTTGCAGTGAAGCGACATAAATCCAATTACCAACAGGTGTCTGTAAGCGTGGGACGTTTAATGCAGCCACTTATGACCCCTCCTCGTTCCCTCTCCTGACTCTTCTTGGCGGAAACGAGGGGCTATAAAGAATGAGCCATATCTCATGAAATTTGTAGTTTGTTCTAGGACGGATGGGCAACTAAGCCCATGTTTTTTGTGGAACATATTGATGACATGTTCGGTGAGGTTGCGAGCATTTCAAAAATGCGCGGTGGATCGATTCTCGTACAGGCAGAGTCCCCTGCACAGGCACGTGCTCTGCTCACATGCAGTAGCCTTGGCGACGTGCCTGTATCTATAACAGTGCATAAGACATTGAACCTGGTCCCGGGAGTCATTTTTCATCGTGACCTTTTGCTGCAGTCCGATCCATTTTGTCGGGGTCCGAAAGACGATAGGGGGCAACCGGGGCATTCGTCTTGGCCTTTGACGGCGATACCTTGCCCTAGAAGGTCCAAGTGATGATATACGGATGTGATGTCCGACCGTACATCCCTCTACCCGTGTGCCATTTCGAGTGGTGGCAATACGACGATGTTTGCGGACGTCTTTACCGCGTGGACGTCCAGAACTTCATCTACTTTTGTGAGAATATTCGCTTTAACCGCCGCGCGGGAATGGCCGTGTGGTCTAAGATGCCGTGTTGCTCCAGCCGGAGGCCCGAGTACTCCATTTGGTGTGATTGTGTGACATAGGTCGGTCGGTTGCTTGTTTGGGACAGGGGGACTAAACTATCTAGGTCGTCAGTTCCGCGGTGGGCAGGGGAAGGAGTGAGGATAGGAAAGGAGGGGAGGGGAAAGGAAATGCAGTACAAGCAGGAGAGAAGGAAGACAGACTGCATTAGCTCGGGGCCCCGTGCTCGCTACGCGCGTACTCGCATTGCGACGTGGCCCCGACTTGTCGCGACTGTGGCCGTCTCTCGACAGCCGGATGCCGCTTGTACCCCACCACCTTTCTGTGTTAACTGCAGCGACCACCACTCGCCTTGTTCACTGGACTGTCCAGTTTTCCAAAAGGAGCACATGATTGTAGAGTACGAGCCCCTCGATCGCCTAACATATTCTGAGGCCTGTCGCAAGTACCATAAACTCGATCCTGTCTCCGTGATGTCCACATATCCCACGGTGGCATCGCCTCCATTGGGGACGGCTGCCCGACCTACTCTCACCTTCTGTGGGCCCTTTGTGCCATCAGTCAGTCTCGGCTCCCCAGACGCCTGGGGGCATCCCTTCTCCTGTGAGGCTTTTGCCTTCCCCTTTTTCGTGGTCTGTGAACCCCGTCTCTCCACCAGAGAAATGTCTCCAAACTCCGGCTCTGACTTCAGGAAAAGGGCCTGACGTGCCGCTTCCACCACCTCCTGCTGTTCTCACTGTCCCTGACAACCTGGATGTCAGTCGATATACTCCCACACAGAAAGAGTCTCTTGAGGTGAGCCTTTCCACGGCTCCAGTTTCGATGCAGCCGGATACCAGCCAGTGGCTAAAGCCCATGCACCTGCTGATAGAAAGGCCTCGCCGTCTGCGTCGACATGCGACGTTCCTTCTGGGAAGCCCACTTGGGCGTCAAAGGCCAAACCCAAGCGGGAGCGGGAGTAGGCGAGAAAGAAGGACGTACCGCAGGAGAAAGAGCTGGTGGCAGAGGCGGCTTCCTCGATGCCGTCCACTACCAGTTCTGACTCCGAAAACGAGGTCGTAATCCTTGTGTCTAAAGAGGACCTTGCTCTTACTGACAACCTGGACGCAATGGACATGGACACCACAGACCCTCAGCGGCTGGCAGCAAGTGACACTGAGGCGCATTGTGTCTCTTAATTACTTTCATGCCGCCCCAGTCAATAGGCAGCACTTTCCTCCAATAGAATTCCGGTGGTTATTTTTCCCACCTGGCAGAGAGAAAACAACTTTTAAGCACCCACATGTACCATGCATTGCCCTCCAGGAACCCTAGCTTCCGGCAACGCGAACCTCAGCCCTTCGAGGCTATTGGGAGTTTTACAAGAATCGTCTTGCTTATGACAGAGCATCCAGTGGCGTCTCCTTTCATGTCATTAACTCTGCCTACAGTGAAGCTGTGCCCCTTCAAACACCTTTGAAGGACGTGGCTGTCTGGATCAGGACACCACTAGCTATAACCGCCTGCAGTGTATATCTTCCACCAGATGGTGATGTACCCCGCCATGTGTTAGCTGCACTGATTGCTCAGCTCCCCCCACCTTTCCTCATCATGGGCGATTTCAACGCCCATAACACTTTGTGAGGTGGAAACATAACTACTGGCTGACGTAGGGAGGTTGAACATCTTGTCTCCCAGCTCGTACTTTGTATTCTAAATACAGGTGCTCTCACACATTTCACTGTGGCACACGACACCTACTCAGCCATCGATCTATCTGTTTGCAGCCCTGGCCTTGTACCATCTCTTCACTGGAGAGTACATGAGACTTGTGTGTCAGTGACCACTTCCTGATTTTTCCGTCACTACCACAGCGTCATTGCCCTAGCTGTTTTCCCCATTGTGCTCTTAACAAAGCTGACTGGGATGCGTTTTAACACTGCTACCACTGTTAGATCTTTGCCAGATACTAATATTGATGTGGTGGTCGACAATTTCACACTAGTCATTGTCTCCGCAGCTCAGTCTGCAATCCCCTCTTCTTTGAGTTCCTACTGGCTTAGGTCCATGCCCTGGTGGCTGCTGGAAATTGCTGAAGCAATCAGGGAATGTAGGCGGGCTCTTCAGCATCATAAACGGCACCCACCAGTGGCTAATCTAGTCGCTTTCAAGAGACTCGGTGCAGAGGATCAGCAACTAGTCAACAGACATAAAGAAGAATGTTGGGAGAAATATGTCTCTACCTTAGGTTCTCGTGTCTCTCCATCTCAGGTGTGGACTAAGATCAGGCGCCTCTATGACCACAAGACTCCTGTTGGAGTCCCTGGTCTTGTTTTCCATGGTGCTGTGTGTACAGACCCGAGCGTGAACGCTGTACATCTTGCTGATTACTTTGCTTGGTGCTCTGCATCTGTTAACTACAGTGCATCATTTCGCTCCATCGCCAGTATTTTGCTGTCGTTGCTGAGCACACCAGCATTGACATAGTTTGTACGGATGGCTCATTGGTAAATGGCTTTGCAGTCTCTGCCAGAGGGCTGCAGTGTTTACACTGCGGAACTGGCGGCCATTTTCTGTGCTCTCGAACATATGCGTTCCTGTTCGGGTGAGTCTTTCCTACTCTGTAGCGACTTCCTGAGCAGCCTACATGCTCTTGACAGGTGCTACCCGCGTTCGCCATTGTTGATGGCCATCCAAGAGACTGTTTCTGCCCTTGGTCGATCAGGCAGATCAGTGGTATTTCTTTGGTCTCCGGGTCACGTCGGCATCCCAGGCAATGAACATGTTGATGTGCTTGCCAAACAAGCTGTCAATGCCTCTCTCTTAGAGATCGGCCTTCCGGCCTCTCATCTCTGGTCAATGTTGCGACGTAGGGTCTGTGGACTTTGGGCTACTGAGTGGTGTAACCTGCCCACTTCCGACAAACTGACGGCTATTAAGGAGACAACGCCAGTGTGGCAATCCTCCACGCAGACAGTGGCCCACATATTGCTGGTCTGTAATCTTTTAGCCGCCTTGCAGCAGGGTTTTAATCTTACTGGGGTTTTATCTGATGTTTTATGTGACAATGCCACAATGACAGATTTAGTTTTACGTTTTATTCGTGCTGGGCGTTTTAATCGCTCTCTGTGAAGCTTCGCTTTATTTTCCCATCTGTGCTCCTCATGTTAGGGGACTATTTTGCGTTTCTATGTCGTTGACCCTTCCTCTTTATTATCTCATGTTCGGTTAACTGCAGTCTGCAGATTCGTTGCATAGTTCCCTTTAATTGTGTATTTCTGTATGATTGTCCCACTTTGTGTTTTTCTTGTAGTCTGCACTGTCATTTTATTACATGAGTGGGATTTACCTCCCATTGCTGTTTCCCATTTCTGGCGCTTTTATTTTGTATTGGTATTATTCTTGTACCGCTCTGTGATAGATTGGGGGACTGATGACCTCCGTAGTTTTGTCACCCTAGAATAAAACAAACCAACCAACTAACGCCCCATTCTTTTCAGGGGATAGGGAATAGCATTTTTGATTTCACGTTTTAAAATATTAGTTTCGGAAATGTTTAATATAGCTAGAATTTTGTTATTTTAATAATTTATTATTGTGGTTACGAATGTGGCAATAAGTATGGCTTCTCCACTACATCACTGTCCCTGTGAGAATGTGTACTTGTTTTACTTTTAAGTGGATGTGTGAGAATCTAATGGCTGTCTGAATGTCGGTAGTAATAGTTCGCTTTGCATGGTTCTCTCTGGCTCAGAGTCGATAGTTAGTCGTTACCAACCCCTGCTGCTGATGCGACCAAAGAGGTTTCTGCACCCATTGGTTATAAGCTAGTCGATGAGCCTTCTCCAGAACGAGTCACACGATCTTCGCTCCCCACCACCTCTGTACTCGAGGTTTTCCCAGTTTCCGGTAGCTTTCCCGCGACTCCTGGCCGCTAGCTTTTCACATTGTGCTGGGACCGCGGTAAGGTAAGATAACTGAAGAATCCAAGCAGAAATAATGAGAAGACTTTGGAAACAAGCTAGAATCTCTGGGCCAAGCCGTGGAAAAACCATTTTGGAGCGTAATTAGCAATCTTCGAAAGGGAGGGAAGAAGGAATTAAGAAGTGTTTTGGACAGATAAGGAAAGCTGTTAGTCAATCCTGTGGATGCCTTGAACAGATGTAGGGAATATTTTGAAGAATTGCTCAATGCAGGTGAAACGTTCAATGATGTATCAGATTTTCAGGTAGATTGAGATAGGAACGACTATGGAAACAGGATCTCATTTGAGGAAGTGGAGCAAATGGTCAGTAGATTACAGTGCAATAAAGTGGCTGTGGTGGATGAAATTAAGCCGGAACTTGTCAAATACAGTGGAATATCAGGTCTCAAATGGTTACACAGGATAATTGAAAAGGCGTGGGAATTGGGACAGGTTCCGCCACACTGGACGAAAGTGGTAATCACACCAATTTTCAAACATGGAAACAGGAAATATTGCAACAAATATCGAGGTATCTCTTTAATTAGCGTTGTAGGCAAAATTTTCTCAGGTATTGTTGAAAGGAGAGTGCGAGCTTTAATTGAGGACAAGTTAGATGAAAATCAGTGTGGGTTTAGGCCTCTTAGAGGTTGTCAGGACCAGATCTTTAGCTTACGGCAGGTAATGGAAAAGTGCTATGAGTGGAACAGGGAATTGTATCTATGTTTCATAGATCTAGAAAAGGCTTATGACCGTGTTCCTAAGAGGAAGCTACTGTCAGTTCTTCAAGATTATGGTATAGGAGGCAAACTTCTGCTGGCAAATAAAGGGCTTTACATAGAGTGCTCAGCTAAGATCTACTCTCTTCTGAAAGAAGGAAGTAAGCACCAAGACTACGTTAGCATTGCACCGCTCTATCTTTGGACCAACTTTGTTGTATGAGAGTGAAAGTTAGGTGGATACAGGTTACCTTATTCATAAGATAGAGGTTACAGATATGAAATTAGCAAGAATGATTGCAGGTACCAATAGATGGGAACAATGGCAGGAGGGTGTCCGTAATGAGGAAATCAAAGAAAAGCTGGGAATGAACACCATAGATGAAGCAGTTAGAGCGAACAGGCTGAGATGGTGGGGTCATGTTACACGCATGGGAGAAGCAAGGTTACCTAAGAGACTCATGAGCTCGTCAGTGGAGGGTAACAGGAGTCGAGGTAGACCAAGAAGAAACTACTTAGATTCGCTGCAGAATGATTTTGAAGTAAAAGGCATAACATCAGACAAGGCATCAATGTCAGCATTGAATAGGGGATCATGGAGGAATTTTATTAGAGGTACTATGCTCCAGACTGGACGCTGAAAGGCATAATCAGTCTCTAATGATAATGATGATGAATTTTACATTTTTATCGGTTTTCGGAACCACGTGGGTCCGAACTCCGACTTCAGGGGTTTGCTGTTAGTCACCTGAATTCACGCCACTTCTCATAAAACCAGTGCCTACGTAGTTTACCCTCAGGTTGGAACTCAAGATTCCGCCGCGATTTTCTGCAGTGAATCCGATTTTTAACCATTTCACCTTCAGTGGAGTGCGATCATGTAACGTATTCGTGTGTCGCCGTTAGCGTGTTTGCTCGCGGTCTAATCTAAATGCAACTTAGCTTTGCTATACGCAAGCACCCTCTCAAATCAGGCAGGACGGACCGGAGCCATCTTCGCAGTGTTATCCTATATTGCGTTGTGTGGTACCTCCGGGTTTGCTGACCTTCTCCTACGATAGCGGCGCCTGCTTCTGCCTCGCTTCAGTACGCTGATTTTGGTGAGTTTCACTGTTGCATTGCGTGTGTGTGAGCGAGTGAGTGTTGTTTGTAAATCCTCCCCCCCCCCCCCCCAGTAGCGATAACTTTTGTGTAATTTATGTTAAATTCAATGCTGGGCATCGTCCGCATTAAGTTACGTAAGGAGATGCACTTTTATTGTAT
This sequence comes from Locusta migratoria, assembly GCA_026315105.1. NCBI lineage: Eukaryota > Metazoa > Arthropoda > Insecta > Orthoptera > Acrididae > Locusta > Locusta migratoria. Next base: position 564,320,824 of record CM048747.1, on the reverse strand, counting down.
TAACAAAACTGGTTCCCCATTATGCTTGTTCTCGACGTGAATAAACAAGTTAAGTTCAGCATAATTTTGACTTTGCCTATATATATAGTAGTTCACCAGTGCTGAGAACAAGCTCAGATGCAATTTTTTTATGTTTCAGTTCCGTTGCGCCATTAATGTTTTCTTAATCACCGTTTGCCGGCCGCGGTGGCCGAGGGGACTGAGGCGCTCCAGTCACGGTCTGCACGGCCACTACGGTCGGGGGTTCGAATCCCCCCTCGGGCATGGATATTTGTGCAGTCCTAGTTCGTAAGTAGTTCATAAGTAGTTTGTAAGTTTAGGGACTGATGACCCAGTAGTTAAGTCCCATAAGCTTAACAAACATTTGAACATTTAATCACCGTTTATGAAATAACTTTAATTGTGGTGTTTTGTTTATTAATGCCTGTGTGTAATTTCGTGTGAGAAGCTCTGTATATTGACCAGTAAACTCTTATCTGGATATCTCCTCCCAGAATTAAGCTTTATACGTACAGTGGCCTACTTTTAACATTTTAGGAAGGTCACAACCAAAATTCAGAATTATTGTCACAATGTTGAAGTTCGATCCAGTTCGCTTCATTGGGTAAGCGAGAGAGTGAAGGAATTCTGTATTCTCGGTGTCCTGCTATAATCCGTTTTTTTTTTTTTTTTTTTTTTTTTTTTTTGCCGCGATGGCGTGGGGTAGGGATCAGACAATTATAATGTATATATTCTAACACATTCGATGTTAGGATTTATAAAAAAAAAGAAAAAATAAGTACACAAAATTCAGGGGGTCTACATAGGGCACAAAATTTGGCAAGGGTCTACGGGACAAAATAAATTTGGGAACCCCTGATGAAGGGCGTGGTAAGACACGAAAGTGCCCCAAGTGGGAACTCCAGGTGACTAGGAAATTAAAGGAATCTTGATACGGGACTACACGCACCTTAGCAACTGCCATTGAGAAAATCTGTTTAAAATGCGGTGTTCAGCTCAGCAGTAAGAGGCCGGGTTTTTTACTGAAACGTTCGCCGGTTTGATTCCGCCCGGCGGCAAATACTTTTTTGCTCCTTGGCAATGCGTACACTGCTGACTTCACAATTAACCGCAACATCATGTATGTTATTTTGGATTGCCAACATGCAATATCAAAGTAATTTCCCCCAAATGTAAGCCGCTAATGCAACCGTGCAATGTATATTTTTATCGTTAGGCAAAAAATTTAATTAAAAAAATTTCAAAACTGCATTTACCTAATCGGGAAAGACATCACTTCCCGAGAAGCTTGCGTCAAACTACATTCCATTATACATCACCAGCTGTCAGCTGTCTGCGCAAGTATTCGGCGACATGCTGCGTTACGCCTGGTTCGCCACTGTGCGATGAAAGAAGTTGTTTTCATAATGTCAGCCAAGTTTGTTGTTCTATGGAGACATTAAAAAACCATGTAAATGCAAAAATTCGGCGTCCATATCATGCGCAAGATGCGGTCAAAACTAATGGTTTCCCTGCATCTTCCTTGAATATCACCCCGGTACATGTAATTGATCAATTGCAAAAGAATGGAAGTATCGATTTACACACACGAAGTCCCCAAGTACAAGTTGACTACAGTCCCTTTTTAAATGTTTGTAGTCCCGAATTTCATCCAATGCCCTTTCTTTTTTTGCTTATATCTATATATATAAAAGTGAATTACGTTATCCAATCCAGCAACTGTTCAGGTTATAAATTAATAAAATTCAGCCAACAGTTACTCGTCATTATTTATTTTAGACGACCGGTTTCGGACGCTTGAGAGCCCTTCTTCTGGTCTCTATACAGACAAACAAGTGGATTGGTATACAGTAAAGGCTATAAAACGTACAAAAGTCGGTTACAGAAATTTGAAGCAGTTTGGAACCAAATCGAATGTAATAAGATATGTTCATATAATGGGATAAAATTAACACTGACATTTTAGTATTGCTGCTTAATGAACGTAGCTGCACACTATTAGGAGAATCAACACTGAGTGCAGAGATTATGCAGTGAATAGCAATCAGCTGCTAACAAAGTAGCTATGGATGAGCCTCATAGTGAAAGAGTAAAAATAAATAAGGAAAAGCCTATGGGAAAACAGTAATATATATATATATATATATATGCAGGGCCCACAGTGTTAGTGATGTCGTACATTGACATTTTAATAACAACAATTATATAATTTCAACACTGTACATTTTTAATTCGTTAGTTACACTATAAGCTTATTTCAACTTAATAGTCATCTTCAGGTGTTACGCCACATTCTGTTATGCTGAACATTTCAATATTATTGTGATGTGATATATTTTATTATTATTTTTTCTTCTTTTATATATATGTAATATTAATATCACATAACTTATAATATTGTGCTGTCATGCAAGATCTTTATCAAGTTATGGATTTCGATATTTATTTATTAAAATAATAAATATATAATATTTCAAATCATGTAACTTATAACATTGTGCTGTCATATATATATCAAGTTACGGATTTTGACATTTATTTTAATAAATATCAAAATCCATAACTTGATAAAGATCTTGCATGACAGCACAATAATATAAGTTATGTGATATTTATATATATAAAAGAAGAAAAATAATAATAAAATATATCACGTCACAATAATATTGAAATGTTCAGCATAACAGAATGTGGCATAACACCTGAAGATGACTATTAAGTTGAAATAAGCTTATAGTGTAACTAACGAATTAAAAATATACAGTGCTGAAATTAAATAATTGTTGTTATTAAAATGTCGATGTACGACATCACTAACACTGTGGGCCCTGCAGATAACATGGTCCCCTTATGTTTCTCCATTCTTGTGATATAAGTGTTGTAACAGTATAATTTATTGAACACTATTGAACGCTACACATATATACCAATCTGCACGGTACGGTGGTGGCAAGTTACGGACTCAGTTAATGTTGACATGAGACCGGCGAGAGCTACACCACGACTCGCCCGGCCGCGGCGGCGCTGCAGGCCTCAGAGGCGGCGCCATCGCGCGGGGACTCGGCCGCGGCGCGGCTTTTAGAAGCCGCGGACGGACGGGCGCGCTCCAACAATAAGACTGTGAGCTCAGTCTGTATTGGCATGTTATCCCACTTATTTCCTCCTTATGTAATACTGTGATACATTAGAAATTTTTAATATCATTGTATAGTACAGTCAAGCAATATATATCGAACATATACTGGATACACTTTTTACATATTTTATCCCTTATTTAAGTGGGCATTTTACTTCCCCTTTAGTTCTTTACTGTACTGTACTCAGACAATTTGTTAAATTGCCACATTGCAGATTATATTACCATGCAGTGCTCTCATTAACGGAGAAAGAATGGCATTTTGTCTTACATGAAACAAAGAGATATTGTACAGCTCTGCAATATTTTTTTTAGATTGTGTGGTGTCACACTAAACTTATAAAAATGCTAGTATATCTTATTCATTTCAGTGAAGAACACACTAAAGTGATTAGTAGGTGATACTTCGTTCTGTGCCGGCCGCGGTGGCCGAGTGGACTGAGGCGCTCCAGTCACGGTCTGCACGGCCACTACGGTCGGGGGTTCGAATCCTCCCGACTCTGACGATACAATAGCAGAAAGGTTCAAAGAAAACCTGAGTCTAATTACAAAAACGTACCCGACACACACGACAATAGAAGGCGGTGATTTTAATTTACCCTAGATCTGTTGGCGAAATTATGTATTCAAATCAGGAGGTAAGCATAAAACATCGTGCGAAATTGTACTCTGAGAATGTGAGCTGGCGGCGGTGGCCGAGGGGACTGAGCACTTCGGTCACGGTCTGCACGGCCACTACGGTCTGGGGTTCGAATCCCCCCTCGGCCATGGATATTCGTGCCGTCCTTAGTCTTAGTTAGTTCATAAGTAGTTTGTAAGTTTAGGGACTGATGACCCCGTAGTTAAGTCCCATAGACTATACAAACATTTGAACTTTTTTTTTTTTTTTTTTTTTTGAGATTGTGAAAACACACTTGATCTCTTAGCAACAAATAATCCAGAACTCATAACGAGCATCAAAACGAATACAGGTATTAGTGAACACAGAACTATAGTAGCGAGAAGTCCCAAAGTTACCAAAAATAAACGAAAAGTTTATTTGTTGAGGAGAGCACATAGAAATAAAATACAATGCTTCTTGAAAGACAGCTTCCACTCGTTTCTAACACTAAACGTAGGTGTACAGATGTGGCTCAAATTCAAAGAAGTGATATCGACAGCAATTGACAGTTTTATACCAAATAAATTAATAAAAGAAGGAGGCGATCCCCCTTGGTTCACAAAACAGGTCAGGACACTGTTGCAAAAGCAAGGGAAAAGGCATACTAAATTTACCGAACACAAAATCCCCAGGATTGGCGATCGTACTCAGAAGCTCGAAATTTAGCGAGGATTTCAAAGATGCCTACAATATTTATCACAACGAAATTCTGAAAATCCAAAGAGATTTTAGTCATGTGTTAAATATACTAGGGGCAAAACACAAATAATACCCTCACTACGTGATAGTAATGGTGATCCTGCCGCTGACAGCGCTACTAAAGCAGAGTTACATAACATAGCTTTTAGAAACTCATTCACCAAAGAAATACGAAACCAATATTCCAGATTTCGAATTACAGATGCCGTAATGAGTTACGTAAAAGTAGATATCATCGGAGTAGTGCAGCAACTAAAATCACTTAACAAGAACAAGTCTTCTAGTCCGGATTGTATACCCATTAGATTTCTATCTGATCATGCTGAAGCGATAGCCCCTTACCTAACAACCATACACAACCGCTCTATCAGAGAAGGATCTATACCAAAAGATTGTAATGTTGCACAGGTCACACCTATATTCAAGAAAGGCAGCAGGAGTAACCCACTAAACTACAGGCCTATTTCATTGACATCAATTTGCAGCAGGGTTTTGGAACATATCCGGTATTCAAATATTATGAATTATCTCGAACAGAACGATCTATTGGCCCAAGGTCAACACGGATTTAGAAAATATCGTTCATGCGAAACTCAACTGGCTCTTTATTCACACGAAGTGATGGGTGCTGTCGACAAAGGTTCGCAAATCGATACCGTATTTCTTGATTTCCAGAAAGCTTTTGATACCGTACCTCACAAACGGCTTTTAATCAAATTGCGTGGTTATGGTATATCGCCCCAAATTTGCGATTGGATAGAGAATTTCTTGTCAGATAGGACAATCGTAGTAATCGATGGTAAGGTATCGACTAAAACAGAGGTGATATCCGGCGTTACACAGGGTAGCGTTATTGGTCCTCTGCTATTCCTTATTTACACAACCGATTTAGGGGAAAATCTTAGTACCTCTCTTAGGTTGTTTGCAGATGACGCCATCATTTACCGTCTAGTAAAATCATCTGAAGATCAAAACCAACTGCAGAACGATCTGAATAAGATATCAGTATGGTGAAAAATTGGCAATTGACTAAATAATGAGAGGTGTGAAGTCGTCCTCATGAGTACGAAAAGAAATCCGTTAAATTTTGTTTACAAGATAAATCGATCAAAAGTGAAGGCCGTAAACTCCACAAAATACCTAGGAATTAGTATTACTTCAGATTAAATTGGAAAGAACACGTAGATAATATAGTGGGAAAGGCGAACCAGAGACTGCGTTTTATTGGCAGAACGCTTAAAACATGCAACAGAACTTCAAAAGAAACGGCATACACTATGCTTGTCCGTCCACTTTTGGAGTATTGCAGCCCACTGTGGGATCATTATCAAGTGGGTTTAAAGGAGAACATCGAAAGAGTCCAAAGAAGGGCAACTCGTTTCGTATTGTCACGATACAGGGGAGACAGCGTTACGGAAATGATACAGGATATGGAATGGAAATCATTACAACAACGACCGCTATCGCTGCGGCGTGGGCTACTTGCGAAACTCCAGTCGCTAACATTCTCCTCCTAATGCGAAAATATATTGTTGACTCCCACTTACATAGGTAGAAATGATCATCAGAATAAAATGCGAGAAATCAGAGCTCGAACAGAGAGATTCAGGTGTTCTTTCTTCCCGCGCGCTATTCGAGAATGGAATGTGAGATAAATAGTATAATGGTGGTTCGATAAAGCGTCTGCCAGGCACTTAAATGTGATTTTCAGAGTTTCCCCTGTAGATGTAGATGTCGATGTAGATATTTATAAGATCGTTCAATTACCAAGATTTAGACTGAGAATGTAACTTTGAGGCTAATTAGCTAAATTAAATTGTACCTCATATCTAAATGATATTTTCTACATAAAAATCATGTAAAAGCTAAATTACTAACTGAATTGAATTCTGGCAAACTGTATTTTTATCGTCTATCGTAATCTTCTTGAAAACATCTGTGATATTACTAATTGAATTGTTTGATTAGAATCTAATTAAGTATAACAATGATAGTAATTGTTTAAATAGTATATAAGAGTGCTACTTTGTGCCAAGTTGGTTATAATCTTAGTTCTGTTCCGTTAAAGTGCTGCTGTAACTGAGTTCTGTTGAAGTTTTGTTATTAAGTGTCGCCTATGGTCTGAAATAATCATCACAATGATCTAAAATTAGTTAATTTCAGTACAAATACCAAAATTCATTTTAAGTTGAGCTTAATTGCAAAGATATTCTAACTAACTCAGTTATAAGGTTATTATACTCACCACTTACACAATGTAACATATCTGGTATGCAGTTTGTTGAATTAAATGTACTTATGTGGAATTCTTATACCTCAATCTTTTCTAACTGCTCAAATAATGTTTTCCCAAAATAAATGACACGTGACTTAAAGTGCAATGAATTTCGACATAGCAAAGCTGAAGCTGCACAAGCCACTAAAGTTGGCCATACTTGCATCTTGCACTTATGATCTTGAGACTTTGCATTGCTCTGTTTTTGGACTTTAAAGTATTCATGCTGTTGTAACGTTTCTGCTATGTTGCACGCTCCTTAAAAAAATCTGTTTCCAACATTACAAACACGAAATATCGGACACCTAAAATAAAACTTCGCTACCGGACATGTAAAATATCATATTTTCGCGTTCAGTTAAAAAAAAAAAAAATGCTTTTATGAAACAGTACATCGATTTAAACATAACTTTGGATGTCCTTTTACGTAATTTTCAATTTTTAATACTTTCGTAAATAATAGCTGTAAACAATAAAAATGCGTTACACTTACTTTCGAAAATTGCTGAACCTATATAGATACTAATACTCTTTGTTTAAATAAATTCGAGCAGACAATGTTTTATATATCACTCGTTTCTAGATTACATACTGATCATTTTTCACATACTAAAATTAATAATCCTTTTGGTACTAAGAAACTATCTTCGAAATAGACGAAACTACTACAACTTTACACAAATGCGTATTTATAAGAAATTAGACCGCAAACTAAAATACATTAAAATTCCAAGTCTGAATAATAGTATACCTACACAATATTGGCAAAACAGATAAGTATGCATTTCACAAACATAAATAATGTAAATAAATTGAGTTATTTTAAACCCTAGTCAAAACACTGCTTCTAATTTTTGTACCACATTAAATACGAATTTCATGAAACACGTTCATACATTGAGATAAATAGTTAAAGCTTAAATGTAAGATTTTAATTTGTGTATTTTGGCATATTTAAAGTAAGAGAATATTGTTTAACTGTGAATTGCAAAACATTGTCATTAGTCTTATTACGCAGTTATGCTGCAAATGTTGGAGTGTGAGCCATGCTCTGGCACTCGGTTCGTAGTCACAAAGCTGTAACCATCTCTGTTATCTGTGGCTAAATGTTTCTAACATTATAATGTCGCACAACTAAATAACTTTGTTTCCGTCACAATGCAACTATCATCAAGTATGTCTGTAATTATCTAATTGAATCTCCTGAAACATATTCTACTTTTTTTTCTGAATGCTGAGCATCAACGACGCAGATGTCCGTCTTCAAGAACCAAGATTAGTAAAATATTTATGTTCGATCTTCCCCATCTAAAGTGGATTGTTATAAATCTTACTGCTGAAATGAAATATGTATCCATTATGTAGGTTACTTCTATTTTAACAGTTAAATCCACGTCCCAGAAGAGTTGGTGTCGTTATACTGTGTAACGTTTTTGGCCCACAGTACATATTAGATGAGTGGAATGAGATGCAGTATATTTTATGGAGCGTAATTTATTATTGGCCACTTTCAGCCACTGAGCCTGCCACCAAACCATTGTTTTGTGTGTCACATATGTCGTGACGGATTTCAGGGGCACAGAACAATGAGTGGAAAGTGGAAGGACACAGGCTTCCTTGGCAGCCCTATCAACTAGCTGGTTTCTGTGGATCCTTATGCTCCCTCGAACCCAGCAGGAAATTATTTCAGCCTCTGTATTACCAGAAGAGCATCCCGAATTTTGTGCAGCATACAATCAGAAGCGTATATTTGATCGACAGCAAGATGAGCACTTTGGAAATCTACTCAGATGATGAATTTTGTATCGCAGTGTCATTTAGTCTGCTCTAGTGCCTCCAGGACAGCTAACAGTTCTACATAATAAACAGAAAACTGTTCTGTGAGGCCTATCTGAAGGAAAACGTTGTGGAACACAACAGAACAACCATTATGGTTACCTTATTGGATGCATCTGTCTAAATGGTACTAATATCTGGATGGTGGTTTAAAGTGTCAAGAAACTTAGTTTTATAAAAATTTTTGAAGGTACAATTTTCTTAAAAGCAGTCAGCATTGGACCTTAATGCCCTGCACTCGTAGTAACTCATGGCTTACCACTGATCTTACTCCACATTACCCGGGTGCATGCGGGCGGTTACAGAACAAGCGTTCCAAAGTGTGCTGTGCAACAGTGAAGGACACTAGCGGATTAGGTGAGGCCATAAACCGATAGGTTCAATGGACCGGGTAGAGACGGCGATGAATAGAAAGTGGAGGCTCACCAGCCACTGCACACAAGCTAACAACTGCACTCGTGTGGTACACACCTGACAGCCTGACGGCCTGATACCTTCACGGTGAACTGTGTCCAGCATTTTCAGGTAGGATGGCCTTGCCAACCCGTAGACCAGGCATCCATATTCAAGGTGGGGTCGCACAAATGCCTTATAAAATTGGGGCAGCTGTACCCTGCCTGCTCCCCAGAACCTATGACTAACACATTTGGGAGGTTTCAAAGCCTTGAGGCACCTTACTTTTAACTCTTTAAGATGTGGTAACCAAGTTATTCTTTCATCGAAGGTAAGGTCGAGATACTTCAGTTTGTTCTTGAAGGTGAGAACGGTATCCCCTAGTTTTAAAACAGGTATATTTCCGCTAGTCTTCCACCAGCACGTGTGGTGCAGTGGGTAGCATCATGGATCGCTGTGCTTATAGTGCCCAGTTCAAATCCCCACATGGGCAGAAAAAAAAAATATTTCTTTTTATTTACTATTTCTAGAATGTTCTACATGTTTGTTATGTTTGTAGTACTTATAAGTTCCAGAAATTTCTTTCTATATAAATAGGAGTCAGTCTGTACACGTGTGTTAGCAAAAACCTTGATGTAAGTGTAAAGTGTTGTGCTCTATTAACGACCAGCCTTCGAATTTCGGTCAACCTGCAGTTTGCAATGAGACGCTTTCTAGTGGAGGTGCTGGGTATCGTGTATTACATCTGCATCGTCGTGGCTCAGATTTGGCAGCATACGAGCCGTCTTGTACACAGACAAGACCGCAATACAAAGGGTATACCGACTACCTCCGCCATAGGGCCCATGTCATAGAAGACCCACGGATGCCAAAACAGAGGTAAGCCAACTGCACATCAGACAACCATCGCTGTTCTCTGAAGATGCTGGACAGCATCCAAACAAATGGCTGAAAGGATTCGACCGAATTGCCAAGTATAATACGTGGGATCACATTATGTATAATGCGAATGTTTACTTCTACCTGGATGGGACGGCCGAGCAGTGTTTTGAAAATAACGAGGACAAGCTCGATAGCTGGGGAAAATTCCAGACAGAACTTACGAAGACATTTGGAGACCACCAGTATCAAGTCCGTTTATAAGAAGAGCAACTGAAGAACAGGGCCCAGCAACATGGTGAGTCAACACAGTCGTATATACAGAGTGTTTTTGCACTATATCACATAGTTAACCCAGACATTACAGAGGCTGATAAAGTTTCACACCTGATGAAGGGCATTGCGGAAGACATGTATCACGCTCTTCTGTTAAAAGACGTTTTGACGGCACAAGAATTTATCCAATGGCACTAGAAAATTGAAGAGATGCACAGAAGAGGGTTGGACGAAAGAAGTATGACAGACTCCCGAATGTAGTCCCTATGGCCGTTGTGAAAGACCAGCATGACTTTGCTTCTCTCATGCGACAAATTGTGAGAGAACAATTGCAACAGTTTATGGCAGCCAGAACTGTTGGCCAAGTGAGCATCAGATTATGGCCATGGATGTCAGTCCTCTATGACATGAGGGAGCTGACACTGGTCAGGAAGAGGTATTTCAAACATTAGTGTCTGTCAGCCCCACCAGTAGCACCCGACGTGAAGAATGGCCTCATCCTACTATGACTTACGCCACAGCCACCAAACGGCAGCTTAGGAACCGAGCAACACGGTCACAACCAAGTCCTCTGGCTACTGTGAAGACCCGCAGGAGGACGGTATCTGAAGACAACACGCCACTGTGTTTTCACTGTGGTATTCCCAGACATGTCTTCCAATACTGTACAGAGAGGAGACGAGTATCTGACAATTATTATGCCGCAAGTCACCAGCCATTGGGGCAGTCCTTTCAACAGCAGTCAACTTCAGATGATTACTGTCGACCTATGGGACAAAGCCCGTCGCCGTATCCTGGATGTGGTCACTCTCCTACACACCGCCGCCGTTCACCGTCACCTTACAGAGATACCAGCTGCTCCCCTAGCTACTGTGTTCAGGAAAACTAGACGAGGTGACCATCTATGGAGGTGGGGCCACTGCATATGAAAATTCTCCATGGACGGCAGTTGCAAAGATGTCGGGAAATCGCACTGACGTCATCATCGACGACCGGGCACTAGTCGATTCAGAAGTTTCCTTTTCTGTATTTTCGAATGACTACTGCCGCAAAATAAAGAAGATAATGTTCTGTGATAAAAGAGCAACTGTGCTGAAGGTCGTAAATGGAAAATACGTCCAGTTGGCAAGAACATGTGTCACAAGTGTATCTATCAACAACAGGACACAGTCTTTTGAATTTGTTGTTTTGACAGAATGTAGCCTTAATGTCATCCTCAGATGGGACTCACTTCAGACAACCCAAGCTGTCATTGACTGTGGAAGATCTGAGCTACAAATTGAGAAAGCCGTTACGACAAGTACAGGTATAGACCACAATTCAGTACTTAACCACTCTTACAATACTATTCATTAGTCTGTCATATCATTCACTTGTACTAATTATAGTATCTCTCAAGCCGACCACATCAAATCATAGAATAATTGACAGCAAGAACCGAACTCACCGAGTGCATACAGTCTGAAGGTAATTCGCCAATTGAAGCCTATGCTACTGGAAACAGGATCGCGCAGGGCGCGGCGAGGTGATACAGGAACTCGCTGCGTTTGACAGCAGCAGGAATATTGTGCGACCTCGAACCCGGGATGGTGAGACGACACCTCGGCGATGCAGCTGCCACGAACCGCCCCGTAGTTTCTACACAGCGCTGGCTCCAACCCACGTCGCAGACAGCTAGCTGGTAGGCACCTCTGAAGCGTCAGTTGGCTGTCTCGATCACCACCTGCACACAGAAAATTCCCACCACCCAAAATATCATCGACTACTTCTCTTGAAACTTCATACCTTGATCTTCAGCTTCTTTCTTGTCTCTTCTTTTCCTAAGTATCTTCAGTCTTCTGCATAGAGTTTTCCTTGCAAATGATTTTATTCTGCTCTTCTTTTCACCTTTTTTTCTCGCATTACTGGTCCTTTTTAATCGTTTGCCAGATATGCAGTGATACAATTCGTTGTCCATGTAGCTAAAAAACTCACTCGTTACGTTGCCGCACTGCTTAATAATATTAATTAATATTATCAAGTTCAATAGTTAGCGTTACGTGGCGGATCGTAATCCAAAGTATGTAATTTTTTAGCAAGTTCGAATCAGTTTAAACTGATCAGAATGTGAGAAGAATATCTATTTTTGTATCGGCTTATCATGTGTGTCCTCAAAGATTGCTGTTTTTTCTCACAACTAAAGCTTGCGAAATCACAGTAAATGTTAAAAACTGCTAATGGGCAATATAAGAATATGGATAACATAAATCGACATAGCTTTCGAAACTTTGCATTACTGAATCCTAGTAGTATTGTTCTGCTTGATAACTTCCTTATCTATCATTACATTGAACACAATATTTTACAAATAGATACCTGTTTTAACCATGTTATTTAAAAAAAATTGTTTTCTTCAATCAGTAAGAAATATATCAGGGAATTTTCCCTTAAATTCGTATCTGCTATGAATACCAATGTAAAAATTAACACTTCTTACAAATAAACATATACATCACTTTAAACAAGGAAAAATCATTAATATTATTGTATAATTGCTCTCTAAGATTGAAGCAATATCATCTTAATCATTATATTTTAATGCTTCCCAAGTGAGAACTCAAAATCAGTAATTGTGAAAACATCTATCATCTTATAGCCTTGTATGAACAAACTGCTCTAAGTAACCCACTTGGATCTATCAATCCAATTGAAATGTTTATCTGCAACTAATGCAAACACCACTAAGCAATTATCTTATCACATCCAGACACACATTTCATAATAAAAATAGTTCACTGCTATTACCTATGATTAGCAATTTTTTTATATATATAATAGTTCGAACATATTTTTAATTGTTGGAAATGTTTTGTTCCCAACTTGTCATAAATTATGGTTCATTCCTACCTGGTTCTCATTAATTGAAAAATTCCTCGTCTCTAATTATAACAGGATGGAATATATTTTATGTTACCTTACACGCTTCACAGAGTACTAGAGGCTGGTGGTAGAAATCACTGCTCAAGGAATTAATTTCGTCTTTAGTGTGGTTTTTTTAATTTAGTAGTCATGTAAAGTTCTTTAACAAAATTATCCTAGATTGTACTTATAAGCTACATTTCTCATACAGTTTAAGTGGCATAAAATTTACATGATACACATTCAGAGCTCATTTACCTAGTTGCCTATAGCCAACTGATTTTATTAGAATTAAGTATACCCTTTTAGCCATTTAACTTAAGACATAATCCGACATAAGTAGGTTAATGTGAACTCTTGTTCACCCAAATATAATATTTACTACAAAGTTCCTTTATAATAAAACTTTTGATGCACTTACATCTCCGGGAATGGATCAGAAAACTTCTAATAATACACTACCTTAGTACTGTTTCCTTTTTGTACAAACGGACATTTTCGTCCACAAAAAACTCCATTCCTATGCAAAAAAAAAAAAAAAAAAAAAAAAAAAAAAAAAAAAAAAAAAAACGTTTCAGATTCCCCTTATACACGAATACAATCCAACTCGGCCCAAAAATTATTTATTCAGTAGTCAATCATATTTTCATTTTTTTTTTTACTTACATTATAAACTCGGCTCGGTTGTGTGGAATGTTGGGTACTTAGTACACATTAGTATGCGTGCACCACATTTTTTTTTTAACATGAAATACTCCATTGCAACATCTGTTGCTTTTGGATACTGTTACACTCAAATCAGGTCACTCTTGGACTGCTTCTCAGCCTTATTACTTTTCAGCAACCCTATTCTGATGTGGTGTCTAACCTACAACTGCGGTTTATTATTATTAATATTTAACTGGTCTTTCTCTTTCTTAAAGCCGGCCGTGGTGGCCGAGGGGACTGAGACGCTCCAGTCATGGTCTGCAAGGCCACTACGGTCGGGGGTTCGAATCCCCGCTCGGGCATGGATATTTGTGCCGTCCTTAGTATTAGATAGTTTGTAAGTTTAGGGACTGATGACCCGTAGTTAAGTCCCATAAACTATACAAACATTTGAACATCTTTCTTAAAAATATTGTGCAATTTAATCGACCTCATTTTTCGCAACCTAAAGCCACATACATACCAAATTAGGAAAGCAAACTTAATCAGCTTGTACATTACAAGTATTTAAAGGTATGCAGCTTGATCAGATTATAATAAAATACATTTTGTAATAAGTAATATGTCCGAAGATGCATCTCACTGGGAAAAGATAAATTTAGAAGACATTAAAAACTTACAGTGATTTTGGAAAAGCTTTTAAATAGAAATATTGGAGTGAAGGAGCTCAAAAGAAGTTACATTTAGAGCTATTGAGTACTGTACCATACAATAGAAACTCTTGGAGTGGTTATAAAGATTTTGTGGAGTGGCACTTAAACAGGTCTAAATATCTAGACCCAATTCGTGATAAGCAGATTGCTGTGGAGAATAATAGATAAACTTCTTAGTAAAGATTTATTTAGTTTGGTTTGTTTCAGCACTTACATAAACTTATTGAAATACAACTACATTGATTTACTATTGTGTGTTTCTGCATTACAGGTTTATACATTATATTTAAACACATACAGTATTATAAATTTACACATTATACATCACAGGTTTCTCTGCTGTAGACCTATATATTTCTTCAGCCTTTTTTTTAACTGTTATACTGGCTAATACCTTTGAAAAATATGCAGTTTTGACCATTTTTTTATTTTTTTATTTTTACACTCCAAGTAGTTGTTACTACTTCTTGTATTATATTTATAGACCTCTTTCACTAAAGTTAGTTTATTGCCTAAATAGTCTGGACACATTCCTAATTTAATCTTATGAATAAAAATCATTGCTTGTAGTGTGATGAACTGTTTGACAGACAACCTATTTAAAGTTACCAACATATATTCTATTCTAGTGTATATATCACAATTCAATATTAATCTCATGCATCTGTTTTGTAATATCTGTAGCCTACTAACTAATGTCGTGTTACACAGGTACAGTATTGATTTGGCATATGAGAAGAAGTGAGGCATTATGATGGTGTTGTACACTGTCATTCTGCTTTTTCTGTTAAAAGTTTGCTAATCCTACTAAGGAATCCTATTTTCTTACCTATCTTCTTGGTTATATAATTTATATGTGCATCCAGGTTTAACTTACTATCTACAATCACTCCCAAGTAATTATAATAGCTAACCCATTCCATTTTTTCACCATCAATAACTATGTCACTGTTCAGATCACCTACCTCTGATTTTAGTGTAAGAAGCATGCACTTTGCATTTTGTGTTAAGCTTTAATTTATTTCCATTTAGCCAATGATTGACACTGGCTAGATTGCTGTTCAAATAGTCTATAAGGCAATCAATGTTTGTACCTGAAGCATACAGAAGTGTGTCATCTGCAAATAGGTGTATCTCACAATCCTTTAGCACTTTTGGGATTTCATTAATGTAAAGTATAAACAGTAATGGACCAAGAACACTGCCCTGTGGCACACCTAGCTCATTTGCTATTATTTTGGGCACAACCTGATCACATTTCACACACTGATTCCTCCCCATCAAGTAGCTTTCAAACCATTTTAACACAACACCACGTATACCATAGGCTTCCAGTTTCCGAAGTAGTTGCAGTCTGTCAATAGTCTCAAAGTCTCTCTTCAGGTCCAGGAAAACTGCCATTACACTTTGTCCAAGATTCATCTGCTCTTTCCATTTAGAAATGATATATTGTAGAGCAGTTTCTGTTGAATGCCCCGCTCGGAATCCAGACTGGACAGTTGTTAATATGTTGTTTTTATTTAGGAACTTCAGTAGTTGCTTGTGCAGTACCTTCTCTAGTACTTTTTTAATACCAGGCAGCAAGTTTATTGGCCTCATATCTTCTGCTTTGTTGGAGTCCTTCACTTTCGGTATAGGTTTTATTGTAGAGACTTTTAGTGGTTCAGGTACTTCACCTGTCTCAAGTGATCTCACTATTGTATTATGTACACTTTCTCTTATGTGTAACCAACTCAATTCCATTACTTGTATAGAGATTTTATCACATGTGGCTGTTTTACTGTTCATATCATTAACAATTACATACAGTTCTTCAACAGATATTTTCCTAAATAAGTCAAATGAATTTTCATTCTGGGTCAGGAAGTTTATACTCCTTGTTCAACGTATTGAGTCCACTATGTCCTTTATACTGTGTATATAGAATTCATTTAGCTTGTTCACAATGTCAGTCTTGTTACTAGTTTTTGTTTTTGATATTACTTTCTTTAGTGTGGTCCACATTTTGGTTGGGTTTTGTCTGCAGTTATCTATAGTCTTACTGCAGTATTCCTTTTTTTCTCTTCTAATGACATATAGACAGTTGTTTTTATGTTTTCTACTTTTTCCACTCTTCTAGGATAACATTATTGTTTGGACATTGAAACATTTTAATATATTATAAGTAATTACATTACAAACAGAATACTCATCTTTTTAAGTTTACGATGTATGGGGGTTCTGCTCGCTGCAACATTATTCTCCTGGGGCATCATGGTAGAAATAAATACTCGTAGATACAATTTTTCACTTCTTGTTTAATTCAAACCAAACTTCTTCTCCACCAAAACATTACAACAAATTACCACAACACAGACTGACATAGATTCCAAAGTACTTGACAAAAGACAAAACTCGAACTCCACCACGCAAGTCGGTGAGGCAAATATATAACATTGGCAATAATGATGTTACATTATCCATTGTTCATAACAATTGAATATAGTAATTTACAGTTAACGAACACAACAGTAAAACATTTCATGTATACAAAAATAATCAAAATATAAAATGAAAATTATACACACAATAGTTTTAGATCGCACCTATCTTTTTAAGTTTTAATCACACTACTTTTTGTTTGACAACAAACCAAAATGTTAAATATAAATTAATTAGTTAATGAGTACATCACATGTGTTCCTAACATATATTGAACTATCAAATCTCATGGCCATTTACAAAATATACTCCAAATCTCGCATCAGTCAATATATACAAAGAATTCAATATTGATAATTAATGTAATAGTCGAAATAACACAATTAGCTGGTCAACACGACTTATTTATGAGCCTAACATATATACAATGCTATTAATTTTCATTTCTTTTTGTTTTTTACAAAAGATTTTACAATTTGTTTGTTTATTTATTGAAATAATGTACAATGACAAAAGTATTGTTTATAGAATTATCTGGAAACGTCTTATACAAATCTCTTAATTAATGAAATCTATCACTTGTTTTAATCACAGTATCACCGAGACTGGCTATATCGTTTTTAACTAACTTCACACGCAACTTTTATCACTATTGAACCACACGATTCCGGATCTGATGCAGACGGTATCGTACCGTAACATTGAGATGGGAGGACCAGGCAGACGGTACCGCACGATAACATTGAGATGAGGGGGCCAGCAGTATAGTCACAACATACACTTCGGAGATATGAGTACCTCTTATATGAGAGGTCCCTTTGCTTCACGGGCTTCCTGACATTTTTATTAAACCAAGGCTTAGCATTTGCATGATTTACATATTCCTTTGTGGATATTCCACAGCATTCTCCAGTTCTTCAACTAATTGTTGGTAAGTTGATGTCAAACAATTGGATGGTTTATTATTTAATTTTTTTTTTTTTTTTTTTTTTTTTTTTTTGTGGTTTTAGAGCGCACAACTGCTACGATCATTAGCGCCCAGACAAGAACAGAGATTCGCTAGATCTCAAAAAGAATTGGTAACTGCCAGTTAGAACATCAAGAAGAGACTAAAATGAAAGATAAAAGACTATTAAAGGGTTAAATATCCTTTGATAAGTTACCCAAGTTGATAAAACGCAAAACTCGAGCAGCTGCTCGTGTGTCATCAGCTAAAATTTCCTCCAGAATAGACGGAAAGTGACGGGCTACACGCAGATGATAAAAATTAACACAAGACAGTAAAACATGTCGCACTGTTAGCAGTTCACCGCAGGAGCACAGCGGTGCAGGGTCGGCGGATAGCAAGTAACGGTGGCTGAAACGGCAGTGACCGATCCGCAACCGGCCCAGGATGACCTCCTCTCACCGAGAGGGACGTGAGGAGGTCCTCCAAGCGGTCGGGATCGGTTTTACAGTTCGCAATTTATTGTTGTACAGTGAAAACCACGCACTGTCCCATGACGACAGGATACTCCGGTGAAGAGCCCGTTGAACATCGTCCGATGGGATGCAAAAGGTAGCCATGCGAGGCAAAAGAGCTGCGGCCTTGGCTGCTATGTCGGCGGTCTCATTCCCGGGCACACCCACGTGGCCAGGAACCCACAGGAAAGAAAAGTGACAGCTAGCAACTGGAGGGAGCGTTGGATCCGATACACGAGAGGATGGTTCGAGAAAGGGTCCTTAAGACTCTGCAGGGCACTAAGGGAGTCCGAACATATGGCATAGAAAGGTTGGCGGTGGCGGCAGGTATACAAAACGGCCTGGTGGAGGGCAAAAAGCTCAGCCGTGAAATTCGAGCACCGGTCAGGGAGCTTGTATTGGAACCGGTTGTCCCCGACGACAAAGGCAGATCCGACACTGGCAGTGCTCTTGGAACCATCAGTGTAAATAAATACGGCACTATCGAACCGCGAACGGAGTTCGACAAGCCTCGAGCGGTATACGAAATCCGGAGTGCTCTCCTTGGGCAGCGAACTAAGTTCAAGGTGAGCATGAACCTGGGCCTGATGCCACGGTGGCAACGGGCTGTCGCTCAACCTAAGCGTGGAAGGAAGGGTAAAATCTAACTGCTGAAGCAGGCGGCGAAACCGAACTCCAGGTGGAAGTAAGGCTATCGCAGACAACTGATATTGGCGCTCGAGTGAGTCGTCAAAGAATAACGGGTAAGATGGGTGGTTGGGCATCGACCGCAGGCGGCATGCATACCGACACAAAAGTATGTCACGTCAAGTGGTCAAGGGTAATACAGCAGCCTCGGCATATAGACTTTCAACAGGGCTGGTATAAAATGCACCGGTCGCCAGACGTAATCCCAGATGGTGAATAGAGTTGAGACGGCGGAGAATTGACGGCCGTGCAGAAGAGTATACAAGGCTTCCGTAGTCTAGCTTCAACTGAACAATGGCTTGATAAAGGTGGAGCAGAACGGTACGATCCGCTCCCCACGAAGTGCCACTGAGGACACGAAGAACATTAAGGAATCGGGCACAACGGGCAGCCAGGTAGGACACGTGTGTGGACCAGCAAAGTTTCCGATCCAACATTAGCCCCAAGAATTTCGTTGTCACCACGAAAGGGAGAGCAATGGGGCCAAGACGTAGGGATGGTGGAATAAATTCCTTGTATCTCCAGAAGTTGATATACACCGTTTTTTCAGTGGAGAATCTGAAGCCGTTCGCGATACTCCAGGAATATAGACGGTCAAGACAGCATTGAAGACAACGCTCCAAGAGACACGTCCGCCTGGTGCTGCAATAAATTGCGCAATCGTCTACCAAAAGGGATTCGGAAACATCGGCTGAAAGACAATCTACGATCGGATTGATTGCGATGGCAAAGAGAGCCACACTCAAGACGGAGCCCTGCGGTACCCCATTCTCCTGGCAAAAGGTATCTGACAAAACAGAGCCCACCCGTACCCGGAACTTGCGATCCGCCAAAAACGCTTGAATAAAATGAGGGAGGCGGCCACGAAGGCCCCACGTGTGCAATGTGCGGAGGATGCCAGCTCTCCAACAGGTATCGTATGCCTTCTCCAAGTCGAAGAACACTGCTACTGTTTGACGCTTCTTTAGAAAGTTATTCATAATGAAGGTCGACAAGGTAATGAGGTGATCAGCAGCAGAGCAGTGTCGACGAAAACCGCATTGGACATTTGTTAGGAGGCGGCGATATTCGAGGAGCCAGACCAATCAAGTGTTAACCATGCGTTCCATCACCTTACAGTTGCAGCTCGTCAGAGAAATAGGGCGATATCTACAAGGAAGATGTTTGTCCTTCCCTGGTTTGGGGATGTGGACAACAATGGCTTCACGCCAACTTGTGGGAACATGACCTTCAGTCCATATGCGATTGTAGGTACTAAGAAGAAAGCACTTGCCCGCAGGAGAGAGGTTCTTCAGCATCTCAATATGAATGGAATCGGGCCCGGGAGCAGAAGATCAGGACAGGGCGAGCGTACGGTCTAGCTCCTGGATGGTGAAGGCGACATTATAATTTTCATGATTAAAAGAGTGGAAAGAAGGCGGCCGTGCCTCCTCTACCTGTTTGCGAGGGATAAAGGCAGGGTGGTAACGGGCAGAGCTCGAAACCTCCGCAAAGAAACGGCCCAATGCGTTGGAAACATCAGCGGGGTCCACGAGGACTGCGTTCTCCACGGTGAGGCCAGAGATTAGGGAGTGGACCTTGATGCCGGACAAACGGCGTAGGCCACCCACCCCAAACAACCGTGGAGGGAGTAAAACTGTTAAAAGAACTAGTAAAAGCAGTCCAGCAAGCTTTTTTGCTGTCGTTTATGATACGACGACATTACGCTCTCATACGTTTATAATTTATGTAATTCTCCAAAGTTGGGTGGTGGAGGAATGTGCGTAAAGCACGGCGACGGGCTCAAAGCGCGTTGCGGCAGGCTGCAGTCCACCAAGGGACCTGGACACGACGTGGAGAAGATGATGTATGAGGTATGGAATGTTCGGCAGCTGTGAGAATAACCTCTGTGAGGTATTCGACCTGACTGTCACAGCTGGGAAAATTCTGATCGTGAAAAACAGCCATGGAAGAATAAAGCCCCCAGTCGGCTTTAGAAATGTTCCAACTGGTGGGACGAGGAGATGGTGAATGATGCAGGAAGTGGATGACACAACGGAAATGGTCACTCAAGTACGTGTCAGAAAGTGCATACCACTCAAACCGACCGGCAAGCTGAGGAGAGCATATCGCAAGGTCTATGTGGGAGTAAGTATGGGTTGTGTCAGAAAGGAAGGTCGGTGCACCGATGTTGAGGCAGACAAGATTGAGGTGTTGGAGAAGGTCCACCAAAAGGGAGCCTCTCGGACAAGGTGCCGGAGAGCCCCATAGGGGGTGGTGGGCATTGAAGTCGCCTACCAAAACGAAAGGTGAATGGAGGTGGTCGACGAGGTGTAGCACATCTGCCCGAGTAAGGGCAGATGACAATGGCGAATAGACATTACAGAGGGAAAAGGTAAATGTGGATAGAGTGATGCGGACGGCAACTGCCTGTAGGTGAGTATGCAATGAAATGGGATGGGATACCTTCCATAGGTGGCAGGTCGAACCGCACAGAGGTGTAGTGGGGAAAGTCTGCACGATCACTTGGACGCAACTTAGTTTCTCCCGATTGGAACGAAAGCCGCGAATATTCCATTGAAGGAGCGCCATGATAAAAAATGAGATAAGAAATGAGGATAAAAACGAACAAGCAAGCGGGGTCACCTCGACAGCCGCTGAGGACCGGATTTCGAGGGTGCACTGCTATCGCTGTCTAGGGGCAAAGGGTCGTGGTCCATAGGTTTGACCGATGCGCCTGCCACCTCCCTGAGTTGATCAGGAGGGGCAGTTTCCACTGCCAGTAAAGGGCCGGGTGCCTGGCAGACGTAGCGTCCCGGTGAAACAGAAGACAGCCGAGGCCGGCAACTGTTGGACGGCGTGACTGAAGAGTCATGCCGTGGTGGGGAAGGAGGGGGGCTATTCTTTTTGTGAGCCTTCTTTGAGGCATGACGGGCAGAGGAAGCGGTTAACGATGGAGAAGACGTAGTCTTGAGGAAGTCTTCACGAACAGGTTCTTTTTTTGAACTGCGGGCAGCGGATTTAGGTGCCCGGGATGTGTGGGAAGTGGCCGACGAATGTACTGTAGAACGGGCAGAAGGGATCAGAGAGGTGTAACGAGCAATTTTCGGGCTAGTCGACGTGACAACAGTGTCACAGAATGTTAAGTCGCAGGTCTGAATGCCTACCTCCTTAGTTGGTCGAAGTGAGGTGAGGACCTGGCTGTAAGTATCCGATGGGAGTACAGCGGGCTTCCTACTCGCTAATAACTTCCGAGCGGCAAAGGTGGAGACCTTCTCTTTGACATGAATCTCTTGGATGGCCCACTCTTCTTTATAAATGGGGCAGTCCCGTGAAGAAGCAGCATGGTCACCCATGCAATTAATGCAGTGAGGGGATGGAGGTAGACAGTCACCCTCATGGGCGTCCCTGCCACAGGTGGCGCACTTGGCTGCATTCGGACAAGACTTACTGGTATGATTATATCTCTGGCAATGGAAGCAGCGCGTAGGGTTGGGTATATACGGGCGAACAGAGATGACTTCGTAGCCTACTTTCACCTTAGATGGTAGGTCAACCCTGTCGAAAGTCTAGAAGACAGTACGAATTGGCACGAGGTCGTTGTTAACCTTTTTCATGACGCGATGGACTGCCGTAACTCCCTGATCAGACATATAGCTGAGTATTTCCTCATCGGATAACCCATCCAGGGATCTCGTGAAGACTTCCCCCTGTGAAGAGTTGAGGGTGCGGTGAGCCTCCACTTTCACAGGGAAAGTATGTACAAGTGTAGCCCAAAGTAACTTCTGTGCCTGGAATGCATTCTCTATTTCTAGTAACAAGGTCCCATTGCGGTGCGTGGAGCAGGTCTTCAAGGGACCTGCGATCGCATCGACATCCTTCTGAATGATAAACGGATTCACAGCAGAAAAATCTTTATCGTCAGTACGTGACACCACCAGGAACTTAGGAATGTTAGGCAATATTTTCTGTGGCTGAGAATCATCAAGTTTCCGCTTATGGGTCAAGGTTGATTTGGAAGGTTTCATAGCGGAGGTGTCCCCCATGATTACCGGCGTCTCCGATGGCGCGCTCCTTCCTTGTGGGGGCTCTCACTGAGGGCACACCCGCCTTAGGTGACTGTTGTTCGCACCTCAGATCACACCTCCTGAGAACGGACGGAGGGATCAATCGGCATGTTCGGAAGGTATCAGCTCGGGTAATCACCCCTCCCTGTGCCCGGCCTTTACCGGGGGGTACGTACGTGCCCTACATGTCTACCCGGGGTGGGGAATTATGCCTTACCCCGTCACCGGCTATGCAGAGCATTGGTTGACCTTCAGACACGCACAGGGAGGAAAAAAGAGGAAGGAGAGAAAGGGATGAATGAGGGCGAATCTCAAACGCCGAGGCGGAGATTAAAAGGGTGGGTCGAGGACAAGGAGAAAGGAGAAAGGGGGGAACGCTAAAGAACAGGAAAGGAAGAGGACCAAGAAAAGAGGAAGTAACAGGAAACGAAAAAGGAAACCTTGGACTGACTAAAAACGCCCGTCTCCGGGCGATGGCACAAAGAGGGAAGCGGCCTGGGGCGGAAGAAAGGTCCCTTCAGATCGGGGCCCCGTGCGTGCCACACACGTACCCACAAAAGAGCTGTGGGCCCTCTGGGGGGGGGGGGCACAATTGGATGGATCACATAAGGGAAAAGATACATGCTCTATGTTTATTGCAAAGCTTCCAGTGTCAAGTATTTCATTCTTTGTTCTGCTCTGCGCAAATCATGCAAGTGGATCAGCACTATGAAGTGGTCACTAATTCTAGGGGTAGTCAGAACACTAGTCTTCAGTGTATAGTTGTTTGTCATTACTAGATCTATTAATGTACTTGATGTCTGTATGGTATCAGTATACTGGCAATATCTTGTGCTTATTCTAATTGATTCTTTTACAACTTGTTTTAGTCCACACATCAGAACTATTTTTCATGATTCTGCATCACTGAAACAATTTATATTACAACCTCCTGTCACAACTATGTTTTCCCACTGTCAGTTAACATTTCCAGCCACTCTTCAAAGAAATCTAGAAATCTTGAGCAGCTTCCACTTCGTGAACGATAGATGCAGCCACTATAGTAGTTCTCCTTTTTAATAGCGGTTGTAATTCCTACAGCCCAGTATTCCATGGATTTCACATTATAGCATTCAATCTTGTACCTTTGTTGTATTTTTATGTAGATTAGTACTCCTCCTATGTGTTTGGATTCTGTGTTACAACAAACTATATTATAGCGATCTATTTCGAGTTCTATGTCTTCAACATCTTGTGTGACATGAGTTTCATGGAGGCAGAGCAACCATGGAGAATTTTGTCTTGCAAATTCTTCTACTTCATACTTGTGACATAGAAATCCCTGTACATTCATTGACACAATTTCACCTTTTTCATGTATTTTGTTGCTTTTACCATTCTTTAGTTGCTATTTGGAATACTGTATTTTTGTTTTGTAATTTTCTACTTGCCTTCTGTAAACTGGGCATGTATTGTCCATCACATTATGGGTTGTGTCCAGGTTCTTTCCTAATCTTACATTTACTTTAATGCAATTTGAACACTTCAATGTGTCTTCTGTACATTTATCTGCCTGGTGAGTAGAACTAGCACACTTTAAACAGGGGCTGTCATCATTACAGCGGCCTGCATAGTGATTGAACCCCTTGCATTTAAAACATCTAACAACATTCAAGTGTTCATAGACTTTGTATCATTGCCATTCAATATTTACTCTCCCCACTTCTATGATTGTCCTGAAAGACTCTGGATCCATTTCCACAATTGTTATTACTTTACCTTCTCTAATTTTTCTATTTTTCAAGACTTTTACTACGGAATTTTCTCCAATAGAGTCCTCGTTTTGGTTTTTTAGGCAATGAAGTACAAATCCATCTTCTATCTTTCTTTCATGCCTACTATTTTGATGCAGGGTTAATAAAGCGATGGAACTCTGATATTATAATCTTGTCCCAAGGCTTTCTTAGTCTCATTTTCGATTTTTTTTACTTCATTACTGCTGGAACATTTTATGGCTATCCCTCCTTTCTACAAGCTTCGTATTCCAGTAACCCCAACCTTCAATTCTACTGGTTTTATATTTGCCTTACAAATTTCTCTTGTGGTTTCACTACTTTGATTTGTTTTAAAACAACTTCTTGTTTGTTGTTAGTGATTTGTGCATACGTTTTTTTGGTACTTTCTTCTTTCATTTTCTTCACTTCTTGTTTTAGCTCATCAACCATTTCTATATATAATTTCAGATCTTCATTTTGTTTTTGCAGGAGTACTGTCTGTGTAGAAATAACATTTGCTAGTTTCTCAATTTCGTCCTCAATAAGTCCGAGAGATTTCTCACTTTGTGTACTTGTTGTTTCTAACCTCTCCATGCAAACATCTCAACAATATATTATATTTTTAACTTCTTTGTGTTTACAATTCTAGATTCATTACTACTTATTTCTATACACTGAACTTGGTAAGATGCTCCCCAGAATGCGTTACATTTAACTGTTGTAGAACCAGTTTTTGTGTTTTGTTTACACTTCTCACACACTGCATCCTTATGGCCTGCCATAACCTAGTTTACACTTTCACTTTAGTCGAGATGATTCTCGTATTTTCCCACTAATACTGCCTGTTTTCTTTCCTGAGTACTTGCAGATGCTATCACATGACTCTTTGAACTTCACTATGGCACTTTTCACTACTGAAATCACTTTATTTCGCTCACTAAATAGTCTAGAACTTCAGATGTCCGCCATGTCCGTTCTCTATTCTGCTTTTTCTGAAGATTGGAGTGAAGTAAATGAATTATTAGAATATCTGGAACAAATTGTTTCCCTAGAGAGACCATTAGATAGATTCCAACAAGTACATTTAAATAAGAAAAACAAGGGAGATGAAAATAAGGAAAGGGCACACAATAACACAAATCGGGAGAAAGAAAATAATTACGGTATTGGAAAGACCAACAACAGATATAGATCCACAAGGAGAGACCCAAATGGTACAGTATACACACACACCTACATAAATAACACAAACGCAAGTGAACCAATGAATAGGGAAAACTTATAAGCTTTCGTGATAGGGTTCAGTCTAAGAAAGCGTTACACAATGAGCCACAAACACATGCCGCATATCTGATAAGATTTGATCAAGGTACCACTTTAAATGAAGATTTATTAGAAGAAAATGTACAACCTGTAAAAGAATACATGAAACCTGAATTAGAAGGCACTGTATTAGATGTAAAAGGTAAAAATTATTCTAGATTCACAAAGTTATGTGTCTGTAATAGTTCACAACTTCATGGAGGCAAACAATATACTGAATGCTTTCCCTGAATTACCAGTTACAGGGGTCAGAATAACTTGAGTAATAGGCATTGTTAACAGGAATTGTTTGTTACCTTTTCATTTGACTCAACCAATGTTTGTGATAGTTGGATTGCATGTACCTGTCATTTTAGGTGTGAACTGGCTATCAGATTACAAAGTATCTTTAAATTTTGATAATGGGACACTAGTTTTCCCATGTGGAGAACAAAGTAATTTAATTACTTTGTTGTTGTTGTGGTCTTCAGTCCGGAGACTGGTTTGATGCAGCTCTCCACAATACCCTATCCTGAGCAAGCCTCTTCATCTCCACATAAAAAAAGCAACCTACATCTGTCTGAATCTGCTTACTGTATCCATCTCTTGGTCTTCCTCTGCGGTTTTTACCCCACACACTACCCTCCAAGGCTAAATTCACAAGATTTCTAAGAATGTGTCCTACCAATCTATCCCTTCTTTTAGTCAAGGTATGCCAGAAATTTCTTTTCTCCCCAATTCTGTTCAGTACCTCCTCATTAGTTACGCAATCCACCCACCTAATCTTCAGCATTCTTCTGTAGCACCATATTTCAAAAGCCTCAATCCCCTTCCTGTCCGCACTGTTTATCGTCCATGTCTCACTCCCATACAAGGCAACACTCCATACAAATGCCTTCAGAAAGGACTTCCTTAGGCTTAAATCAATATTTGATGTTAACAAATTTCTCTTTTTCAAAAACGCTTTTCTACCCATTGCCATTCTGCATTTTATATCTTCTGTACTGTGACCATCATTTGTTATTTTACTGCCCAAGTAACAAAACTCATCTACCTCCTTCATTGCTTCGTTACCCAATCTAATTCCTTCAGCATCACCTGATTTTCTTAGACTACACTCCATTACCCTAGTTTTGCCCTTGTTAATGTTCATCTTATATGCACCTTTCCATTCCGTTCAATTGCTCTTCCAGGTCCTTTGCTGTATCTGACAGAATTACTATGTCGTCGGCAAAACGCAATGTTTTTAATTCTTCACCCTGAACTTTAATTCCTTCTCCAAATTTCTCCTTGCTTTCCTTTATAGCTTGCTCAATGTACAAATTGAACAACATCAGAGGAAGGCTAAAACCCTGTCTTACTCCCTTCGCAACCACTGCATCTCTTTCATGCCCTTCAACTCTGACAACCGCTATCTGGTTTTTGTACAAGTAGTAAATAATCTTACGCTCTCTATATTTTACTCCTGCTTGCTTCAGAACTTGAAACAGTTTATTCCAATCAACATTGTCAAAAGCCTTCTCCAAATCTACAAAAGCTAGAAATGTAGGTTTGCCTTTTCTTAATCTATCTTCTAGGATAAGCCGTAAAGTGAGTATTGCCTCCCGTGTTCCAACATTTCTCCTGAACCCAAACTGATCTTCCCTGCTTTCCCATTTGTCTGTATATAATTCGTGTTAATATTTTGCAACCATGACTTATTAAACTGATGGTTCTGTAGTTTTCACACCTGTCTGCAGCTGCTTTCTTTGGAATGCGGATTATAACATTTTTCTTAAAGTCTGAGGGTACTTCACCTGCCTCATACATCTTACACACCAGGTGAAACAATTTTGTGATGGCTGGTTCTCCCAGACACTTCAGTAGCTCTGAGGGAATATCATCTACTCCAGGGGCCTTGTTTCGACTTAGGTCTTTCAGGGCTCTGTCAAATTCTTCTCTCAGTACAGTATCTCCTATTTCATCTTCGTCTACATCCTCTGCCCTTCCTACAATATTGTCTCAAAGTTCATTTCCTTTGTAGAGGCCCTCTATATACTGTTTCCACCTTTCAGCTTTCCCTTCTTTGCTGAGAACTGGTTTTCCATCAGTGTCCTTGATATTCATAGAGCTGTTTTTCTTATCTCCAAATTTTTCTTTTATTTTCCTGTGGGCTGTATCTATTTTTCCCCTATTTATAAATTCTTCTACATCCTTGCATTTGCCTTCTAGCCGCTCCTGCTTAGCCATTTTGCACTTCCTGTCTGTCTCATTTCTTAGTCGTCTGTACTCCATTTTGCCTGTTTCATTTACAGCGTTTTTATATTTTCTCCTTTCACCGATTAAATTTAGTATGTCCTGTGATATCCAAGGATTTTTTGCAGGTCTTGCGTTCCTACCTATTTTGTCCTCTGCTGCCTTCACTATTTCATATCTCAATTTTACCCATTCCTCCTCTACTGTTTTATTTTCCCCTGTTTCTCTCAATTGTTGCCTAAAGCTCCCTCTGAAATTCTTAAGAACTTTAGGGTCCTTCAATTTATCCAGGTCCCATCTCCTTATTTTCCTACCTTTTTGTAGTTTCTTCAGTTTCAGCCTACAGTTCATGACTAACAAGTTATGGTCGGAGTCTATATCTGCCCCTGGGTATGTCTTACACTTTAAAACCTGGTTCCGAAATCTATGTCTGACCATTATAAAATCTATCTGGTATCTCCTGGTCCCTTCCATGTATACAACCTTCTTTTGTGATTCTTGAACCAGGTGTTTGTTATAACTAAATTATGTTCTGTGCAAAATGCTACCAGGCGGATTCCTCTTTCATTCCTTTTGCCCAGACCATATTCACCTACTATCTTCCCTCCCCTTCCTTGTCCTACTACCGAATTCCAGTCTCCCATAACAATTAAGTTTTCCTCTCCCTTAATTATCTGAATAATTTCCTTTAGCTCCTCATATATTTCTTCGATTTCCTCATCATCGGCAGAGCTAGTTGGCATATAAACCTGTACTACTGTTGTCGGTGTTGGCTTCGTACCTATCTTGACACTGATAATGCGATCACTGTGCTCATCATAGTAGTTTACCCATATTCCTATTTTCTTATTCATTGTCAATCCTACTCCTGTGATACCCCCAACTGATTTTGTATTTATAATCCTGTACTCACCGGACCAGAAATCCTGTTCATCCTGCCACCGATTCCCACTATATTCCCACTATATCTAACTTCAACCTATCCATTTCCCTTTTTAAATTCTAATTTGCCTACTCAATTAAGGGATCTAACATTCCACGCTCCGACCCATAGAATGCCAGCATTGTCTTTCCTGATGATCACATCCTCCTGAGTAGTCCCCGCCCAGAGATCCGAATGGGGGACTATTTTACCTCCAGAATATTTTACCCGAGAGGATGCCATCATCATATGTTCATACAGTAGAGATGCATGTCCTCAGAAAAAATAACGGCTGTAGTGTCCCCTTGCTTTCAGCCGTTCGCAGTAAATGTGTGGCAAAGCCACATTAGCTGATGTTACAAGGCCAGCTCAGTCAATCATCCAGACAGTTGCCCTGTAACTACTGAAAAGGCTGCTGCCCCTCTTCAGGAACCACACATTTGTCTGGCCTCTCCACAGATACCTCTCCACTGTGGTTGCCTCTACGATACGGTTATCTGTATCGTTGAGGCACGCATGCCGCCCCACCTCGGCAATGTCTGTGGTTCATGGGAGTGGTTAATTACTTTACATTTCTATAAATCAATAAAATCTCAGGTAAGATTAATTCTCTGGACTGAGGCTAAAACAAAAGTTGAAAAAATTACAGATCTACCACCATTTGAATAAAAAATAAATGAAAATGATATTATGAATAATATACACAATATATTAAGGACAGTTTCCAACTGACCGCAAAGACGTGGTGACGAGCTGCGACATACACATACAAAAGATATAGGCAGAGCGTTATTCGAAGTACGGCAGCTGGAGGTGATGGTTGTACGACTGTGTTGTGTGCCTGTGTGATTGCGTGAGTGTTCTATTTTCTGAAGAAGGCCATGGCCAATAGCTGAAAGTGTTGTATGTGTGTGTCTTTTGTATGTGCCTGTTGCAGCTAGTCGCCACGTCTTTGCTGTGAGTTGTAAAACTGTCCTTACTATATTATTAATTCCAACCTGGACTTTTCATTAGAATAATATAAACAAGTCAACTAATTTAAATGATAGGGAAAGACAGGAACTGTTTGCACTATTGTGTGAATACATCTAAGATTTTCACTGTGACCAGGAGTTAGAAAAGATTACACTTGCTCATTAAAAATCAAACCACATTAACCATTTTATAAAAACCTTATTCCATACCAGCATCAATAATCCCTTTAGGCCGGCCGCGGTGGCCGAGGTGACTGAGGCGCTCCAGTCACGGTCAGCACGGCCACTACGGTCGGGGGTTCGAATCCCCCCTCGGGCATGGATATTTGTGCCGTCCTAGTTCGTAAGTAGTTCATAAGTAGTTTGTAAGTTTAGGGACTGATGACCCCGTAGTTAAGTCCCATAAGCTTAACAAACATTTGAACAATCCCTTTAGTTAGACAGAAAATAAACAGAATGTTGGCATTGAACATCATTGAAGAATCTAATAGTCCTTACAATAATCCCTTGCTGATTCTTAAAAAATCGGATGGGTCAGTGCGTCTAGTACTTGATGCACGTATGGTAAATAAAATAAAGAACAAGAAAGGGATAATAGACCTCCAAGAATAGAAGAAATCCTGACCAAATGTAATGGTGCAAAATAGATTACTACACATGATCTCACTTCTGGCTACTGGCAAATTGCACTAGACAGTGAGTCTAGAAAATATACAGCTTTTTATTTGATGGTAGATCTTAGCAGTTTCAGGTACGTCCTTTTGGATTGAATGTTTGTGTGTCAGCTTTTATTAGAGCATTAGATAAGGGTATTGGGACAAATTTGAAAGAGAAAATACTTGTTTGTGTTGATGACATAGTTGTAATTTCACCGACATGGGAAGATCATAAGATCACATTACATGATTTTTTTAAGAGATTAATTTCACAAGGAGTTACAATTAAACTCTCGAAATCAGAATTTGGTAGGCATCAAGTGAAGTTTTTAGGACACATCATTACTATAGTAGAAATTAAATCATATCCTACTAGACTACATGCTATAACTTTATCTCCAGAACCTACAACAAAGAAACAATTACACTCTTATTTAGGTTTTTGCCAGAACCAGTACTAAATGCATTCAATTTAATGAAATTACTACGAAACTACACTGTTTGGCAATGGGATAATACATGTACATATGAATTCAACAGAATTAAAGAAGAAGGTAGAACAGCAGGTTGCTGCTAAGGAGCTTGGTAAGGTGATTAGCCATAACAGGCAGAATTAGCAGCAGACCAACTGCTGGGATGGAAACCATGCTGGATATGCCCCAATTACACCTTTGGGTCAAGATGGAGGCAGCAGCTAGTGCATACAGACTCAATACTGGCAACAACTGGAACTCTTTGGGATATCCAGAATCACACACTAAAATAGTGAGTAAGGTAAATATAGGAAAGGGTGGGGAAATGCCAGCCGACTATATTATAACCCCATACTGCTTCAACAATCCTTTCAATATAACTATTGGAAGTAGGGAGCAGTGGGAGAAAATAGTTCGACACCATATGGGGGATATTGTCTGGTTCACTGACGGGTCAAAATCAGACCAAAGCATTGGGGCCGGGGTATACGGGGTGCAGCCAAGACTGGAGGGCGTCATCTCTCTAGGGAAACTGGCCTCAGTATTCCAGGCCGAAATCACTGCCATCAGGGCGTGTGTGGAGGAGAATTTGCGTAGGTGCTACAAAGACCGTAGCATCTATATCTATTCAGACAGCCAGGCAGCCCTGAGATCACTGGCAGCTCCTGCAACAAGGTCTAAAATTGTTGCAGAATGTCACAGGGTTCTGGTGGAGCTAGGGGAAAGCAATAGAGTAAACCTATTGTGGGTCCCTGGCCACTCGGGGATCAGTGGTAACGAACATGCCGACAGATTAGCCAGGATGGGGACAGAGACTCCATTTATTAGGCCGGAACCTGTCCTGACAATCACCAAGGCAATGATCAAATTGGAGCTACGTAACTGGCTCAGAAGACAGCACATAGAATATTGGACCAAAGTCTATCAACAAAAACATGGCAAGGTAATGATGCCAAAGCCATGTTTTAAAAGAAGCTATGCAATCCTGGGCCTGAACAGGAGAGAGATTAGACTCATGGTTGGATTGCTGACAGGCCATGGGAACTTCAAAAAACACCTACATACAATGGGAATAACAGAAGAGGACCCTAAATGTAGGATCTGTGATGACGGTGATGAAACTGCATCACATCTAATCTTCGAATGGATTGCACTGGAGAGCAAAAGACACAGGAAATTTGCGACAACCAGACCCGAAGAAATTGTGTCTAATAAAGAACTGGTAAAGGGACTCCTTGCACTGTTCAAGGGCATTGGTTGGCTTTACTAGATATACAGGGAGCGATACCGCACAATAAACTTAGATTCAGTGCGGGCAGTGGCAGGTTGGACCAAGACTGTTTTGGCTTCCCTGAGACAATCAAATTAAATCAAATCAAGGGTAGTCACAGCATTTCCAGCTCCTCAGCTGATCCGTTATGTGAGAAGTTTCCTCGGGCTGTGCTCAAACTATCATCGTTTCATAGAAGTTTTTGTAACAAGGCATGTCTATTGCAAGAACTTCTGCAGGGAGACTTGAAGTTTTACTGTGATGAGGCGAAAGAACAAGCTTTCTGGGAACTTAAAGGAGGCTCTTACTTCTGCACCGGTACTAGCCTTATACGACGAGAATGTGTAAGCTGAACTTCACACAGACGCTAGTGGTTATGGGATTGGTGCAATGCTTGTACAAATACAGGAAGGTGTTGAAAAGGTGATAGCCTATGCTTCAAAAGTTCTCTCAAAGTCGGAGATGAACTACTCTACAACCGAGAACGAGTGTCTTGCCGTTATCTGGGCTATCAACAAGTTCCTGCCATATCTATTTGGTAAACCATTCACCATTGTGACAGACCAGCATTCTTTATGTTGGCTGACCAATTTGAAGGATCCATCATGTCGGCTAGCAAGTTGGGCACTAAGACTCCAAGAGTATAATGTCACAGTACTGTTCAAAAACGGGTGCAAACACAAGGACACCAATTGCCTTTTGAGGAATCCATTAGCGGAACACAACAACGTGAATGATATTACAGCTGAACAGAGGGAAGATCCAGCACTATTAAAAACGAGAGACGCCTTGGAGAAAGGAGAACCGACCAATGGAGAGTTCCAACTTATAAACGGAACATTGTATAAGAGCAACTATGATTTACTGAGCCCCAAATGGCTACTGCTTAGTCCAGCTCATCTCTGGCCAGCTGTTATCAAGCACTATGTGAGTCACTGTAAAGAGTGCCAGCAGTGGAAGCATGAGCCTGCAGTTACCTCCAGGGTTTCTGGTACCGACTCCACCTGCATTACCTCCATTCTACCAAGTTGGGATCGATCTTTTAAGTAGGGTCATGAAATCGACAACCAGTAACCGATGCATAATAGTATGCACTGACTACCTCACCCACTATGCTGTCACCAAATCCGGGCTGACTGCAGAAGCCCCAGAGATTGCAAAATTCCTAGTAGAAGACATTGTTTTGAAACATGGTGCAACACATGTGATGATATCTGATCAAGGAAAAGTATCCATGTCAAAACTAGTGTCAGAGATAATGTCACATTGCGTCATTGACCACAGAATAACTGTATACCATCCTCAGACAAATGGTCTTATAGAACGTTTTAACCCGACGTTAGCAGATATGCTGTCAATCTTGAGCAGAAGGATTGGGATACAACACTGCCATTCGTGACATTTGCTTATAATACAGCATGGTAAGACACAACAGACTTCACGCCATTTTTTTCTGCTCCATGGTCATGAGGCCGAGATGACAATGGATACACGTTTCTGTTCCAATCGGATGATACTAAGGATGACTATGTGAAACATCTCATTACCAGGGTCGAAGAAGCAAGACAGCTGGCTCGCATACTGACACTGGATGCCAGTATGACAAGCACAGACTTATTGGGTACAGCCTAGGAGATCTGCTATGGATTTTTACTCCTGTATGGCAAGTTGGGATACCAGAAAAGTAGCTGAAGTGATACTCTGGTCCGTATCGTGTCATATGCCGCATGTCAGACGTCACATACAAAGTGGAGGATTTTGAGCTGTCCACAAAATGACAAAATCCAAGGCATGTTTAGCCACTGGGTGATCCTCATTACCAACAAACACTGTCTGCCTGAGACCATACATGCGAATGGACAGTTTGTCGCTGGTCATTCTCACATAGAAAGCTTCACAGTGCACGCATGTCAGTTGGTAAATCATTTGGGTGCTACCGCAAGTGGCTCTGCCCTTGATCGTGTACACCTTCCGAGTTACAGGACTGGGGTAAGTGGTGGTGGAAGGGTGCATAGAACAGTTTTTACAATGGGGGCGGTTACAAGGGTAGGAGCCAGACGGTAGAGAAGATAGTGTGGGGATTTCACAGGGATGGACTAGGAGGTTATGGAGATTAGGTGGGCGACAGAAAGACACTCTCGGTGGAGTGGGAAGGATGTTATGAAGGATGGATCTCATTTTGGCGCAGGATTTAAGGAAGTCGTATCCCTGCTGGAGAGCCACATTCAGAGTCCGCTCCAGTCCCGGAAAGTATCTGGTGACAAGAGGAGCACTTCTTGGGTTCTTCTGTGGAAGGTTCTGAATTTGGGGGGATGAGGAAGTGGCACTAGCAATTTGCTCCTGTACTAGATCAGGAGGATAGCTGCAGGATGTGAAAGCTGTTATTAGGTTATTGGTGTCGGGACTGCAGCAGACTCGTTTCCCACAAAGACATAAGCTGTAGGGAAGGAGACGTTTGATGTGGAATGAGTGGCAGCAGTCATATTGGAGGTACTGTTTAATCGGTAGGTTTGATGTGGACAAATGTGTGAAGTTGGCCATTGGACAGATGGTGGTCGACACCGAGGAAAGTGGCATGGGATTTGGAATAGGACCAGGTGATTTTGATGGGACCAAAGGAGTTGAGGTTGGAGAGGAAATTCTGGAGTTCTTCTTCACTGTGAGTCCAGATCATGAAGATGTCATCAATGAATCTATACCAAACTTTGGGTTGACAGGCTTGGGTAGCCAGGAAGGCTTCCTCTAAGCGTCCCATAAATAAGTTTGCATACGAGGGGGCCATCCTGGTTCCCATCGCTGTTCCATTTAGTTGTTGGTATGTCTGGCCCTCAAAAGTGAAGAAGTTGTGGGTTAGGATGAAGCTGGCTAGGGTATTAAGGAAAGAGGTTTTAGGTAGGTAAGTGGCTGGTCGGTGTGAAAGAAAATACTCAATTGCAGCGAGGTCCTGGGAATGTGGGATATTTGTGTATAAGAAAGTGGCATTAACGGTTACAAGGATAGTTTCTGGAGGTAACAAGCTGGGTAAGGATTTCAGGCGATCAAAGATGTGGTTGGTGTCTTGGATAAAGGATGGGAGACTGCACATGATGGATTGACGGTGTTGGTCTACGTAGGCAGAGATTCGTTCTGTAGGGGCTTGGTAACCAGCCACAAAGGGGCGCCCAGAATGATTGGGGTTGTGAATCTTGGGAAGTAGGTAGAAGGTGGGGATGCGGGATGTCTATGGAGTCATGAGGTTAACGGAGTCAGGTGATAGGTTTTGTATGGGACCTAAGATTTTGAGGATTCCTTGAAGCTCTGCCTGGACATCAGGAATGGAATTGGCTTGACAAACTTTACATATTGTACTATCTGAAAGCTGACGCGTCCCTCAGTCACATACTCCCGCCGATCAAGTACCACGGTCGTGGATGCCTTGTCAGCTGGGAAAATGACGATGGAATGGTTAGCCCACAGACCACGGATAGCTCGGGATTCATCTGCGGTAATGTTGGGAGTAGGATTAAGGTTTCTCAGGAAAGACTGAGAAGCAAGGTTGGAAGTAAGGAATTCCTGGAAGGTTTGAAGAGGGCGATTTTAAGGAAGAGCGGGTGGGTCTCGCTGTGACAGAGGACGGAACTGTTCCAGGCAGGGTTCAATTTGAATGGTGTCTTGCTGAACTGGACCATTTGGAGTAAGATTATTTTTCTTAGTGGCATAGTGGTATCTCCAGCAAAGACGAGTATAGGACAGGGCTGTTTGATTGAATTTTGGAGTGGGGCTAAAGGTGAGGCCTTTGGAAAGAACTGAGGTTTCAGGGTGGGAGAGAGGTTTAGAAGAGAGGCTGACTACTGAATTGGGATGTTGTTGTTCTGCATTGTGTGGATTGGAATTTTGAGATTTGGGGGGTGGAGAAGTTGGGAGTGGGAGATTGAGTAGATGGGAGAGACTGGGTTTGTGTGCAACAAGAGGAGGTTGAGGTTTGTTGGAGAGGTTATTGAGGGAGAGACTAAAGCCTTTCCAGAGGAGGGTAACCAGGAGATTGGATAGTTTTTTGAGGCATGCTGTTCTAATTTGCGGTTGGCCTGAAGGAGGATGTTCTGAACTGCAGGTGTGGATGTGGGAGAGAAAAGGATTAGGCGGTTGAGGGCTGTGGATTGTTTAGTTTGGAATTGGTATACGGCAGGATGGAAGGATGGGTTACAGCCACACAAGCCTGAGTAAATAAAATGTGGGAATGTAATCTGGCTAGGGAGAAAGCATGTTTATGTAGGGAATGTAAATAAAACTGGATGGTGTGTTGTGAGACATATGGATGAAGGAAAAGTGAGAAATTGGACATGTAACAGACTGCAATGAACAAATAATGTAATATATATATATATATATATATATATATGACACACATATGGGGAGGGAGAAAAACGTGAACAAACGGCAAAAGTAATTTAGATATGAAAAAGAAATAAAATAGAAAAAGTTTAAGTTTGTTGTTAATAGGGGAGAGTGCGGCTAAAGTGGACATGGGATAGGAGTGGACATACAATTATTTCAAGGATATAATCTTTGGATTTCTTTTATTTTCATGTTGGTAGTGCCACAAAATGTACTAAACAATTAAACAAAATTTGGCGCCAGTCTGGTGATTGTTGCAGGCAACAGAAGTGAAAATAACACTTCAGTACTTTTGTATTCGATTTTTGTGATAAATTTCCGGATAAGTGCAAAAGGTTAGTACTGAAAATATTAAAAGTTGTGGTATATGATTCTATGACAAGTGGCCTTTCTTTTTCTTGTACAATATTTCATTTAAATAAAATATGTTCGCTAGAGTTTGTGTTTCATATCCAAAATGGCGCCTTGGGGTAACTGTGGACAGTGTCCACTCTTACCCCACTTATGAGTGGTACCAAAGGTTACTTATCAGCCTTGTATTTTTACCATTAAAATTATTTTAAGAGCATTATCTATACTATAATGGTGAGGAAGTATACGCAAAACCGACAGAGCTAATATTGATGAAGGAAATGTTCAAAGAGCTGTAAAAGAAGTTCTGTTCAGAAAGGGGAGTATTCGACAACTGCAGAAAAATATAGATTAAAGAAGTCTACGCTGCAGAAACATGTTGCTACAGCAAAGAAATATAGAGCTGAAAGCCTTCAGATCTGTCGACATAAGTTCCCAAACATCTAGTCACCACAATATTATTGTTTTCACAAACAAATTATCTTAGCCAAATAAGTTATATTTGTACAGTTAAAAAGTCCTGTTCTGTCATTTTTCCTGATTTCATTATATAGCACCCAGTTACTTTTTTCCAAATCAATTTGACGGAAATGATTCTGGAAATTAAGACGAAGAAGAAATCGAGACACTGAATACAACAGAATCCAAATACAAAGCTAGACAGGTCTTTACAGATCATGAAGAGGAATTATTAGCTCAGTACTTCATGAAGGCCTCCAATTTACATTGTGGACTCGGTGTAACAAAGG
This sequence comes from Locusta migratoria, assembly GCA_026315105.1. NCBI lineage: Eukaryota > Metazoa > Arthropoda > Insecta > Orthoptera > Acrididae > Locusta > Locusta migratoria. The sequence goes on along the minus strand of CM048747.1, from coordinate 564,282,735 downwards.
ACGTGAACTGGAATACGTGTATGCTAAAAAACTAAACAAAAAGAACTACCCAAGGAGCTGGGATGAACGTCACATGGCAAGAAAGGACTGGATGTACGGATTTTTGCAGAGGCAACAGAAGCTATCCCTTCGCAGACCTCAAAATACAAGCTTGACAAGGGATGCAGCATTTAATAAAGCAAATAGTAACCTTTTCTTTGACAACCTTTTGAATATTTTGGATAAATTTAAGTTCACTCCACAGGATAATCAACTTGGATGAGTGTGGCATTCCTACCGTAATGCAGCCTCCTAAAGTTATAGCGGAACGTGGCAAGTAGGAATGGTAGCATCACAAGAAAGGGGAGAAAATGTCACCATGTGTGCTTTCTGCTCAGCCTCAGGGATGGCCATACCACCAGTTTTCATTTTTCCACGAGTCCACATGAAGGACAAATTTCTGGATAGTCCACCAAATGGAAGTATTGGATTGGCTAACAAATCTGGATATATGACAAGTGAATTGTTCCTCGAAGTTTTGAAGCATGTAGCAAAGCATGTGTGTTGTTCAAAAGGTAATTGCCTACACATACTTTTGGACAACCATGCAAGTCACATCAGCACTGATGCTATCAATAAGGCAAGGGATGCTGGTAATAGTCTACTGACATTCCCACCACATTGTTCCTGCAGGATGCAACCACTAGATATCACAGTGTTTGGACCATTTAAGGGATACCTTAAAGTAGCGATGGCTGGCTGGATGAGAATGTGTCCTGGTCGCCCAGTCACTATTTCAGAGATTGCTATGTTTTCTGGAATAGCATTTCCACTTTCCTTTACACAAAAAAATATCACATCTGGCTTCAAGATGGTCGAGTTATGGCCACTTAATAGATTGGCATACAACAAAGAAGATTTTAGGCCAACGGATGTAACTGAACAGCCAGCAGCCTCTACATCAAGTTGTGATACAACTTCACCTGGAGAACCTGCAACTATGTGTGATGCTTCTCCTTCCACTTCAGGTGCAGCCCTAACTAAAATACCAACTTCTGTAGAATGTAGACCATTCCCAAAAGCTGCGAGGCAAGAAGCAAAATCAAGGCAAAAGAAATCAGCAGCAATGGCTAAAATGTGACCATCTTCAAAGAAAACATTATTCCAGGACAAGAGGGAACTGAAGATGCCTGGAAAAAATAAAATCTATGACAATACAGACACTGAATCAGGAATTCTTCCATCAAGTGTGCTGGAATCTGAGGATGAAGGATGCTATGATACAGAAGGTGATGAAGCCCAAATCTTAAAAAAGTTAACAGATGATGAAGATGTAGGTCAAGTTAAGAGTACAGATGGGAAATCTGAAGTGTTTGTTTCGTTTTTGAGGAAAAAAGGATCTGGATTTGTGTTCCCTGTTGACCCAGACGAGTCAGTAGTGGAGAGGTCTGAAATTATTTGTCTCTTGCCTTCTGAAAAAACAATTGGGACCCAAAGGCAAGGAAGGATGTTCCAGTTCAATGTCAGGTTTGAAATGTACAATATTCATTAAAGAAAAACCAACAAAAAATTATGTTAATTTTCATTTGTATAACATTCATTATGGTCTAAATACAATTTTTTGGGAAATATGGCTTTATTTATATATATAAAAAACTGTCCATTTTAACCCCATCGAATTTCAAACAATGGTCACACTTACCCCAACACGTGGTACATGTGGACAGATTGCAGATATATCTTATTTGGTTGCGAAAGCTTGTATGTGTGTGATTTATTTGTGTCTGTTGACGTGCCTGTCCTTTGGGTAAGTCATCAATTTACGCAAAGGACCGGCTCGTCGATAGACACAAATAAAATCACACACAAACACACATACAAGCTTTCGCAACCATTGGTCGCTTCGTCAGGTAAAGAGGAAGAAAGGAGAAGAGAAAGGGAAGGATATGGGTTTTAAGGAAGTGGAAAAGGAGTCATTCCAATCCCAGGAATGTCTAGGTGTGTTTGCGTTTGGATATGTGTGACTGTGTGTGTATTTGTTTACCTTCCCTTATTTCCCCTAAGCCAAGTCCTTCCACTCCTGGGATTGGAATGACTCCTTTTCCACTTCCTTAAAACCAATATCCTTCCCTTTCTCCTCTCCTTTCTTCCTCTTTTCCTGACAAAGCGACCAACGGCTGCTTGTATGTGTGTGATTTTATTTGTGTCTATCGACGAGCCGGTCCTTTGGAATGACTCCTTTTCCACTTCCTTAAAACCCATATCCTTCCCTTTCTCCTCCCCTCTTTTTCCTAATGAAGCTGCCAGTGGTGGCAAAAGCTTGTATGTGTGTATTTATTTGTACTGTATTGATGGCAGGTACTTTTGGTAAGTCATCCGATTTCTATTTTATATTATATTATATATATGTGTAAAAAATAGATGAAGTCTACTTACCAGGAGAAGGAGCACAGGCATCTTTGCCTCGGTTCTCTGGACAGAGCCTCTGACTCAAGTGGCATCTCTGTCTAACTTCTTAACTTTCTACAGTATGTCTGCCTAAGTGTACTTGCGTCTGTGTAAATGTGTGGGTGTGTGTGATTTGTTTACCCTCCTTTTTTCCCCCCAAGGTGGGTCTTTTCTGTGCCGGGATTGGAATGACTCCTTACCCACTCCCTTAAAACCCTCATCATTTCCTTTTCCCTCTCCTTCCCTTCTGGCTGACGAAGCAGCTAGGCTGTGAAAGCAAGCTTGTGTGTGTGTGTGTGTGTGTGTGTGTGTGTGTGTGTGTGTGTGTGTGTGTGTGTTTATTTGTTACTATCACTGCCTTTGCTCCTTCACCTGGTAAGTAGACTTCATCTATTTTTTACATATATTTTTCCTGTTAGGAATTTTTACTCTATATATATAATATTATAGAAGGAGACTTTCCTGGTGGGAAAAATATGTATAAAATAAAGATTTTTGACTTACCTAAAGTACAGGCTCGTTGAGAGAAACATAAAACACACAAACATTCGAGCTTTCGCCACCACTGGCAGCTTCTTCGGGAAAAAGAGGAAGGAAGGAGAGGAGAAAGGGAAGGATACGGGTTTTAAGGAAGTTGAAAAGGAGCCATTCCAATCCCAGGAGTGGAAGGACTTACCTTAGGGGACAAAAAGGAAGGTAAACAAATACACACACACACACACACACACATATCCACATGCAAACACACCTAGGCAGACATTTGTAGAAACTACATTTGGGTTTCTACAAATGTCTGCCTAGGTGTGTTTGCATGTGGATATGTGTGAGTGTGTGTGTATTTGTTTACCTTCCTTTTTGTCCCCTAAGGTAAGTCCTTCCACTCCTGGGATTGGAATGGCTCCTTTACCACTTCCTTAAAACCCGTATCCTTCCCTTTCTCCTCTCCTTCCTTCCTCTTTTTCCCAAAGAAGCTGCCAGTGGTGGCGAAAGCTCGAATGTTTGTGTGTTTTTATGTGTGTTTTATGTTTCTGTCGAATAGCCTGTACCTTAGGTAAGTCAGAAATCTTTATTTTACACACACATACACACACACACACACACACACACACACACACACACACACACACACACAAAGAAGGAAATGGAAATTTTCCTGGTGGGATAAATATGTGTAAAAAATATAAACTGGATAACTTACCCAAAGCACAGACACCTCGACAGATACAAATAAAAACACACATGCAAGCTTTCACAACCGTTGGTCGCTTCTTGAGGAAAAGAGGAAGGAAGAAGGGGAGAAAGGGAAAAATATGGTTTTTAAGATAGTTTAAGTACTTTATCCATTTCAGCAACTTTACAGGTTATAAATTAATTCAGCAACCAGTTGCTTGTAATTATTTATTTTAGACGACCGGTTTCTGACACTTGAGTGCCCTTCTTCTGGTCTATTTTAGTATTGTTGCTTAATGAATGTAGCTACATGCTATTAGGAGAATCAACACTGAGTGCAATGAGATTGTTTTAAGATAGTTGAAAAGGAGTCATTCCAATTCCAGGACTGAAAGGACTTACCTTAAGGGGAACAAAGGAAAGGTAAAAAAGTGCATCCACACCCACAGACACGCAAACACAACAAGGTAGACATAAAATTAATTGTATAATGTGGACAAGAAATCAGTAGTATGCCTCTTACAAAGTATGACCTCATGTAAAACCATAGCCGATTGTTGTCAATTGTAATCAGTCACCACCCAAGAAAAAAATAGTTTATAGTTGTTTTCTGGTTATGGATCAACAACACATCAAGAGGGAGCGACAAGTGGCCAGCATTTCAAACTTTTCTGCACTGCAGTGCTTCACGCTATGCCCAAAATTCGCAGAGATCGAAGGCTTGCGATCGTGGCATAACGCCACTCAGATATCTTGCAATTATTTGTGAAAGGTGATCAGTGCGAACACTATTTCAAAAACTTTTCTGTTGTTTCAGCTCCATTTCACTCACTGTTATGTATTGTCTAAAAACCACAGGACAGTAATCTGCCCACTATGCAGCTTTTTCAATACACAATTTGTATGTCTAGTGCATGCACTTGACAAACAGCGTAATTTGAAAATGACTTACGAATTATGAAAAGGTGAATGATTTATTTTAAACCTGAGATGTTTTACTACAACTTGTGCAACAATCAGATTTCTTATCCGCAAACGTTCATAAAAATCGAGTGAGAAGCATTAAGAAACAAAATGAAAATCAGACTTTTTTCACAGGCAAATCAAAGATTGTAAGGTAAAAAAAGTTGGTAAAATGATGTGGTGTGGTCTTATATACCGTCAAAATCAGAAAACGCGATTTTTCCCCCCTTTTCCGGTTCGGCCCATCCCGGCGCGCAGTGTGAATGCCCAGGCTTGCGACGTGCGCAAACGAGGCGCCAACTGGCTTCACACATCTAGGGTTGGCTCGGCCTGGCCGGTAGTGGTACAGAAAAAACTTCGCTACACATCTCATAAAAAAACATTCATCATGTTCTGAGCTATTGAATGTTTTAAGACTGTAACTTGTCTGGAAGGTAGCAAACATTTTCTAACTCGAATTTCAAATTAAATTAGAACCTTAACGAGTTATAATTCTTAATCTTTCTTGGAAAGAGAGAATTTACAGCACTGGTTACGTTTGGGAAAAAACATTTTAGTTTATCAACATTGTCAATAAATTGCACATAATTAGTACCATCAAGGGCGAAATTTCTGACAAAATAAATGCCATCATTTGTCCCATTCCTTTCAGCAAAAAATGTAAAGAAAAAAAAAAGGACAATCATGGGGAAACTAGTGTCTGGATTTATTTATTAAGAGCTTTGTTTAATAATTTGACATAATTTCATTTAAATGAAATTGATGGTTTTATATATTTAATGACACACTGAAAGAGTTATGCATTTTATGCTTTACATGAAAACATATTGAGAACTTTTCTGAGATGAAGATCAAACATTTATGTAGCGCTGATAGTTACACAAATGAAGAAAAAGAAAAAAAAAAGGGATGAAAAAGGACAAGCTTTCGGAACACAGTTCCTTCCTCAGGTGGGAGAGAGCGAAGAAAAAAGGATGGGAATGGAAGAGAAAGGTAATTCATAACCTAGGTCATGTAAGTGGTTCCCATCCTTTTTTTCCCCCTTCCCTCTCTCCCACCTGAGGAAGGAACTGTGTTCTGAAAACTTGTCCTTTTTTGTCCCCCCCCCCCTTTTTTTCTTCATTTGTGTATCGGTCGTACAAGACAAAGGTAAGTACTGGCCAGCCAATCTATCTCTTTTGAAAAATAATTTATCATCTCCGAGGAGAATTTTCATCATTCATCAAACATTTATGTACGTAATGTAGGGTATATCTGGGATTTAATTGCCTCTCTCACACTGTAATCGGCTTAAGATTACAAAGTTTGGCAAGTTTCATTAAAAACACACACACACACACACACACACACACACACACACACACACACACACCACCACCACCACCACCACCACCACCGTTTTCCACATGGAAGTTTCAGTGGTTTGGTACCTTATAACATCTAAAACACGAGACAGCATGGATCAAAATATGCAGAATGCCGCTTATGTGAACAGCACATAAATATTTGTACTCCATCCAGTAAAATGTCAAAAGGCATAGTGCTAAGTATTGTTGCAGTGTTTCATTATTTAAGTTGTAAACCTTATGGCCCTGTATTCATAGAACCATTTTCGACTGGTTCCGCAAATCTCACCTCAGGTGTGTCATATAATAATGCCTAATATCAGATATTTGTAGAAATGGGCGAAATACTTTTGCGAAGCTAGACTGTAGATGTCATCGCTACTTGTTCATTTGTTTTAATTTTAAGCTGTCCTCTTATGTTCCTGCCTAACGACAACCTTCGTATTTGTAAAAAAAATAGTACTTTTGTCAGTCACAATAGACATCTATGTACACTGTAGCTTGTCAAAAGTACTTTGCAGTTTTCTACGAATATGTGATATTAGGCCGCATTACACGATACATCTCGGGCGAGAGCCGCAGTACCACTCAAAAACGGTTTTACAAATAACAGCTTGTGTAAACCTTTCATCAATGCAGGTTAGAGTGTAAACGAGTCAACTAGCGCTACAGGTGACCAAAACACAAAGCGCAAGAAACAGGCATTCGAGTTGGCAGTTGCAGTCGCAACCGGCGGGGGCCCGCGCATATGCAGTAGTATGTTGGCTGCCGTGTGGCCGCCAGTGGCCAAAGCAGGCGGCTCTAGCGCGCTTCTGACGTCATCACGGCAGCCAAAGTGTTAAAGGTAATAAGAAACTGGTGACGTAAATTTCTCGCAACTTGAACCAACCTATTTTTGAGGAAATGCATCCAGCCAATTGTAAGGCAAACAAATGTTTCCGCCGAAAAGCATATTGAGTACCGTGACTTTTCCAGGGTTTTTGGGAAAAATACAAAAATTCCCCTGAGATTTCCAGAACCAAAAAGTTCCCTGAGAATTTCCTGTTTTCTAGGACGCTGGACACCCTGAAGGCGTGCAGCCACAAGAGAAGGGTTCTTTGGAACCACCATACAGAGGACCCATGACAAGATCCAGGATACTGCATCTGGCTGCAAAGGGAACCTGCTGGCAGGTTGCTATTCTTTGAGGAAGTTGAGCAATGCCACAAGTCTTCTGACAGCACCCAAAGTGCAGTGGTTAGCATCGCAGACCCTTGTGCTCGTGGTCCCCAGTTTAAGTTCTGCCATGGGCAGAAGGACATTTCTTTGTATTTATTATTTCTAGAATGGTCTACATGTTTCTTATGTTTGATGTACTTGTAAGTTCCAGAAAATTCTTTCTATGTATACATAGTGGAGCACTCCAAGCAGGAGTCAGTCTATAGTGAGTGTATCTTTGTGTTAGCAATAAATGTGTTATAATTATAAAGTGTTGGGCTCTATTAATGACCAGCCTTCGAAATCCAGACAATCTGCAGTTTGCAACATGACAATATTAAAAAGAGAATGGGAGATATTACAATTCTCACAGGCAATTTTCTCCAAAGAAAACTTAAAACCAGTTCTGTTACACCATTCCTCCAATCACCTGATCATGAAATGCACTCGACAAGCAGCTGTTGCAATGGAGGAGGACACACAGGATATGGAGAAGTTGTCCACAAACAAGGAACACTATACAGGTGTCGTATGGAGGATGTAACACTGTCGATGGCTGTGGCGAATGCGTTACGCTTAAAAGAGTCCCTTGCACGACACCATTACTTGTTTTAAAACAGTCATACCTTGTATCTAAAATACCTTTCAGAGAGGAAAGACTGAATTAAAGTGGGAAAACATCCATAAAAACCTCGTTTGTAAAGCTGCTGTAGAACAAGGCGCCTCCAGGTAGTATCATACGAATTTTCAAGTTCAAAGAAAACACTGATCAGACGCTGCTTCTGTAAGAAAACTTGATGGATTACACTTTCAAGCAGGGTCAGGTTATTCAGTGTTGAGTGATACTTCCTGACCAGCATTGAGAACGGCTAAATAAGTATCTCCTTTCAAGGTTTGCCAGTTTAACGCACACTCCAACAGCTTTCCATTGGAGCTCGTTGGGCTAGTGCTTCAATAACTACCTGGGCCAGTGTGATCTTTCCCTGGTTCTAAAATTGGATTTAAAATGGATTCTTTCCAAGATCTTCGAAGGTTTCCCGTCATCCATATTTCATTAAAAAGCTGAAGGAGGATATCCTTGGATTGGAGTGCCAACTGTTTCAGCATTATGTACAGTATCTCGCCACAGCAACGTGCAGAATCATGAGCTACAGACAATGCGCACTCCAGCTCCCACAATGAGAAAGGTTGGTTGTATTCCTTAATGTTGGATGAATGGAGGTCAAAGCCAACCCTCTCCTGTATTGCCTGATATTGACGGAAGGCTGCATCCTGGTGAGAATCAGATATAATAGCTTCATAGGAGTCTGCCATGAGTTGGGCAATGTCTCTGGGCGACATTATAAGACATCCCTGATCTCGTACAGCTGTAATTGGCAATTGGGATTTCTGTCCCGAGATCTTCATAATGTTTGAAGGGGGATAATTTGCTTTAAGGTTCTCTCTTACATTTTAATAGTTTATGTTTGATATACTAGTATGTATATAATGTGCACACCACAATACCTGTCAGGAGCAGTATCATGTAGTAAAGGTTATCTGAATTTTATACCATTTTTAGTTCCAAGCGTAACAAACTGGTAACTTCATAGGAAGGAGGAACTTTCGAAGTAATTTCATCAACCATAATCAATGATTTCAGCAATCCCGTAATAATTTGAATAATGAAACACTGCTCATGTATTTGTCTGTCTCGCCTGACGATATTTGAGAATTTATTCGCATTCTCAAGTCCAAATATGTAGGTAAATATATTTTGTGGCATTTCCACAGTGTCTGTGTCTCACAGTTGTCGTCTTTTTGAAGTTATAAATGCTTTGCTCCATACAGTGCTCCCGAGCAATACACAGATGCAAACCATCCATCATTCTCACAGTTTATGAAACATCACAAGAATACTTACTTAAATATTTGCACTTCACATTAAAATTGTAAACGCAACATTTTAAAGATGAAAAACCGTTACTTGTTGCAAAAACTGATACTTGGTGTAGCTGATGATGGGAGCAATTGTAAGCAGTGCCACCTAGGTGGCAATGTCTTAAGCCTTTATGACACTCTTATCAACCATTGCACCATAGTTGGCGCCTAATCAGCGAAAGGCAAAATAACCATTTGCATAAGTGCAAACTGTTAAGAAACTTGACTGCGTACAGCTTAGGAACACTACTTGAAGACACTGCCTTAGATATTTGTTGTACACAAACATATCTATTATATTTCAAAAAATTTATTAGGTGTGATTAACATTTTTCCTAATAAAAGGAGTGCCTTAACAGTGGAGTGTGTGGTTTTTTTAATTTTTTTTTTTTTTTTTTTTTTTTTTTTTTTTTTTTTTTTTTTTTTTTTTTTTTTACATAATAATAGAAAGTATTTCTGTTTTTGCAAGCATAAAAATTTTTTGTTGCCTTTACTACCTTTTTAGTTTTTCTTCTGGTGACAGGGGTAAATTCATTTTCTACTTCCTTGGATGCAGTGGCCAATTTAGCACATGTTCAAGGGTTCAAGTGATGGCATTTCTATCTTTGCTCCATTCACCTGTAGGTACTGCAAGAAACTTAGAAAAGTTTACTTCCTAGTGGATACACACATCAAACAAAAAGCATGTTTTATCTCTTATAATGAGAGGAATAATAAATCTAATATTTTTTGAGGATGAATTATGGGGTTGAGTCCTAATACATTGCAAATTAAGACTGCCTTGATGAGAGTAATCAAACTATCATGGTACAGTAAAACCTCGTTTTTAAATTCTCGGTTTTTAAGTTTTCCCGCCATTTACACCATTTTTTGTCAGTCCCATCAAATTTCCAATGTTTACAATGTTAATTCATCATCTTTTTGCATTAACATATTTACGCTTTTCCCGCGTTTTACACTTTTTGAAAGCATGTTCGTGAAGAAAAATGACGTAATGTACATACATTGACACTAGCATGGCTTTCCCCTTACAGTATAGTGCTTAAAAATTATTCGCATTCGAGTTTCTTGACACTTTACGTTTATTCAAACGTATATTTCGTGTTTCTTTGTTGACTTAAATACGCACCAATTTGTGGCAATGTAGTTCTTCTTTTCACCAGCTTCTTTGGCAGAGCGCCTGGCATGTACTCGGACAAACAACGGTTTGTTAATGAGAGAATAATGCTGATTTGTGGCGGTGTAGTTCGTCTTTCCGCTAGCTTCTTTGCCAGAGCGGCTGGCGAGTACTCAAACAATCAGAACCAGTTGCTTTGTTGAAGTGAGAATAAATAGTTGCATTGTTTTTGTGATACATATTTCTGGTTAATAAAGAACTTCATCTGTCAAAGTTGGGTATCATAATACCCACAACCTCAAAAAAGCGATAATAGTGAGAGATGCCAATCCCTTGCAAACGTCACAAAAATACTTATGCATGTTTGTACTCGAGAATGCGAATAAATTCTCGAATATTGTCGTGTGAAACATCGAAAAATACAAAACTAACGGGAACTGTAGGAGTTTTACTATGGAAATAATAATTCCGGTAAAAGGCAGTAATTTTGAAGATGTGTTACATAGCCTGGCAGCAGCATCCAAACGATATCTATCGAAGCGGTTCAGGTAATTTTGAACTTGTGTTATAGCCCAGCAGTGGCGTCCTCGATTATAATGAATGAAATTACGTAAAAAATTTCCACTTCCCATAAAATTACCAGTTCTGCCTAGCGCTTAAAATAGCGGCGTCCTCAATTATAATGAATGAAATTAGGCCTACGTCAAAAATTTCTGCTTCCCATAAATTACCAGTTTGCCTGGCGCTTAAAATAGCGGCATCCGCGATTATAATGTCTGAAATTACGTCACAAATTTCCACTTCGCATAAACTTACCAGTTCTGCCTGGCGCTCAAAATAGCGGCATCCTCGATTATAATGACTGAACTTACGTCAAAAATTTCCACTTCCCATAAAATTACCAGTTTTTCCTGGCGCTTAAAATAGTAAAAATTTGGATAATCTTTATTGTATAATCAACTCCCTAGCGAGTATTTAGATGTCTATTATGTACATATATCACACAAACTACGAAAATGCAAGGCTGATCCAGTAAGCATATTTTACCATTTAAAACATTATTTCCTGCATTTTACATTTTCCTGCATTTTACACCATTTCACTGAAAAACGTAAAAACGAGGTTCTACTGTATTAAGAAAAGAAAAATAATCCACAGGTAAAATGTGGTTCTGTACTTATAAAAAAACAAATAATTTTCAAACATCATATTTCTTTCAGCAAAAATCCAAAATTCACATTTTTTCAGCAATATAAAATCAAAGTAAATTTCTTTGATTTCACAAACTTGGCAACAGCTAAAGATACAATAAAAATTGTACAAATTTAATAATACACTGCTGGGAAAATGAAAATATTAAGTAGTATGATCATTTTATGACCATAACTTCGTCTATGTCTTCATATGAGAAACAAACTTATGATTACAAAGCAAGCACATTTATGTATAACAAATGAAGCACACTTATCCACTTATATTAAGCAAATTGTAAAAAATGTATCATGCTGTTTGCAACTAGTGTATAGCTGTTTTACAAAAATAAAAATAACATACATACTCGTTTCTGACAATGTAGTGAAATATATTATGAAAACTTGCAAAAAATATTTGAACTGTACATGTCTCAATCTATATGACATTATGAAGTTTCATACGTGCAACAGTACTATACAATATCACAATCGCTCACTATGTTATCCAAACTTACAAACTACTCTCTATTATCAGCTGTACATATTCTTAAAATATGGACTGTAAACCTAGAAACAAATATATGACTCTTGGAAAGTATTTAAAATACATTTTAATGGCCACTCAATAATTCTGCTGAAAATTCAGCACTCTGCTTAAAAAATACGCACTGACTCCAATGCACACAGGTTCAAATCTAGAATCAAATACTGCAGATCCAAATGAGGTTTACTAAGTCTAAAACCTATGCAAGATAACAGTCTGAGTATTTTCCATAACAGGTACATTCACTGGTATTTCTGGAAAAGTTATCACATTATTATCAGTTGTCGTTATTACAACTGTCTGTGTAGGGGTCTCTTCTTCCTCAACAACTTCCTGCTTATGAGAGTGAAGGCTCAAGTGCTTCGTCAGATCTCGTTTTTGCATAAAAAGATGACCGCACTGATCACAACGGAAAGGCTTCTCCTGTGTGTGAATACGTCTATGTTTAAGCATGTCATTCTTTTGTGTGAAGCCTCTACCACATATATCACACGTAAATGGTCGTTCACCGGTGTGCGTTCGCATATGCACGTCGAGGGCACCTTTCCTCTGAAATGCTTTACCACAATGCTGACACGGGTGTGGGCGTTCTTCTGAATGTACTTTTACATGCTGTGACAGATTGCTGGAGCAACGGAATGCCATACCACACACTGAACATTTGTACGGCTTTTCTCCCGTATGTATTCGCTCGTGAACAAGGCGTGCCTCCTTTGAAAGGAACCCTTCACCACAGAACTGGCATGTATGAGGCCGCTCTCCGGTGTGGAAAGACCGCATGTGATACGTTAAAGAACCTTTATTGGACAATTTTTTTCCACACACTGTACATTCAAAAAGTTTTTCTCCAGTATGTGATCTCATGTGTGTTGCCAGAGATTCCTTCTTGACAAGAAGTTTACCACAGATAACACATTTAAAGGCGGCCTGCTCGGGATCGTCGCCTGCCTGCATCTGGATACTTTTTTCTACTTCTAGATCAGTATGCAACTTTCGATGAGTAAGAACGGCACCCAACGTGGGGAATGACTCGTTGCAGACCCTGCACGTGTATTTTCTTTCGTGTTCGTGCCTTTTAATGTGTTGTGTCATGTTACCACGTCGATTAAACTTCACGCCACAGATATGACACGAAAATGGCTGTTCACCTAAATGAGCCGAGCCGTGCTGGCGGAGCTGTATCTTCTTATGGAAACGTTTACCACATTTCTCACAACTGTATGGACGGACTCCATTGTGTACATTCATATGTTCATTGAGGTGAAACTTAGATCTAAACCCTTTCCCACACTTTGTACACAGTTGTCTATTTTTATAAGAGTCATCCATATGACAACGTTTATGGCTTCTTAAGTTATTTATGTGCTTGAAACTCTTGCCACACAAATCACAAAGATAGGGAGTCTCTGTAGAGTGTGTCGCTTTATGGATGTCTAAGCTAGCTAACGAACCGTAGTTTTTATCGCACTGATCACATTTGAAGGGTTTCACTTCACTGTGATTAGCTAAATGATGTTCTTTCAAAGATTTTCGTCCACGGAATGACTTCCCACAGAATTCACACACGTACATAGGTGGCTCCGAATCGTCCTCCTTTGATTTCAGGTGAGTTCTTTCGTGAAGTTTGGCTGACTCTTCATCAAAAAAATATTTTTCACAATAATTACATGCTACAGCACCAGCAGCATGTCTTTTCCTGATGTGATTAATTAAAATAGATTTTTTGGAAGCTTCATAATCACACATATCACATCTCCATATTGCATTTTCTTCTTCATTATTGAAAAATTGTGGAACATCATCTTTTACCATTATGTCTTTCATAGCACCAGCTATTTTAGATTTAAGGCCAGGATCACACTCTGTCAGTTCAGTTGTCACATGCATCTGCATCATATCACTATCTTCAGTCTCTCCTGCAGAATCCACAATTTGATATGCATGATTCATTTTAAGCCTTGAACTGTCTTCAGATTCTTCACCATCTCCATCTTCAAACTGATGCTCATCTTCAATTCCATCAGTTGTACTGTAACTGTAGTTCCTGAAACATGAGAAATAGTGTAAGTCTCAAAAATTGTAATCTTTACTTATCAACAAATATTTTTGAAAATATGATGTTCATTTCTTAATGAGTAAGAACTGATTTGTAATGGAATAAGATATACTATATTTATGGATGTTAAGTGTACCACAAATAACAATATGCAATTTCTTTTCCTTATTTAGAGCTAGAGATATAACCCAAGCCTAAATAATCCTTGAAAAATATTTAAAAACTGGTTGCTAATAGCTGATAACTGCAAAGTCGCAGACAGGCACATAGAAATGATAATCACACTAACAATACTTAGCTTTCAGCCACACCCTTTATCTGTATAGACTTTACTCTCACATACTTGGCTGATGTCTTCAGCACTTCGAAAGCAGGCAGCAGCAGCCAGGGATGGTGGACAAGTGTGCATGTGTTGTGTTGTGTTGTGTGTGTGTGTGTGTGTGTGTGTGTGTGTGTGTGTGTGTGTGTGTTTGTTTCTGACAAAGGCTGTGGCAGAAGCTATGTTACATGCCATGCCTCTCTGCGACTTAGCGAAGTGCAAGCTATTCACATTGATTGATGTTTATATTTATTTGTGTGTTGTAAATGTTGTTTCTTTATTAAAGAAGTTTTTATGACAGCTATTGTTATAAGAGGTGTGAAAATAAATGTAAACGCCCGAACACATTCACAAAAACAATTTTGAGGCACCTTGTATTGGCATGGCATCCAGAGCGTTAGCCCACAAATATTGTCATGCTAGGAGAGTTACTGCCAGTAAAGGCCATCTGTATATGAATATTCATCCCAGCTGGTAATTTTAAGATAGTCATATCAATGTAAAAAAGCCAAGAAGTGGTTATATAACAATTGGTACATGGCATTGCAACAGATGGAGATTTGGGGAGTGGGAGATGGAAATTATTTTAGGTGTGATGGACAAAATAACAGATTGAATGGATCTCATTTTGTAGCACAACTTTAGTAAGTAACTGCTATGCTCAATAGTTGAATAATACATTCAAGACCAGGATAGTAGTGAGTGACAGAGGTTCAAGATGTTTTCTGGAAGGATGAAGAATATTGGGATTGAATATGATGGCAGGAAATCTGATTTTTAACTGAGTTTAGAGCAATTCAACAATCTTACACTTTACCTTCACAGGAATTAATTATCCACAACCTACTTCAAAAGTAATATCCTTGACAGTCCATTTGCTACTTTGTACCTATGGCTCCGACCCCATCCCCAATCTAACACTTATCATAAGCACCCTCTTATCACCTATACCAACCTTGCACCAGGCACAAATATACCATGAAAGGGAGCATCACTTGTAAAATGCAACATATCATACACCACCTGTTGTGTAAATAGTGATAGACTCTCTATATTGACACAAGTGTACCACCAAGGCATCATTTAGGATGAATGGGCAATGGGCATAGACATATGATTAGGGACCTGAAAAATTAGCATCTATTTTTGGCAAAATCAGCACCTATTTTGCAAAATTAGCATATATTTTTTGGACATCATTCTATACCCTATTTAATAAGTAACTGGTTACTCCCTCTTAAAAATGTACAGTATGTGCTAAATGCTTAACTACTACTATTCAATCAATCCATTTAAGGAACGAAAAGGAACTGATATTTTACAACATATTTTAAGATTTTCCTTTAATTTTCAAAAGAAAGGATTGTACATATTTTTGTATTGCTTTCTTTGAGATTACATCTCCTATCTGTCACTACTGTGTTGTTGTGAGATAAAATACATTCACTATCAACATTGTTAATTGGAGTCCACAACAAAGCCAAAAAATGTTTTGCAAACATTTAATGAGCTTTTTCAGTGCAAATGGCACTCAAATCATCCTTGATATCGACTATCACTTTCTTTAAGCTGCTTTCATAAAATTCTTTTTAAATGGGCAAAGCCATTAAAAACGGCTTGTTTTGATAAACTTTAAGATATAGTCTCCATTACAACAGCTTTTCGGGATTGTTTAAAATGACATTCCATGGAAAAAGCATCTGAGCTGTAGACTCAAATTCCTTGTGATTTAGGTCTTTGCTTTTCAGCAAAGCCAGTTTGCAATTTCCAGAATTAGCTGCCTTGCTGAACACATCTTTACATGCATCCTGCTCTAGAGTATTTTCCTGCATGCAATGATTGAGTTGTTCCTTCTGAGAACTTCATTTCACTTACAGTTCCAAAATTTAATTCTACATTGGTTCGTTTTTGGTACAGAATATGAGCTATAAGATAATTTGAGCCCTCAGCAAAATTAAGAGCTCCACAACTGTCTGACATGGTATTTCACAAACACTATGTGTGTATGGATTCTGTTCTTTGTATCTTCTGAGTTTCTATATAACCACTGTGAGAAGTAGTAACCACAGCTTTCCAACCACCGCTACACGACTGGCAATTTAAACGGCACAACTAGACACATCACCAGCGGGCTGTCAACAACCACTGCATGATTTGTCGATTTATCGTGAGTAAAAGCACCAATTCATATACCAAACACTATCAACAAAATACAATAACAAAAAAAACTTTCCAATGGGCTTATTCACGAAGATGCATTCAACCGAAGGGTAATTGAATAAATAAATAAAGTTGTGACTGATAGCAGAAACATTTTAAAAGTCAAAATTACCATACTAATTTTGAAGTATATTCTGTTACAGAGCGTTAATTATAAAAGTATTATAAAAGTCTTACATTAGGTTAGATTTACAGAACTGGAAGCACAAATTGGTTTATGTATGCCATGTACTCAAGGTGCCAAACACCTTCTGACTTTGCATTTTTGTAATTAGAAATTTGAGTAGTACTGATTTTCAAATACTGTATTATAGGAGCAATGGTAAATCTGTATTACACTCCTTTCAAGATTGACTACCAAAATGAATATTGGGATTTTAAATCTTTGTAAAATTTATTACAGTGACATTATCATTGCAAATTACAGTGAAACATCTATTTTACATTTTCGTGTGGGCCGTACTTTAAAAAATGCTAACTTGAGTAAAATGCAGAATCAAGGAAAAACATTCAAATCTCCAAAATACAAACAAAAACACACGTAATTGATATATGTACATGATAAATAATATGTGTAAGTGAATGAAATAAAATGAACAATAGTTAATCTAGAATAGTGCTAGTGGAGTTCTTACATCTGCGGCACAGGAATGTTGTCAATGCTCGCCGTGAGTATGGAAGGATACGATAGGAGACGGATTTCGCGATATGAAGAAAAGTGTGATGAAGTACTACTTAGTCACTGCGCACAAGAAAACCAATCTCCATGTCTAATGATTCATGTTTCACATAATTATTTCATTTAATTAAATAATGGAACTAGATAGGTGGATGGGTGAACAGATATGGATCAGTTCGTATTGTAAAAAGTAATAACAATTCACTTAATTGAATCTATTTAGTGGAATGGCCTGCAATAAGTGCACGAAACTATGACACACAACCACAAATATGCACTTCTAAACACACCAAACCAGACAATCATTCCAATTTCACCACTATAAATTCATTACATCTTTTCTCACCTCTCAGGTTATACGCAAGTAACATATTGTTGGCTACACGAAATATTACGTTGCCAACCTATGTGCGATAGAAAAATGCTGCCACACACATTTTACGGAGATGTTTCCATCCATTGGATGTTAATAAATTATCAATTTCCAACTGGTCATCAATATGTAGGGCCAGTTCTATCAATGGCAAATTTTGCTGTGCGGTCTTGATTGAACCAAGTCACGGAATTCATTCAACTGATGACATCTTCAGCACTTTCTTCTTAAGTACTTCTCAGTGTCTTCACAATAATATTTAAAGGCATCACTGGAATTTCAAGAGAAGCAAATAACTGTGCATGAGTCTCTGTATTGGCATTAACTAGTTTTAATAGGGTATATACCACTTTTCTCCTAGCGAAAATGCTTGGCATTTTTGTTTAAATTATTGTTCATATCTGAAACATTTTTTACTTGGACAGCTCACAGACACACGTAACAACTGTATATACGACAATGAACTTTAAAGAATCTGTACTCTGCTCTTCACCATCTGTTATTATTTTGGGAATTAAAAAAAAAGTTATGTACTGATAAAAAATGAATAGAAGTACCACACATTGTAGTTTTCTGTAGCAAATAAGGAAGATGCAAACAAAAAAGCACTGCACTACTGCATCAGAGTTTCAATGAAGTCTCGGAACACCCTCATTAATAGATACCGCCTACTACTTGTAATCAGTTAAAAATGTGCCAAAAACACTGCTTATGTTGCAGATATTTCTCTCTATTGGATTACAAATGTACTAGCAAAATAAAGTCTGCTTTAAATTGAGTGGTGGCTTTACATTTTAGAAGATGCTATTAATAGTTATTGTTTAGCCAATATTAAATTCATAACTTGTAATACTCTCATTTTGTGATATTACTTTCTCACCTCCAAATTCTTGCCAATTCCTACTTGCTGGATTACTGAAATGAAGAAAATGATGAAATGAAATTATGTGTGATATTTAGAAAGTTTACAGCAGTGCCCCCTTGAGAAAATAAGTGAGTTATCCCTATGCGGTGTGCATGCGCTGAAACATGGGTTAAGAACACTGTATTCCAACTTCCTGTTCTATCACTACATGCTACATGCACTACACGAATACCATTCACAAAATCTTTCACCTTTTCTGTCACTTATAAATCATTCAGACACATCAAATGTCAGTTGGGGTAGGGGGGGGGGGAGGTAAAGCAAGATGATGTGTAAGAATGTAGAATTAAGATTAACCTCACTAGGAAGAAACGTGAAATCAGGGAATTTTTAACACTGGACTAATGGGTTTTTCACAGAGGCTATGAATTTATGGTGAAAAAATGTAAAACCATGTAAGGTAAAATTGAAGTCCTACAGTGTACATAAAATAAATGAAAAACAACAGTTTGCTTGAGCTGTTCATTCATTTGATGTATAATTTGTAATGACAAGGTCACCATAATAAATTATACGAAGCTTTAAAACCACAAAATTTTTTGGTGTACCCTGCTTTAGCATGTCACATCTGATGAACTATTTGTTTCACCACATGTTTGGTCTTTCACTATGTTCAGAGATGGCACAAAAAATAATACCACAAAAATAATTCAATATTAAATTGAATTTTTTCCAAAGATCTCAGAAGTATTTTAAGATCATTAACAACCAGTTTTGGTACACTAAGGTACCATCTTTAGTAGAAAAAGTGATGAACATACTTTACATACCAGCCACATACCTCATAATATGTAATGTTTAAATAATTAATGATGTGCTGTAAATTATGCTCGAGGCATGTACACACATATGAGGATTGGAACTTAAATAGTAGCAACACTGCTACTATTGTCACTGATGGCACAAATTGTTGGCATACCTATCTAACCTCAGAGGAAATGGACTCTCCTGTCTCATGTCACCGGCCTGCGCACAATCAAGGGAAACACAATGACTTGTGAGCAAGCAGTCTAACTTAACGGTGTTACTATTTTTTCAAAACAGAAACATGGGAGTTGGATCAAGATTGGATCAGAAGTCATACAGCACAACAGTGTCATCGAGGTCTTCAAGAGGCATGTGGGGAATCGGCATTGCACATTGGGTAAAAGCCAGTAATGTAGGTCAGCAAACTGTGACAGATACGAATCGGGCAGGTCATTCTAACATCTCTGAAGAAGTAGTGCATACTGTTCACACATTGGAGGACAGTGATCAAATGACAGACGATTCGTTAGCTCACCCACAAAACTGGATTAGCACATACAACGGTGCTGCGCATGCTGAAAGAATGCCTGGGCACATGAAAAGTTGCATGATGATGGGTGGTGGTTGTTGTTGGATTTCGGAAGGGATTAAACTGCAATGGTTATCAGTCCCTTGTTCCAGTCAAGTACAGGCATTAACAGGGCAAAAATTTATAATAAAAAAAATTATAAACGAAGAAACAAATAAAAGGGCTTGTTCACAATACCAGAGTGTGAGGCTAGATCATCACAAAAATAAAATTAGGACATCCAGCCACTCTGTTACACATTAAAACCACAAACCTAAAAGTGTTATGCAAGTGGAAGAACAGATAGAAGAAACATTCAAGAAACTTTAAATGGATTGGTACAGTTCACACTCACAGATAAAATTTAAAACAGTATCACCCATGGAGTTATTGTCTGCTAAAACAAGGTTCAAGGTGTCAGAGGTGTTAAAATTCCACCAATGTGTCAGCTAAATCGGGGCAATCTATTAAGATGCAGGCAACTGGTAAACGTGCACCACAGTGACGCTGAGGAGGGTCCTCACGATGGAGAAGGTGGCCGTGTGTCAGCCAGGTATGACCAATATGGAGCTGGCAAAGGGCAATCAACTCCCTCCAAGAGGCCCTCAGTGAGGTTTTCCATGCAACAGTAGAGGGCTTGACAACACAGTGCTTGTTTGGTTCGGTCAAGTCCACCCACTCAGAACTGCAAACCCCAAGGACCCTGCGATGTAACTGGGATTGAAGGCCTGTTTCTGGGAGGCCAATATCCATGGACCGTGAAGTAGTGACCTGCTTGGCCAACTGATCAATGTGTTTGTTACCTGGTATGCCTATGTGGCCTGGCGTCCATACAACAGCGACATAACACCCTGACTCACTAAGGGCGAAGACAGCATCTCGGATTGATTGCATCAAATGGTGCTTAGGAAGAAACTGGTCAAGGGCCTGTAAGCCACTTAGGGTGTCACTACAGATGACAACTGAGCCCCTGGGGTGAGCTTTGAGGCGTTCAAGAGCTCTTAAAATAGTGACCAGCTCTGCAGTGAACATGCTACTTCCACAAAGCAATGATCGCTCTTCAGAATGGTTACCACAAATCAAGGTATACCCACCCTGGGCATCGGTGAGAGAGCCGTCCACGTAAATACCTGTTGTATCGTGGTAAGAATTATACAGTACTCTGAACTGGTGACGGATATTCTGTGGTGTTACTGAGTCTTTAGAGTCCTGGGAGAAGTCCAACCTAATCTGCAAGTGAGAGATACACCAAGGAGGGGTATGGGAAGAGCAGTGGAAAGTGTGAGAGAAGGGAAGGAATTCAAGTGATGAGAGAAGGGAATGAATACGGATTGCGATCTGGAGACCCGACCTCAGCCGTCACAGTGGAGAAGGGAGGGCAGTAGCTGGAAAGAGAAGCCTGCGATTCTAGTGGTGAGGTGAGGTATGTACATGTACATGGGCAATGTAGGAAGTGAGCCACTGTTGCCGGCAGAACCGCAGGGGAGGTACCCCTGCTTCAACTAGGAGACTCATCAGTAGACTCGTACAAAAGGCTCCCGTTGCCAAGCGAACACCACTATGTGAAACGGGGTCCAGGACCCGGAGTGCTGAATGCGCCACCAAGTCATACACTATGCTCCCGTAGTCCAGTCGTGATCGGATAAGGGCCCTGTAGAGCTGTAGGAGTGTGTGACGAGAGGCTCCCCAAACAGTGTGGTTGTGGGACCAAAGAATGTTAATATGTCTCCAACATTTCAGTTGACAAAGGTGTAGAACCCAAGTCAGTAGGATATTGAAAACCATGCCTAGAAAGTGATGTGTTTTCTCAACCTGAAGGGGTTCACCACCCAGGTAGAGCTCTGAGTCAGGGTGAACTACCTGATGGTGACAGAAGTGCATTACATGGGTATTCTGTGCATAGAACTGAAGTCCTTGAGTAGAGGCCCAGGAGTGGGCCTTTTGGATGGCACCCTGCAGCTGCTGTTCAGCTACACCAATACTAATGGAGCTGAAATACAAGCAGAATCATCAGCAAACAAGGAGCCACAGACCAATGACCCCACAGCCACAGCAAGACCGTTTATTGCCACCAAAAACAATGGGACACTGAGGATGGAGCCCTGTGGGACACCATTCTCTTAAATATGGGGTAGCTAAGAGAGGCTCCAACCGTCACCCGAAATTAGTACTGGGAGAGGAAATTACGAATAAAAATAGCAAGGGGGCCATGTAAGCCCCCGTCATGCAACATAATCAGTATATGTTGATGCCAGGTTGTATTGTACGCTTTGCGAAGGTCGAAAAATACCACAACCAAACGGTTACGCGCAGTGAAGGCAGTGTGAATAAGCGACTCCAGTGACATGAGGTTGTCAATGGTAGGGCGGCATTGGCGGAACCCCCTTGTTGTGCAGCAAGTAGCCCACACTGTTCAAGGATCCACATAAGCTGCCGACTCACCATATGTTCAAAGAGTTTGCAGAGAATGTCAGTCACGCTGATCGGACACTAATTGTCGGCTACCGAAGGATCCGCATGAGGTTACAACACCAAGATGATAGTACTTTCCCACCATTGCGACAGGAAAACCCCCGCCTGCCTATAGATGGTTCAACAGAGTGAGTATCTGGTGTTGAGACTGTTGTAAGGTGTCAGAGGAACTGGCTGTGAATCCTATCCGGTCCTGGACAGGTATCAGGGCATGCAGCAAGGGTATTTTTGAGCTCCCACTCACTAAAGGGATCATTGTAGCCATCCCTGGGGCAGGTGTGAAATGATAACTGTTTCCACTTGACCTGCTCTTTGCGGGCGCGGAAGTTGTCACAGTATGTGGCAGTCACAGAGCAATATGCATAGTGATCTGCCATGTGATCTGCAATAGTTGTTGGGATTGTGCAGAGCATACCCTGGACTGTGAGGAATGGGATTCCTGTCGATGGGTGGTATCCAAAGACTTGCCATATCTGCATCTGTACCCAAGTCGGGGAGGTGCAGGAGCTGATTGTAGTGACATACCTCTCCCAGGAGTCCTGCTTATTATGGCGTATCAGTCGCCGGGTAAGTGCACAAAGCCGTTTACAGGCTACGAGGTTCTCCACAAAAGGGTGGCATCGGTGGCGCCGGAGCACTTGCTGACATTTCCGAATGGCCTCGGCAATCTCCGATGTCCGACAAGGCACAGACTTGCACATAGGGGAACCGTCGGGTTGCGGAACAGCTGCCTCAGCAGCTGAGATAATAGTGTCAGTCACTTGTTGGACAGTATTATCGACGTAGTGGGGCGTCAATTACAGCAGCTGAGGCATAAGCCGGCCAGTCAACCCTGCAGAGGCACCATCGGGGCAAGCAGTCCACAGGTTGATACTGCAGGAGCGACACAAAGATGGAAAAGTGGGCGCTGCTGCACAGGTTATCATGCAGCTGCCAATTGAGATGTGGATGGAGACATGAGCTACAGACAGAGAGGTCAATAGTGGGGTATGTGCCTTGCGCTGCGCAAAATTGCGTGGGGGCACCAGTGTTCAGGATGCCGAGTTCTTGCTGCGCCAAGAGGGTCTAAGGTCCGTACCATGGCCTGTGGTCCGAGTTCCATCCCACAATGGGTGGTGGGTGTTGAAGTCCCTAACGGGAGATGTGGCGGGGGAAGTTGGGCTACGAAGGTAGCAAGGTCTGCCAGAAGCACCACCTCATCCAGTGGTAGGTAGGTCGAACACAGCGAATCCTAACAGTGACTACCTCAAGATGTGTGTGGAGAAGGCAAGGCAGAACTGGGGACTCTGGCAAGAAAGTATACACAAACACCTCCAGATTCTCTGTCATAGAGGAAGCAGTTCTTATAGTAGCCCCTGTAACCGTGAAGAGCAGGGGGCCTCTGGGCAGGAAACAAGGTTTCCTGCAGAGCTAAGCAGAGTGCAGGGTCGCGGCATAGTACTTGTTGCAGCTCAACTAGAGGATAAAAAAAAAAACACCACTGCAATTCCATTGTAGGATTACATTTTTTCTATGGTGTAAGGCCATAATGAGAGATGAAAAAGATTATTCCATAGCATCTCCTGCTGCTGAAGTTTCAGAAGGTGTAGGATCTAGAACCATAGATTCCAGGGATCCAGTGAGTCTGAGATCCTTGGGCAAGCGGAAGCAGAAGATGGAAAAGTCTGTGATTTTAGAACCACCCAAGATGTGGTCATACAAGCGTTTTATATGCGATCTCCTTTACAGATGAAGTACATATTCCCAAAATTCTCCCATTAAACTGCAGTCAGCTGTCCGCTTTACTCACAACTGTCCTTACATGTTCGTTCCATTTCATATCGCTCACTACTAATGCTGTATTTGAACAATATGGGATTGTTTTTCCTACTCATGCGCATCAGCATCATGTTATATTTTTCTACATTGAGGGCTAGCTACCATTCTTCACACGAACAAAAAATTTTGTCCAAGTCATCCTGTATGCTATTACAGTCAGTTAAAGACGACACCCTCCCATACACCACAGCATCATCAGCAAACAGCCGCAAATTACAACTTACTCTGTCCATCAGATCATTTATTTAGATAGAAAATAACAGCAGTCCTATCACACTCCCCTGGGGCACGCTTGACGATACACTTGTCTCTGATGAACACTCGCCGTCGAACACAACATACTGTCTTCTATTACTTAGGAAGTCTTCCAGCCAGTCACAAATCTGTGAACCTATTCCATAAACTCGTATCTTTGTTAGCAGTCTGCAGTGTGGCACCGCGTCAACAATCCGCCTGTTGCCCTTCACTCATGGCTCACAAGATGTCATGTGAGAAAAGTGCAAGCTGAGTTTCACGTGAACAACATTTCTTAAACCCGTGCTGATTCATTGAAAGAAGCTTTTCCGTTTCAAAGAAATTTACTATATTCAAACTGAGAATATGCTCCAAAATTCTACAGGAAACTGATGTCAACGATATCAGACTGTAATTGTGTGGGTCAGTTCTCTTTCCTTTCTTATAAACGGGAGCCACCTGCACTTTTATCCAATCACTAGGAACTTTGCGCTGAATTAAAGATTTGCGAAAAATGCAAGCTAAGTAGGGAGCCAATGCCGCAGAATACTCTTTGTAAAACCGAACAGCTATTCCATCTGGACCAGCAGACTTTTTCGTATTTAGCTCTCTCAGCTGCTTCTCTACACCAGAAATACCTATTACTATGTCCTCCATTTCAGAATTAGTACGCTGATCAAATGATGGTACATTTGTGCGGTCCTCCCCTGTGAAAGATTTCTTAAAGGTTAAATTTAGAACTTCAGCTTTCCGTTTGCTTTCTTCTATTACTGCCCCGGAAAGATCAATGAGTGACTGGATAGTGGGCTTTGACCCGCTTATCCATTTTACATAGGACCAGAATTTTTTCGGGTTCTCGGAAAGTTCTTTTGGAAGGTATGGCTGTGGTAATTATTATATACTTTGCGCATCGATCTTTTTATAGACGGACGAATCTCTACTAACTTTTGCCTGTCATCATTTGCGTGTTCTTTTTTTAATTGAGAGTGTAACAGTCTTTGCTTTTGCAGCAGCTTTCTAACATTATTATTATACCATGGTGGATCTTTTCCATTCTTCATCATTTTTACTGGTACATATTTCTCCAACCCTTTATTTACAATTTACTTAAATTTAGTCCACAATTCCTTTACATCCATAGTCCCGGAATTAAATGATACCCATTCATTTTCTAAGAGCGATCCTAACATTTGCTTAACGGCTCTTCCTAACAAAAACACGCTCCTAGCCTTCTTGATTGGTTTATGAACTTTGGTCACCATCAACACTATAACTATATCATGATCACTAATTCCTGTCTCTACACAGACATTGTTGTTAAGGCTCTGAAACATAACGTTTCTCTGTCATACCGAACGATGGTCGTTGGAGCAGGCACAGAGCTTACGGTATGGCGGACTGTTGGCACGACACAGTCCACAGCTTGGGTCCCCGGGTTCACCAAGCCCATACTCAGCAAATTAATGCTGAGCTCCTGAGGGAGCATCATGATGGGTTCTGCATGAATTGATGGAAATGCAGAAATGGATGCATTACAATGTTGCTCAGATGCACATTGAGTGAAGTGAAGGCCATGGCCAACAGCTTATCAAGTGTTTTGTGTGTGTGTGTGTGTGTGTGTGTGTGTGTGTGTGTGTGTGTGTGTGTGTGTGTGTGTCTTTTTATTTGCCTGTTGCAGCTCATCTTTACGTCTTTGTGGTGAGTTGTAAACTGACATTATTATACTGCTGAATTGCAACCTGGAGTTTCCATTATTAGATTGTTACAATTCTATCAGATACACAGTAATATAAATCCAACCCTACCTCCACCTTCATACCATTATGTTTTAAAAACCAGTTGAAGTTGGTTAGTATTTATCATCAGGTTTCATGAAATTCTATAACTGCAGAATTTTTGTCCTGTTAAATCTGATGGAAATTCTCCAATCAGACGTGATAGAATATTCAAAAGAGATAAGAGTGGCTGGCCAGTACTTGCCGATAGTCACATAAAAAATACGAACATAAATGTTGAAATTAAATTGTAAGAGATGACGGACAAGAAAGGGGATAGAAGGGAAGTGGTACTCACAATCTAGACACTGAGAAAAGGGTAGTATGAAGGGTGAGGTGGAAGTCTTAGATATAGCATGGCAAGTACTGAGCCACGCCAGTAACAAACCAAAGAGGATAGATCAAGAAGGAAATAATATTTTTGGTTAATTTTGCTAATGTTATAGCTCCGTACCCTGCAGTACTTATTATGCAATATCTCTTACTTCCACTTATCACCCTTCATGCCATCCTAGGCTACATTGTGAGTAACCCCATCGCTCCTATCCCCTTTCCACTCTCTACCCACTCTTACTTTCTGAAGGATTTACTTCAGAGTGCTTGTGTTCCATTTTTAAAAGCTTTTTACTATTAGTGGTACTGAGCTGATGTCAGTACTGGCCAGCCCCCCCCCCCCCCCTCTCTCATCATTTTTATGTACTTCTGAAGTTACAGTACTTTTTAATGTTCATAACTTTTCTGCACTGGCATTTTCACATTAATGTCACGTTGTGGTCTTCAGTCCTGAGCAAGCCTCTTTAACTCCACATAAGAACAGCAACCTACATCTGTCTGAATCTCCTTACTGTATCCATCTCAGTCTTCCTCTGCGGTTTTTATCCCACACACTTCCCTCCAATGCTAAATTCACAATTCCTTTATGTCTAAGAATGTGTCCTACCAATCGATCCCTTCTCTTAGTCAAGGTATGCCAGAAATTCCTTTTCTCACCAATTCTGTTCAGTATGTCTCCATTAGTTATCCGATTTACCCACCTAATCTTCAGCATTCTTCTGTAGCACCACATTTCAAAAGCCTCTATTCTCTTCCTGTCCGCACTGTTTTTTGTCAATGTTTCACTCCCGTACAAGGCAACACTCCACACAAATGCCTTCAGAAAGGAGTTCCTTAGGCTTAAATCAATATTTGATATTAACAAATTTCTCTTTTTCAAAAATGCTTTTCTACCCATTGCCATTCTGCATTTTATATCCTATGTACTGTGACCATCATTTGTTATTTTACTGCCCAAGTAACAAAACTCATCTACCTCCTTTACTGTTTCGTTACCTGATCTAATTCCTTCAGCTTCACCTGATTTTCTTAGACTGCCTTCCAATACCCTAGTTTCGCTCTTGTTAATGTTTGTTTTATATGCACCTTTCAGCACACTGTCCATTCCGTTCAACTGCTCTTCCAGGTCCTTTGCTGTCTATGACAGAATTACTATGCCATCGGCAAAACAAAATGTTTTTAATTCTTAATGTCATAAGCTGTCACATATTTGATTTTGAAAGCTATAAAGTTATTCATATTGTTATTACATTATTTTTCCTCCAGTAAATTAAACGTTTTTAGCTTTACTCTCGTCACTCGTACAGTTTCTCCTTATATGCCATGAAGTGCATATCTGTAGCAGTAAGTATACACTATTTGAATCAATTTTTTATGTGACACCAAAGTTCTGCCCCTTCTACATTTTGCAATATCATAGCATATAATTAAGCATATCATACTGTTGATCCTACTTATTCCTCCTATACTGGTGTTCTGAGATCTGCCCAACCTCCGCAACATCGAAGTCCCATTCCTACACCACACTATATCCCAACACCTTTCCTGAGGCATGACATACCAGTGGAAAATTGCAATGCATGACCTGCCCAATCAACCCACCATGCTGCCTGTGAAAGCAGCCATGTGTTTTATAAACACTGCAGCAGTGATTGTACTTTCTATATAATTGTAAACTGTAGTCCATTAAAATGAATTACCACTGCCAAACTGTTGCTAAGAGCAAAGTGGACTCCTTTGTGGCACAATATGTAGCTGAGCAAAACATACTTTATTCCAATGGCTGCTTTAAAAGCTGCATCATTTGGATCCATCTCTCCAATGCCAGCTTTCCTGAACTGCACAGATGGAAGTTACCCTTACAACACAATCTTCAGCATCAGAATCATCATGGATTTGACTTACAGTTACGAATTACCCCACAACTCTCAATCCAAAAGTTCCTGCCCCTCTATCCTACATCTCCTCCGAATTCATGCGTCTCTGTCACTATTTTCCCTTTCTCTGTCCTCCCACCTCCACAGTATGCACCAAAACTGCAGCTACTATTTGCCTCCAGCCAACTTGTACATGCACACTTAATTAGACAACACTGATCTCTTCTCTCTACACCCTCCCTTGCCCTGCATCATCATCCTTCCAACTACCCCTCCATTCCCCACACTGTATTACAATGACTATTAAATCAACACTCGAGAGACAGTGGCTGGAGGGGGCAAGCGTATATGTACGAGTTGTGCATGGCATTTTTGTTATTTATGTATTCCTCTTCCCCCCCCCCCCCCCACCCCCTCCCTGACTATGGCTGTGCCAATGTAAATTTTATATGGCTTTTTGATGTGCCTATCTGTGGATCAACTATCATCTTTACAGTGATATGACCAATCTTCATTGTGTTAGTGATATTCCAACTTGAGACTTTCCACTGTGAGAATTTATTATCCCCAAATAAGAAACTGAACATGAGAAACTGAACACGAGAGAAATTAACTTTGTTTACAACCCAACATATTTTATTTGTTTTAAAGTGCATGGTGAAAGTGTTTGAGTTATTACACACGAATCTTCAAATATAGACTTTAAAATTTCTGCCTCATTGGATACTTATTGAAACTACTTATGAAATAAACAACTTTTCTCTACGATGATTTTAAAATTACTATCATGTGTGAAGCACTGTTGGACAAATTATATCTTTTTGTAAGGGTTGAAAGCTAGCACAAAGTGACCCTGTGCATACATATGTAAGAGTTGTTTCATCTCGGATGCAAGAAAGATTATGATTTTGCATCCTGTAAACTGTACAGTCATTAGAGACAGAGTACAAGGACTGAATAGTGCTCTATGAAAGGAACCATCCTGGTATTCACAGGAGTGATTTAGAAACTTCACAGGAAACCAAAATCTGGATGGCTGGAGGCAGGTTTGAACCTCTGACCTCCCAAATGCAAGACCAGTGTCATGGCCACAGTACCATCTAACTTAGTCACTATTTTGGAATACTTACCAACTACTGTGTCACTGCAAGTGCACACTAGCACAGAGTGACAAACAGTGAATTGCTAGCTGCCTGTGTACAATTTAAAGCTGTATTAATTAGCGTGCCACAGATGCATCTCCAAGCTCACAATGGAGTCTCTATGAAAGGAACCATCCTGGTATTTGCAGGAGTGATTTAGAAACGTCACAGGAAACCAAAATCTGGATGGCTGGAGGCAGGTTTGAACCTCTGACCTCCCAAATGCAAGACCAGTGTCATCTAACTGAGTCACTAACTTAGTATCCAGGCGAGGAATGACACGCATAATGACAAGGGTACAGTAGTGGCACATTTATGTGGAAACAAGCAGATGAGGGGTACTTACTCTGTGTTAGCACATTTCTGTAGCTCATGAACCTACATATTCTGACAACTAACATGTGATGTCCTCTGCCAAGTAGAGTCCTTTCGCTCTACAGACTTTTCCAAGTAACTGAAATTAACCTTATGTCAAGAGTACAATGAAACAGATTCCTCACACAAAGGCAACAGAACATAATTATAAAATGATTGAGACAGTGATTACTTGAAAGTTATATGCATTTTCACAAGAATGTATTCAATTTGATAACAGGTAACTCAAATGTGTAAAGCACCAGAAATGTCGTATAAAAATTAAGTGATTTTTAAATACATTAACAACATTCATAATTCAGTTTCTACGTACTTCTTTCTACTTCTCCTTTCAGTGTGCTCTGCCTCCATGCCAGAAAATGACTGCAGTATATCATTCCTCTTCTGTAAACAGAAAGTCCAAATTATTATTTGCATTTTACAACATCTAATAAAGAGGGAAGAATAGAAGAGATTACTGGGAGGAGGGAGCAACTGTACTACTGTTCAAACAACTTACAGGTATGCTGCCGGGTGACGTCGTCGACAACCACCGATATATCAGCGGTTGTCGACGACGTCACCCAGCAGCATACCCATAAGTTGTTTGAACATTCATTACGCCAGGAAAAGTTAAGAGTCTCAAATTGTACTACTACTTTTTTTGTAGCAAATTTTGGCATAATCTTTATAAATTGTGATCTACTCTTCTGTAAACTCAAATGGCAGCTTACAAACCATGTATTATAAAAATAGTGCATTCAGCAAGAGATTACTTACACAAGTTATGATCACTGCACTTTATCTCAACTGATTGAAAGTATATGGAGCAAATTTGGTATTCCATAACTAGCATCCTGTTTTGATTGTTTGGTATAACTATGATGATATTTTACAAGAAAATCTGACACTTATGCATACATTCTTTTTTATGTGACCATATACCAACTTTCAATCCCAAAGGACAATCTACAACAGCCAAAATATTTTGTATGGTTCACATTTATTTTTCAATAGAATGGAAAATTCTTTTCCCAAGTTTCAATGATAAAATCACATCTGAAATGGTGAAAAATAATTAAATGAGTGGTTTGATCCTCCTGCCGTGTCCAGTTTTTGAAGCAACACTTCAATTTCTGCTTGGAGAACAACATTTCCATGAATTATTTTCAAGTGAACTCGCATTGAATACACCCAAGATCTCCCACAAAATGTTGGACTACTTGAGTTCAGAAAGCCAACTGTAGTCTCAGCTTTCTAGCTGAAAAGTACAGACAAGGATATTTCGCCCAGGCCACGGAACGTATTAGTCACAAGTAAAGCCGTTTTCTTGCAAAAAATGGCGTATCTATAACATTTTGAGAAGTATATGTTGCTACTCGCCACAGAGATGATTGATGAGCCACAGAAAGACACACACATAACAGAATACCTGACAAAGAAAATGACAGCTTGTAATATCTGGAAAGTGTATTATGGAATACGACACATACGTGTAATGCCAAAATTCATGGTACAACTTTGTGAATTTCTGAATTTGCACCGAGGACGGTTACTAAGATAACCGAAATCTATTTATGGCAATAAATAAAAAAAGATTTTTTACGGCAAATGCTGCTTCATGTAAGGTTTCCAAGAATACAACTTGTTTGAAGAAGCTTTCGGCCATTACAGCCCATGCCCGTCATAGGAAACAGGGGCGCGCGCGCAACACACACACACACACACACACACACACACACACACACACACACACACACACACAGGTTAGAAACTTTGACTTTTTCATTTTGTTGGTTCCACCAAGAGAGCTAAATCACCGGCAAATTGAAGGTCTTGCTCCAATTTTTATTCTAGGTGGGTTTTCTTTTTGCCAAATCTTCATAATATAATCCAGGACCACATTAAAAAGCAGTGGGGATAATCCATTACATTGTCTAAGGTCAGTTTTTATTGTGAAAGTTTTCAACATTTCTCCCCTAAACTTTACCTTCGAACTTGTGTTGGGCAGAGGTATTTCAATGATTTTTACTAGTTTTGGGTGAAGGCTGTATGATCTTAAGATTTTTAAAAATGAATACTATCATATGCCTTCTTCGAATCTATGAATGAAATAAATAGCCATTTATTTTTGTAATTGTAATAGGCCTAATTATTAGCTTCAAGCCGAGAATCTGATTTGGGCAGCTTCTGTATGGCTGAAATTATCCTTGATATTTTCCAAGTTGTAGTTGCAGTGTTTTTCATTCTGTTGTAAATTAT
The DNA here is from genome assembly GCA_026315105.1 of Locusta migratoria. Taxonomy (NCBI): domain Eukaryota; kingdom Metazoa; phylum Arthropoda; class Insecta; order Orthoptera; family Acrididae; genus Locusta; species Locusta migratoria. Next base: position 564,250,704 of record CM048747.1, on the reverse strand, counting down.
GCGAGAGAAAATTTTGTATGTGCAGTCCAGAAGGGTTAGTCCTCTGTAAATATCTGGATTGGATTTATCTCCTTTTTTAAAATAATGTATGGATTGCTCTTGAGGTCCAGTGCACTGTATATATCTTCTGTATATGGTTAAGAGTATGTAGATTCCTAGTTTACGACCTTCAAAACCCTCAAGACAACTTTTTGTGTTAAAAAAAGATAAAGGAAATTTTCCTACTTTCACAGGTTTTCACCTATTACTCAGAAACTATGCAGCCTACTAAAAATTTGACAATTATCGAAATGAAAAGTCAAGAAATTTTGTGTTCCATGTCCAACTTAAATGCAATTCGGTGCAGGTGTTTGCTGCTATCAGTTGTCAAAATTCAGTCATTTTTATCAAACTGACTAAAAACAAGGCTCTAATGCCTGCAATTCAAAAACAACAACAGTGGAAGGTCCAGTAAGGAATGTTAATAATATCATGTAGATAGGGAACAACTCACTGCACAGACAAACGTTGAGCCACCGGCAAGCGGAAAGGATGGGAGGGGGAGGGAGAAGGAGCAGAGGAGGGGGGGGGGGGAACTAGAGAGGGAAGATAAGGGTGGGTATATAACAAGCAGAGGCGATGTCAGGCAGAAAATGAGATGCAGTATGAAAAGAGAGAGAGAGAGAGAGAGAGAGAGAGAGAGAGAGAGAGAGAGAGAGAGAGAGAGAGAGAGAGAGTGTGTGTGTGTGTTAAAAGTAAAGAAAGCTTGATTTACCAGGCGAAAAGCCACCAGTTTGTTGGCACACACATAAATAAAAACATACACGTACACAAAAAACTGAGCTTTGGCAACCTTAGGTTGCTTCTTCAGAAAAAGAGCAGGAAGGAGAGGGGAAAGGAAAGGAGGATGCGAGTTTTAAGGGACTGGGTAAGGAGTCATTCCAATCCCAGGAGAGGAAAGACTTTACCTTGAGGGAAACAGGATAGGTAAACAAACACACAAACACAAACACACACACACACACACACACACACACACACACACACACACACAACACACCAATATTTTTCCAAACAGGAATGTATCCCTCTAAAAAGGTAAAAATAAAAAATAAAAAATTAAAACAGTAGGGAAAGGGGCATGAAACTGAAGGAAATGTAGTGTGTGAGGGGGGAGGGGGACTGTGGGGCATGGAATGTAGGATGTTAGATTATCTGAGGTTGAGGCCAGGATGGATGTGGGGCCATAGGAAGTGAGGAAGTGCTGTAGGGATAACTTCCATCTCTGCATTTCAGAAAAGCTGGTGGAAGAGGGGAGGATCCACATGGCTCAGGTGGTGAAGCAGCAGTTAGTGTCCAAGGTGTTGTGCTCCGCTGCATGCTGCCACCACAGTTTGATGGTGAGCAAGAGGAATATGGACTATCCTGTAGCGCAGCATGCAGCGGAGCACAACACCTTGGACACTACATTCATACTGATGGAGAGCAGGTTAGTTGTCATTCCAATGTACAACGCAGAGCAGTGATTGCAGCAGAGTTGATATATTACGTGGACGCTTCCACAGGTGGCCCATCCTCTGATGGGGTAGGGCAAGCCTGTGACGGGACTGGAATAGGAAGTGCTGGGTGGTCGGATTGCACAGGTTTTGCATAGTTTAAAATCCTGTGTCCTTTTCCTAGCCTATTTTTCAAATGTTCAAATGTTTGTATAGTCTATGGGACTTAACTACGGGGTCATCAGTCCCTAAACTTACAAACTACTTACGAACTAGGACGGCACAAATATCCATGCCCGAGAGGGGATTCGAACCACCGACCGTAGTGGCAGTGCAGACCGTGACTGAAGCGCCTCAGTCCCCGCAGCCGGCTAGCCTATATTTCAGCATGCCCCGAACTTGAGGTACAAAAAATAGTTTCCCCATTTATAATGATGTAAATTATTAATGGAAAGTGCAGCAGCAAGAGGTGATGGTTGTATGACACTGTTGTGTGCTTGTGTGAGTTCTATTTTCTGAAAACAGCCATAGCTGATACCTGAAAGTGTTGTACGTGCCTGTCGCAGCTCGCCGCTAAGTCTTTGCGGCGAGTTGTAAACTGTCCTTACTATATTATTAATTCCAACCTATACATTCCATTATTGTATAAAAAATTAAAATTCTAAAATAAAAGAATGTTTTGATGGCAAATATTTTATTTCAATGACGCGTTTTGCCCGGCATCTTCAGATATCTGACAAAGAAGAAAAATGAGACAATATTTCCAAAATTTTTAGCTACAAACCAATCTGAAACTGTTAATAAGAAATTGTGATAATGTATGGTACTAAAGTTTTATCTACTCTATGGTATAGGGTGTTCAGATTAAAATGCAGTCATAGGGCATCTTACAGAAATAATAATATGTAAACCATTTATATCTGGTAACATTGACCATTGGAAACAGATTGATACATTGTTTAACTGAATGGATATTGCAAGACTTACCTTGTATGATGACCCTGTACCTTAGGTCATCAACATATTAATATGACTTGCGCCGGTATAGGCAGCGTTCAAATTTGTACTGTGAGTAACCGCCAATAAAGCTTAGTGTCCACAACACTGTAGGTGTTGGGTCGGTTGGATAACAGTTGTTAATTTAAAATATATAATTTACATAAAATACCAATATCACATTAATCAAATTTGTAAGGATGCCAAGGTATATAACAGATATTAATTAAAATTTTACATAAAAGTTTCGAAAAAGTTTTGGTCTTTTGAGGTCAACTGATCGTTTAGATGTCTTGGATGTTTAAAATAAACCCACTTAGATATCTCAAATTCTTCCAGAACGCTTAACTTTCGTGCTTTTTGGACAGAATGCAAAATTTCTAAATTGTCTAGGTTGGGAGCTTGATGCCCAGGAGCCTTTAAGTGCTCGGCAAAATCAGAGTATTTCTTTATTTGCCCCTTTTTTGTTAACAGATGTTCATTGAAATGTGTTTTGAATGCCCTCCCTGTCTGTCCGATGTACTCAGCTAGCCAGCCTACACATTTAACCTTATGAACACCCGAAGCTGTGTGTGGCTGTTTGAAAGGTTCTCGTTGTGTGGTACAGTTTGTAGAATATTTGTTCCACGAGAAAAGACAATTTGTACATTGGTATTGTGGAACATTTTGGCTATATTGTCGCGTTGAAATGGGAGCAGACTTGACTTCGAAGGCAACTGAACACAGCACTTATACTCAAAGCACGTTTATTACAAACTTAACAGACACACAGCACTGACTGCCTCTCGGGCAGAGTGCTCTGGTATTTGTACACAGGCAGAAAGTACCAGAAATTAGAAGAACAGTTAACATAAGAAACAAGTAGAATTTACAAGTGAACATAAGAAAGATGTAGAAACTTCCAGAATTAGTAATTACAAAGAAATAAATTCATGCCGGTGGGCGGGATTGAACCGGCGACCTTCAGCATCGCAGTCGTTGACACTATCCCCTGCGACATGCCGGCAGTCGGTGTACGTGGTCTCTCGCGGCAATATTATATGTAAAAGGTCCTAGGAAGGGAAGTGCAGTTCACATTCTTTTGTCGACTAACTTTGCGGCCACGGTATGCCTGTGCTCTTCCTTAAACCTGACACGCTCCCTGTACAGCTGGTAGACAAGTTGCCTTTTCTCGTGGAAAAAATATTCTACAAATTGTACCAACAACGAGCAACCTTTCAAACAGCCACACGCAGCTTCAGGTGTTTATAAGCTTAAATGTGTAGACTGTCCAGATGAGTATGTGGAACAGACAGGGAGGGCATTCAAAACACATTTCAATGAACATCTGTTAACAAAAAAGGGGCAAATAAAGAAATACTCTCCTTTTGCCGAGCACATAAAGGCTTCTGGGGATCAAGATCCCACCCTAGATAATTTACAAATTTTGCATTATGCCCAAAGAGGACGGAAGTTAAGCATCCTGGAAGAATTTGAGATATCTAAGTGGGTTTGTCTTAAACATCTGAGACTTCTAAACGATCAGTTGACCTCAAAGACCAAACATTTTTCGATACTTTTATGCAATTTTTTAAGTAATATCTGTTATGTACCTTGGCATTCTTACAAATTTGATTCATCTGATATTGGTATTTGATGTAAATGGTGTCCATATTTTAAATTAACAACTGTTACCCGACCGACGCAACACCTACAGTGTTGTGGACACTTAGCTTTATCGGCGGTTACATGCAGCATGAATCTGAAAGCTGCCTCAGGCAGTACTAGTACCTATGCTGGTGCAAGTCTTGTTAATATGTTGACGACCTAAGGTACAGGGTCATCATACAAGGTAAATCTTGCAATATCCATTCAGTTAAACAATGTATCAATCTGTTTCCAACGGTCAATGTTATCAGTTATCAATGGTTTACATATTATTGTCTCTGTAAGATACCCTATGACGGCATTTTAATCTAAACACCATTTCCCACACAGTACATAAAACTTTAGTACCATACATTATCACAATTTCTTATTAACAGTTTCAGATTGGTTAGTAGCTCAAAATTTTTGAAATACTGTCATGTAAATATAGTAAGTTCTGTCTCATTTTTCTTCTTTGTCAGATATCTGAAGATGCCCTAACCGGGCGAAACGTGTCATTGAAATAAAATATTTGTAATCAAGGCGTTCTTTTATTGAAGAATTCAACTGAATACAGTTTCTGTATCACACCACGTAAAAATGGAATGGTAAGATATCTAAAAATAGAAATCGGATGACTTACCCAAAGCACAGGCTCGTCGACAGATACAAATTTAAAAAAGCACACAAAAACACATATAAGTTTCTGAATGGTTGGTCATTCTTCAGGAAGAGAGATAGGAAGGAGGGGAGAAAGGAAAGGATACGGGTTTTAAGGAAGTGGAAAAGGAGTCATTACAATCCCAGGAGTGGAAGGACTTACCTTAAGGGGGAAAAAGGAAAGGTAAACAAGTGCACACAAACCCACACACACATACACACACACACAAACACAACAAGGTAGACATTTGTAAAAAGCAAAGCGGTTGGACAGAGTTAACAGTTGAGTCAGAGGCTCTGTACAGAGAACAGAGGCAAATATGTTGTAGAATGGTGGGTGGGAATTTGAATTTAGCAGAGGTTGAGACCAGGTGGGCAACGGGAAGAGAATATGCTGAAGTGCAAGTTCCCATCTCCTGAGTTCTGAAAGAGTGGTGTCAGTTGGAAGTATCCACATAACCCGGACGGTGTAACATCGTGCCAAGATGTGCTGGCTGTGCACCAAGGCATGTTTTGCCACAGGGTGATCCTCATTGCCAACAAACACTGTCTGCCTGTGACCGTTCATACGAATGGACAGTTTGTTGCTGGTCATTCGCACATAGAACGCTTCACAGTGCAGGCATGTCAGTTGGTAAATCATGTGGATGTTGTCGCAAGTGGCTCTGCCTTCGATTGTGTACACCAGGTTACAGGACTGGAGTATGTGGTGGTGGAAGGGTGCATAGGGCATGTTTTACAACAGGGGCAGTTACATGGGTAGAAGCCAGAGGGTAAGGAAGGTGGTTTGGGGATTTTATAGGGATGGACTAGAAGGTTATGAAGGTTAGGTGGGTGGTGGAAAGACACTCTTGGTGGAGTAGGAAGGATGTCATGAAGGATGAATCTCATTTTGGGGAAGGATATAAGGAAGTCGTACCCTTGTTGGAGAGCCACATTCAGAGGCTTGGGAAGTTTCTGGTAACAAGAGGTGAACTTTAGGGGTTCTTCCAGGGAAGGTTCTGGGTTTGGGGAGATGGAAGTGGCCCTGGCAATTTGCTTCTGTACCAGATCGGAGGATAGTTGTGGGATGTGAAAGCTGTTATTAGGTTATTGGTGTACTGGTTCAGGTATTCGGAACTGGAGCAGACTTGTTTGCCAGGAAGACCTAAGCTGTAGGGAACATCACCTCAATCTGTCCAACGGCCAACTTCACACATCCATCCACATCAGACCAACCAATAAACGACAGTACCTCCATTATGAAAGTTGCCATCCATTCCACATCAAAGATTCCCTTCCCTATAGCTTAGGTCTTCGTGGCAAACGAGTCTGCTCCAGTCCCGAATCCCTGAACCAAGGTCCATAAGGAAGGGGTCCTACTACGTCCAATAGTGAGCAACATTAATGCACCAACTTATGGAATAGCCCTAAAACCGATAGTGGGACACTGCAGCCATCATGTGAAGAATTCTGCTGAATTCATAACCACACTTGTCAACTTTGATGTCACATCCCTTTTTACGCGAGTACCACTCTGTGACACTTTGGTACTCCTAGCAGAGCATTTTGAGCCCAAGCGGAACTGTTTGAGCATGTACTCACCACAACCTACTTTAAATGTGGTGCAGAATTCTATGAGCAGGTTGATGGAGTAGCCATGGGCTCGCCTCTTGCACCAGGAATTGCCAATCTCTATATGGAGCACTTTGGGGAGGTGGCACTAAAAACTGCAAGACAAACTTAAACACTGCTACTGTTACGTTGATGATACCTTCATTGTGTGGGAACATGGTAAAGAAACACTGACTGAGTTCTGGAACCATCTGAACAGCACCCACCCAAACATACGGTTCACGATGGGAGATAGAACAAGATGGATGCCTCCCATTTTTGGACATCTTTATGTGAAGAAATAGAGACTTCACTCTGGGACATTCTGTGTACAGAAAGAAGACACACACAGATCTGTATCTCCATGCATCCAGCTGCCATAATCCAGCACAGCGGTACACTGTTCTTACCACACTAATTCACAGAGCGCGTATCATCTGTGATGAAGATAGCCTCCCAGCTGAGCTACAACACCTCAAACAGGTGTTTCATTCGAATGGTTACAGTGAAGCACAGATAAGATGTACAATGAAGAAAAAGAATAACACCGCCACCCACAAAGAAGAGGAAGAGAAACTCGCCTTTATACGCTATATCGGGCATCCCTCTGCCCAAATTGCGCGAATCCTGAGGAAAAACAACATCAAGGCAGTCTTCCGACCACCACCAAAAACAAAAGAGTTTTTTGGGCTCAGTGAAAGACAAGCTGCATCTACAAATGCCTGGTGTGTACACTATCCCCTGTGGCCTTCAGTACATTGGGCAGACACAGTGATGCATCTCGCAGCGCTGTCAAGAGCACATCAGATGTGTACGTCTGGGTCATAAGGACAAGTCGGTTGTAGCTGAACACAGCCTCTGTGAGACACATACTTTCGATTTTGAGAAAACAAAGATGGTCTACTGAGCAAATGGTTTCTGGGAGAGCATAATTAAAGAATCAGTGGAAATAAGGCTACACGACAATCTTGTCAATAGAGATGAGTGCCACCACTTGAGTTCAGCATAGAACCCTGGATTAACATCCATGCGCCCAGTCCGTGCCTACCAGTTGACGGGTGTCGGGGCAAGACTAAAGATGCCGTAAGCCCAGCCGACAGCGCGCAGCAGAGGTAGCTCCCCCACTACCGGCCACTCGGCTGGGGAGAGATGATGTTTTTGTTGGTTTTTGAGAAGACTAAACAGCTAGGTCAGCAGTCCCAGAGGGGAGATATGGCCGCCACTCGGCTATATATAGGGCCCGCCCATCCACCATCAACACTTCGCCACAATATGATGAGAATGACTCTCATTGAAACGTTGCGAAATTTTATCGCGGCTACCCGGATGGAAGCCCGTGAAGTTTTCATCATCTGTTAAGTCTGAAGTCATAATAAATGAGAATCTTGTAGAAACAGCTTTCTTCTTGAGGGTAACTGATAACTAGAAAATTTACAGATAGGACCATACATTATTTTAAGATCATTTTAATTTTCCAGTTTGATACATATTCTTTTCTACTGTTTCATAAAAGAACAGTATAACTGCGCAGCTCACTTCTATCAAATCAAAAACCTTAATTACTAAACAATTATTGAATAGCAGCAAAGCAACCAATAGCATTTCACATTTACTTTAATTCACACAATAAGTTATGTTGACAGTAATATGACTTCCAAATACTTCTCTGCTGCTAGTTATGTGCTTACTGCAAACAGTCAAATGTGAACAGCTACCTAAGAGGTAATACTTGTAACAATAATCAAACAGTGTGAAAATTATTAGTCAATCAGCAAGTAAATATGTAAGTCATATGTATTCCACAGGTAATGATTGTTATGAAAAAATTTCTTATTGATGTTTCAACTTAAAAGAATTTTGTAAAAAGTGGAAATAAAATTCCAAAAAAACTTCATAAAACCTTTCTGCAGCAATGCAGCATAACATTATCATATATTACAGAAGTGAGAACATGTACTAAAACCAAAGTGAACCAGGTGATCGAGTACAAAAATGTAGGTTAAAATAAAAATATTTGAATAATATGGATATTCTCCACAGAGATGATAAATTATTATTGAAAAAAGATAGATTGGCTGGCCAGTACTTACCTTTTTGCTGTACTGCCAATAGGTACACTCAGGAAGAAAGGGGGGGGGGGGAGGAAAATAACAAGCTTTCAGAACTGTGTTCCTTCTTCAGGTGCAGAGAAGGGAAAAAAAGAAAGAAGGAATGGGAAAGGATGGGAAAGGTCATTTACGACCTAAGTCATGAGGGTGGTGTTAGGATTGTGGAAGTCAGACATACTGTGTAGTAGTACACAGAAATACTACAAAGTATCTCCGACTTCCACAATCCTGAAACCATCCTCATGACCTAGGTCGTGATTTACCTTTCCCTTTCTTTCCCCATTCTTTTTTTGGTTTTTCTCCCTTTTCTCCACCTGAAGAAGGAACACAGTTCCGAAAGCTTATTATTTTCCTTCCCCCACACCCCCCCTCTCAGTCTAACTATCGGCAGTACAGCGAAACAGTAAGTACTGGCCAAAATAAAAATATTAATATTTAGGGATTTCTGTTTAAAGAAACTGCTAAACTGTTCCATACATATCATTAAAATGGAAATCACCTAAAAATTAAAGCAAATGGGAACAAATAAATGTTAACTTGTAGAGCCTGCTATTAGTTTTCCCTAACTGGATGTCACTGACTAATGTATACACATAACATACAGCTTCTAAACAACATAAGCGCCACTTAAAATGTTCTTTAACACATACTTAAAAGTTGCAGTGTACAAAATATTCCAGGTATTTTGATGGATAACCTTTTTTTTTTTTTTTTTTTTTTTTTTTTTTTTTTTTTTTTTTTTTTTTTTTTTTGTGGTTTTAGGGTGCACAACTTCTATGGTCATTAGCGCCCAGCCACGAACATTGATTCGCTATGATCTCAAAAAAATGGTGACTGTCAGAACATCAACAAGAGGCTAAAAACGATAGATAAAAGACAATTAAAAGGGTTAAATATCCTTGGATAGGTTGGCCAAGTTCATAAAACGCAAAACCCGAGCAGCTGCTCGTGTGTCATCAGCTAAAATTTCCTCCAGAGTAGACGGAAAGTGAAGGGCTACACGGAGATGATTAAAATTAACACAAGTCAGTAAAACATGTCGCACTGTCAGCAGTTCACCGCAGGAGCATAGCGGTGCAGGTTCGGCGGATAGCAAGTGACGGTGGCTGAAACGGCAATGACCGATCCACAACCGAGCCAGGATGACCTCCTCCCGCCGAGAGGGGCGTGAGGATGTCCTCCAAGCGGTCGGGATCGGTTTGACAGTTCGCAATTTATTGTTGTACAGTGAAAGCCACACACTGTGCCATTGCGACACGATACTCCGGCGAAGAGCCCGTTGAACATCGTCCGATGGGATGCAAAAGGTAGCCATGCGAGGCAAAAGAGCTGCTGCCTTGGCTGCTGTGTCGGCGGCCTCATTCCCGGGCACACCCACATGGCCAGGGACCCACAGGAAAGAAACGTGACAGCTGTCATCCGCCAGCAACTGGAGGGAGCGTTGGATCCGATACACGAGAGGATGGTTCGAGAAAGGGTCCTTAAGACTCTGCAGGGCACTAAGGGAGTCAGAACATATGGCATAGAAGGGTTGGCGGTGGCGGCAGGTATACAAAACGGCCTGGTGGAGGGCGAAAAGCTCAGCCGTGAAGGTCGAGCACCGGTCAGGGAGCTTGTATTGGAACCGGTTGTCCCCGACGACGAAGGCAGATCCGACACCGGCAGTGCTCTTGGAACCATCAGTGTAAATAAATACGGCATTATCGAACCGCGAACGGAGTTCGACAAGCCTCGAGCGGAATACCAAATCCGGAGTGCTCTCCTTGGGGAGCGAACTAAGTTCGAGGTGTGTATGAACCTGGGCCTGATGCCACGGTGGCAATGGGCTTTCGCTCAACCGAAGGGTGGAAGGAAGGGTAAAATCGAGCCGTTGTAGCAGGCGGCGAAACCGAACTCCAGGTGGAAGCAAGGCTATCGCAGACAACTGATATTGGCGATCGAGTGAGTCGTCAAAAAATAATCTGTAAGAGGGATGGTTGGGCATCGACCGTAGGCGGCATGCATACCGACACAAGAGTATGTCACGTCAAGTGGTCAAGGGTAATACAGCAGCCTCGGCATACAGACTTTCAACAGGGCTGGTATAAAATGCACCGGTCGCCAGACGTAATCCACGATGGTGGATAGAGTTGAGACGGCGGAGAATCGACGGCCGTGCTGAAGAGTACACAAGGCTTCCATAGTCGAGCTTCGACTGAACAATGGACTGGTAAAGGTGAAGCAGGACAGTACGATCCGCTCCCCATGACGTGCCACTGAGGACACGAAGAACGTTAAGGGATCGGGCACAACGGGCAGCCAGGTAGGACCCGTGTGTGGACCAGCCAAGTTTCCGATCCAACATGAGTCCCAAGAATTTCGTAGTCTCCACAAAAGGGAGAGCAACAGGGCCGAGACGTAGAGAAGGTGGAAGAAATTCCTTGTATCTCCAAAAATTGATACACACAGTTTTCTCAGTGGAGAATCGGAAGCCGTTTGCGATGCTCCAGGAATATAGACGGTCAAGACAGCGTTGGAGAGAACGCTCCAAGAGACACGTCCGCTGGGCGCTACAATAAATTGCGAAATCGTCAACATTGATGGATAACTATTACATCCACATTTATTACGATGAAAACTATTCCTCTCCTTTGATACTGATTTGCCAAAAATCCATGTACTTTCTGTAAGCTTTTGTGGAAAGAAAAATACAATGAATAAACTGTGACTTTTTGGAGCACAGGACACAAAGTATAACTAAAGTGTGTTTAAATGGATATACTCCTGTAATGACATCTCTATTTCTTGCACATTACTGCATGTTACTGTCAAGTACTAGTGTACTGTAATCCTTTTATTATACTGTAATTGGATCCATAAGTCATCATGGCTGCCTTGGTCTCTTAATTTGGAATTAGTATTGTTTGGCCAAATAACTTGACAATTCACGCTGTGACTGATGGGAACTGAAAAAGGTGTAACTTTTACCCACATTATGACTGCCACAGGGAGTGCAGCGGTGAGGATAAGGCAGTATTTGCTTGTGGCAGTGCTGGAGCCATTGAGTAATGTGCACAGAAATACTTCAATCAATGAGCATTGTAACATTGGCAGCACTTGTAAATAATAAATAAATACCTTTTAACTAGTGCCGATTGTCTCTGCTCATGGTAGCACCAATAAAATTGTCCAGTTGTCATGGCCAAATAGTAATTGGTCTCTGAACATCAAGTAATCATAGATGATGAAACACCTAACAATTCTCATGGACAACGATATGGAGATTGTGGAATACTTCTTGACATTAGGATTTGTTGAATGCAATGGTGAAGTATTGGATGAGTAAATGGACTTAGGAGATAATTGTGATGATGAGAAACAGCAATGCTTCTAGCAAAAGTCTCCTATCTCTACTTTGATTTCACCAGCATCTGAGTATGATGGTGAAAATTGTACAAAATGTCTGTTGCATGCTTCAGAATGGATAAAATTAAAAACATAAATATTCTATGCAATTTGGAGAAAAAATTAATACTGTGTTGATCTGAAATGTCAATCAGGCTGTCCTGCAGAAATTAGAGGAGAAGGAAACATAAGGAGCAATTATACACAACCAGACATTGTGAATGTGGGACAAGCAACGTAAGATAGCGACGGACATGCAAAATGCAATATATTTTAAAGCTTCAGATTCCTTAGTATATCTCTTCAAGAAGTGGATTAACATTATTGACGGAACAATAACCAACACACAGTCAGTAGGAATTGGCAGTATAAAGAGGCAAATGTCACAGATGTGCAATGATTTTATTGTAAACATTCATAACCTTAAAGTTACAGAAAAGTTTCCATCGACATGTATCTTCTATGTTGACCAGAACACGTCTAACAAATAGTTATGTGGCCATCAAACACTGCAGGAGCAACCGCTGTTTGCACTGCCTATGTATCAGTCTCAGCAACACACCTTTGATTCAATGAAAGCAAAATACTGCATCCGATTTATGTGGTTCTATCCGAGCCATCTGGAAAATTATATGCTGAACCTGGCAGGTCCTCCAAATATAAGATAATATCCTACAAATAACATAATAATGGAAAGTCCAAGTTGGAATTAATAATATAGTAAGGACAGTTTACAACTCACCGCAAAGACGTGGCGACGAGCTGCGACAGGCACATACAAAAGACACACACATACAACCCTTTCAGATATCAGCCATGGCTTTCTTCAGAAAATAGAACACTCACGCAATCACACAGGCACACAACACAGTCGTACAACCATCACCTCCGGCTGCTGCACTTCGAATCACGCTCTGCGGCGAATCGGGGACGAGTGGGGAGGGGAGGGGAGGGGGGGATAGGAAGGTAACATCATGGTGGTGGGGATGGGTTAGATGGGAATAACGAAATGCAGCTTAGGAATGGAGTGGGGAGGCGGGTGAGAAGAGAAAAAAATAAAAATAAAATAAAGTAAAATAAATGTACATATATAAAATGCATGTACACTGTAAGTACACAAGACCGCACACCCTTTATCTCCTTTCTTGAATAGAGGTTTAATATCTGAATATTTTAACCAATTAGGAAATGTTCCAGTTGTAATAAACTGGTTACACAAATAACTTAAAATTGTGATTAATTCACAAAAGCATGCTTTAATTAATTTTGTTGATATTTTACTGCAACTACTAGAATGCTTTGTTTTTAAAGATTTTATTATGGAAGTTATTTCTTGTGGTGAAGTGAGTGACATATTCATGTTTCTGAAGTTATTTGTTAATGCTAGTTCCAAATATTCAAGGGCATTATGTACTGACCCTGACAATCCCATACTATCAGTAACAGATATAAAGTACTTATTAAATACATTTGCCACACTATGCACATCAGTTACTAATTTATCATCTACTTTTAATGCTATCTGCTCCTGTTCCTTTCTGTTTCTACCAGTCTCCTCAATCACTATATGCCACATTGCTTTTATGTTGTTGTCTGATTTTGCTATATTTTTCTCATAATGCATTTGTTTAGATGTCTGAATTACTTTTTAAAATATTTTACAGTATTCTTTATATTTAGCTAAGTCATCTTCATTGGAGCTACTTTTAGATGATACATACATTTTCCTTATTGTCTTGGATGAAAACTTTATTCCTTGTGTAATCCATTGTTTTATTATAGACTTCTGTTTAATTTGAGTTACTTTTGGAGGAAGAGAGTTTTCTAACATGATACTAACATTATTAATAAATATGTTACATTTTTCATTCCTGGAATGAGCACTATAAACATCATTCCAGTTCATATTTTTGAGGATTTTTCTAAAATTCTCTATTTTTGGTGGATTGACTGATCTCTTGTATGTAGATTTAGCAGTCTTCATAATATGCTAAAAGAAGGAGCTGCATATCTGAAAGGCCATTAATTATTGGTTTTATGATGTGATTTTGTTCCTTTGATGTGTCTATAAAAATATTATCAATGGCTGTCCTAGACGATTTAGTTGTCCTAGTTGGAAAGTTTACAGTATGAGTTAGATTTAAAGACAAGACAATGTTCCTGACTGAAATAAATGTTTCCTGAAAGATGAATAAGAAAATCTGTATTAAAGTCACCAGCAGCAAAATTTCTTTGTTTCTTCCTGTTAAATAATCCAATAGAGCTTCTAGATGATTTAGGAGTAGATTATAATTTCCTGCAGGTGCTTGGTAAATAGTTACTATTATATAGCATCTGTTATGAAATTCTACTTCTGTTGCGCAATCTTTGAAATGTTGCTCCAGACAGAATTTATTTATATCAATATTCTTGAATTTATAGCAGTTTTTAATAAATTTGGAAACCCCTCCTCCCTCCACATCTACTCTACTGAAGTATGAAGTTAAATGAAATACTGGAATATTTAACACATCTATACCAGTGGTCACATGACGTTCATAGAGGCAAATTATGTCAATAGGGTTAGAAGACTATTTCATCAATACAAATGAGTAGTTCATCAGAGCCTTGAAAGACCTAGGTTGGAACAAGGCCCCAGGAGTAGATGACATACCCGCAGAGCTATTAAAGTCTCTGGGAGAGCCAGCCATGACAAGACTATTTGAACTGGTGTGTAGGATGTATGAGACAGGCGAAATACCCTCAGACTTTAAGAAAAATGTAATAATCCCCATTCCAAAGAAATCAGGCACAGACAGGTGTGAAAATTACAGAACCATCAGTGTGATAAGTCATGGTTGCAAAATTTTAACACAAATTATCTACAGGAGAATGGAAAAGCTGGTAGAAGCTGACCTCAAGAGGAACATAGGAACCCGGGAGGCAATACTCACTTTACTTCTTATCTTAGAAGATAGATTAAGGAAAGGCAAACCTACATTTTTAGCTTTTGTAGATTTGGAGAAAGCTTTTGACAATGTTGACTGGAATACACTCTTTCAAATTCTGAAGTCAGCAGGGGTAAAATATAGGGAAAAGAGAGTTATTTACAACTTGTACAAAAGCCAGACCACAGTGATTAGACTCGAAGGGCATGAAAGGGAAGCATCAGTTGGGAAGGGAGTAAGACAGGGTTGTAGCCTTTCTCCAATGTTATTCAATTTGTACATCGAGCAGGCGGTGAAGGAAAGCAACGAAAAATTTGGAATAGGGATTAAAGTTCAGGGTGAAGAAATAAAAACATTGCGTTTTGCTGATGACATTGTAATTCTATCAGAGACAGCAAAGGACCTGGAAGAGCAGTTGAATGGAATGGACAGTGTGTTGAAGAGAGCATATAAAATGAACATTAACAAGAGCAAAACAAAAATAATGGAATGCGGTCTTAGAAAATCAGGCAATGCTGAAGGAATTAGATTAGGTAATGAAACAATGAAGGTGGTAGATGAGTTTTGTTACTTGGGTAGTAAAATAACATGTGATGGTCGTAGTACAAATGCAGAATGCAGAATGGCAATGGGAAGAAAAGCATTTTTGAAAAAGAGAAATTTGCTAACATCGAATATTAATTTAAGTGTAAGGAAGTCTTTTCAGAAGGCATTTGTGTGGAGTGTTGCCTTGTACGGGAGTGAAACATGGACAATAAGCAGTGCGGACAGGAAGAGAATAGAGGCTTTTGAAATGTGGTGTTACAGAAGAATGCTGAAGATTAGGTGGGTAGATCGCATAACTAATGAAGAGGTACTGAACAGAATTGGTGAGAAAAGGAATTTTTGGCATACCCTGACTAAAAGAAGGGATCGCTTGGTAGGACACATTCTTAGACATCGGGGAATCGTAAATTTAGCATTGGAGGGAAGTGTGTGGGGGAAAAATCGCAGAGGGAGACCAAGAGACGCGTATAGTAAGCAGATTCAAGTGGATGTGGGTTGCCGTTGTTATGAGGAGATGAAAAGGTTTGCTCAGGATAGAGTAGGGTGGAGAGCTGCATCAAACCAGTCTCCGGACTGAAGACCATAACAACAACAGTTCATCAAGTGAATTTCTGAGTCCTTGGATGTTCTGATGTAATAAAGATAAATGATATTGTATACTAATGGTTGAACAAAGATTTGCTGGCAGATACTGAGTACTTTGTGTTAAGCTTTGTTTGCTAACATCTATTTCCTGTTTATCTGTTTTCTAAAACTGAGTGTGTTTTCCAAGCTCTCTCAAAACTAGTTTTCTTCCCCCCCTCCCCCACTCCCTATCCTAAAAAAGGCATCCCTCTGACACCTGTAACCACTGGTTTTTTTTATCATTTGTGACAGTGCTCCCCTGGAAGTTACTTGCAATGAATTCAGACAGTTTTCCCTTCCCTTTGCTGATGAGGTGAAGGCCATGCCTAGTGTAGTCCCATCTACAGATAGCATCCACAGAAATCAAACCAATACGGGAATGCAACCCATGTCTGACATGAGCAGCCATCTCAGCTCCTAGTTCACTCTCCTGACAGAAGAGTTCAGATGACGCTGATCATGGCGTCTCGAAACACACACAAATCCCACACTAGTATGCTTTGTTGCTTATGCTAACTTCACCATGTCACTCTCTATGAAATATTCAGTGTCTTTGTCAATGCTATTTCCCAGACCACCCACTATAACCACAGTATCCCCCTTTGTGAAATCTTTGCATAAAGAAACTATATCCTCTGTTATCTGACCCAGACCCACATTTGTTTTGAAGATGTTTGTGACCTGGTACTCTGGACCTAGCTCTTCCTGCAGTAGTTGGCCAACACCTCTACCATGAGAGCTACCTAATAACAAGACTTTCTTTCTTTTAACAAATTTCCCTACCTTTTTCAAATCTTTCTTGAATGTTTGTTGTGCCCTTTCAACAGCTTCAGCTACATGAGCCTTATTCGATTCTGACAGGCAACAGGTCCAATCTATTTTTCAGATTAATGACAAAGCTGTCTGAAACTGTCCTAAGCCTGATCCCCCTGTTACCTATTACCACTTCCCACCGCTGTTTACCCTTCTCCCTCTTTAAGCTGCTCGGGTTCTCCCATGCCTTATCTAATTCAGCTTGAAGAGCTGCAATTTCCCCTCCTGCTCTACTATTTTCCTATCTCTAGTTCATATTCTACAAAACCACTGGTGAGCCTCATTTATCCCCCCCTTTCCCCGCCACTACATTCGACCAACTATCAGACCACATCCCAGAACTAACGATACTACGGTATATCACACACTTCTCACCAATGGTGAAAACAGAAATCTTAAAAAACTTGATTAAGTATTTACTAAAAAGTAACACCAAAAGGCACTTAAAAACTGTTCACACAAGTATAAATAGAATAAACTGAAAGGGCACTGAATAATTTTACCAAATTTGTACTTACATATTACTATTTCGATTTAATGACAAACGATGGGTGTGGAAAGGTGAGGCTATTGCTTTTCTAAAATTGGCCCATTGTGTACTGACTTTCTTACTATCTAACTGTTTATTTGTTGAAATGCACATTGACTGTATCTTGTAAAAGATTTTGTTTGAAGTCAATGAGGTCACATTTTACACATCTTAACACACACCGCTCGTTTTCAATGAGTTGTTTCTTCCTTTATATTTGTATCTCCATCTTCTTGCCATAATATTAGTTCATCTAAATACATCAAACAAGCATTTTAGTGACCTTTTGCATCATGGTTCCAACACTTTACTGATACTTTGTGGGCCCTCAGATCTGAAGCGCTTTTCCCTCTGCCCCTAAGATTTCAGTTTTTCTACTTGTGACTTAAGCTTCCTGAAAATATAAGGGTTTCCAGAAACCACTATGAAAGGAGAGATGGTTTACTAGTCAGATCTATAAGGGTAATCACACTCTAAGGTGAAAGTCACCCTACAAAATATATTGGGTAAAATTTTACTTCCCATCCTGGCAACCTCATGTGATTATTTTGGCAACATTAACAACATGACAATCTTTACCAAGAACAAATCTCATGAAACTCAACAATGGAAAGTCCAGGCTAAAATTCAACAATATAACAAGGATAGTTCAAAACTTACCACAAAGACGTACAACGAGCTGCGTCAGTCACATAAAAAAAGACACTTACACATATAACAATTAAGCTACAGCCATTAACCTTTATCAGAAAAATGCAATGGTCACCTCCAGCCACCACACTCCAAATGTGTGTTGTGTGTGTGATTGGCTTTCTTTATGTGCCTGTCACAGTTCGTCATACATCTTAGTGGTGAGTTATACACTACTCTCATTCTATTATCTCATGAAATTCATCTATAGTTGGAACCAAGACGATGGCAGTCGAGTTTAGGCTCAGACTGTGCACCTACGTCACGCATTCTTCGACAGCCAATGAGTGTTCACTACTGTTGCAAATTCTCTGCTATGAATGTTGCAGGCATTGCCAACATTAAACTTGATTGTAGGGAGTTTTTCAGTACATTTTAATCTATTTCTTGGGGATGATAACTGATGGTGCTGGCATGCAACAAATTCTACATAAGCAAGGCGGATATATTACATGAGGATTATAAGCTTTCTCCAAGTTCAAAGCAGGTATATATGTGTACTGCAGTGTCACTAGGAACTGGCAACAACACTTTTCCCCTATTTGGCTAAACATGCACATCCCACCATTATGTGTGGGTTGAACTATATATCTATTATGTTATGTGTTAAATTCTATAAAAGCTCCATACTTTGATAAAGAAAAGATTATGCGTCATTGCTGATCTTTGATTGAAGGTATAATATGCTAGGGAACAGCTTGGATCTCAATTGCAATTACAACTTATGAGCATAGTCACACTTTACATTAATCTATGAAATGAATAAGCCACTTCTTATCATAGTGGCAAGATAGAATCTGTATTTGATCTTTAAAGTAAAACATGCCAAGCTACTTAAATGGAACTGAAAGTACAATTTTGTAAAATAAAGGGAAGGCCATCAATCACTTGTACCACTCTGATGCAATACAACATAACTGAAAACCTTTTTCATGTGAGCTTTCAAGCACTTCCTAGTAAAAGCATCAGTTCAATATAAATAAGTGGTTTCCTTTCCCTTATTGTAAATGTTGGTGCATTCTGAAACTAATTAGTCAAACTTACTAAATGTATGTTTTCAGCATTAATATAGTAATTTGATCACACACAAAATAATTTCATTAGTTTCATATTTGTATAGAGGTAGGAACTGTGGCTGCTCATTATTTAAGAACATAAATTCCAACAGTGATTATTATACTTCTTTTTAATTTAATTAGGCTGATAGAAATCACGGATGACACAGGGGTAAAATTTTTCTCTTTCTTTAAGAAAAATAGAATTTTTTATAAGCTGTGGATCACCAGTGTAATCATCATATTAGGTATATTTAAGAAGAAAAACTCCACCAGTCATAATTATACATTTTTTTCTTAAATTTAATGAAGCCACCAGTTTTGATATCCTTTAACACAATCTTGAGACCCTCCACTTATGAAATGTTGTATCTATTGAATCAGTTATGCTTAATGAATAGTACCCATAAACCTTTGTATGTGCGTGATCCTTCCTCACATCAACCGACAACTGATTGGATAGCTGCATCAGTTTTTAAGGGGGGGGTCTGAAAATGGTGTTACTGGGAAACCAAAACTGGTAACTTCATTAAATTAAAAAATATATATAATTACGATTGTTGGAGTTTATACATTATATGTTGATTACATTAGTGAAACACAGACAATTGAAAATTCTATTTTGATCAAAGAAACATAATAATTTTACTGCTTTGTCATCTGTGGTTCCCCCACTGGTATCCTGCATTTGCATTGTTCTTAAAAGCTTATGAGCTACTGTTATTTTATGAGCTGTCATTTGTGTCTGTGAGTGAGTGGTTGCTCTTTGTCTCTCCCTCCCCAACTAGTTAGTCAGTTTCTGCCTTACAATTTTAATATAAATGTATAACCAGATGTTAATGGCATGAAATATCATACAAAAAGAAATAAAAACACAGTTCCACATTGTTTAATTATGTATTCAGCTCTAACTTATAGAAAGTATTAACATATTTTTATAATGAAGACCATCAAGAGATTAATAAAACTAATGCTTAGAAACAACAATATTTTTGCTAGTTAGTGAATGTTTCTCTATGGGTTCAGTGACATTCTGAAAAGGTGGGGAATTGTGGGAGGGGAGGTGGTGTTGCAAGTTAGATGAGAGAGAGAGAGAGAGAGAGAGAGAGAGAGAGAGAGAGAGAGAGAGAGAGAGAGAGAGAGAGAGAGAGAGAAATATACACACAATCATAAATTTGTGTTTTGAAATACAGCAACGAGATGACTATGTGAAATGGCTTTCAGAATCAGAATTTTACTGTCTCATACAAGTTATATCATTGATTTTGTGTACACGAGGCTCATCAGTTTATATTTGCAATAGATTATGCATACAATGTAATTACAAAACTGAGTAGATATATAGTATAAATTTTTTTCAAAAGTGATAGATTGGATGCCAATACTTACCTTTGTGATGAAGTGCTAACAGAGGGGGAAGAAGGAAAAAAAAAAAAAAAAAAAAAAAGGGCGGATGAAAAAGGACAAGCTTTCGGAACACAGTTCCTTCTTCAGGTGGTAGAGAGGAGAAGAAAAAAAGATGGGAACGGAAGGTAAATCACAACCTAGGTCATGATTTACCTTCTTCCCCTTCCATTCCCATCCTTTTTTCTTCCCTTCTCTCCCACCTGAATAAGGAACTGTGTCCCGAAAGTCTGTCCTCTTCCCCCCCCCCCCCAATCTCTTCATTTGTGTCACTATCAGCAGTACAGCACAAAGGTAAGTACTGGCCAGCCAATCTATCACTTTTGAAAAATAATTTATCACCTCTGAGGAGAATTTCCATTAGTATATATATATATATATATATATATATATATATATATATATATATATATATATATATATGTTTCTTTTCCATCCTCCTCAAATACTCAAATCACTATTTCAGAATTTATGAACAGAATAATAGCATTTTTGTAGCAGGGTGCTGCATAATTTTCTCTTTATTCAGTCACTATAACCTTCCAAAAATGTGTGTTTTTAATTTATTACATATTTCCATACCCATGTGCTGTGGAGCCTGTGCGCATATACTGAGTCTGTGTGTGGAAAGCATTGAACTTACTTTCTTCTCAGTTTTGTTCACTCTCTGGCACTTTGTGCCCTCTTTCAGAAGTGTACTGGAGATCCTATATGTTCTGTCCAAACATAGTGGGAAGGCGTAAATGCACATACTGTTTGAACTGTTGTATGCAATTAGTAAAATTATTAGTGAACCGCTATTATTTCGATTACAAGCTTTTTCTTCTTCAGCAATCTACCTGAAAATCATGACCTCACAAAAAGTTTAATTTCTCCATCACTTCCTTTTGCAGAAACAGGTATAATAACTAATTCAAAATTATATTGTGCTAATATGTTATAAGGACGTATTTGTCCCTTTCATATAAAAATTCTTGTATATTAACATCCCAGTCAAAAGTGATATGTCAGTTCACATTTGCTAAAAGGAAAGCACTTTAAACTAATCCTACGCTACCTTCTAAGTTTTCATTCTCTTTCGGTGCTGTCCTACATTTCTCCCATTCAGTGTGTGTGTGTGAGAGAGAGAGAGAGAGGGAGGGAGGGAGGGATTGGGCGGGGGCCAGAAATGCGAGCGCGCGTACATGTGCAAGTATGTCATGTCCACTTTCCTCTTTTATGTATCCAGGCAACTAATCACTTATTAAAAATGAAGGAAAGAAGAATGAGCTCTTCTGTACAAAAAATAATCTAAAGGAAGCTTATAATTTTGTAGATTTTTCAGCCACAAACATTTCTGTATTGGTGGAACGTGATACTACAAAACACACATACTTACTTCAATGGATTCTTCATCTTCAATGCAGAATAATTTTCTTAACTTTGCATCAGCTTCCAAGCAAGAACTGACTAATTCATGACACGAGTTTAATTTATCAATACATGTTATACATATCTGTAGTGGAAGTTTATCATCTTCTCTGACCTATCGGATGAGAAACTGTTATGAGAAATACTATAAAGTGTTAATCTACCATGTAAAAAATATTCTTAGTAAATGAAGACATTAGGCATCCAGATATTCCTCTTTGATCCAGTAATTATATTCAGACATGTATTGCTGATTGTATATTACTATAATTATCACAGCCAAAGTAATTTAATCTTACCAAAACTAGAATGTTCCACTTAATGACAAACTTCACTTGAAATTAACTTCCTCCAAAATAAAACCCGGCTATCTTAAGAGCCTCCATATAATTTTTCCCCAGTTTATCTTAATGTAGCTGCTCTGATTATATTACAGGCATATCAATTTAATTCAAACTTATGTTGAAATACAATGTTATAAGTAAATTATTTGATTAACTACCTCCCCATTATACATTGCTGTTCTGGTATCATGTGAAGTAGCACAGAGCACAAATTACGGAATGTGAGCAAAGAGAGTACTTTTGTTCGGTAGCAATCATTATTGATATCATACAGTCTTTGTGCAGTATACACACACCACAGTCTTATTCACACAGAGGAATACATCAATGTGTTCAATGACAAGACAGGTACAAGTTCAGTTCATTGAAAGGAGAGACTATTTTGATTTCGGCAAGTAATTTTCCTTATGGCAAACTAATACTTTTTTCACATTTGGGAAACCATTTTCAAGTACTGGGTAAAAAGATATTCATGTGATCAGAGACTGGAGCAATGCACTAAAATAGAAAGCAGGTGGTATAACCCAACACGATTACAACTCCAATTTTAGCTCTGTAACAAACAATGTTGCAACTCCTACCTAAGGTGGACACAACCATAAGAATCAGTGTACCACTCTAGATTTCAGACAATGCATCATACAATCACAATGACATACCAAAAGCTCTCATTACACTCTTTTACCACACACTAAATTATGATACCCTTCAGCCATCAAGTCTATGGCATAAAACGATTGCTAGCATCTTACTATTTAAAACTGTCATCGCATTACAAGTGACGAGCTCTTTCTTGGCACCGTTACTGCCTGTCACATTGCATGTCCAGATTCTGTCAAGCAGATAAACTACTCTGTAAGGAATCTTTTTATCCTCCATATGGCACAAACAGATTCCATAGTTTTCTGAAGACTGAGGTAAAAAAATTAATACACTATAACATGGATCTCAACAGTGGAGTCACGGTCCAGTTGGATGAGTGAGAGACCACATAGTATTTAAATGTTACAGAAATGTTAACATTTAAGTACAAATAAAGTCTATGTTCAAATTAATCAACTGCATAATTAGACAGAAAAATACTGCAAACAGCAATATCACTAGTATCTAATATTAATAACAAACATTTTTGTAACGGAGGAAAATTATGTGCCACCACTCTTGTCAATACTTACCTCGAGGTGACAAAATTATTACTAATATCTACAGACACACAGAGATACATGGCCGTATCATAACTCTTGGAAGTATGGTGAAAAAGGCAGGGCCAGCCACTCAAACTCCAGAATAGTACTGAACCATCAACATTAATAATCAAGGGAAAAAAGTACTGATCAGCAATTACTTCACAACTTTAAAACAAATATATCTACATAATGGAATATTGCCGCGAGAGTCCCCATACACCGACTGCCGGCGTGGCACAGGGGATAGCATCACAGTCTGTGCTGCTGAAGGTCGCCAACTCAATCCCGATCACCGGCGAAAATTTATTTCTTTGTAATTAACGATTGCAGAATGTTCTACATCTTTCTTATGTTCACTTGTAAATTCTACTTGTTTCTTATGTTAACTGTTCTTCTAATTTCTGGTAAATTCTGTCTGTGTATAAAAAGGCCAAGAGGCAGTCAGTGCTGAGTGTATGTTAAGTTCGTAATAAACGTGCTTTCAGTATAAGTGTTGTGTTTAGTTGCCTTCGAAGTCAAGCCTGCATCCATTTCAACATTACATTGTTTGGTGGAGTCGCTGGGTATCCTGTACAACAGCTGCATCACTGTGGCTCCGATTAGGCAACGTAAAAGCCGACGCTTACACGGACTAGAACCGGAATACAAGGAATATACCGAGTACATCCTTCCGAAAGTCCACATCATCAGAAGAACAATGGACACGAAACCATTGGTAAGCCAGCTGCACATCAGACACCTGTCGATGTCCTCTGGAGACGCTGGACAGGATTCCAACAAATGGCTTAAAGGTTTCGACCGAGTTGCCAGGTATAACAGATGGGATCATACAATGTCCTTCGCCAACATTTATTTCTACCTGGACGGAACAGCCCAGAAATGGTTTGAGAACAACAAAGACAAGCGGAACAACTGGGAAACGTTCCAGACGGAACTTAAGAAGACGTTTGGAGACCACCAGTGACAAATCCGCTCGGCAGAAGAACATCTGAAGAACTGGGCCCAACGACATGGTGAGCCGACACAATTGTACATACAGAATGTTTTGGCGCTGTGTAACAGTCAATCCAAACATGACTGAGACAGACAAAATCACACACCTGATGAAGGGTATAGCAGAAGACATGTACCAAGCTCTTCTGATAAAAGACTTTGCTACGACAGAAGAGTTCATCAAGTGGTGCCAGCGTATTGAAGAGATGCAACAAAGGAGGGTTGGACGCAAAAAGTATGACATACTCCCCAATGTAGTCCCTATGGCCGTTGTGGAAGACCAGCATGACTTCGCTTCTCTCATACGACAAATTGTGAGAGACAAATAACAACAATCTATGGCAACCGGGACTGTTAGACCGTGTGAGCATCAGATTATGGCCATGGATGTAAGCCCTGTAGTTCATGAGGAATCTGACGTCGCATAGGAAGAGGTATTTCAGACATTAGCTGCTGTCTACCCCGTCAATCGCACCCGACATGAAGAATGGCGTCGCCCTGCTATGACTTACGCTGCAGCCGCCAAATGGCAGCCCATGAACCGGCCGACGTGACCACAACCAACTCCCCCGGTAACTATTACGCCCTACAGAAGAACAGACGTCTGGAGGACAGACAACAACACACCACTGTGTTTCCACTGTGGGTGCCCTGGACATGTCGTACGCTACTGCAGGGAGAGAAGAAGAGTATTCAATGATTATTTTGCCGCAAGACGTCAGCTGTTGGAGAAGTTCTGTCCCAGGCAGTAACCTGCTGATAAGTTCAGTCAACCTACTGAAAAAAGCCCATTGCCGTACCCTGGGCGAGGTCGCTCACCAGTGCGCCACCCCCTGCTCACAGTCGCCGTACAGAGGTACCAGCCGCCGCACGCAGGAAAACTAAGCGAAGCGACCATCTATGGAGGTGAGACCGCCGCAGATGAAAATCCTCCATGACAGTTGCTAAGATGTCGGGGAATCTCATCGACGTCATAATAAACGGCCAACCTGTCCTGGCACTGGTTGATTCAGGAGCTTCTTTCTCTATACTGTCAGATAATTACCGCCGCACATTAAAGAAGACAATGTTCTGTGATACAGGGGCAATTATGCTGAAGGTTGCAAATGGAAAGTATGTCCGGCCAGCAGGAACTTGTGTTGCAAGAATAACCATCAACAACATGACCCAGTCGTTTGAATTTGTCGTTTTAACAGAATGCAGTCATAATGTCATCCTCGGATGGGACTTCCTTCAAGTATCCCAAGCTTATCATTAACTGTGGAAGATCTGAGCTGCAAATTGAGGAAGTCGTTCCAACAGATACACGTAATACAGTATTTTCTGGGAAATCATTTGTCTTTGACAATGTGACAATCCTGCCATTGTCAATGAGACAAGTTGCAGCCACAAACACAGATGACCGGTTAAACTGTGAAGTTCTTGTTGATAGTAAAAAGTTTATCAGGCTCACAAAAGAAACAATCCAGGACGGTGAGCTCAACGTCATCATTGAAGACCCATGCCCTGCTGTTAGTACAGACCACACACTGGAGGAAACAAACGTGGAACTGCCAAGGAACAACGCCAGCGGGTGTTAGTTATATGTCAGTTTTCGGGTGAATTCATACCTCAGCAGGGAAAAAGTCAGACGAAACGACCCACGATGAAGCACCGTATCAATACTGGGGATCATCCGCCAATTATCCAGCGTTCATATAGAGTTTTGCCAGCTGAAAGAAAGATAATTTGAGAGGAAGTGGAGAAGATGTTGCGAGATGACATTATTCAACCTTCGGAGAATCCTTGGTCGTCTCCGGTGGTCCTCGTAAAGAAGAAGGATGGCACGTGGCGATTCTGTGTCGGCTATTGGCAGCTCAACAGAATCACAAAGAAAGATGTCTACCCACTGCCACGCATTGACGACGCCTTAGACTGCTTGAAAGGAGCTACATACGTCTCAACTATGGACATGCTGACAAGTTACTGGCAAATCGAGGTTGACGAAGCTGACAGGGAGAAGACGGCATTTATTACACCTGACGGCCTCTATGAATTCCACGTAATGCCATTTGGATTATGTAATGCTCCGGCCTCATTCGAACGCATGATGAACAACTCACTTCAAAACCTTAAGTGAACGACGCGTCTTTGCTATAGAGATGACATTGTAGTTTTCTCGAAAACATTTGAAGAACATCTAAGTTGCCTGTCAACTGTGTAGAAGTGTGTTCAGACTGCAGGACTCCGCCTCAATCCAAAGAACTGCCTCTTCATCGCAAAAGAGATAAAGAACCTAGTCAACGGAGATGGTGTCCGTCCTGATCCAGATAAAGTAAGGGCAGTCACAGAATTTCCAACTCCTCAGCACATTCGTGATGTGAGAAGTTTTCTCGGGTTGTGCTCGTACTACTGACGTTTCATAAAAGGATTTTATAACAAGACACGTCCATTACAAGAACTTCTGCAGGGAGAAGCCAAGTTTTACTGGGATGAGACACAAGAAAGGGCTTTCTGGGCACTTAAGGAGGCTCTAACTTCCACACCAGTGGTAGCCTTGTACGACGAGAATGCAGAAACGGGACTTCACACAGACGCCAGTGGTTATGGGATTGGTGCAGTGCTTGTACAAGTTCAGGAAGGTGCTGAAAAGGTGATAGCCTATGCATCAATAGGACTCACTAAGTCCGAAATAAACTACAACTGAGAAAGAATGTCTCAAGAACGGGTGCAAACACAAGGATGCCGACTGCCTTTAGAGGAATCCATTAGTGGAACACAACACCGTGAATGAAATTTCAGCCTTCACTGAATTAGATGACATTACAGCTGAACAGAGTGAAGATCCAGCACTATTAACAATCATAGAGGCCTTGGAGAAAGGAGAACCGACCAATGGAGAGTTCCAACTTATAAACGGAACATTGTATAAGAGCAACTATGATCCATTGGGCCCCAAATGGCTACTGGTTGTTCCAGCTCATCTCCAGCCAGCTATTCTCAAATATTTCCATGATGCTCCAATATCCGGTCATCTAGGATTCATGAAGACCTTAGACAGAATCAGACGCAGGTATTGCTGGAAAGGTCTCTACCGATATGTCAAGCACTATGTGAATCACAGTAAAGAGTGACAGCGACGGAAGCATCTGCCGCAGTTACCTTCAGAGCATCTCATACCGATTCCACCGGCAGCAGCTCCATTCCACCGAGTTGGGATCGATCTTTTAGGGAGGTACCCAAAGTCGACAACCGGTAACCGATGGATAATAGTCCGCACTGACTACTTCACACGCTACGAGGTCACCTTACCTGTGCCGACTGCAGAAGCTCCAGAGATCGAAAAATTCCTTGTAGAAGACATTATTTTGAATCATAGAGCACCAGGTGTCATGATATCTGATCGTGGAAAAGTATTCCAGTCAGAACTAGTGTCAGAGGTAATGTTACGATGCGACCTTGTCCACAGAATGACAACTGCTGTCGATGTACGTCAATGTTGAACAGAAGAATTGGGATACAATTCTGCCAGTCGTGACATTTGCTTACAATACCACAAGACAAGACACTACAGGCTTTACGCCATTTTTCCTGCTTCATGGCCGTGAAGCTGAGACGACACTGGATACGCTGTTCCGTGTCCAACCGGTCGACACTCAGGATGACTATGTTAAACAGCTCATCACCAGGGTCGAAGAAGCACGACAGCTGGCTCGCATACGGACATTGGACACCCAGGAGAAGGGCCGTCAGCGGTATAACGACAAGCACGGACATGTTGTGTACAGCCAGGTCCGGATCTAGGACATTTTCCAAGGGGGGCAAGCTTCAATTTGCCGCCCCTTCTTTCACCCCCCTCCCCCAGTAAGAATCGACTTTTTTACGCTAATTGAGTTACATATTTCTAAATAAATGTCACAATCTCACAACATGAACTTATTTTATTGACTGAATTAAGATCAAAGGACAACAGAACAATTTTAATACATACAAAAATATTACAATATTACTCATTCTACAAAAATCAATTCAAAATTTCGCTTTTCGAGCTTTTTTTGCTGCAAAACTGTTTTTGATATCATCATAGTTTAGAGAAGCAGCTCGTTTGTGCTCTATGGATATCATACTCAGATTTGTTAAGCAGTCGTGCTCCTTGAGTGTATTTAATTAGTTTCAGCTTGCTGAAACTTCTTTCTCCAGACGAAACAGAAACTAGAATGGTAACGCTGTAGTAAGGTTGGGATACCCCTCTACCAATTTATTTTTATAAATTAAACTTAATGTTGATGATGCATTGGAATCTTACAAGGCCCTGTCTACTGCCAGCGCATATTGTCTGAAACTTTCAACTTCAAGTTCTACCTCACTAAGATCTTCTGCCAGTTCTGCTGCTTTGGCCTTCAAGTCCTCCACTTCCATTTCTTGAATTTGCACACCACATATAAAACTAATTTTTGCACCAATTTTCTCAAGTGTGGTAAACCTGGTAAAAAGCTCTGTCAATCATTCCTTATTTTTTCTGTGAATGTTGGATACTTAATTCTCACAAAGCTCATCGGCCATTATCTTCTTTCTTCGCATCCTTTTTTCGGAGAATACCGTAGATACCTCATTATCTTCTGCTAGCACTTTGGCCTCAGAAATAGCTTCAGACGTACAAGAATCCCAGGAAGTTTTGAGTAAGCCCAAAAGTCCTTGAATGTTTACAACAGCTTTATCAATTGTAAAGTATTAACTTCGCAGAAACTGATTAACATGAGCAATTTATTTTAATATTGCATACCAGAAACAAGTTAAAGTAATGAATTTGAGTTTTCTCATATTTTTAAAAATAGATCTTGTCTCTGATTTTGTTTCTGGTGTTGACAATTTATAGGATTCAGTTTCTTCCAGGGCCTTCAAAACTTTATGAAAATGCTTGTAAACAGCTTCAACCACATCTACTCTTGCAGATCACCTAGTCTTGCTGAATGTCTGCTGAATTTGCTCCTACTAAATTTAAAGAGTTACCACCACATGGTATGAAATAGGCCAGTTCATTCTTCTTAAGTATTCTTGATTGGACCCCTTTGTACTTTCCAGCCCTGTTTGCCCCATTGTCATGAGACTGCCCCCTGCAGTACTTAATGTTCAACCCATCTTGTTCCAATGTTTGCAGTATCTCTTGACAAATGCCTTCTTCTATTTTGTCTGTAACTGTAAAAAAAAAATCAGTACAACTTTTCACACCTCTGAGTCATTCGACTTGACATATTGAATTACTTGTCTCATCTGCGCATTGTGGCTGATATCTGGAATGCAGTCAAACATCAGTGAAAAGTATTTCGCAGATAAAATATCTTTATTTATATCTTTTTTGTTGTTGTCAGCAATCAAATCACGGAACACATATTGTACAGTTTGGTAAAAATAGCTAATCTGGCCTTTCTTGTGGCGTTCAATACGCGGACGAAGGGGGACACTATAGTATGATATGAGATCAATGGTATTTAGAAATTTGCCGCTATGTGGATCACCAAAATCACCATCTTCTTTTGTTCCTCTAAAAGGACTTCCTTGCTTAGCTAGAAAAAGGACAGCATCAATAATACAGTGAGATTCCTCCTGTTTTATCTGGTCTTGCTGCCCAGTGTGCGATACTTATCAGATGGGAGGACATTGAAAGAGTCAAAAGAAGGGCAGCTTGTTTTGTATTGTCGTGATACAGCGGAGACAGCGTCACAGAAACGGTACAGGATCTGGGATAGGAATCATTAGAACAAAGGCGTTTATTGCTGCGACGTGGGCTACTTACGAAACTACAATCGTCAACATTCTCCTCTGAATGCAAAAATATATTGTTGCCTTCCACTTACATAAGTAGAAAAGATCATCCGAATAAATACGTGAAATCCGAGCTCGAACAGAGATATTCAGATGTTCTTTCTTCCCGCGCGCTATGCGAGAATGGAATGGGAGATAAATAGTATAAAAGTGGTCCGATGAACCCTCTGTCAGGCAGTTAAATGTGATTTACAGAGTATCTTGTGTAGATGTCTATCAATTCCACTGCTACCGAGAGAGGACTCTAGATCCTTAATGCTTTTGACTTTCAATAAGAAGTGTGTGCACCTGAAATACTTTTCCTTTTTCAGTAAGGACTGGAACGTTATTCAAATTCACCTGTTTTACAAATATTACCTTGATATGATATATGAATATTCATTTATCTGAAAAAGGAAATCTATGCAAATTAATAAACATTGTGCATTTACTTATACAATAACTCAAACATCTCTCTCATTCTGTCTAATATCTGGTAGATTTTAAAAGTCTGATTAGCTGAAGTACCTGTGACAGTGCAACACTGAAGACAGCAACCAGGAATTTTAGTTTTATTAAATGATTTCAGTATTTCTTGTAGTCATTTTACTTTTAATAATTCTGTGTCAGTTAATTTTATTAAATTATAGCAGAAAGATACATTCTTTTAAAAATAATAATAATAATAATAATAATAATAATAATAATATAAAGTAAAAAGAGTCAGTCAAAATTTGCCGCCCTCTAAATTCTGCCTCCCGGGGCAACTGCCCCCTTTGCCCCCCCCCCCCTCTAGATCCGACCCTGTGTACAGCCCAGGATTTTTACCCCTATACGAAAGAATGGACTGTTAGAAAAGTTACTGAAGCGATACTTTGGTCCATATCGTGTCATACACCGCCTGTCAGACGTCACATACGAAGTTGAGGATTATCAGCCGTCGTCGTAACGACAAAAACGAAGAGACATTGTTCACATCCTGCGCATGAAGCCTTACTACGATCCTGAAGAGCAGGTAGGCGACAATGGCTTCTTGTTCAAGGACTAAGGACGGTAATGCCACTGATGAAGCCAAGACATGAATGTCTGTCGTCGATAATTGTGGAGAAGGGAAGGATTCTCTTGAACTGCCATACAGAGGACCTATGACAAGGTCAAGATCCAGGACATTACAGCTGGCTTCACAGGGAACACAACAGCAGGTCGCTGTTTTCCCAAGAGGGGAAACAATGCCGCAAGAGACCCCGTACACTGACTGGACTGCCGGCGTGGCGCAGGGGATAGCGTCACCGACTGCGGTGATGAAGGTCACCGGTTCAATCCCACCCACCGGCGAAAATTTATTTCTTTGTAATTAACAATTGCAGAATGTTCTACATCTTTCTTATGTTCACTTGTAAATTCTACTTGTTTCTTATGTTAACTGTTCTTCTAATTTCTGGTACATTCTGTCTGTGTATAAATAGCAGAGCACTCTGCCCGAGAGGCAGTCAGTGCTGCGTGTATGTTAAGTTCGTAATAAACGTGCTTTCAGTATAAGTATTGTGTTCAGTTGCCTTTGAAGCAAGCCTGCTTCCATTTCAACGCGACAATATTCTTCACAATGCAAATGGCCTTCACTTTTTTTGATGAAACCTTATTGCTTTAGAAAAATGTGGTAAAAGGTAGGGAAAGCAGAATAGATAAATACAGGGTGTCCAGAAAAGGACTACCTGATTTTAAAATTAAATATCTCGAAAACAATGATTGATAGAGGAATGTAGTAAACAGTATGTTTACTGTGAAAGCTGTAAGAAGTTTATACATCAGTTTGAAATAATAGTTACAAAAGCTGCTAACAGATGGTGCTTTAATCGCCATACGTAATGCCTAGTATAAATAGTGATCCGAAGTCTAGAGCAATCAGTTCCACTATTGAAACGTGAAAGGAGGTTAGCGTACCGAAGGAAGAGATTAAAACCACATACTCCATTGAACAATGCATTTTTCTGCTGCTAGAGTACCACAGGTTAGAAGAGATTCCTACGGCAACAAGGTGAAGTTTTCAAGCACAATTTAATGTTCCAAAAGGAGCCGATGCGAAAACCATTCATATGCTCTTCGCAAAATTTCAACAAACAGTCAGCGTAACTGATGATCTAGTGGGGCATGTTGGCCGCGAGGAAACCGCAGTTACGCCTGAAAATATTGCCACAGTTTCTGGAATTATTCAGCGAAATCCAATGTCATCCGTCCCTAGAATTGCATCTGAGACTGGTTTGAAGTGTTTTAGCATGCAGAAAATATTGAGAAAGAGCCTACACATGTTTCCATTCAAAATTCAAACTCACCAGGCCATAACCGTACAAGCTGAGCAACAAAGGGTTACTTTGCTAATCAGATGCTCACAATGATTGATAGTGAAGAATTTGATGTTGGCTGCATCTGGTTTACGGATGAAGCACACTTCCACCTGAATGGATACGTGAATAAGAAGAACTGGCAATTTTGGGGTTCTGAAAAGCCATATTGGTGTGAAGCGAAACCCCTGTATTCTCCTGAAGTTACTGTGTGGGCTGCAGTATGCAGCAGAGGCATTATTGTCCCTTTTTCTCATTCGAGAAATGGTCACTGGTGCACGTTACATTGCAATTTTGGAACAATTTGTCGCCATACAGCAAGCGTTAGAGGATCGACCAGGTACTGAATGGTTTATGCAAGATGGAGCTCGACCACATCGGTGCGAACAAGTGTTTCGCTTTCTTGAGGAATACTTCGGGAATCTAGTCATTGCTTTGGAATATCCCAAATTTACTGGTGCAGGCATGGATTGGCCTCCATATTCGCAGGATTTGACTCCCTGTGACTTTTTTTTGTGGGGCACAGTGAAAGACATGGTTTACCCAAAGCATCCCACCATGCTGGACGAGCTTGAATCGGCGATCTCTGTGGCACATGAATCGATTTCGGTTCGGACACTACAAAATGTGATGGTGAATTTCATTCTTCGTTTGTGCCACCTCTGTAGTGCCAATGGTGAACATATTGAAAACATTGTGATGCGATTGTTTGCAAAGAGTGTTTTCATACCATTATTTCACTTATGTATGCTGATATGAGCTGTACAGCAAACAGCGCCATCTGTTAGCAACTTTTGTAACGATTATTTCAAACTGCTGTATAAACTTCTTACAGCTTTCACAATAAACATACAGTTTACTGCATTCCTCTATGGATCTTTGTTTTTAAGATATTTAATTTTGAAATCAGGGAGCCCTTTTCTGGACGCCCGGTATCAATAATATAGTAAGGACAGTATACAACTCACCGCAAAGACGTGGCGACGAGCTGCGACAGGCACATACGAAAGACACACACATACAACACTTTCAGCTATCGGCCATGGCCTTCTTCAGAAAATAGAACACTCACGCAATAGCACAGGGTAGGATGAGCCTGTGGCAAGACTGGAATAGGAAGTGCTGGGTGGGTGGATTGGACAGGTCATGCAGCGGGGTCTGATCCCTGTGGCAGTGAGCTGGGTTTTGGGGTGGCATAAGAATGAACTAGGATGTTGTAGAGGTTGGGAGAGCGACGGAACACCACTTTAGGATGGCTGGGAAGGATCTTGGGCAAGATGTCTCATTTCTGGGCACAAAATCAAAACCTTGACGAAGGATGGAATTTAGATGCTCGAGTCCAGGGTAGTACTGGGTGACAAGGGGAGCGCTCTTTTGTGGATGGTTACTGGTGTTAGGAGGAGGATTTGGGATGTGTGAGGACATGGCTCGGGAGATCTGTTTGCGGACTAGGCCTGTGAGGTTGTTTCTGTCTGTGAAGACCCTCAGCATATTCAGAAAGGGAGTTCTTGTCACTGCAGATATGCTGTCCACTGGTGGCCAGGCTGTAAGGGAGGGATTTTTTTATGTGAAAGGGATGGCAACTGTCAAAGTGTAGGTGCTGTTGGTGATTGATTGGTTTAATATGGACGGAAGTGTGGATGGAGCCATCAGTGAGGTGGAGGTTGACATCCAGGAATGTGGCATGGTAGGTTGAGGAAGACCAGGTGAAGTGGATGGGGGAGAAGGAATTGAGGTTCTGGAGAAAATAGGATAGAGTGTCCTGGCCGTAAGTCCAGATCATGAAAGTATAATCAATGAACCTGAACCAGGCCAGAGGTTTGAGGTTTTGGAATGCTAGGAAGGATTCCTCCAGACGGCTCAAACAGGTTGGCATAGGAGGGAGCCATGTGGGTGCCCATGGCTGTGCCATGGATTTGATGGTGAACTTTCCCCTCAAAGGAGAAGTAGTTGTTAAGTAGGATGAAATTGGTGAGGGTTATGATGAATGAGGTATCAGGCTTGAGTTCAGAGGGAAGTTGGGAGAGGTAGTGTTCCAGAGCAGCAAGGCCATGCCACAGACATGTGGGATGTTGGTGTATAGTGAGGTGGCATCCACTGTGACAAGTAAGGATCTAGGAGGCAAAGGGGTGGGAATGGTGGAGGGTCAGTGAAGGAAGGGGTTGGTATCCTTGATGTGGATTATTAGGTTTGTGGATTTTGGGGAGCATGTAGAAGGTGGGTGTGCGGGGTGCTGCTGGGGTGAGGAGGGAGATGGATTCAGGGGAGAGTTTCTGGTAGGAACCATAGGATTTTAGTAGGGATTGGAGATCTTGTTGGACTTTGGGGATGGGGTCATTCCAGCACAACTTGTAGGTGGAGGAGTCAAGAGTTGGCGGAGCCCTTCTGCCAAGTAATCACTGTGATCCATAACTACAGTGGTGGAGCCTTTATCTGCAGGGAAAATGATTATGTCAGGTTTAGTTTTAAGGTTTTGGATGGTTATTCTTTCTTCTGCTGAAATGTTTGAGTTCTTGGGAATGGACTTCGGAAAGGATAGTGAGGACAAGTTGGAGGTGAGAAACTCTTGGAGGGTAACCAGAGGGTAGTTAGGTGAGAGTGCAGTGGGATCTTTGTTGGATGGTGGTATGAATTGGGACAGGCAGGGTTCAATATTGGGATTAGGTAGGTTACAGTCAGAGGGATTGGTGGCAAAGTAGTGTTTCCATCATAGGGATCTGGAAAAAGGAGAGTAGGCCTTTGACAAGACCAACATGATTAATCTGGGGTGAAGGACTAAAGGTAAGACGTTTGGATAAAACGGAAACTTCAGTGGGGTTTAGGTTTTTAGTGGATAGGTTGACCACAGTGTTCTGGGGTTGTTTTGGTATCGGATGATGTGGAGTGGTGGTAGGGAGTTTGGAGGGATGAGATAGGTTCAAGAGGTCAGCTAAGCATGGTCTGGGAGCTATGAGGGGTTCACGAGGAGGAACACTGTGGGTCGGGTGAGGATTGAATATGGGTGCTCCAAGGCGGCAATATGATGTCAGCAGGCTGGACAATTTGTGTAGGCGGTGTTTGGTATGCTCCTCCAGTTGCTGGAGAGCAAAGGATTCGATCTGGGAGATGGCATGTAGGTAGTTTTGGTTACACAATAGTAATCTCTTATGGAGGGAGAGAAGGTATCTAAGGGATTTATGAGCTATGGAGAGGTGATTTTGTAGGACTATGTTCGTGAGGGATAACGACTGGTGGAATCTGAAAAGGTGCAGGTCATTGTGGAAGGAGGGGTGGGATCCAGACAATGGAATTTTTAAGGTTAGACCGTTGGGAGGGATACTACTGTTAATATATTAATTCCATCCTGGACTTTCCATAATTATATAGATAAATATCGATAATAAATAATTTACATTTAGCAACATTCTACAGTTTTCTCTTTTCTTCATTTACATGGCATCTCCCATTTTCTTCAACAATCTGATAGGCTAGTAAAGTCTTGTCATTCAGTAATTCTCATCATTTCATCTTTAGGGCAAAAAAATAAATAAAAATGAAGTTCTACAAAAAGTGTCATTCCAAAAAGGATATATTGAGCATTATAGAATCTCAGGGAAAAGAGACCAATTATTGCAACAATTGGCACTTGATTTGTTCATTCTTTCACGGAGGTTCCAACTTTTGAATATGGCAAATAGTAATGCGACTAAATATGTATGAGCAGGTAAAAGAGAGGGGTAGCAAAGCGTCAGAGTTCTTGATCATATTCGTTGGGGTTTTATTTGACGATCTAGCTTTAACATTTTCCAAATGAAGTATTGTATTGACGTGTTTCCGGCAGTCATCTAGGCCGCCATGTGATAATGAAATGTGTCTTAACACACTACACAAAAAACATGACAGATTTCGCTGAAGCCATCAAACAAGCATATGCTTCATTATATTCCTTGTGATACTTTTGCTCGATACGATTTTTCGTTGTTTTTTTTTTTTTTTTTTTTTTTTTTTTTTTTTTTTTTTTTTTTTCCTGCAAAGATATGTAATCATCACTTTCAAGAGGATTAGTTTTTCCTTGTAACAGAAACTTCATTTGGCGAAAGAAAAATGAAATGAGATACCATTTGTTGGTGATTTCCTCGTAGAACTCTACATTAAAAATAAGAAATGATCATTGCACACTTCGACGTAGGAGATCACACACACGAAATCGCCGTATTAGTAGATACAGTGCAATAAAATACAAAACCAACACAACTTGATCTTCTGAACTCTGATTAACGAAATAGATTATACGATGAACTTAGTTTATTACTGCCCACCACTTCAAGAGTTTTACTGTAGGACCGCAGCTATGAGTCAAGTGACAAGCCGCGGTTTCATTGGCTGCTGCTAGATTCCACAGTGGCGCGCCTCTGTGGATCCATACCTTATGGCGTTTTACGCAGTTTTCGAATTCGTAGATGTTACCGTTAATACTGGAAATTTCCACAAGAAAATACTAGAAGGTGTTGCTCATAACCAGTTTACTTTTGTCAATGACATCACACAAACGATCTAGAAAGGAACCGAGTTTTTGATGATGGAAAATGAATTACACCGATTTGTCATTTGAACCCGAAAATCTGAATTCTAGCCACTAAAATCGTAAACTCGTAATTTTAAACAATTTTCATAATAATTACGATTAAATCGTAATGGTTGGAACCTCTGCTTTCACACTCCCCCACTGCCACCCAAAACCCTCCGTCTCTCTACTTATGCCATTGAACATGAGAGGCTTGTTAGTTCTCTCTTGAAAATATGCCCAGGCATTTTGCACATGTCTGCCTCGGTGTGTGTGTGTGTGTGTGTGTGTGTGTTTACTTATCCTTTTTTCCCCCCAAACGTAAGTCCTCTCCCGGGATTGGAATGACTTCTCACCCGCTCCTTTAAACCCACATCCTTGCCTTTTCCCTCTCTTTGCCTGAAGAAGCAACAAATGGTTGCAAAAGCTTGCATTTGTGAGTGTGTGTGTGTGTGTGTTTTATATACCCTAAAATTTGCACATAGAAAATTTTGGCCAACTTTGCAGCTTTCAATTAATAGTAGAAATCTTATTTTAAATGTATATGACAACTATTATAGAAAGAAACTTTTTGTTTGTCATGTGGCTGAGTGACTGACTGCATGCATATATACAAAGTTAATCATCCAGTATTTGAGAATAAAAGAACATAGCAACTTCCAACAAACTTTCAAAGACAATGGCAAATCAAACAAAACTATCTCATTGACCCTCACTCCCACAAAATGATTAAGGATTCTTCATTTCTGTAGCCATGATGTCTGTAGTTTCTTATAAAATTGTAATGGGGATTTTGTCCATTTATGCAACTACAAATAAGAGGCGACTTTTTCTGTTACCAGAGACGTATCTTTTTATTGACAGTAAAACATTTTCAGTAGTCTGTAATGATAGATATTTACAGTTTGTTTTCATGTGTGGATTGAAAACAAACTGCTTCTCCCATGTTTCATTAGGTAAATTGATAGGCTGACAATTTATGAACAACGAGTGTGAATTCAAATCCCACTGGAGTCAATTTATTTTTTATACCTCTTGTGGGTATTATGTTATATAATTATTTGCTAAAAATTGTGCAGTTGTAGGCTTTTACAGGTTTTCAGAAGATTCCATTTTGTAATAATCTAATCTTTAATTAGACAGACATGTGTTAATAGTG
This sequence comes from Locusta migratoria, assembly GCA_026315105.1. Taxonomy (NCBI): domain Eukaryota; kingdom Metazoa; phylum Arthropoda; class Insecta; order Orthoptera; family Acrididae; genus Locusta; species Locusta migratoria. The sequence continues at coordinate 564,212,518 of CM048747.1, read as the reverse complement.
ATGATATTGAAAATGGATGTATTTTGTTTGTAATAACTTTGACCGCCACATGGTGTATCTGTTGTTTTTAGCTGATTAACATACGTCATAGGTCTGTTGTGAACGTTCACGAGCTCATAATTACTCTCTTTGAAATTGATTAGTGCATATGAGGCAGGATGTCACTCTGCTTCCATAGCAAGGAGATGGATCCAACAAACCTGATATAATGGTGAGGTAAGCAGATGTCCAATACCTGGAAGACCGCAAGTCTCTACTCAAAGAGAAGATGTATTGGTCAGAGTGGCCCAGACTGCCCCTAACTCAAACACCCTCCTTGAAAGCTGCTCTCAGACAATTAAACGACTATGGAATCAGGTCTCACCATTATCTGATGATGAAGCCATGGACAGATTGGCAATTTTGAGTCTCTGAGAAAATGTCGATTGGAGAAAAGTCATTTTCAATGATGAGAGCACAAATGAGTCCACAAGCAGAGGTCCATTATTTGTTTAATGCAAATGGGCAACAATATGACGCCCACTTTGTGGCTACATGCATTAGAAGCGGGCACATGTTGTGGCTTGATGGCTTATATGGGTGCAGGAATCTTAGAATGAATCCCATACAAGTTCAATTCAGCATGCTATGAACATTTCCCTGAAAATGTAATCAATCCAGGAGCTCAACTTTGGTACCCTGAAGGATGTCTCATTTGCAACATGGAAATCAATCATCATACACCAGCATTAGGATTCAGAGTTGGTTCCAAAAGGGAGAGAATATTATTCAATGTCTAGCATGGCCTCCAAAGTCACCTGATCTCAATCTCATAGAGAACGTATGGGCAAACCTAAAGAACACTGTGCGGGATAATTGGCCAGACGCTCCTCCAAGAACTGTGGATGCCTTGTGGAATTTGGTTTATTCTTCATAGGAAAGAATTGCCATGAATGAGTCCTTTTTCTGCAGACATTTAGATTCAATGTGTTTAAGGACCCTGGCTGTCCTTGATGTCATTGGCATGTGGACAAAATAATGAAGATAAACATAGCCTACATTATATTATTTTTATTTTTAAGAGAGGTCAGATGCATAACATCCTCCAAGAATGTTTATTTATTACATTTTTTTTTAATTTTTTTGTTATGGGAGGTCAATTAAATAGTATTTATTTACTTATTTATTCGACCTTCAGTAAATAAATAATGTTTTGGGAGGTAAAACAAATAAATAAACATCTTTACAGGGCGTTGTTTTTCTTTCACCTTTACTATTCACAAACAGCTTATAAAGATAATAGCGAAACTCAGCTGTGAAACGGGTGAAGCGCACCTGAAAACGTCCTAGCGGCGTGGGTTGTCAACTAACACAGGGCATGAACAGCTGCTTTACATTGTAACACACAGAAGATTTTCTTTATCGTCTTCTTAGTTGATTGAACTAGGAAATGATTGGAAGAGGAAGTAAATGTGCTATATACGGCTGTAATAACTATAAACAGCAAATCAGGCGATAATCATTCTTCAGGTTTCCAAAAAATAAAGAGATGTATGTATGATAGCTCAAGCAGGCTACTACTAGGCCTACTCAGATCATTTGCTTTTACGCTGTGATTACCTTCTTTTTCTCATAATTTGTTGATAGATGCAGCCAGTGGGTTATTCTTAGTTGAAGATCTGACTCAGATGGAAATTTGAGAAAGAATGGTCCTGAGCAATTGAATAAAAGCTATGTAGTATGCTCAGAGCATTTTGTGGAAAAAGATTTTAGAAATAAGCAGTTGTTAAGCCAAGGGCAAGTGTTGTAATTTGTTATTTGTGTGTGTTTCAAAACAGGTGTTAATCGTAATATAACAACGAAGTTTAGTCACAAGTTTTATTTTAATCCCTTAAAGAGTAGATGAGGCTGTAAAACACCAGCACGATGCCTTTACTGGCAGCAGTGGTCAATTGTTTACTGTCTCCTCCTCAAGACAGTAACTGTGAAGTAGATGAAGCAGCAGTCCTTGTAAAATTAAATGAATTGAAAAAAAAAAAAAAACTGCCATTCAATTCATCTGTGAGTGACATGTCTGCTGAAGACAGTGTTAATGTATCTCTGTATGCTGATATCAGTATCAATGAAGGTAAACACATTGAAACAAATGGGAGGAATTATATTATGGGCTGGGCACATAGTGGGTTGGAACATGAAAAATGTAAAATGGCTTTCTCATAAATGAATCTGTCAAATTAGGAGGCGTGTGTAACAGTTGTTATTTGTTGTTGGCAAAAAAATATTTTGCACTTATAATTAAAGCATTTGTCAATAAGAAAAACGATTCATCAGCATCACAAATTAGAGTATCCTCACGTTATGGAAGTAACTCGCAAATAGGCCTAAATACTCACACAATGTGTGTAGATGTATAGGATTAAAACTTACGTATTGTATTATTTTCAGTTCGAATTCTACCCAAATCAACTGTACAGAACAGATTGCTTTAGTTTTTTTCTAACCCTACACCTTAAATGAATTAGCATCTAACAATTTCTTAAATAGCGCAACGATATAAAGCTTGCGCTGTAAATGCGGTATGCAGGGAAATAAAATTTGGAGTAGCAGATGAGAGCAACTCGAGCCAACAGATGACAGTGCTAGCAGTGTTGCCTGGCCAACGCAGGTAAATGCCTCGGAGTTTCTGCTATTATCATTATAAGCTACTTGCTATTCATCCTCTGCATCGATACAGTAATAACTGACATACATAATTCACATCCCTGGATCATTCTTTATGCTGATGATGATGTGGTACTTCCAAACAAACCTGTCCACAACTCTAACACCAGGTTCAAATGTGGAAGGAAAGACTAGCTGAAAATGGACTGCACCTCAATGTCCAGAAGACTGAATACTTATGAGTGTAGCTCCCAAACCACAGGCACCTTAAGTATCAGAGAGGAAAACCTGCAGAAGACAATGCATGTTAAGCTCCTGGGGTCTTTTGTCTCCTCATACGGTGACACAACTCTTGATACTTGGATGAGAGTGAATGCAGCTTAGCTCAAGTGGAGACAGTTCACTTGAGTCCTCTGCGATGATAAGAAGCCTTAACGTCTGAAGGCGAAAGTTTATACAATCATGGAATGCCCAGCAGCAATCTATGGGACCGAGTGTCACCCTATGACGAAACAGGAGTATATGTTACGTGCCATGGAGATGATGATGCTTTGTTGTTCCATGGAACTGACCCAATGTGATCATGTAAAAAATAGCCATGTGATCATGTAAAAAATAGTGAAGTCCAGCAAAGGTTCGGTGTTGCAGCCATCATAGATAAACTGAGGGAAAGCTGTCTCCACTGGTACAGCCATTTCACGAGAAAGCAGGACAACTCAGTTGTAAAAACAGCACTCCACATCAACCCAGGAAGAACAAGATCATGAGCAAGACCAGCAAAGAGATGGATTGATATCATCAGGACAGACATGCACGTTGCTGGCTTCAGACCAGAAAATCTAAATGATAGAAAGAAATTAAGGAGCTGTAGCAAAGCGAGAAACCCTACAAGTCGGGATTAATTGTTGGAAAGAGAGAGATGTCAAATAAATATTACTTTCCAAGAAAGATTAGTTTTAGATATGAAATTCACAAACTGTAATTAGTTATTTACTAAAAAGAATATTGAAAAAGTAAAACCAATATAATTTAATTTAAAAAAAAGCAATTAAAGCAAGAAACATTTGCAGAACAAATAAGAAAAAAATTAAAGCTTTGATGGCATCCAATGCCATGCACACAATCCATGAAATGAGCTACTTGTCCTTTCCTTGTTAGTGTAATGATCAAACAGTCTTACTGGAGTTGAAGAACGAATATTCAACTGGAAATAACAGAAAATGGAGGCACAGCCACTCATTTGTGTAAAGTGCGCATAAGGACTTAGAAAATTGTAAATTAAGCCTATCTGCTGATACATTTATCTTAACACCAAGCGGCAGTTTAAGTAATTACAAATACATGCATCCATTATCAACATTTTTACTATGGCTATAATTGTCCCATTTGCTGTTACAAAATGGAACGTGATTAAGAATGTGGAAATGCCTATAATTGCACAAATCATAGCAAATTAATGTTAAAGAATATTACCTGCACAGGTTTTAAAAAAGGTGACTCCAGTGGTACTCGAACTTAGACCCCTTGTGTTCATAAACCCTCATCCTATCCACTCAGACAATGAAACATATGTAAGAAATGATTCGTTGTTGTAAATCACCCAAGTGGAGTTCTTATAACTCAACCGCTTCCAAGTGCTCAAATAACAATTTCCAAAATAAATGATATGTGAGTTAAGCTGCTAGCAATCTTGACATATACTGTATCCTAACTATTAAATTGCTTCTATTTGACAATGTAAACACCAATCTGAATCTCCGAAGATTGCTCAAGTTGGAACACATGCACTTCGGATCTGGGGCATGGGCAACACTCCGTTCATGGACTTACAATTATTCGGGTTGGATAATTGTTTTGTCCCTCACTGTACACAAGGAGTCTTGCTTTTTCTGTAATTTCCTTAGTCCAAATCAGAAGTTTTATTGTTTATAACCTCCTACAAATTTTATTTGTTATGCTACCATCACTATGTGTTTCACTCCTTACGTAAGTGAACTTGTTTTACCACTTTGAGGGGTTCTCCATTCACATAATATTCCTACTGATCCCTTTGTCTCTTTCAAATACCATTACTTCACTTTTATCTTTATTTATTTTTAATTCATACCATTTTACAATGTACCTCTGTATCACAACGATTACCATATCATTCGCATAAATAATCTTTCTGTCTTTTTGTTTTACCATAACTTTAACTGCCCTATTCATTCCCTCCATCACAACATTAAAAATTGTAGGTTATAGAATACTTCCTCGTTAAAAACATTATGTTATTTTCGAGTATTCACAGTTGCACAGTGGCATTCTAATTCTACAACTGTGTCCTCTGTACATTGCTTTTATTGCATTATTGTATCCAATCTCTATACCTACCTACACTAGCTGAAAGCTGTGACACCAACGTTAAGCTGCCCAAAGCACCTGTGTGCGAAAACTTGCTGTAGGCTATATACTGAACATTACATGTAATTTCCATAAGCATTCACTGGAGTGTTTACTTGGTATGGTATAATTCTTCCAGTTGCTGTGGTAAGTGTACTTCAGGAACTTGTACATAACTGTACAAAAATATTAATAATACTTATACACAAGTATTTCAGCTACAGCTGTGACTTATGAGAGAAAGTGAAATTTTATATTGTCATTCTTGAAAAAGATAGCAGCCACGACCTGTTGTATTCTTACTAATGAGTGAAAATCATGAGAAAACACTAAAATAAAACAATAAATATTAGGGTGAAGAAAAGGAAGCAGAGAAATTCAAGGGATACTGAGAAATGAAATTACTCCATTTAGATCAAAACTTTTTTAGGGTTTCAAAAAAACTTGGACTTCAAAAAATGTGGACATTTCTCACTTGTTGTACAGATATCACATAACAATATAGAGTAATGCACCAAGCTGTCTCACCAAGAGAAAACTTTTAATTACTCTTCCATTTTTGGATGCAGTAACTATTATTTTTTGTGCAAGTATAATGTATTTACATTTACGGTGACATTAAAGATCAGATAAAATTTAAAAATGAATATAATGCCATTCTTCCTTTCTAGTGTAACAAATTAATTGGTAATTCCATGTCATTCCTTCTTAGCCAGTGTTGTTTAAAAATTAACAATGGTACCCGATTCGGTCTCTTTGTCCTAATGCTGTTTCCTTTTCTGACACTGGCATTTTGCACCATTAATGGACACACAAACCATGCATGTTCAAGTTAAAACTTCCACAGAATGGCAATGTGGTGAATACTAGAACGAATGTTCACTGCTGCACTAAAACTGAGACTAATGTACAAAACCAATCTGGCATACCGTTTTCAAGTGGCAGAACATTTCATGCAGTAAATTGTTTCCAATAACTTATGGAGAGTATTTCTTGAAGTTGGCAAAATCAGTGAGGGTTGACTTATTGTTAATAGGGGTGTTTTCGTTACAACTTGCCTTACAATATAACGGTAGGATGCTACAATATTGTTTAATTATATGTGTTGTATTCACACATTGTTTCGACATAATAAAATCAGCCAAAAGGCAGTTCCTGTACCGTAATTCTTGAAATGTACATATATAATACTGTAACTGTAGGTAAAACTCTCTGCCATCAATATTAACAAATCACATACAGTAAAACCTCGTTTTCATGTTTTCCCGCCATTTACACCATTTTCGTCAATCCCATCAAATTTCCTATGTTCACAATGTTAATTTGCCCTCGTTTTTGCGTTAACATATTTATACTCTTCCCGCGTTTTACACTTTTTGAAAGCATGTTCGTTAAGAAGAAATTACGTAATCTACATAAATTGACACTAGCACGGCTTTCCCCTTAAAGTATAGTGCTTAAAAATTATCTGCAGTCGAGTTTCTTGACACTTTGAATAAATGCAAACATATATTTCGCATATCGTCGTTGGCAGTACGCAACTAGTTGACTTAAGACGCGCCGATTTATGGCGATGTAGTTCCTCTTTCCACCAGCTTCTTTGCCAGAATGCCTGGCATGTACTCAAAGAGAGCGGTTCCTAGACGTGAGAATAATGCCGATTTCTGGCGGTATAGTTCCTCTTTCCGCTAGCTTCTTTGCCTGGGCGGCTGGCATGTACTCAATCAGAACCAGTTGTTTTGTTGATGTGAGAATAAAGAGTTGCATTGTTTTTGTGATACATGTTTCTGATTAATAAAGAATGTTATTTGTCAAAAAAGCGATAAGTGTGAGATGCCAATCCTATTCAAACATCACAAAAATACTTAAGCATATGTTCGCACTCGAGAATGCGAATAAACTTTCTAATATTGTCATGTGAAACATCGAAAAATACAAAAATAACGGAACTTTAGGAGTTTTACTATGTAAATAATTAATGCTGATAAAAGGCTTGCTGACTAATCAATAATAATGAATGAAATTACGTCAAAAATTTCTATTTCCCATAAAATTACCAGTTCTGCCCTGCGCTTAAATGTAAAAATTTGGATAACCTTTACTGTATAATAAACTTCCTGGTGAGTATGTAGATGCCTATTATGTACATATATCACAAATAAACTACGAAAATGGAAGGCTAATCCAGTAAGCATATTTTACCATTTAAAACATTATTTCCTGCATTTTACACCATTTTACTGAAGTCCTTTGAAAAGCGTAAAAACGAGGTTCTACTGTATTTCCTAGCATCATTTAAGAGAACAGTATTTGCAGGATTGCTGCCAACGATTTCGTATTACGCCTTTGATGGTGCCAGCACTGCTACAAGCTGTTGATAATGTCTTCCCATGGCAGCCGTAACGTGCTAGCAAGTCCGCTCCCATCAACCACTGCACGAATCGTCACATTATCATGGACATATACTATGGAAACTATTACCACTCTTTGTTCTACTCCCAACTTCTTTCCATCTGCAGTAAAACTCCATTGATGATGACGATCGTGGGGCATTTATGGCAGTTAGACCACTAACTGGGGTTGTGTTCAGCCTGCACAGAGAAGTCTTTTCAGCTGGTGCCACTTTGATGAATTTCATATCAATGATGATGAGGACGACAAAACCCAGTCCCCGAGAGAAGAAGAAAATCTTAGACCTGTCCAGGAATCAACCTCGGGCCACTTGTGTGGTAACCCACCACACTGTCCACTAGACTATGGAGGTGGACAGTGGACTCCGGATGACTCAGGACCATTCCCTATCCAGGTAATCAAATATCCAGATAATTGGATAAATTGTGAAAACTGGTGATTATTTCAAACAAAAAAGGTTGCTTTTAAATTTATATACTGTACTACTACAATAATTAACTTACAGAGCACAACACAATGTTTTTAAGTTTGTGCATAGCAGTGTCCTTACAGAGTGCCATTTCTTGAATGTATCAGTTAAAGTCATTTGTCTCACTGTCTTCAGTCATTTTTGTGCAGCCGAGTCCCACACCCACTTGACAGTGAGCAGCTGTATGTGGTCTACTTCAGGCTGCTGCTCCATTCATGTTAGCACGTGTCAAGAAAACACAAACACGTCAGCAGCTGACAGACCCACTTCTTGTTCAGTTACAATGTCATCTTCATTGTCATCACATTTTACCATCACTCTTTGAATGGTTTCGTTGTCACTGAAAATTTGGAATCCAAGAGTCCGAAGAATCACAAGCAAGTCACTCAGCTATATCCTGTAGTACACAGCAATCGGGAAGGTCAGGAATTTTCAAAAGGGTTTTTCTAAGGTCCTAAAGAGATTTTTGCCTTCTCCTGCATCTCTTTCTTTGCCCTATTCTTGCTTCTTTTCATTTTTGTCTTTCTGTACCTCTTCCTTGGCTGAAATGTCTTTACTAAATTCCCTGCTTCCACTACCATGTAAGAGCATGGCGACGACCGATTGGTCCATTCGCTGCAGCCAAATTGTTACATTTGGTGGTAGGAAGATTGTTCTGGAACACCCATCTTCTCTATCAAGAAGACTTTCTGTAGGGTATGTGGGTGCATTCTGCAGAATTAACATCACCTTATTGCTTCCTTCCCAATCACCTCTTGGTATTTTTCCCTTCAGGTATAAAAATTAAATCCTACCATTCAATAAACTGAGCAGCAGTCATCCACACCTTTGGTTTATTTTTATGAAAGACAGGAAGGTTTTTCACAGTTTTGAAAGCCTGTAATCTTTACGATTTTCCTATCAACAAAATAGGTATTTTAAGGTTTCCCATTGAATTAGAAAACAAAGCATGGTAACATGCTCCTTAGTAACCTTATGAACAGGAGCAAGATTTGCCCTTTTTAAAACCAAAGTTGTTTCATGCAAAGTCTTTTGAATTAGGCCTGTCTCATCTCTGTTGTATAAAAATTCAGAGTCATAAGATTCCACTTATTTTTTATACTTCCCAATAAAATTCTCAGCTGCTTTTGGGTCTGCTGATAATTTTTCACCACATAAATCCAGTCTTGCCTTAAAATTCTGTAGCCAGCTAATGCTTGCTTTAAATGAAGGATACTGTGATTTTCTAGAGTAAAATTTTTAATTTTTCACAAACAACTGCCCTGGTGGTGGGATTTCCAATAATCACTGTTGCAGAAACCACTTTAAAACAGCAATCACTTCACACTATTTGTTTTTTGCTATTTTCATTGCTTTTCTCAATGAACGACCATCTTTATTCTCAAGGACAGCAATAACGTTTAGAATTGATTACTTCTTTTTATGATAATGGAAAGTACAGATTGGAATTAATAATATAGTAAGGACAGTTTACAACTCACCGCAAAGACGAGGCGACGAGCTGCGACAGGCACATACAAAAGACATACACATACAACACTTTCAGATATCAGCCATGGCCTTCTTCAGAAAATAGAACACTTACGTAATCACACAGGCACACAACACAGTATGACTGTTATCATATTTAGCTCTCTCTGCTGCTTCTCTACACCAGAAATACCTATTAATATGTCCTCCATTTCAAAATCAGGACAATGATCAAATGATGGTACATTTGTACAGTCCTCCTGTGTGAAAGATTTCTTAAAGGTTAAATTTAGAACTTCAGCTATCCATTTACTTTCTTCAATTACTGCCCCGGAATGATCGACTAGTGACTGGACAGTGGGCTTTGACCCGCTTATTGATTTTACATAGGACCAGAATTTTTTCGGGTTCTAGGAAAGATCTTTTGCTCCGCACATTGAACTTTTCATAGACGCATGAATCTCTACTAACTTTTGCCTGTCATCATTTGCGTGATCTTTTTTGAACCGAGATGCAACAGTCTTTGCTTTTTCAGTAGCTTTCTAACATTATTATTATACCACGGTGGATCTTTTCCATCCTTAAACTGTAGAGCCACATATTTCTCTAACCCTTTATTTACAATGCATTTAAATTCAGTCCAGAATTCCTCTATATCCATAATACCAGAACTAAAAGATGCCCATTCATTTTCTAAGTTCGATCCTAACATTTACTTATCGACTCTTCCCAACAAAAACACGCTCCTAGCCTTCTTGATTGGTTTATGAACTTTGGTCACCATTGATGCTATGACGATATCATGATCACTAATTCCTGTCTCTACACAGACATCGTCAATAAGGTCAGGCCTGTTCATAGCTATAAAGTCTAAAATATTTCCATTACGCATGGGGTGCCAGTTTAACAGCTCAAGACAGTTTTCGGAGAATGTGTCCAAAAGTAGCTCGCAAGACTGCTTGTTTGTACTGCCTAAAATGTAACTAGAGAGGTCCCAATCTATACTCTTAAGGTTGAAGTCTCCCCCGACTAATATTACATGGCTCTAATACCTACGCGCTATCTGGTGTAGACTTTCTTTGAATGACTCTACAACTGCTACAGCAACACAGGGGGGCTGGTAAAAACAGCCAACTATTAACTTTACTTCTTTTAGACCAGTTATACATGCCCAGATAACTTCACAGTTACTTTCAACCTCGATATCAGTAGAAACAATATCTTTGTCCACAGTGATGAACACTTCTCCTACAGTTGTGTCCGATCTACCTTTCCGATATACATTCCACGCATCGCTAAATATTTCTGAACTTGCCACATAATGATTTAGAGAGGGGGGGGGGTAATTTTTTTTCTTCTTCTATGTAGATTTCTTAAAATCAGATGGTGTGTTTCTGTTATTAGACACTGCTATTAGGGACAATGTAGGAATATACAGGCCACAGGTGGTGATGCAGCTATTAATTTATTGACACATTATGAAATAATCATTAGAATCTAAGCTTGGGGTAGTTTCATACTAATCATAAGTCATCATGAAATATGAGTACAGTTTCATACTAATAATATGTGATCATGGACTACGACTATAGTTCATGACGAAATATGATTAGTATGAAACTTTCTCTCAGGCTTAGATTCTGATGATGATTATTTTGAAACGAGCCAATATATGAATGGCCACATCACAACCTGTGACCTTTATATTCCTACAGGGTCCCTAATAACAGAGTCAAATAAAATTAAAAAAATAATAATAAAAAAATAATAATAATAAAAGGGTGCATAACTCATCATGGACTTCATGTCACATCTGGAACACATGATAAGTTTAACAGCCAGAATGTAGTTTCTAAGCACAACCGACACCCGAACATTATGGTTTCTTGGATGTATCTCGCAAAAGAGTGTCTTTGAAAACACAAAAATGGTCTCTCTAAATAAATGTTCATAGAATTTATCATTAAAATCTGAGCCATTTGTTATAGTTCATTATTGACACACTTCTGACCTAAGGTGCAAAAATAGCTAAAACACATTTTAATAAGGGCAGTTTAAAACTCACCAGAAGGATGCAACAACAATCATCGACCAACACACACACACACACACACACACACACACACACTTTAGCTATCGGCCATGACCTCCTTCAGAAAACAGAACATTCATGCAGTCACACAACTGTCATATCCGGCTGCCGCATTGCGAATCAAGCTCTGTGGTGCAGAAAAGGAAGAGGGGAGAGGGGGGATAGAAAGGGTGTGTGATGGTGGTGGGGATTTGGCTTGGCTTTACAGAGCATGGGCGTACTAAACGAATGGAATGTGATGTAGCTTAGGAATGGAGTGGCGATGCTGGTGAGGGGAGAAAAGCAAAACAAAAACATCCTAGTCCATCCCTATGCCATCCCAAAACTCAGCCCACTACCACAGATATTGTATACCTATGCAAGAGCCCACTGCAAGACCTGTCCAATCCACCCATCCAGCACTTCCTATTCCAGTCCCATCACAGGCTTATCCTACCCACTCAAAGGCCACGCCAACAGTGGAAGCAGCCTTGTAATGTACCACTTGTGCTGCAGTCATTGCGCTGCTTTTTATATTGCTGTGATCACTGTCCAGCTGTCCATAAGGACGAATGGTCACCACCACATTGTGGCCAAAAGGAAGGTGGACCACCCTGTGGCTCAGCATGCAGTGGAGAATTTACTTCATTTCAATGGCTGCTCTACAACCTGGGCCATCTGGATCCTTTCACCCACCACCAGCTTTTCTGACCTGCACAGACGAGAGTTATCCTTATAGTACATTCTTCGATCCCGAAATTATCCAGGCCTCAACCTACAATGACTCCCCTATTTTCCATACTCAGCAGTTACTATACTCTTTATCCTAAACCTCAGCTATTTCGTGACTCTGTGTGTGTGTGTGTGTGTGTGTGTGTGTGTGTGTGTGTGCGCAGCTTTCCTCCCCTCATCCGCCTCCCCACTCCACTCTTAAGCTGCATCTCAAAAAATGTTTGTATACCTTATGGGACTTAACTACGGGGTCATCAGTCCCTAAACTTACAAACTACTTATAAACTAGCTAACACTAAGGACGGCACAAATATCCATGCCCGAGGGAGGGATTCGAACCCCCGACCGTAGTGGCTGTGCAGACCATGACTGACGCACCACAGTCCCTTCGGCCACCGCGGCCGGCTAAGCTGCCTCTCATTCCATCTAATATGTACATGCTCTGAAAGGCTGTACTGTATTCATCCACCACTGGTACACAACCTTCCTATCCTCCCCTCCCCTCTTTCCACAACGCAGAGCGTGATTCGAATTGCGGCAGCCAGAGGTGACGGTTATACAATTGTGTTGTGTGTGTGTGTGAGAGAGAGAGAGAGAGAGAGAGAGAGAGAGAGAGAGAGAGATTGCGTGAGTGTTCTATTTTCTGAAGAAGGCCATCCCCGATAGCATAAGTGTTGTATGTGTGTGTCCTTTTTTATGTGCCTGTCACAGCTCGTCACTGTCTCACATTGCAATGAGTTGTAAAGTGTCCTCATTATATAGTTTCACTAGCTTATATGCCCATCCTTTGAACAGTTGTTAAAGAAGGGCATGTGCTTATCATGGCTTTTTAGGGTTCCAGACCTCCGTTAGCAAAAATCCTTGTTGGATCACTCTGTCAACCAAGTTGTCAAATGTAAGAAAAGTCATTGTCAGAAAGGCTTTACCTTCATAAACTTTTTGATACAAAATGAAACATGCCAAAAGAAGCAAAGAAATGTCGTTAAGTATTTAATAGACAAAGCTAAATCAGTAACACTATGTTGAATGTATGTCGGTATTGGCAGAGATAAGACTGCTCAATTCTATCACAGACATTCGTTTCCTGCTGTACTACCCCATACTCATTCCACAGCAGCGGCATCTATTAGTTCTTTGGTGAACTACATCGCCTCTATCGCTTGTTTGCTGTACTATGCTATCCACACTTCAAGCATAGCCTACATTTAAATATTTTTCCATGATCTCAATTTACGAAACGAAGTTGCTGCATGCAAATCCATGAAGTAGTTTAGGAGATTAGGTATTTCTAACAGATGAACAGACAGTTACTGAAAACAATTAAGATTACAATTTATCTTTTTTCCATGATCTAATTTTGATGAAATGTGAAACATTTTACAAATAGGCATATCTTCCTCAAGCTGACTGGAATGTATTAAAATGTGGTGCATGATGTGATGTGTGTACCTACTGCAGTGTTAATTTACTATGTCATATAATTTTGCAGGTATATATTTATTGGTATAAATGCTTGATGTAGGTTTCTCTGTGAAATCTGTTGTATTTATTCATTCCTTATTTTAGGGCATATCATTCTTCCCTTTCTGTTCATCGACTTCTACCTTACTATCTGTCCATTTAAGTTTTGTTTCAGATCATTTGTAGAGAGTAATATCAGCAAACCGTCTGTGACGAGTAAATAAGTGGCTGAATGAAGTCTCCTAAATAACGTGTCACAGGATGGGAAAGTTTTATTGTTTATGACATCATAATATATCCTGAACTATGTTGCCGTAGGTAGTTTTTAACACCACAGCGATTGTTGTCTGGTAGCAAGCAATATGTGTACCAAGTTTAATTGAAATCAGTCCATTATTTTGGGAGGAGATGTGGAGAAAGAGTGCATGATGTAGCAGTTATTCGGAAATTTCATTGTTTATGACGTCATATCTCCTGAAAAATGTGTCATACTATGATGTAAATTCGAAGATACATTCAAATATAAAAAATAGAAAACGGATGACTTACCCAAAGGACAAGCTCTTCGACAGACACAAATAAAATTACACACAAACACACATACAAGCTTTCACAACCGTTGGTCGCTTCTTCAGGAAGAGAGGAAGAAAGGAGAGGAGAAAGGAAAGGATATGGGTTTTAAGGAAGGAAAAGGAGTCATTCCAATCCCAGGAGTGGAAGGACTTACCTTAGGGGAAAAAAATGAAGTTAAACAAATACACACACATTCACACATATCGAAACGCAAACACACCTAGACAGACATTTGTAAAAAGCAAAGAAGTTGGACAGAGATACCACTTGAGGCACAGGCTCTGTCCACAGAACCATGGCAAAGATGCTAAAGATGGTGGGCGGGAATTTGAATTTAGCGGAGGTTGAGACAGGGTGGCAACGGGAGGAGAGAATAAGCTGAAGGGCAAGTTCCTATCTCTGGAGATGGCTTTGCAGTGAGTTGTAAACTGTCCTTATTACTATATTATTAATTCCAACCTGACCTTACCATTATTAAAACTTTTGACTTCTTATTTCACTTCCTTAGCTGCCTTCCAGGACCAGTGTCCTTTTTATTTGGCACTTTTTGGGAACCAAGTGTGAAAATTTTTTAATTTTTCTCAAATATACAATATATAAGATCTTATAGACACGAACAAGTGCAATAATATTATTTATTCTATTTTTAAAAGAATTCAGGATGAAGGAGTTAATCAGACAATGAAACAGACTGAGAATGTACTTTCGTAGAACCTTGAATTAACTTCCGAGCAGAGAGAACTCGCTGCATTACAGGAACAGATTGTGCAATTGTGGATACAAGCTCAACCATTAAAAATGCCTATGAATGTAACTCAACCTGAGAATTTAAACACTAGCTCCTCCTGCCTGCACAATCTGAGGTGGCAAAGAGTGAAAGAAAGAAGCAACATTACACATTTTGTTACAGAAGTGAATAATTTCAGCAACACCACTCCAACTGAAGATTTTCTATACTGTAGTTTTAGATGATTAAAAACATAATTTGACAGAGAAGGACTATGAAACAGACGTTTTACAATGTGAGGAGTAGGCCTATATTGAGGCTGCTAAATTCATGCTCTGCAAGGTTTCACAGCGGACTGACAAGTTGCCCATGCCACAAGTTGAAATCAGTAATGTCAGTAAAATTCCGACCATTCTGCAATCCACCATAAAATTGCCACCGTTACAGCTCGAACCCTTTTCAGGCTTTTGTTTTTGGGAACAATTTGAGCAATTGATCGACAAGAACCCCACTCTGCCAACCACTTATAAACATATTTTTATGAGGATATCTGGAAGATGAACCAAGGCACTAAGTAAAGGTATAAACTGTTGTTACAGAAACTTATGAAGAGACTAAGAAGATACTCCAATGACACTACGGCAATAAATAGCATATAATATAATACACCAAATAATAATATACAAAACACCATCCTCATGACCTAGGCCTTCCCATTCCATTCCCATCCCTTTTCTCCTACCTGAAGAAGTAACTGTGTTCCGAAAGATCGTACTTTTTCTTTTTTTCTTCGTTTGTGTCACTATCGGCGATACAGCGCAAAGGTAAGTACTGGCCAGCCAACCTATCTTTTTTGAAAAATAATTTATCATCTCTGAGGAGAATTTCCATCATTTATCGAATAATACAAGCTCACTTAGATCATCTTTAAATTATAAAGGTTATAAATTTTGTCTCTCCTGATACACAGAAAAGCGCTTTTATGTAACAAATGCATTCAGGCACTCTGCTCACTGGGAGAAGATGTGAATACTACCGAAAATAATGTGTGCTTTTCCAGACAATATGTGCAGAAATGGATAATTTAAGCGAAAAGGGAGCTACTTTTGGAAGATGAAATTATACAACTAAAGGAATTTCTATCAGACAAAGTAGAAGGAGCCTTAATCACACATAAACTTTGGGGTACATTATCTACTCATCATGTACGACTCATTCTGCAGCTATTTTGACTGTTAAAACATCTTCTGGGATGGTAGGACGAAAAAATGTTAAGATAACAGAGTGCTTATTTGTCTTCTGTGAAAGAAAGGTCACTGGGCGCAAGACTGTAAGGTCATGACATGTGTACACAATCAAATTGATGCACTAAAATCAAAATATCGATGTTTTCTCTGCATAAATCGTGGTCACAATGTCAAGAATTGTCTGAAAAAACAAAGGGCTCCTGCTGAATGTGTAAGTAGTGTCATCACAGATCCATCTGCAAAGACTCAGAATGGTTGACACCAAGTTCAACCTGAGGAATGTACTTCAGTCGGTAACATTGCTGTGACTCCCTCCAAAAAGCACATGTATGGATATGTGGCCGGAATGGCATAAGTAAACTCACTCGCTGTGTTACAAATTGTGGTAGCCAATCAAGTTTTATCAGCAATTCACGAATAGACAGCCCAAAGCCAGACATCATTGACAACAAGCCACTAATGATTAACCCTTCAAGACAAATTCTATTACATCGGATTCCCAACATCTCGTTCGAATGAAACTTTGTGGAGTATTCATAACGACTCTGAGGTATCATTCACTGCCTTTGAAAGCACCCACACATAACTCATCTTCTAATTGTTCTGAGAGATGTAGAGACGTATGGTTAAATAAGTTAACTGTAACTGTAATTCCACAGATCAGCATGTAAACCTAGCCACTAAAGTACTCCTGGTAGCAGAACACTACTGGAAAATTATAAAAGATGCTGCACCTCGGTGCATCTTGTGAACAAATATATTACACTATTTTCCCTTCAGCGGAAATCATGCAGGTATATCAATTAACTACACTACAGCAAACTTCATAAACTCACAACAAGATGAGCAAGCTTCTGAGGACGTCATCCGGAGCTTCTGGGACTTGAAAGCAGAAAAGACCATATCACCTGTGTAAAGGACGTTTCTATAGACCTTTCAAGGGCTTGCAGAAACGACTGAAACAAAACGCTCAGCTCAGACTAATTTACGAGAAAGAAATGTTAGAACTATTACTAAGGGACGTGTGGAAAAAATACCACCCCAAGAATGTAAAGACACATTTTACTCAGCTCATCACAATGTAAGGAAGAACAAGTAAGGACAAAACAAGTGGTGAATTGTCTTTTGACGCCCCCCTTACATGAAGAACATGCTCCATCACTAAATGACAAACTGGAAATGGGGTCTAACCAACTTCCTGCAATTACGGCAAAACTTTGACGCTCTCACCTGTATCCTTTTGCAATTACTTCACACGTCAAACAAGCATTCCTTCAGTAAATCTTGCACTCTGAAGATTGTGATTTGACTCAATTTATCTGGTACGAAACAAGTACCGACAATTTTGGACAGCATAGCACAAACTAAGAATTGACTACTTACCGACTTTAACAACTTCCTTTTGGGCTTACTTGCAGTCCAATATTACTCTCAGCCACACTGAGACAATTAGCAACTACCTATAAGAATTTCTTCCCACTGCAGCTGCAATCATATATAAATGCACTTATATGGACAATTTTTTTTTTTTTTTTTTTTTTTTTTTTTTTTTTTTTTTTTTTTTTTTTTTTTTTTTTTTGCTGAAACTAAACATGAAAACAGCATTGTTAAACTCCATTATGAGTTGGTAAATATTGTGAAGCAAATCTGTCTTCCTATGGGTAAGTGGGCAGTAAACTCTAAAGATTTGACACAAATTTGGTGTGCAGAGTGACTGAAAGTCCAGTTTATCATGCATGTTCTAGGAGTTCCATAAAACACAGACATTGACAATTTTATTTTTCAACTACCACATGTTAACGATCAATTGAAATGAGTTGCCACAACAAAGTGACAACTCCTCAAAGCAACTTCATGCTCCTAATACCCTTTAGTTATATCCGTCATTGCCAAAATATTATTTCAAGAAACATAGAATTGTAAACTTCAGTGAAATGAACTATTACCCCCAGATAGTGCCAGTGTCTGGGGAAGCTGGACGTCAACCTTTACTGAACTGTGATGACAAGTATTCAACAGATGTGATCAGCTGATCACAGTGTAATGAATGAAGTTCGAGTGCCTGCCACTTGGGGCACTACCTTGCGTGCTTATTCTTTGTCACAGAAGCAACATTCCATGAAATAATTTAATTTCTCTTTTTAATGCATCTATGTTCTTTTGTTGTCTTATGTCAAAGTTTTCGCAGTGATGTGGAATAATAAAGTTTGTTATTTGCTGCACCTACAACCCTGTTCTTCTGTAGATGCAGGACCAATGTGTTAATTAAAGGAAGCAGTTAAATTACATTAAAGAGAACAGGAGACCCCCCGTGATTGACTTGAAACAGTTCACCGATATTTTTAACGCTAAAGAGTACTGCTTCAGTAGCACTGCTTCAGTGTTGACCCCAAACCTTCTCTGAGCACTATTATGCCGAAGGAAAACCCCACATCAGAACATTCAACATATCAAGACTGGCTGTACAACTCCCCACATTCTGGCCAAATAATCACATGCTATGGTTTCCACAAGTAGAAGGGAGCTTCTCACGTTTTGGAATAATTATGGATTCCACTAAGTTTGCACTTGTGGTTAGCCAACTTAATCACAGTTTTGCGGCAGAAGTTCAAGATGTTATAACAATCTGCATTATAATCGACCTGATCGACTGGAGAGTGTCTGCAACTGCACTGTGTTATTTTAAATGTGATTATTTCCGTCAAAAGTTGCAATATAATTGTTTAATTACATGTTAAGATCACTTGGATCATCTTCAGATCTTGTAGTTGTGTCCGCAACTCGTCTGGCTGAGTACTATTTAAGCCAGTTACGGCGTAAAGTTTATGCACACGCTGTTCCAGACTCGTTGCTATGCACATTAAGGAGCAGCAGGATGCCAGCACAAGTTAAACAAATAATCACATCTCAAACAGAAATGCCTTTAGACAACTTGGCGGCTCTTGCTAACTTCATTCAGGACCTTACTGTACCCACTTCCTGTCCCAAATTGGCAATTATGTGTAACAGTACTTCTACAGAAAAAGAAACCAGATTAGAAAAGATTATCAAGGAAATTGTCAGTGTTGGAAGAAAAGCTTAATAAGCTAATAAGTCGAGGCTTTGAGCAACCAACTGAGTGAACTACTCATAGATTATAGCAATAGCAATAAAAACAGATACTGACGGAAATTACGGAGCAGTTCCATGGATAATCAGATGTGCAACCAACTAATATATGCTGGTATCATCACCGATTTGGAAAACACGCTCACAAGTGCCACTCATCATGCGATTACAACAATAGTAAGCACAAGCAGAAAATGGTGTCTCTAGGCACTTGTTTTTCACCGATCGCAAGAAATTTTTAATCAATCCTGGCTCTGCTTTAAGTATTCTGCCAGAAGGTAAGATGTGTAAGTACCACCTGACCACTACCTTCGAACTGACTGCAGCCATCAATTCTACGATTCGAACATATGGCACGAAATACATGGAACTAGATCTAGTACTACACTGTAAAATAGGGTGGAAATTTATCATAGCCAATGTTGCAGAACCAACAATCTGGGCGAATCTTCTGACCCATTAGCATCTGTTGCCGAATGTCGCCAAAGCATGCTTATAGCATGCAGTCACTGGGCTGTCTGCAACCAGATACCCACATCACAAGGCCGGCTGTGACATCAAGATTATCCAAATAGCAGACGCAGCATTTATCAAGTTACTCAACACTTACAAGGCCTCCAGTGGCCCTACAGCATGTACATCAAGATACTAATCATTACATCAATACCTCAGCAGGCTCCCCGGTTTTGTGTAGACCTCAAAGATTAGACCCTGACAAGTATGCAATAGCAAAAGCTGAGTTTGATACTATGCAGTCAGAAGGTACCATAAGTCTACACCTACATCTACATGGGATACTCTGCAAATCACATTCAAGTTCCTGGCAGAGGAAGAAAGAACATCTAAATCTCTCCGTTCGAGCTCTGATTTCTCCTGATTTCTCGTATTTTATTGTGATGATCATTTCTACCTATGTAGGTAGGAGTCAACAATATATTTTCGCATTTGGAGGAGAAAGTTGCTGATTGGAGTTTCGTAAGTAGTTTCATAAAATGCATCTTTAAAACCATTGGCTGTTTATTAACAACCTCATAAACAACCAGTTTTGGTCAACTGACCATCTTCATAGATAAACTATACAGAAAATACAAAATAAAGGTAATTAACGTGCACAATCAAAAAGAGGAAATAACCATCAAAATTACATATGATGAGATTGAAAATGGAAATATCAAGCCAGTTTAACATACAGTTAAGAATACTTATAAGGTGTTAAATCTGAATGGTAAAATGCCTCAAATAAAATACATCTAGTAGAGACAAACAGGAGTCAGTATAACTAAAAATATTAAAATAGAGTGGTCATCTTAGATAAAACCCCAGTCAATACAACATAAATGGTAAGACAAGACTATGAATAAAAATGGAGGGAGTGCCTTGTCCTAATTGCATGAGTCAAAGATTATGAAAACTATGTCATCGATGATATTTTTTTTTGATGCATTTAACCATTCAGTTTTAACACCTTGTAAGTATTCTTAATTATATGTTAAATTGGCATGATATTTCTGTTTTCAATCTCATTATATGTAATTTTGCTGGTTATTTCCTCTCTTTGATTGTGCACAATAATCAATTTATTTTGTATTTTTTGTATAGTTTATCTATGAAAGTGGTCTATTGACCGAAACTGGTTGATTTATAAGGTTTTTATAAACAGCCAATGGTTTTTAAGATGCATTCTATGCAACATATGACGACTGTTGACACTTATCTTACCAAATCATTCTTTTCCTAAGTAGAGCAAGCTGCAGCGATAACTGCCGTTATTGTAATGATTGCCGTCCCAGGTCCTGTATCATTTCCGTGAGGCTGTCTCCCCTGTATAGTGACAATACAAACCGAGCTGCCCTTCTTTGGACTCTTTCGATGTCCTCCGTCAAACCCACCTGATAAGGATCCCACACTGGGCAGCAATACTCCAATGAGGACGGACAGGCTGAGTGTATGCAGCCGCTTTAGTAGTTCTGTTGCATCTTTTAAGCATTCTGCCAATAAAATGCAGTCTATGGTTCCCCTTTCCAATGACATTATCTACATGTTCTTTCCAGTTTAAGTCTGATGTAATAGTAATTCCTAAGTATTTAGTGGAGTTTACGGATTTCTTTTCGTACTCATGTGGACCACTTCACACTTCTCATTATTTAGAGTCAACTGCCAATTTTTACACCATACTGATATCTTATTTAAATCGTTCTGCAGTTGGTTTTGATCTTCAGATGACTTTACTAGACGATAAATGATGGCATCATCTGCAAACAACCTAAGAGAGCTGCTCAGATCTTCTCCTAAATTGTTTATGTAGATAAGGAACAGCAGAGGACCAATAACACTACCTTGTGGAACTACTGACAGCACCTCTGTTTTAGTCAATGCCTTATCATTGATTACTACAAACTGAGTCCTCTCTGGCAGGAAATCCCCTAACCAGTTACAAATCTGGGGTGATATTCCATAACCATGCAATTTCATTAAAGTCCGTTTGTGAGGTGCCCTGTCAAAAGCCTTCTGGTAATCTAGAAATACGGAATCGAGAGCACTCATCACTTCGTGTGAGTAAAGAGCTAGTCAAGTTTCCTATGAAGCATATTTTCTAAATCTGTGTTGACCTTGGGTCAATAGATCAATCTGTTCGCGATAATTCATAATATTTGAATACTGGGTATGTTCCAAAACCCTGCTGCAAATTTACGTTAATGAAATAGTCCTGTAGTTTAGTGGGTTACTCCTACTGCCTTTCTTGAATATAGGTGTGACCTGTTCAACTTTCCAATCTTTTGGTACAGATCCTCCTTTGAGCAGTTGTATATGGCTGTTAAGTAAGGAGCTATCACAGCTGCATAATCACACAGAAACCTAGTGGGTATCTAGTCCAGACCGGAAGACTTGTTCTTGTGAAGTGATTTCAGTTGCTTGACTACTCTGATAATATCTACTTCTATGTTACTCATTATGGCCTCTGTTCGTAACTCGAAATGTGGAATATCTGTTATGTCTTCTTTGGTGAAAGAATTTCGAAAAGCTGTGTTTAGTAACTCTGCTTTAGTAGCGCTATCCTCGGCAGGATCGCCATTTGTATCACATAATGAGGGTAATGTTTGTGTTTTGAATCTAGTATATTTAACATATGACCAAAATCTCTCTGGGTTCTCAGTCAGATTTTGAGAAAGAGGTTCATTGTGGGAAGTATTGTAAGCATCTCACATTGAAGTCTTCGCTAAATTTCGAATTTCTGTGTAGGATCGCCAATCCTGGGGATTTTGTGTTCATTTGAATTTTGCATACCTTTTTCGTTGTTTTTGTAACAGTGTCCTAACCTGTTTTGTGTACCACGGGGGATCTCCTCCTCCTCCTATTAATTTACAACTTAGGTTGAAGAATTTTTTTAATATATATATGAATGATATATTTATACTTAGTGATTTTTTATTGTTGCACGTTTTCACGTGAATACACTGGAGCAGCGGGATTTGACCAAAGTAAGATGGTGTACACTTCCCTGGACATACTAAGAGCACGGAAGCAGAGAATAAACGAGTCTCCGTGGAGCATAGAAACGAGTTACTAAAAAGAAACTATGTTAAGGAAAAGAAATGAATGTATCCATAGGTCAAGGTTTGCTACCAAAGTATTGTCAGTTATTATAAAGAAAAAGTAAATCAGCCATCTAGATATGATTTACATGATGAATTGATGCATTCTGGAAAGCCGAACGGCGAATTAATGGAAAAGGCAGCCACTTTAAGATGATGTATCAAGGGTAAAGTGCCGTAATTTAATGTTTATGGAATTCTTGTTGCATACTGAGGTGCGCCAGTTAGTAGTTTATGCAGTATCTTATGTAGTTTTATTCCACGAGTACTTCATCAGTAATTGATCATAATTTTTGGTCTTATTTTATGAGAATTTACTCGTAAATCAAGGGAGTGTCAGGTCATGAAAGTTATATTTCATGCATATGGTTGATTTTTTGTTATCTGTTTGATAGTTCATAGAGTAATTAATAACGTCTCTTAGCCAGGTGTATAATTATGATCTATTCGTAATGGAATTGAATAGTTACCCTGTATAACACAGTGGTAAGTTGATTTTATTAAAATTTTTGAACATAGCAGATAGTTCTATTTTTTTAAGTTGGGAGTCAGTGTGGATGGTAGATACTGTCGGAGGCTGTGTGTTGTCTGAAGTATTGTGAGTGTGACGGAGTTCCACTCATATTTATTATTGAGAAGTTGGATCTATACTGCTTATGTCCCAAATTTGAAAAGAAGGTGTGGAAATAGTATGATTCACCGGCTAAGAGCAGGAAGAGTAATTAAATGTAAAGTTACGTTCATGACAGATACAAAGATTTTCTTTTTAAAGTGAAAAGTTGTTTTTGCTTATTAGATGCCGCATAAGGTCTACTGAACAAAATAACAGTTTAATAATTATTCTATTTGAAGTCATTACGGTACTCCATTTGGGTAGTGGCTAAAGTGAAACCTTACCTATTGATGACTACATTCATTTTTCTTTCCTAGGCTGTTATTAAAGATCAACAGGCAGACACTTATGGGTTGTGGGAAACCAGTCCTTTTGAATGATTCATTTCGCCCACACCTGAAAAACGGCCCTCGCCTTTATTTTGTAATTTTAATCATGAGAGGTGTCCAGAAAGTGGTGGTGGCACTGTAGGTTATTTTCTGTTTTTGTTGTAAAAAGATAGCATAACCAGTGAGGATTGGTATTTGCAAATTTAGTCTGGCCAGTATTTGTATTGAAAAATATAAGACTTTTCTTTTCAATAAATCGTTCCCTGTGGTTGAATTTAAAGTAAACTCGTGGTGTAACTTATTGTAGTAGTTACAAATAGTTGACCTACAATCACTCATGTTACCTGGGAGAACATTAGAGAGTGTAATTGTAAGAGAAATATTCCTCGTCTATATTAAAAATTTATTGTTATTTGTTACTGCGACCGAGCAGTATTACTGGTCGACCGCAGCAACTATAAAGTGCGTCGAATTGCAGAATTTTCCAACTTAATTAGTATATGTTACTCTTTGAAGATAACCACTTAATGAACTACGTTCGAGTGATTAGTCATGATTTTTTTTTTCTTTCTTTTTTTTGGACACACATTGCAACTGAAATCCTCCGAAATGAGTTCTTCTGAACCATTGATTTTCTTTAATGTCAGATGTGTTGTTGTTTTTTATTTGGGGTGTCGTAGTAATTTATATCTCTGTGATCACTGACAATATACAATATGGGGAGCGGCAACACAGGGCTGACAACTTCTTCAATTAACCGGGTGATAACTTAAGTAAAATTTTACCCATTTAACAAGGGGTACGGGTGGTGTGGTCATCCGGCATTTGTGAATAGTAACATTTTCTCTCGATTGTTTCAGTGGAACAGAGATATTTGTAGTAGTTCAGAGATATGTACAACATAGGATATTAAAAAAAAAACCAACAGGGTCTTCAACGACATGCTACATATTTGTCAATTTATTTTTGGTGACGGTAGAGAAATCCCAATGTGTCCTTGTGGGCTACATAAAGTATATTTTTGATAAAGGGAACAGAGGGCCACTGATAGTAAACTTACTCACCCGATTATCAGTACTAGTCTCCGATCAGGGCTGCTACAAAAACTGTCAATTGCTGTTGATACCACTTCTTTGAATTGGAGCCAGTTATAGTCTACGGTTTGAGTCAAAACCATCTTTTAAAAAGCGATTTAGTGTATTTCTATCTGCTTTTCCGAACAAATATACTTTGTCAATTTTTGGTATTTGAGACTTTTGATATTTAATCTCGCTAGGACAACCATGTGTTCACTAATACCTGTATCTGTTTTGATGCTTGTTATGAGCTCGGGATTATTAGTTGCAAAGAGATCAAAGAGAGCAAGTGTGTATTTGACATCCATTTACAATTGGCTCATGAACTAATTGTTGACAGTAATTATCAGAGTACGTGTTGAGTACAATTTCGCACGATGTTTTGTGCATACCTCCTGATTTGAACATATTTTCCAACAGATTGAGCTTAAATTGAAATCTCTGCCTGCCATTATTGTACGAGTTGGGTATATGTTTACCATTTGACACAGGTTTTCTTTGAACCTTTTTGCTATTGTATCGTCAGAGTCAGGAGGCCAGTAAAACGAACCAATTATTACCTTATTACAAGTTTCATGTACACCTTCTACCCATAACAACTCACAGGAACTATCAACTTCGAGTTCGCTACACGAAAGACTACTTTTGACGGCGACAAACACGCCCCCACCTGTTTTGTTTAATCTATCCTTTCTGAACAGAGATCTTTTGCAAAAACTTCAGCTGAACTTATTTCCGACTTGAGACAACTTTCACTGCCTATACCGATGTGTGTTCAGGTGCTTTCTAGTAACGCTTGGAGCTCTGGTACTTTCGCGACACAGCTACGACAATTTACAGCTGTTACACCGATAGCTCCTATATCTACATTTCTCCTACGATCCCCAAGCACCCTTTGAGACAGCCCATTTTGTTTTTACCTGAAACCCCTATCCTAAAAAACCACCCCGTCCACGCCACACAGCCCCCGATACCCGTGTAGCTGCTTCCTGCTTATAGTGGACTCCTGACCTATTTAGCGGAACCCTATAACCCAGGACCCTTAGGCGCAAGTAAAGGAATCTGCAGCCTACACGGTCGCAGAACCCTCTGAGCCTCTGATTCAGACCCTCCACTCGGCTCTGAACCAGAGGACCGTTGTCGGTCTCTGCTCTGCCTTCATCTCACAACTAAGACTGGCAGTCTTTACCACCTCAGATAGCTGCTGAAATTCGAAGAGAATCACTTCTGACCCAAAGCGACACATGTCATTGGTACTGACATGAGCAACCACCTGCAGTTGGCTGCACCCTGTCCCCTACATGGCATCCAGAAGGACCCATTCCACATCTGGAATGACTCCCCCTGGTATGCACACGGAGTGCACACTGGCTTTCTTCCCCTCCTTACGGCCCAAATCCCTAAGGGGCCCCATTATCTGCCTAACGTTAGAGCTCCCTACCACAAGCAATCCTACCCTCTGAGATTGCCCAGATCTCTTGAGAGGTGACACAGGACATGTGGCAAAGATGAACACGGGAGAAAGGAGGGTGTTCCCGAAACTGTTTACGTGAATGTAAATCTAAATAGAGACAAGAGCACACAGTAATTTAAGACAAGAAAAACACAGGGAAAAGATCAAAATATGTCACTTCTGCTGAGAAGCAGTATTTACTCACAACAGAAGAAAGCTGAAGGAGCTGCTGTCTGTTGATGTGTGAACTGACGGTAGTAAACATACAGAGAGACAGATGATTCACGCAGTGGAATAATACACTATACAGGTATTTAACGCAAATAGGAACTAGATATAAATGCAAGCACTTGATGAATTTAATGAACTGAAGGGAAAGCACATAGAAAAGTCAAAATACATAGCTTCTAGAGAGAAGCCAGTTACACTTACAACTGAAAATTTGCTGTTGCTGGACAGGTGTGCATGTGAGGACGGCCACTTGGCAACTGATGGTAATAAACAAACGGTAACTCTGTTTCAAACCAAAGACAGACGACTGTCGCGATGCGATTCACATGGCGGAATAATACACTAACCAAATATTTAATGTGAATATGAATAAAATATAAACACAAACACACGATAAATTTAATGAACTGAAGGGAAAGCGCACAGAAAAGTCAAAATATGTAGCTTCTAGAGAGAAGCTGGTTACACTTACAAATGAAAATTTGCTGTCGCTGGGCGGGTGTGCACTCGAGGACAGGCACTCTAGAACCTACATTCTCCATAAGACATGTAAGGTGACAAGTCTTGTAAAGCTATGTTGCCAATTGGTTTCCGAGTCTTGTGCGTGTGCAGTTGGCCTGTATTATACCTAATAGTGCCTGGTTGTCAGCTCTGAACTTCGTATCTAAGAAGAATGGTGCATGGCAGCCATCTGGGTAGTATCACGCCTTAAATGCCAGAACCATTCCAGATTGATACCCAGTGCCATACTTGAAGGATTACAATCATGCTTTAAGTGGGAAATGAGTATTTAGTATATTTGACTGCGGAAAAGCTTATACACAGATTCTCTCAGCTGAGAAGGACAATTCAAAAACTGCAATTTTTATGCCCTTTGGATTATTTGAAATTTTCTGGTCTACAAAATTCGGCAGAGACATGGCAACAGTTCATAGATTCGGTGCTAAGAGACTTACCACAATGTTTTGCTTATCTGGACGATATCCTTGTTTTTTTGGAAACACGAGGCACATCAGCAACACCTTACACATGTCTTTGAACACCACACTGCTCATTGTATCATTCTGAATGTGTCAAAGTGTGTGTTCAGTCAAACCTAACCTTCCTGGGAGATGAAATTTCACCAGAGGGATCACGCCCACTAACTGAGAAGGTACAGGCAGTATTAAAAATTCCACTTCTGGTTACAGCGAAAGAACTATACTAATTTCTTGGTATGCGGAATATTTATAGATATCACCTACCCCATGCTGCTGAAATACAAGAACCACTCACAGCTGCACTGACCGATTCCAAGACAAAAGGCAAGGCATTGATGCAGTGGTCACAAATGATGATAGATGCTTTCAAGACTGCGAAAAAGACACTTGCTGATGCAGCACTTCTGGCACACCTTGTGAAAGATGTACACCTGGCCCTGGTGGTAGACGCCAGTCAGGAAGCAATTGGTGGCACTTCAACAATATGTTGCATTCTTTTCGCGCAAAATAACGCCAGCAAATCAAAAGTGGAGTATGTAGGATTGAGAATTGTTGGCCATCTACACATCTGTTAGATACTTCCACATGTAACTGAAAGTGAGGATGTTTACAATATTTACTGTCGAAATTTCACTATGAGGCTTATCCATAGATACTTTGCTAGCAACTGATTATTGTCATTCCTTGCATAATCTCTGTACTTAGCATTCAGTCTCCTGCTAATATGTAGCATTAACATATATTAAGCTAAAACAGACCAGAAGAAGGGCACTGAAGTGCCCAAAACTTGTCATCACAAATTATTACAAGCAACTGGTTGCTGCATTTTATGAATTAATAACCTGAACAGTTGCTGCCATGGATGAAATATGTCAGTTTGAAATTACTTAATGTGTGTAATTATTTTTGGTGTTTTTGTAAGAGAACACACATATTATACTATTTAAAAATGACAAAAATGATATTTTTTTTAAAAAAATTACTATGCACAAAATGCCCATAGTGTGAATGTTCACAGGTTAAACGTAATAGCGCCTTTTAAGACCCCAAGCACATTTTCTGGAAATTGACTTTTACCTGAAAATATGCATTTACACTAGCACTAAATGTAGTTGAATATAACATTATGTATAACACAAACACACAACTATATTTCATATTGGGAGCAAGCTGTTGGTAGACAGTTATTTCTCTGACATCAATTTTATGAAGAAAGTAAACAAAACGCACAACAAAAATGAAACCAGACTCACAGTTCACTGCATTCTGTAATTTATCTTGCAAAACATGAACTTTTTCTCTTTATCATATTGGGATAAGGAGCTGTATGATCTTAAAAGCATCTATGGCATTTGTTTTCTTTTTATCAACTTAAGTAGTCACATCTAGTCACTCCATTACCAAGAGTTTCAGTACACCACCACCACAAAAAAACAACAACAACAACAGCAACAGCATACCGTGAGTGTATTCAGTTTATCACTGAAACTATCACTCAAGTAGAGTGGAGGTGAACTTTCTTTGATGGTTCCACCTGAAACCAACGACCAGCTGATCACAACTAAACACTTGTAAATGGGACCAAACAATGCACATATAGTGCTCACTCCAGAGCGAATTATTCTTTGCTGTTATGCGACAGCTTGTCTTCACAATCATGTAAATGGAAAATTATGTGAGATCACACGAATTATTAAAGTGCACAGTTTTTAAACCTCTAACTAAAATTTCAGAAATATGTGAAAATCCCATGATTCTTCCAGGATATATCCTGAAGCTCCTGAAGGCCCTGATATTTCGGTTTACAGGTCGAGTGACCACCCTGAATTAGTGGTAAACAATGTGATAACTTTACTAACAAGACTAATCAGTAATTTTGGTTAACAGTGCACACTGACGAATATCACAGAAAGGAGGTTTTTAAGTGGTTACTCGAACTACAAAACCATCAAGAAAATGGTAAAGTTGAAAAGGAATAACGAGAGTGTCTCTCAATATAGATACAGTTAAACTCCTATTTTACCTTTTTGCCCGGTCCATAATTACAATACACAAAATTGAGGAAAACGCAGAATTGACGAAAAACCTTAAAACATCCAAAATACGGGCAAAAACAAACGTAATTAGTATACATACACAATTAAAATCGGAATCCTCTCCAATAGGGCTACATTGTATACTGTATTTTATTGCTTAAGCATATTACCTTCCCTTACAATTTTTCATAATTAAAGAATTATTTTATTAATATCGCGCGTAATTCCCTCTCCTGATTCATTCTTACTGATCAGCCTTCAAAAACTTGAGAATGGACAACAATGGGCATAGCAGTACTGCCACGAACTTATGTTTCCAGACATATTTCTAGATCGGTTTGCTACAAGTCATCATAATGGCGAAATATTCAAGTATATGGTAAAATTCAACTCAAATGGTTTATCTTACTCTCATACAAATGGAGTAATTGCTGCAGCAAGGCATCTCTCCATTGTTCTTATTTCAATATGGTATTGGCGGAGACAAAATGATAAACTTGCGGCTGCAAAGACAAGCTCAAAATCTGTTCATGGGCCTAAAATAGGGAAAACTCCCTAAACTGATAATGGTGTAATTCCTTATGTTAATGAACTTCAGAAAGATGGTTGTGCTGTCTTTTATGAAATGATTTGGAACAAAGCTCGCGAGATAGCTGCCACACTAATCACTGACAGAAAGGATTTTAAAGCAAGCATTGGTTGGGGGGATTCATTTTATGAGATGGCAGAATCTCAGTCTAGGTAGGAGAACATCTTTGTGCCAGTGATAACCTCAAGACTACGAAGAAAAGGTATTCGAATTCCATCATTACACAATACAAGTGGGACAGTAAGATGACTATTTGCTCCTCCAGACTGGTAATGCTGCCCAGACGCCAGTGTTTTTTGATATGCCGCATGATACAATCATTGCTCCAACTGGCTCAAAGAGTGTCCTTGTGAAGACAACTGGAGCAGAGAAACAAATATGCACAGTAATGATGTGTGTTATACAGATGGCAATAAACTTCCACTGTATGCAATCTTTAAAAAGAAGTCATTACCAGAAAGTCTATCCATCATGGAATTCACTTACAAGTTCAAAGAAATGGCTTGATGACAGCAGATTTGATGGCAGATAGATTGGAGAAAGTCTTGGGGAAGATGACCAAAGACATTACTACAAAAGAAGTCCCCACTTTTCCTCGACATTTTCCGGATACACCTTGTGGAAGCTATGAAGGAGAAAATGAAATGGATGAAGTCCCAGCCTGTGATCATTCCTGCAGGTTTAACATCCATTCTTCAATCTTTAGATGTCAGCATCTGCAAACATTTCAAAGAAGATCTTCAATGCCTGTATTCACAATGGATGGCGGTGAGATCTCATCAGCTGACTCCAGGAGGCAAGATAAGTAATCCATCAATACCGACAATGGGCGAGTGGATAATCTGTGTATGGGAGAAAATTAGTTTCAATATTGTTAAGAAGAGTTAAAATAATAATTGAAATTTATTGTGCCACAGATGGTTCCATGGACGATATGGAATATTGAAAATGAAGACAATGATGTGTTATCTGATCCCGAAAATACTGATGATGGTGACGAAACTGTGGCCGCAGAATAGTGAGAGAAACTAAAACAATGAAACAAGGCATTGCTACTTGTCATTGTAGGCATAACTTGAGTTTATTGAAAATAAATACCGGTAGGTAGCACTTTTTTTCACAAATTAACATAAATTAGTTTTTACCTACCTAATAAATTGTTTTTCTTCCTTTCTGAATTTCTATTTGTATAATTCCCCACCAAGTCATCATCGTCATCATCATCAGAGACTGATTATGCCTTTCAGCGTTCAGTATGGAGCATAGTACCTATAATAAAATTCCTCCATGATCCCCTATTCAATGCTAACATAGATGCCTCATCTGATGTTATGCCTTTTACTTCAAAATCATTCTGCACCAAATCTAAGTACTTTCTTCTTGGTCTACCTCGACTCCTCTTACCCTCCGCTGCCGAGCTCATGAGTCTCTTACATAACCTTACTTCTGCCATGTGTATTTCCTCATTATGGACACCCTCCTGCCATTGTTCCCATCTATTAGTACCTGCAGTCATTCTTGCTACCTTCATATCTGTAACCTCTACCTTATGAATAAGTTAAACTGTATCCACCCAACTTTCACTCCCATACAACAAAGTTGGTCGAAAGATAGAGCGGTGCACCACTAACTTAGTCTTTGTACTTACTTCCTTCTTGCAGAAGAGAGTAGATCTTAGCTGAGCACTCACTTTATTACCTTTGCTGCACCTCAATTCCAGTTCTTTCACTATGTTGCCATCCTGTGAGAAAATACATCCCAGGTACTTGAAACCGTCTACCTGTTCTAACTTTGTTCCTCCTATTTGGCACTCAATCTGTTTGAATCTCTTTCCCACAGACATTACTTTCGTTTTGGAGATGCTGATCTTCATATCATAATCCTTGCACCTCTGATTGAGCTCTGAAATATTAGTTTGCAACCTTTCAATCGAATCAGCAATTACAACTAAGTCATCCGCAAATGTGAGACTGCTTATTTTGTTTTCACCTATTTTAATCCCACTCTGCCAGTTTACTGTTTTCAACATATGATCCATGAATAGTATGAACAACAGTGGTGACAGGTTACAGCCTAGTCTTACCCCTGAAACTACCCTGAACCATGAGCTTAATATGCCATCTACACTAACTGCTGCCTGACAGCCTACGTAAAATCCTTTAATTGCCTGCGGAAGTTTGCCTCCTATACCATAATCTTGTAGAACTGACAGTAGCTTCCTCTTAGGAACACAGTCATAATCCTTTTCTAGATCTGTGAAACATAGATACAATTCCCTGTTCCACTCGTAGCACTTTTCCATTACCTGCTGTAAGCTAAAGATCTGGTCCTGACAGCCTCTAAGAGGACTAAACCCACACTGATTTTCAACATCTTGTCCTCAATTAACACTCGCACTC
This sequence comes from Locusta migratoria, assembly GCA_026315105.1. NCBI lineage: Eukaryota > Metazoa > Arthropoda > Insecta > Orthoptera > Acrididae > Locusta > Locusta migratoria. The sequence goes on along the minus strand of CM048747.1, from coordinate 564,179,927 downwards.
TCCTTTCAACAATACCTGAGAATATTTTGCATACAACGCTAATTAAAGAAATACCTCAATAGTTGTTACAATCTTTTCTGTTCCCATGCTTGAAAATTGGCGTGATTACCGCTTTCGTCCAGTCAGACGGAACCTGTCCCGATTCCCACACCTAGTGTTTTCAAGAATACGATATTATCTGTGTAAATTAAGGAAATTAAACAAACAATAGGTAAGCCTAGAACAGCACCAGTGATGTACTAACATATGCGGTACAGGAATGTTGTCACTGCTCGCTTTGAGCAATGATGGGAAGGAAACAGAACACTTCAACATTTTGTTTCATGCACAGAAAGAGAAGACAAGAGACTGATTCCGCAATATGAAGAGAAGTGTGATTGCATACAAGAAAAACTATCTCTATGTCAAACAATCCATGTCTCAAATAATTATGTTTTTTTTTAATTACATCATAACACTAAACACAGACAAACCGTCTTAAGACATTTTCTTAGGGACCTACAACTCTAGACTTATTAAGTGGGGAAACATATTAAATGGGTTAACCAGTTTATTGATACTGTTTTAAGCCACTAGGCATAGTGGTGATTATGACTGGGCAATTTTTCAATATATACACGTGAAAATGTTGACGAAACCAGGTGGCTATAAAAATAAAGAATTTATTCACAGATACAACAAAACTTAACAGTCTTAGGCCTATAATTTTTCGATGTAGGTATAGCACAGTTATTAGCAATCCAGATTCTCAGGAATTTCTCAAGAAAACACAACACACAAAATTAGATTGCCTTTAGAAACATATTTACTGTATTTTATTTAAATTTATTTTCTCCTTCACTCACAATTATTTAATTCAATTAACAAAATAAAATTGCCAAAATTAAATGTTCAAAATACTGATAAGAAATGTTCACTTTACATAAAAAATTAACACTAAATTTTAAGAATGGAAAATCCGTTATAAATATCAATAATGGAGGATAGGTAACGAATCAGCTTCAAGAGGCTCCCTGAGCTGCTGACAGACACGAAAATAGATAATCACATTCACACAACTTAAATTTTCAGCCATGGTCTTCATTAGAAAAAGAAACACATACATACCCACAATCACTCAGACAACTATAAACACACACAACTATCATGTCCGGCCACTTCAGCAACACAAGCTAGACTGTAAGGTAGGAAGTGCAGGGGGAAGGATGCTGGGGAAAAATGGGGATGGAAAGTTCTGCATTGCATGATGGAATTTAAAGTCTCTAATAGGTGGGATTTTGAATTGTGGCAATGAATACAGTGAAGGGAAGGGACAGGAAAGGATAAACGGGAGGTGTAGAGGAGTGTGGGAGAGGGAGTGGGGAGATTTGAAATTATAAGAATAATGAGGAAAAATAGGAAAAAATAAATTTAGGGAAAAATGAAAAAAAAATAAAGTCAGGAAAAAAGGAAAAAAAATAAAGTCAGGAAAAAAGGAAAAAATAATATAGGAAAATTAGGGTAAAATAAATTTAGGAAAAATATAAAAATAAAAGTGATACATCAAGGGGTATTTTAAGTGGCAATACACAATGCATACCAGGGGGAGGGGGAGATGCTAGGCATAGGGTGCAGTGATGTTAAGTCATCTTAGGTTGAGGCCAGGATGGTTGCAGGAGCATAGAATGTGTTGAAGAGACAACTACCATTTGCGCTGTTCACAAGAGCCGGTGGTGGAGGGTAGGATCCAGATGGCTGGGTAGTGTAGCAGCTATTGAAATCCAGAGTGCTGTGCTAAACTCCTAAAGTGGTGTTCCATCACCCACACAACCTCCACAACATCCTAGTCCATCCCTATGCCACTCCCAACCCCAACTCCTTACCACAGGGATCATATCCCCGTAGAAGAGCCTAATACAAAATCTGCCCAATCCACACATCCAGCACTTCCTATTCCAGTCCCATCACAGGCTTATCCTACCCCATCCGAGGTCAGGCAACCTGTGAAAACAGCCATGTGATAAACCAACTCTGCTGCAATCATTGTGTTGCGTTTTATATCGGTATGACGACAAACCAGCTATCTGTTAGGATGAATGGCTACAGCCAAACTGTGGCAAAAAAACAAGATAGACCACCCTGTGGCACAGCATGCAGCTGAGCACAACCTCAGGATTTCAATGGCTGCTTCACTACCCGAGCCATCTGGATCCTCCCCTCCACCACCAGCTCTTCTGAACTGCAAAGATGGGAGTTGTCCCTTCAACACATTCTATGGTTCAGCAACCATCCTGGTCTCAACCTAAGATAACATCCCATCCCTGCACTCTATTCCTAACATCTCCACCCCCACCCCTTTTTCCTTCCCCACCCATTATCCTGTATCCCTGTCTTCCTTACATCTGTGTACACCACTTACAATATAGCCTTGATTTATCACTTTTATTTTTACTCATTTTCCATAACTTTATTTTTTCTGATCAAGATACAGATTAATCTTATTTTTTGATGCCATTCGACAATCAAGTGCAATCAAATAATCGGTGAATATTTGAGATGTAATCCATGCTGTGTTATGTTTGTAAGAGCAGGGCAGGATCTTAATGTTCTTGAAGCAATGTGGCTTTCCTGCTATTCCTTCCATTTTGAATAGCACAAATAACGAAGCAACATGCTAAATCCACTCATTGTCTCACTCACATTAAAAAACATTTACTCCTAAGTAACAAAAACAAAACAACTGTATTTTGATCAAGAATGTTAGAATACAACCTCCTCGATCTTGATAAATACCAGAATAGCCAACACTCGAAAATATTAGACAGAAAGTGATTACCAAAAGTTGAAGAATCTATTACATTTAAAATATGCTGTAAAATTATAATGCGTTGTCATTCCACATTATGAGTCTTGATAAGTCGTGAAGATAGGGTTTTTGCAAAATATTATTAATAGTGCAATTCAAATTTGGTATATGATGTTGGTGAATGAGGAGAATAGCATTTAGTATCATTTTGGTGAATTTTGAGTTTTAGATAATAGAAGTAGTTTTATTATGAAGTGTAGATACTGATTTGAGGGGGGATTTAATTCCTGATGCAGATAGTGATGCCGAACTTGTCTCTCTGATAAGTATAGTGTGTAACTGCAAATTTACGTAACTTTAATCAGCTTTTGTGTAATTTGGTTCTGTTTACAGGGTTGCCACAAGTTTCTATAGGTGAAATTCCCTGATTTCCATACAAGTATTAGCATTTTTTCCTGACAAATTTTGAGATCTCGGTGTGTAATGTAATGTAAGGCCTTCTGTATATCTAGATTCATTCTTAACCCTCTAGTTTGCACTGTAATTTTGGTACACATAGAAATAAAATTCTGAATAGCAGACGTGACGATAAGTATAGTACACAACTCGAATAAGCAGATGGCACTGCTATCTTGATTTGTCAGAATACTCAGTCTTTAGAACTTGCAGTAAGCTATTTGTGACAACTGAACATTATTGATGTAACAGAAAAGTTACCTGCAGTTCAATTTACTGTAACTACATGCAATAGTAACATTAACAATAGAGCCCTTCGAGAAGACAATGATACTAAAACCTGAGCACATTTTCCATGGTGTTAGTATAGTGTAATGCAGGGGAGGACAGGCAGCATCGGTGTGACTTTAGCCCAGGCCACTCTGCCAGCTCAGAAGGAAGGAGAGCTGACGTCACGCACTCTGTACTGCTGCCGCGGAGAAATAAAATATAGGGTGTGGGATGCAGCAATTTAGGAAAGACAGGGAGCAGATCTGGTGTGAAGAATATAGTCAGTCCATGATATCCTAATTTTAAAACATACTGTTTTAATTAAATAAGAGAAACATGTTACAGACAATTGTATATCTTCACTATACCACAACAACATTATAATGTAGATTTAATTTAATGCGAGGATAACACTTTTATAAAATAAAGAGAATAGAACATAACACAATTTTCTCTACAATTTAGAGCAAAGCTGTACTGCACAATTAAGTAGAAATTTTCCAACTTTTCCATTTCGTTTCTCTTTGGTTATAATTTTCACATATACTTCAGACAGAGTAAGATGACGAACACGCACCTGCGATAGCTTCGGAAAATGTGCATTGTTTCCAGTCTAGTTGATTCATAGACAGATTCAGTGCCATTTTAAAGGCTTTAATTCTGTAGTACATATGTGACACAGGCAGTAATAGCAACAAATAAACACACACACACACACACACACACACACACACACACACACACACACAAAAATGCTAACTTTCACAGCCTAGCTGCTTCATCAGGCAGAAGGGAAGGAGAGGGAAAAGGAAATGATGAGGGTTTTAAGGAAGGGGGTAAGGAGCCATTCCAATCCCGGGACAGGAAAGACTTACCTTGGGGGAAAAAATTGAGGGTAAATAAATGCACATACATCCACACATTTACACAGACACAAGTACACTTGTGTCTGTGTAAATGTGTGGGTGTATGTGCATTTATTTACCTTCCATTTTTCCCCCCAAGGTAAGTCTTTCCTGTCCCGGGATTGGAATGGCTCCTTACCCCCTTCCTTAAAACCCTCATTTCCTTTTCCCTCTCCTTCCCTTCTGCCTGATGAAGCAGCTAGGCTGCGAAAGCTAGCATTTGTGTGTGTGTGTGTGTGTGTGTGTGTGTGTGTGTGTGTGTGTGTGTGTGTGTGTTTATTTGTTGCTATTACTGCCTGTGCCCCTTCGCCTGGTAAGTGTACTTCATCTATTTTTTACATATATTTTTCCTTTTAGGAATTTTTCCTCTATAATATTCGTAGTACATATGTGTTATGACAAGGCCACCACCTTAGAGTGTGGTATTTAAATCATTTAAGTGGTAGGTCAAATCAGCAAGGAATGCTGTCACAAATCCAGGTTTCTTCTTGAAACTGAGGAACAGGCTGATTTTGACTAATTATGAATAATGATACTTCATTTCTTAACTCAAAGAATCGATCTAGACCTTGCCCCTAATCAACCAGCGCACATTACAAAAATAAGAAATATCACCATACTGCATACCACATTCTTCAAGAAAACTTTTTAATTTTGTAGGTCTCAGGCCTCATGATCGAATCGAATTTGTGACTTATCGCCATAACCATAACATTTATAATTTTCATATATTTTACACATAAATTCTCTTGATGAAGTATGCAGTGGACTGCAGTGATTCTTGTATTGCACCAGAAACCTGTTTTATGCGTTCTTTCACCCGCGCTATTTATCCCACACTAACTCCTACCATAGAAGGAGCACCAGCTGTTACGACAGTAACAAGCTTATTCCAACTCAGGCCAAGGTTTTCAACGCCTTTGAAAACGTCAAACCCATTGTTGGTGGTCTTCAGGGTGATCAAATCTAGAAATTACTCTGTTATATTTAGCTTATGACCGAAGCCTCGAATGAAAATAGCTAACTGTGTAATATCAGAGATGCCAGTACTCTCATCAACAGCTAAAGAATGATGTATAAAGTTACGTTCTGTAACATCCAGTTCTTCTTGCGCATCTGCATCCACGTTCTGAATACGTCGCATAACAATGTTTCGGAGACAAACTCACTTTTACAAAGTCTTCTACCAAATGTGGACACATTTCTTCAGCAGCCACCGCAATCATTTATTTCGCAAAGTGACCCTCAGTAAATGGTCTAACTTTCTTTGCTATATGTAGAGCTATTCTGTAGCTCAGACAGGCAGACGCTTCGCTACTCTGACAGTCCTTCACATCAGCACGTTCCTTTAATTCAGATATTAAGGCTTCTCTTTCTTTTCCTTCATATTACCCTTACTCATTTCTGTGGCACAGGGAATAATGATGCTGTAAATTATTATTACTTTTTAAATACTCCCTACTTCTATGTAACACACCGGGCACTTTGTCCCTTCACTGCATTGCACAAAAAGAAACAGAATTTGCACACAGAAAGAAAAACAGATTGCTCCATTTTGCTTGTACTCGCCACGTTATTGTCGTCAAGAGCGCTATTGCTGACTGAGCTCTACAGCTCCATACTCACAGTCCCGTGTATCTAGGCAACATTGCGAAAACCGCTCGCACCTGTCGTTACACTGATTGACAGGCTTGCAGTTCCTGCTCACACGTCACACCACCTGAAGTTGGCTTCCTCTGGTGTAATGGTTAGTATTGTTACCTGCTAATCAATGGGTGCCATGAACAACAATAGCTCTGCCCTAAATATTTTGTTTGTCTTACAATTTGTAACACATTGTAGGAGTTTGTTATGAATATTCGTGTTACCTGTAAGAGAAAAGGGAACATTCCAGTTACACTGATGATAATTAATTTACTTACTGAACAAGGGTACAGAGATAACCTGTCAATCATAGACCAGGAACTGCATTCATTATTTGTTTCACGGCGAGCGAAAAGTATTGTTACCCTTAGTCTACGTCATTTCATCTTGTGTAAACACAACTCACATCTTGTAACTACACGAGTGACTACTGAACTGTCGCCACTCAACTTAACCTAGACTTCGGGCTTTACTGTGGATCAGTCTGTAAAATTAATTATCCTCACATAGACGAAGGTTCTTCAAGTCCCAAGTCGTATTGTCACATTGCAAACTGCAGGTGTTCCGGAATTCGAAGGTTGGTCATTAATAGAGCACAACACTTCACACTTACAACACCTTTATTGGTAATACAAGCGTACAATCAGTACAGACTGAATACTCCTGCTTGGAGTGCTCCACTATTTATAGATAGAAAGAATTTTCTGGAACTTACAAGTACATCAAACATAACAAACACAAAAAACTTTCTAGAAACAGTAAATATGAAGAAATAAATTTTTTCTGCTCATGGCACGATTTGAACTGGGGACCAAAAACACAGGGACCTGTGATGCTCACCATTGCACCACACGTGCTGCCTAAAGACTCGCGGCATTGCTCCCCTTCCTGAAAGAACTGTGAAACACTGCCAGCTGCCATGTCCTAGATCTTGTCATGCGTCCTCTGTATTGCAGTTCTGGAGAATCCTTCCACTCCGCCTGCATGCCTTCCTTATGGTGACAAAGACCAGCACCAGACCCTCCTGTCGTGGCTTTATCATTACCATAATGGTGTTCCGAGTCCATGAACTAGTGACCGTGTCTATCTATTTGCTCTTTGGTATCATTGTAAGGCTTCCTACGGAGGGTGTGCACAATGTCTCTTCGTTTTTAGGACAGCTCATAACCCTCGACTTCGTATGCGATGTCTGACAGGCGACATATGACACGACACGGACCAGACTATTGCTTCAGTGACTTTTCCGGAAGCCCAACTTTCTGTACAGGGATAAAAATCCATACCACATCTCCTGGGCTGTACACAACAGGTCGGTGGTTATCGTTATACCGCAGGGTGTCCTCCTTCTGGGCATCCAGTGTCCGTATGAGAACCAGCTGTCTAGCATCTATGACCCTAGCGGTGAGCTGTTTCACATAGTCATCCTGAGTATTGTCCATTGGACCGGAAGCAGTGTATCCATCGTCATCTCAGCCTCACGACCATGGAGCAGGAAAAACGGTGCTGTATTATAAGCAAATCTCACAACTGGCAGTAGTGTGTCCCAATCCTTGTGCCAACATCGACAGCATATCTGCTAACGTCTTATTAAAATTTTCTGTAAGACCATTTGTTTGAGGATGGTAGGCAGTTGTGATTCTGTGGACAATGTCACAATGTGACATTACCTCTGATACTAATTTTGACACTAATACTTTTCCTCAATCAGGTATCACATGAGGTGCACCGTGCTTAAAAATAATGTCTTCTACTAGGAATTTTGCAATCTCCAGAGCTTCTGTACTAAGCACAGGTTTGGTGACAGCATAGCGGTTGAAGTAGTCAGTGCAGATTATTATCCATTGGTTACCGGTTATCGGGTTGTCGACTTCGGGAACGTACCTAAAAGGTCAATATCATAACCACTAGTTTTTGTGGGAAGTTCGGTTTCCAGATTCTTGTCGTATAAGGCTCAAACTGGTGCTGAAGTTAGAGCCTCCATAAGTACCCGGAAAGTTCGTTCTTTCATCTCATTCCAGTAAAACTTGGCATCTCCTTGCAGAAGTTCTTGCAATGGACGTGCCTTGCTTCAAAAACCTTCTATAATATGAGCATAGCCCAAGGAAACTTCTCACATCACGGATGTGCTGCAACTGCCTTTACTTTATCTGTATCAGAATTGGCACCATCTCCTTTCACTAGGTGTCCCAGCATTTCATCTCAGTGGTGACAAAGAGGCACTTCTTTGGGTTGAGCGAAGGCCTGCTGTATGAACACAGTTCAACACAGTTGATAAGTGTCTTATATGTTTTACAAACATTCTTGAGAGTATAACAATGTCATCTAGATAACAAAGACATGTCGTCCATTTAAGGTGTCAAAACAAGTTGTCCATCATGCATTCGAATATGGCCAGGGCATTACATAGTCAAAACGGCATGACTTTGAATTCATGGAGGCCGTCTGATGTAATAAAAGCACTCTTCTCTGAGTCAGTTTCGTCAACCACAATTTGCCAGTAACCAGTCTGCATGTCCATGGTTAAAAAGTATGTGGCTCCTTTCAAGCATTCTAAGGTGTCATCAATGCACAGCAATGGGTAGATAACCTTCTTTGTGATGTTATTCAGCCACCGATAGTCGACACAGAAACGCCACGTGCCATCCTCCTCCTTTACGAGGAGTACCAGAGACTACCGAGGACACTCTGAAGGTTGAATAATGTCATCGTGCAACATCATCTCCACTTCTTTCTGAATTAACCGTCTTTCCGCTGGTGACACTGTACAAATGCTGGCTAATTGGTGGATGGTGCCCAGTATTGATACGGTGTTTTGTCGTGGGCCATTTCATCTGGCTCTTCTCCTGCCTGGTGTAGTATGGTTAACACCTGCTGATGTTGTTCCTGGGTCAGGCTGGACCCTATACGCGTTTTCTCTAGTGCATTGTTGGCAGTAACAACAGAGCAGCAGACTTTGTCGATGACACTGAGCTCAGCATCCTCGTGGACTGGTCCGGCTGTCCCAATACACATTCCTTTAGGAATGAGTTGCAATTGCTCGTGAAAATTAGTAATCCAAAGTTCTCATCGACCACCTGTAATGCTTATGATGGCCACTGGTGTGTAGAATTCCTTTGTTATACTGATTAGCTTCTTGCGATTAACAAGCACTTCACAGTTCAGCTGGTCATCTCGGCTGCTAACTGGAACTTTTGTCATTGTTAACGGCGGGATCTCAACATTCTCGACAGCAAACAAGCTCCCAGATGAGTTCTTGCTATGTGTACTCGATGTAACGGTTTTCTTAATTTTTAGCTCAGATCTTCCACAGTCAATGACAGCCTGAGATGCCTGAAGGAAGTCCCATCCGTGGATGGCATTACGCCTACATTGTGTTAAAACTATGGTTGTGTCCGAAGGGTTCGGCCGAATCCATTATTAGCTGAATCCAGCACACTGGCTTCGGATTCGATGCATAATGGCCGAATACTACCGAATCCCGAAACCAGTATGTTATACAGAAACCTTCAGTTACGAATGTTGTACTTTACTTTACATAACAGTGCGCTTTTGATGTGTTATTTAGTTTATTTTCCATAGATACGCTGAAAGACATGGCGTCATAAAACAAAACGATCTTACTTTGAATTTATTCAATTGAACCACTACAAAATTTACGCAGTTGCATGGCTGTTGTGAAAACAATCTAGCTATTTACCTCAACCTGAGAACCATTCCCCCCCCCCCTTTTTTTTGGGTCCAAAAACTGCCTGTGATTAATAAAGTACAAGGCGAATGAAGTTCTGAAAAATGGCGCTAGGAGCCGCCACAAGTAACTTTCCTCGACTGATATAAGCAGTGCTAAACAGGCTTGCTTTGCAGACGCAAGTATAAAATGTAGCAGCCTGTGAAATATTAGTAGCAACAAACATAAAATTTCTTTACCTAAATACCAACAATACATAAGGCTTTAGGATTCTTCCACAAGTTGTTTCAGTCTGATTTCACTTACCGTTTCAACGAATTTTGTAAAGTGTTGAGGTATGTGAACTGTAATGAAGCGCTAGGATTTCAAGAAGAAAGTTATTTGTTAAGTGGAGGGAAAAAAGTTCTAACTGTGCGCCATGGATGGGGGATGACATCAATTCATCAACCACTTGACTTCTGTTTCAATAAGTCATTTAAGCTTAAACACATGTACACCGACTGCCTTTCGAAAAGTGACAGACAACTGACACTAACGGGTCATGCAAGTGTGCCAATGGAATGAGGATACATGGAAGTGAGTTCCAAATCAGATTGCATAGTAGGCATTTAAAAATGTTCGATATCGAATACACTACATTGTACGGGGGATGATGCTCTGTACAACGAAGGAACTGAATAACAAGGAATCAAGTGATAGTGATTCTGAATTACCGTACCTTGTATCTAATTGCTATTATAAACATTTCATAAACTTTGTATTATAAGTGTAATGAAATTGTTTCAAATTTCCGCAGTTAGTTTGTCGTACATTTGAAGTCTCATGTAACAGCTACTACATAAAGCCGACTGACAAGCCTGTGTTGCGTCAATACGCCTGACGCTACAACCACAGGCATCGTGCTAGAACTTACGTGTTTTCTATTCGGGGCAAGGGATTGTTCCTATGAATTGCGATTCGTAATTTCCGCACTCTCTTTGCCATAAGAATAATAGAAATGTAAACATTACGCCATGTAATCTTCCGTATTAGCTGTTACCACATTTAGACCTAAATTCCGTAAGACTAATAAACCCGAAAGACAACGGGGAAAGTGGGAGAATATATGTATCACATTAAAGTTTATATTTTTATTATTTTTATGCTGAATGGGAAGTTTTGGGAACTAATCACAGCAACTGACTTTTAGTACTGATTTTTAAATCTTTTATGAATATAAATTCTGTGCAGACAAGTTATGTGAGCTTAAATTTTGGAAAGAATAATAAAACCACAAAATACCCTTGCTTAACCTCTGGAACTGAAGCAATAACAACTACACACACATCAAATAAACGCAGATCTCTGTGTCTGAATGTCCTGTCTGTCAGATATGGAATGCCTGATTTGTCACTATAAAATTATTTGACATTTACACATCCTATTTTTTAAGAATCTATTTTTCCAACTTCCAAAATATCTACTCATCTTTTCAGGTTTTATTTTTGATTCTTCCCCTTTGAAGAATAAATAAATAAATAATAATCCTTTCCTTTCTAGGACTTCATAAAACAATTATTTTTTATTTCATCAAAATAAAACTGTTTATAATAGAGCAAAAAAAGTTTATTATCGTTCAGAGCATCTAAGCAACATATCTCTCTAAATGTTTCATAGCCTACAAATTTCTTTTAAGCAGATAGGGGAGTATTACAAACTCCTTAAGATTTAAAATAAAAATCTAAATGAAATTTTAATTACTTAAATCTTACTGTAATATTGTCATTTAGGATTATCCCAGAATGCTTTATCACCACCACTTGCTATGATAGAGAAGTAATTTGTTTTAAATACATGTACTTGAGTTGACAGATTATTTGGGTTCGAGATTCAGCACGTGTGTTATTTAAGATTCGGTATTCGGATTAGATTAGGTAAAATTGGGGTTCGACCCATCCCTAATGACAAAAAACAAATTCAAATGGCTGCATCCTGTTGCTGATAGTTATTCTTGTGACATGTGTTCCTGCTGGCCAGATATATTTTCCATTTGCAACTTTCAATACAGTTGCTCTTCTATCAAGGAACATAATCTTCTTTAGTTTGCGGCAGTAGTCATTCGACAATACAGAGAAGGAAGCTCCTGTATCGACTAGTGCCCAGATAGGTTGGCATTCAATGACGACGTCAATGAGATTTCCCAACACCTTAGCAACTGTCATCCGTGGAGGATTTTCATATGCGGCAGTCCCACCACCTTAGATGGTGGCCTCACCTAGTTTTCCTGAACACGGCGGCTGAGCAAGTGGTTGGTCTCTCTCTCTCTCTCTCTCTCTCTCTCTCTCTCTCTCTCTCTCTCTCTCTCTCTCTCTGTGTGTGTGTGTGTGGTTTTAGGGCACACAACTGCTGAGGTCATTAGCGCCCAACACTGCCCATAGTAAAATCGAACCGGGGTTATCACTTAAATGGCTTTCGCCATATTTGCACGATGTATAAAAAGTAAAACTCTGTTAGCAGAATGAGGATCAACAGCTAAAATATCAGACATTTCGAATGGTAAACATACATCATGACGGAGACGATTAACAAACTGACATTGTACTAAAAGATGGTACACACTAAATGGTTCATCACAGTACTCACATAAGGAAGCAGGATCACCACGTAGTAAATACTGGTGGCTATAACGGCAGTGGCCAGTACGAATCCAGGCCAGTACAATTTCCTCTCGGCGGGAGGGTCGAGATCACGCTGACCAGAGATCAGGAACACGTTTAATGGCTCGCAATTTGTTCCCTGACAGGGATGACCAATGTAAATACCAACGGGAGATAATACGCTGGGAGACACCAGCGCGAAGGTCATCAGAGCTAGTAGAAGGTAGATAGCCAAGGAAGGAGAACTGCCTCCTTGGCAGCTGTATCCGCAGACTCATTCCCCAACACTCCCACAGAAACGTCACAGTAGTTCCGCTCGTTGAAAGAGAAGTAAGGCAATTGCGGATGCTTTGTACCAGGGGATGGGCAGGATATAGCGTGCGGAGGCTCAACAGAGCACTCAGAGAGTCCGAGCAAATGACAGTCTTATTGAGCACTTTTCGCCGGACGTATTGTGTGACTTGATATAATGCATACAGCTCAGCTGTAAAAATGGAACTCCACTCAGGAAGACGATATTTAAACGAGGCGTTGCCAAGTACAAAGGCACCCCCAACACCCTGGTCTTTCTTTGAGCCATCAGTATAGATGAACAAATTGTCATCAAATTTGAACCAAAGTGCGAGAAATTCTCTCCAGTAAACGAAACTAGGTGTGGAGTCCTTTTGAAGAGAATGAAGGTCAAAGTTAACACAGACTTCGGGGCTTTGCCATGGTGGAGATGTGCTCTCTCCAGTCGAGAAGATAGCAGGTATTGTAATGCCAAGCTGGACGAGTAACGAACGCAAGCGTACTCCCTGTGGTAGCAGAGCAGACGGGCACATGGCGAAGAGACTGTCAAGTGAGTCAAAGGAAACAGCATACGTAGGATGTCTTCGCATGGATGACAAACGGCTAGTGTAACGGCTAAGTAGGAGTTCCCGACGGTAAGAAAGGGGTAGTTCGGCGGCCTCGGCATAGACGCTCTCAACGGGGCTAGTGTAAGACGCTCTCGTCGCCAGACGGATACCATGGTGGTGGATTGTGTTAAGGCGACGCAGTATGGACGGTCGAGCCGAAGAATAAGCGATGCTTCCATAGTCCAGTTTGGACTGAACTATGGTGCAATACAGATGGAGGAGATAAGCTCCCCACGAGGTGCCACTTAACACCCGCAGTACATTGAAAGAGAGCGGGTACAGTGAGCTGCCAAACGGAATATGTGGGGAAACCAACTTAGCTTCCTGTCGAAAACAAGTCCCAAGAACGTCGTGGTATCCACAAATGGAAGTACTATGGGGCCCAGATGAAGGGACGGGGGGGGAGGAACTCCTTCCGCCGCCAGAAGTTCATGCAGACTGTCTTGTCAGCCGAGAATCGAAAGCCAGTGTCCATACTCCAAGTATGGAGAGTGTCTAGGCACCGCTGCAGGCGTCAATCCATGAGACCCGTTTGCTCAGAGCTGCTGTAGATTGCAAAGTCGTCGACAAAGAGGGTCGCCAACACTCCCGGTGGAAGGTGATCAGCTATAGAATTGATTGCCACTGCAATTATAACAATGCTCAGGACTGAGCCCTGGGGAACCCCGTTCTCCTGAATAAAAGTGCTCGATAAAACCTAACAGACACCCACTCTAAAAACACGGTCCGTTAAAAATTCGCGGATAAAAATTGGCAGGCGACCCCGAAAACCCCATGTATGCAGAGTGCGGAAGATGCCCATCCTCCAGCAGGTGTATGCCTTTTCCAGATCAAAGAACACCGCTACTGTCTGGCGCTTCCATAACAAGTTATTCATTACTGAAGTTGATAGGGCGACAAGATGATCCACCGCAGAACGGTGCTTGCGAAACCCACATTAGACATTAGAAAGGAGATGTCGCGTTTCAAGCCACCATACCAGGCGCCCGTGAATCATGCGTTTCATCACCTTGCATACGCTACTGGTGAGGGAAATGGGGCGGTAGCTGGAAGGGAGAAATTTGTCCTTCTCAGGCTTTGGTATGCGAATGACTATGGCTTCACACCAGTGTCACAGAAAGGTACCTTCTATCCATATGCGGTTGTAGGTGGCCAGTAGGAAATGCAAGCTCGTTGGCGAAAGGTGTTGCAGCATCGCCACGTGAATGCCATCTGGTCCTGGAGCGGAGGACCGCGAATACGAGAGTGCGTGGTGGAGCTCTCGTACAGTAAACTCGGTATTGTAGCATTCACGGTTCTGAGAGGTAAAGTGCAATGGACTCGCCTCCACCGTCAGTTTCCTACCAAGGAAAGCGTCAGTGTAGTGTGAAGAGCTAGAGACCTCTGCAAAATGTCGGCCCAGTGCGTTGGATATTTGTGGAGGATCGACAACGGTGTTAGTTGCGACACAGAGACCGGGAATCGGGAAATGAGCCATAGTGCCTGAAATTTTTCTGAGGTTACCCCAAATGATGCAGGAAGGGGTAGACCTATTAAAAGAGCTCGTGACTGAGCAACTGGCGTGTTTACAGTCGCGAAAGAGGCGACGACAATAGGCCTGCAGCCGTTTGTATCGGATGCAGTTGTCGAGCGTGGGCCGTTGTTTGAAGATTCTAAGGGCACGTCGCCGTGCTCGCAGAGGATCACGGCATTCCGCGGTCCACCACAGGACAAGGGGACGACGTGCGTGGGTAGTCTTGCAGGGGATGGAACATTCCGCGGCTGTCAGAATAACTACGGTAATATGTTCCATTTGGTCTTCTATACTAGGATAGTGATAAGTACCAAAATCCACCAGTGACGAGTAGAGCTACCAGTCCGCTTTGGTTATCTGCCAGCAGTGTGAATGCTCAAGGGTGGCAGGCATCATTAGGTGAATTACACATGGGAAATGATCGCTCGAATGTGTGTCTGAGAGAACAGACCATTCAAGTCGCTGTGCCAGCTGAGCAGTGCAGATAGCTAGATCTATTTGGCTGAAAGTGTTTGTGGAGTCCGAAAGATAAGTTACTTCACCAGCGTTAAGGCAGATGAGCTGAAGGTGGTTCAGTATATCTGCCAGGAGGGAGCCCCGTGGACATGGTCGTGGGGAGCCCCAAAGGGGGTGGTGGGCATTGAAATCGCCCACCAACAAAAACGGACGCGGAAGCTGGTCAATAAGATCTAGAAGATCAGATCTAGTGACGGGAAAGAAAGGAAGGAGCGTAAATATTGCACAGTGTGAAGATAAATCCAGGAGGGTATATCCGGAAAGCAACAGCTTGTATTGGAGTACACAAAGGGACTGGTGTACTGTGTACGTCATCCCGAATAAGCAACATTACACCCCTGTGGGCTGGAATTCCTTCCACTGGAGGAAGGTCAAAGCGAACAGTAGTGTAGTGTGGGAAAGTAATTCGAGTACCAGGAAGCTGTTTTGTCTCCTGTAGAGAGAAAATAATTGGGTGATATATTTGTGTTAGAAGCTGCAGTTCTGTCCAATTCGACCGGATACCACAAATGTTCCATTCAAGAATATCCATAATATGATAAAATGAGATGAAGGTGGACATCAGCCCAACGAAGGCGGCGGGCCACAATGCGGATGTTCGCAACTGGTGGTGTCTGAGACGGAAGGGTCTTGCTCCATATTCTCAGAGGTGACCACAGCAGCTGCGTGAGGGTGGTCGGCAGCCCCATCTTTGGGTGATGCACCTGGAGAGACTATAGGCTTCCACAGGATGCCATCGTCGCATTGTGAGGTAGAAGGGGGGAAGTTTTCCCCCTATTTGACTTATTGGAGCCCTGGTGAAGCTCTTAGGTTGGCTCAGATGTTTTGGAAGGAGTGCGGAGGAAATCCTTGCGTGAATGCTCCTTCTTAGACTATCTGTGGTTTCACAGCTGAAGATGAAGGTTTGGAAGAGGTATTCACACTTTTTGTCAAACATGACGCCATTGTCGATGTAGACTGTTTGACAACTACTGTAATAAACTGTAGGCCACATGTCTGTGTGGCCATATCCCGTGTTGGTGGAGGCGCTGCAACTACAGTACTGTAGTTACCAAATGGTGGGGTCTTAGGCTTACGACTGGCGTACATCTTACGTGCAACTTTTATTGGAACCTTTTCCTTGACACGGATTTCCTGTATGGCCCGTTCATCGGCAAACACGGGATATTCCCGGGAGGAGACAGCACGATTCCCGTTACAGTTGATGCAATGGGGGGACGGTGGTGGACAATTCCCCCACACGTGCCTCTTTACCACGGGTGACGCATGTTACCGGGTTCTTGCACGACTGGCTTGTGTGATTGAAGCGATGGCACTGATAACACCGAGTAGGGTTAGGGATATAAGGTCGTACTGTGACCACCTTATACCCTGCCTTGATCTTCGGCGGCAGAGCCACTCGGTCGAAGGTCAGGAACACTGTGTGATTAGGGACTAAAACTTTGTTCTCTTTTTTCATCACTCGGTGTATTGCAATGACGCCTTGCGCTGCCAGATATTCCTTTAGTTCATCCTCAGTCAGACCGTCCAAACTGCCTGAGTAGACTAACCCTCAGGAATAATTGAGGGTTGGCTGAAGCTCAACACGAACCGGGTAGCTATGGAGCAGAGTAGCCTTAAGCAGCCGCTGCGTCTGGGCGCCACTTTCTGTTTCCAACAGTAGTGTTCCATTACGCAGGCGGTTGCAGGTCTTAACTGGGCCGGCAATAGCATCAACCCCTTTCTGAATAATAAATGGGTTTACCGACGAAAAGGATTGTCCTTCCTCAGTACGGGTAGCCACAAGGAACTTTGATGTCTGTAAATTCTTCTGTTCAGAGACACTATTGTCCAGTACGTCAACTTCTAGAGACTCTTTACATTTTCTTTTTTTTGATAACCATAGCGGATGTATCCCCCACAATTGCCAGTGACTTCTATGGCACGCTCCTTCCTGCTGGGGGCCCCCAACGGAAGCACACCCACCTTGGGTGATTGTTCCCACACCAGGTCACACCTCCCAATCTACAGACGGAGGGACCAATCGGCGAATCGGGAAGGTATCAGTGCATGCAATCGCCCCTCCCCTGGCCTGGCCTTAACTAGGGGGTACACACGCACCCTACATGCCAGCCCGGGACTGGGACTTACGCATTACCCGTATATATGGGTGGCCTTCAAGTGCGTACAGGGAGGAGGAAGAGAGAAATAGTAGGAGGAGAAACCTCAAACACAGACGCAAATAAAGAGGTGAAAGAAGAGCTTAAGCCAGAAAGGTCAGAACTTCGGTTCCCCGAAGGATGCACAGACTCGGTCCCCAAGAGAGGGGAAAAGGACAGTAGGAGAAGCTTCATGTAGCACTGAAAGGAAAGAGTGCTACAAAGGCTGGGGCCCCATGCTCGCCACGCACGTACTCACCACAGAGTGGTGAGCCCCCTGAAGGGGGGGGGGGGGGGGTTGTTGGTATCTCTGTAAGGCGATGGTGAATGGTGGCAGCATGCTGGGTTAACTACATGACATAGGACCAAAACTCGCTGTATAAATGACTGTTGACTCAACCTGTCACTGAGCCCTGTTCTTCAATTGCTCTTCTGATAAATGGACTTGCCGCTGGTGGTCTCCAAACGTATTCTTAAGTTCTGTCTGGATTTTTTTGAGCTAGTCTTTAAAAACTACTGCTTCGCCGTCCCATCCAGATAGAAATACACATTTGCCAAGCAGATAATGTGATCCCATGTGGCGACTCAGTCGAATCCTTTCAGCAATTTATTTGGGTCCTGTCTAGTGTCTTCCAAGAACACTGATGGGTGTCTGACGTGCAGCTGGCTTACCAGTGATTTGGCATCCATGCTTCTTTTGATGGCATGGACTTTCGGTCGGAGGTAGTCAGTGTAGCCTTTGCATTCCGGTTCTTGTCCATATAGGTGACGACTCTTACACTACCTAATTGGAACCATGATAATGCTGATGTATTGCAGCATCTACCCGGTTCCTCCATCAAAAAGTGTCACATTGCAAACTGCAGGTGATCCGGAATTCGAAGGCTAGCTATTAATAGTGCACAACACTTTACACTTAGAACACGTGTATTGCTAACACAAGCGTAGAGACTGACTCCTGCTTGGAGCGCTCCACTATTTATACACAGAAAGAATTTTCTGGAACTTTCAACTACATCTAACATAAGAAACATGTAGAACACTCTAGAAATAGTAAATACAAAGAAAATTTTTTTGCTGCCCATGGGGCAGGGGATTTGAATTGGGAACTATATGGACAGTTATCCGCGATGCTAACCACTACACCATGTGTGCCGTCTGAAGACTCACGGCAGTATAACTATAAACACCGGAAGAATATTAGCAGTTAGTGAGTTTTGAACCTATAGTCTACGAGATTTAGGAAGAGCTATGAGCTGCGAGTAAAGGGAAGGCAACAGCCACAGGTGGAGAGACACTCGTGGGAGGGAGGGTGCACGTCACAGGTGCTGCCGATATTCGCCCAGCGGCACAAGACATGTGCGAAAAGTGTGGGTCGTCGTCATAGCGGCAGGTAGCGCATGGCGACGGAGGGAAGCCAACAGTTCTAGCCATCATCCCACACACAATTTGTATTGGCAATTGGCTGATCAATTCAAGACTGATCAGTCGCAATTTCATTGCTTATCCTAAACTTGGAAAATAGGAGCGTCACTAACTCGCTATTATAGATATGCTAGACTTTGTATGTACAGTAAAATTAGACTTGTCAGATTCAAAGAGTAAAATATCTGAAAAAATTGTAGAATGTCCGGATTTTATAAAGTATTGACCGCTAGAAATAAACTGTAAATAAACTGTATATATGTATACATAAAACATTCCGTTTTAGTTGTCAGATCAGCTTCCCACTGGCAGATTTAATTCCTACATTTCCACTCTTACTTGGAATAGGATTTTAAGAGCCAGCCTATTCGAATTGTAAAATAGTAATTTTAAAATTCAAATGGTAGCCATCAAATTTCAAAGTAGTTATGAACTCAGACCTTATTAAAGCAACACACGATGAAATTTTCAACTTTATCTGTCACTGGGCTTTGAATTAAATAAATGGGGAAACACGAAAATTTGAGCTTTAACGCATTTCGAACCTAAGTTTTACACCAAATAGACAGTCACGCTGACAACTACGCCATCTGCACACAGTGGTCACATCTGCAGCGCTACCCTAGCACATCTCTTGCCAGACCCAAGGTTTCATTTTATCGACACGCGAGTGACCCATGGCTAGTTGCTATTAACACCCAGTACTCGTGGCATTTTACACTAGCAGCGAAATCTTCAGCAATTTGTGGAAGTGTTGTATTTCTGTAACATTGAACGACTTTTCAGTCGTCGTCGGTTCCCTTCTTGGAGGATCTATATCTGGCCTCTGCGCTGTTGGAGATTTGATGTTTTACAGGATTATCAACAACAGATAATGATATTGAAAAAATTTAAAAAGTGAATTGAGAATATCTTAAGAACACTAAAAATTTCAACATTTTGAATAGAAAGTATCATAGTGACAATCTCCAAAATTTGTGTTTTGGTACCCAAAAACAAAGGTTTTTCGTGATTTTCTCAGAAACCAACCATGAATAAATAAGGTTTTTGTAACCCGCATAAAGCCCACCAAAGACCACATGTGATGTATAAACACCAATTTGGATGGGCTCCCAGCAGCGTGTATTATTCAAAATTTTGGGATTGTACTGTAGGACAGCTCAGTATTGCCACTCTTCTGATACATATAATCACTACACCAAGGGCTATCCAGAGTACTTCAGCTTTAACTCTGTGACCAACAGAACCCAAGATATGGTCCTCTGAAGAATCGCGAATTGGCACACACCGTTTACGAAAGACAGTGGCCGACTACAAATGATCAAACAATACCTAAGGTGTAAGACGTTGGGTGTACAAGTGTGATACTGTTTGTTACCAAAGCCCATCCACCAAAGCAAGGTCACATCACATCGGAAGGAAAAAACTGGTTTTTAATTATCCTGAACTCAAAAACCACATAAAAATCTTGAGTCAACATGAAATTGGATATTTTATTTCCATGTGACTGTCGCAAAACATGTTCAATATGCTGTCCACCGTTTTCTGAACATAAAACGGGGTGATAGTTAGGCTGGCGCCGGCCCTGTATTAGACCGTCACATTCCTGTAACGTAGGTTTAGAGGGGCTGGATTCCACTCTTGTCGTCGTCACTGCTGCTGCTGACCTCCGTGTTGGTGCCTTCTGCACCGCTTCCTTTATCATCGTCACTAATTTTGTCACTGTCGTTGCTACACATGTGACTGCAACAGGAAGCTCACTCGTCTTTACCTATTGCCTTAAACTATTTTTCCAAGATTTCAATTGCATCATCTACAGTGAACATAACATTCTCCTTTTGTAAACGTTTTTTTACTGTAGCCCATATGAGTTCTATTGTGTTTAAATCTGGATGGTAAGGCAGTAGTCTAAGCACTGAATGACTACGTTTATCGAGTAACATATCAATTTTGAACATTTGAAACCTTTCTTTATTTCATTTAATAAGACAGAACAGTTCTGCTTTGTATATTCCTTCTTGAAATGGAATACTTATTTGCGAAAGCCAGTTAATCATTTTGTCTTACTGAGAAGAAGGTGAAGAGGGATTAAGTTTAATATTAAAGATAAGAAGCATTATCAATCACTAACACTGAATTCGGCATGTTTCGGTGTGTTTGCGTTTGGATGTGTGTGTGTGTGTGTGTGTGTGTGTGTGTGTGTGTGTGTGTGTGTGTGTTTGTTTGTTTACCTTCCTTTTTTTCCCCATATTATTCTATTTTTTATATTTGTTTATCCCACCAGGAAAGTTTCCTTCTATCACGTTTGTGTGTGTGTGTGTGTGTGTGTGTGTGTTTTATTTGTGCTACTATCACCACCTGTGCTCCTTCGCCTAGTGAGTAATCTTTATATCTATATAAAAAAATAGACGAAGATTACTCACCAGGCGAAGGAGCACAGGTGTGACAGCATCTCAAATAAATGAATGAACACACACACACACACACACACACACACACACAAATGCTAGCTTTCGCAACCCAGTTGCTTCTTCAGGCAGAAAGGAAGGAGAGGGAAAAGGAAATGATGAGGGTTTTAAGTAAGGGGGTAAGGAGCCATTCCAATCCCGGCAGAGGAAAGACTTACCTTGGGGGAAGAAAAGGAAGGTAAACAAATACACAAACCCACATACATTTACACAGACGCAAACACATACCAACTTCTTTGGTTTCTATAGTATGTCTAGGTGTACTTGTGTCTGTGTAAATGTGTGGGTGTGTGTTTACCCTACTTTTCCTCCCCAAGGTAAGTCTTTCCTGTCCCGGGATTGGAATGACTCCTTGCCCACTCATTTAAACCCTCATCATTTCCTTTTTCCTCTCCTTCCCTTCTGCCTGATGAAGCAGCTAGGCTGCAAAAGCTAGCGTTGTGTGTGTGTGTGTGTGTGTGTGTGTGTGTGTGTGTGTGTGTGTGTGTGTGTTATTCATTTATTTATTTGTGATACTGTTACACCTGTGCTCCTTCGCCTGGCGAGTAATCTTCGTCTATTTTTTATATTTAATTTTTCCTGCTAGGAATTTTTCATCTTAATATATATATATATATATATATATATATATATATATATATATATATATATATGTCTGCCTAAGTGTACTTGTGTCTGTGTAAATGTGTGGGTGTATGTGCATTTATTTACCTTCCATTTTTTCCCCCAAGGTAAGTCTTTCCTGTCCCGGGATTGGAATGGCTCCTTACCCCCTTCCTTAAATCCCTCATCATTTCCTTTTCCCTCACCTTCCCTTCTGCCTGATGAAGCAGCTAGGCTGCGAAAGCTAGCATTTTTGAGTGTGTGTGTGTCTGTGTGTTTATTTGTTGCTATTACTGCCTGTGCCCCTTCGCCTGGTAAGTGTTCTTCATCTATTTTTTACGTATATTTTTTTCCTGTTAGGAATTTTTCCTCTATAATATTCGTATATATATATATATATATATATATATATATATATATATATATATATATATATATACACACACACACTTGAATAAACCTTATAAGCCACAAATAATACATCTTGCTAGCAACTAATAGACTAAAGTACACTGAACAGATTGCTACAATCAAGTTAAATTTTGTTAGTGTCTATGACAGCAGTTAGCAAAGTGATCAGGAAGTTATTGAATACTCATTGGCTGTCGACGAATGCGCAAAGCAGTTGTGCAGACCTAACCTAAACTTGCCTGCTGTCATTTGTGGTTCCAACCATAATAATTTCTGTTTTCCATTGTGCTACAGGGTACACAAGTTAAGCAATCTTATTCTGATAACATAAGCACCAATGAAAATGCACAACAATGCTTCAATAACTGTTCCCTCGTATTCCTTCCTCGATATTAAATGCTTTTTTTTTTGTAACAGGGATAACTCAAATATGGTGCACATTGGCAAAACCCATGCGCAGTGTTTGCAAATGTGCAAATAATTCCTGTTAGTTTCAGCTGAAGGGAAGTTTACAAGCTATGTAGGAACAGCAGCTGACATACCACTGTTCATTCAAATCGTAAATCACATCAAGCATTGACAACATTGCTACACAAACATTTAAGTTTGCCACATTCCTGAACTTTTACAATGTCTTGTGGAAATGTATACTTTTGTTGAGTACGTTTGAAAATTTGAATTCAACTAAATTCAAAATACAAGCTATTAAAGCTAACTGCACCCTGAACATGGTGAATGTTCATAATAAGCCACACTACACAGTATACATTTCAAAAAAATTGTCAAAACAACAAAATCTGTGACCTGTTCACTAAACTCCTCCACACCCGTATGCTAGTTCTTAACCACACTGGTGTTATTGTTACCCATCCAAGACTTCTAAATTCATCGAAAAAATCTGTACTTAACTTCAAACACTGAAGATTAGGTACATATAAGGTGAACCTTATATTAATCTCTTACACAATATGAAAACTTTTGACCTTCGCATCAAAAGTTTAATCCATGACTGTCAAACTTGTATACATTTCAAATGATGAATGTGGTGAAAAATCTTATGATCAGGTAAATACAGTAAGCAATGCTAATATAATGAAGATACAGACCCAGAATCTATATTTCTAATATGTAGCTCACCTCAATTGGTAGATGCCATTTTATCTTTTCTATTAACTGCAGCTCTTCACCCTTCTCTCCAAAGACCGGAATTAGTTCTCCTTCTTCTGATGCACATATTCGACACAATATATTAGCAAGGGTTGCCTCTTGACCTTGCTGCCAATCATCTCTGTCATAGGAATTTTCTTCTACTATTATTCCCACAACATTAGACTTCTGCATTTCCAAACAGTTATTGATATTTGCATCATCAGTCCCACTGCCAACAGAAAACTTACATGTCATTTTAAATTCTCATGTAAAAAAAAAAAAAAAAAAAAAAAAAAAAAAAAACACAACAACAGAATACCAACAATAGGAGGTCCAGTAAGGAATGTTAATAATAATAATAATATGTAGAAAGTGAACAACTCAATGTAAAGACAAATGTTGAGCTGCTGACAAAGACAAACAAAAGACACAAAAACCCACACATACTTCTAAATTTTTGGCTGCGGCCTGCCTCAGAAAGAGAAAACTCATCCACACACTCACTCAAGCACACTCATCCACACATGTCAGCCATCTCTGGCCGCCCAACACAGACTAACTACATGGCAAGCGGAAGGGATGGGAGGGGATTGGGGGGGAAGGAACAGAGGAGGGGTGGAGAGGGAAGATAAGGGTGGGGATACAAGAAGCAGAGGCACTGTCAGATGGAAAATGAGAAGCAGGATGGATAAGGGGGTATATATGAGATGGCTGACGTGTGTGGACGAGTGTGCCCGAGTGATTGTGTGGACGAGTTTTCTCTTTCTGAGGAATGCCGAGGCTGAAAATTTAGAATTGTGTGTATGTTTGTGTGTCCTAGTTGTGTCTGTCAACGGCTCAACATTCGTCTTTATGGTGAGTTGTTCCCTTTCTACATATTATTAGTAAAAAACAAAACACACATTATACTACAAGCAGCAACTAAAAATAGGTAAAAAATAAACATTTTAAAATAATGTACATTTTTAGTATGTCTTAAGACACAGTACAAGTAATGGAACTTGTGGCAATTTAAGCAGTATAGCATTTACACATTGTTTACTGAAAACATTGCAATGAAAATGAGCATTAACCTTCACCTACTTCTTATTTGATGAACAATATTTCGAACAAATTGACAGTGTCACTGTGGGGAGCCCTGTCTCTCCCCTAGTGGTTCATTTGTTTATGGTGGACTAGCTGTAAACCCGGTGTTGCCTGGATCTTTATTTATCCAACACTCTCATAGTCCATATCACACCCTCCCCTCTTTCTACATCTACCTCTTTCTTTCCCATCTCTCTGTTCGTTTCCACCTTTCCCTCTCTCGGCAAAGTACCCTCTGTCATGTACCATAAAAACATTTATGTACCCAGTCATCTTCCTCTTGGTTTAGAGGTCGCGTGTGCAAAAATTCATAAAGATTGGAACAAAACTATGCATTTTGTAAAATTCCAGAAGTTAAGTATCCTCCACCAAGCACCGAACAAAATTTTATACAGACAGTGACATTCCTCTTGTTTTTAAGGTAGAGTGTGCAAAATTTCATCAATATCAGAACAAAACTATAGATATCTACGCAATAGAAATGCAGGGTCACACTGAAAAATTCACTTTGTTGTTCTCAAATATTCCAGTTTTATTTAATACAACCCTTGTTCTGAGTATATCAAAAACAGCAAAATAAGGACATATGAGCCCTTCTCAAGCTATGGCACAACAAAGGTATTTAGGCAATGTACTCTCCCCATTGAACCCTATGATAGTTACGATAGACTGTGACCTTCCTCTTGTCTTTAAGGTCAAGCGTGCGAAATTTCGTGGAGATCGGAATGGAACTGTAGCTTTTGTGAGTCTGTAAGAGAAGTATGCTTGGCCATGTGCCTATCACAAAATACTTTCTTAGCTGACATTTTCTATCCATAAACTACATCCCTGCCAAATTTCAGCTTCATATGTGCAATAGTTTGCGAGCTTTCATGTTTAGTCAGTGAGTGAGTGAGTTTCGTTTCGCTTTTATATAGATAGAGATTAAGAAAACAGATTACTTAATTTTGGGTGCAAGAGAATTAAGGGAGACTTGCAGAAAAAATAAATAGTAATATGCAATTCTGTAATGTTAACATTATTTGATACAAGGCCATGCCTGATGGGACAGTTTTACGGCATCTACAGCGAAACTGCTGTGAGCAGAACACTTCTTTTCATTTTATCATTTTGTGGTGGGGACAGTTACAAAACTGCTTCATAAATGTCCAAAACTACATGCAAATATTGTTGCAGGTCCCTAAATACTCCCATTATCCAATAATTGACACACAAATCTGGGTATTCTCACATGGTGGTCTCTTATTATTTATGATGTCATATCTCCTGAGCTATGTGTTGTGCTCTTTTGTTTTACGGTCAGGAACCTTTGTGGGCACACGGTGAACAGTTCACCAAAGTTTCATTGCAATTGAATGAATGTTGTATGAACACATAGAGGACATACAGACAAACATTCAATGTTATATATTAGGGATGGGCCGAACCCTAATTTTACTGAATCGAATCCGAATACCGAATCTTAAATAAAATATGTGCCGAATACCGAACCCGAATCTAATCTTCCAAATCTCGAACCCAAATAATCTGTCAAATCAAGTACATGTATTTAAAAGGAATTACTACTCTAACACAGCCAGTGATGACGATAAAGCCTTCTGGGGTGAATCCCAAATGACAATTTTAACAGCAAAGCTTAAGAAATTAAAATTTCATTTAGATTTTTATTTAAAATCTTAAGGATTTTTAATACCCCCTACCCTACTGCTTTATTACAGTTCACACACATACCCCAGCACTTCACAAAATTCGATGAAACAATGCGTGAAATCAGAGTGAGGCAACTCGTGCAAGAATCGTAAAGCCTTCTGTATTGTTGGTATTTAGTGAAGAAATATATTTTTGTTGCTACTTATATTTGAAATGCTTTATTTTTTTTGAGCGCGAAAGTTTTAACCAGTATTTATATTTGCGCCTGCTAAGCGAGCTTGTGTAGCACTGCTTAATATTAGACGGGAAAAGTTACCTGTGGCGGCACCTAGCGCCATTTATCAGAACTGGTCAAAGTGAGGTCGTTTCGTTTTATGACATCACATCTTTCAGCGGATCTGTGGAAAATAAAGTAAATAACGCAAACGAAAGCGCTCTGTTATGCAAAATAAACTACAACATTCGTAACTGAAGGTTTCCATATAAGACTTTGGATTCGGGATTCGGCCATTATGCGCCAAATCCCAAATCCGAAGCCAGTGTGCTAGATTCAGCGAATAATGGATTCGGCCGAACCACTCGGACACAAGCCTATTATATATATATAGACTAGCTAAACCCTGCCACGCTTCGCTGTGGCTCGCTCTCGTATGAAATCACCAAGAGAATGCTTCAATCATATCAATATTGTTCGTTCATTAGGCTCCAGTGGCTAGGTAAAAAGAAAGTGTAGTACGTAAAATGAAAGGTTAGCTTCAAGATACACATTATTTTAAAACCTTAAAATAGATTACTTTTTGTCATTCGTTTTCTCCACAAACAGATCAGTTTACCAACTCTGGACAACCTTGGTAAAAAGCTATTGTTTTCTAAATATTTCCATCTATTTCCATGCTGCTATGTCTGTTTACTGCTTCCCCACTATCTACCGTATCATCCTCCCTATATCTAATCACCGGAAACTGTTCATCACTCTCTTTCCTACCATACATCTTCAATCTCCTCCTCCAGCTATCTCTATGTGCGTCTCATCTTTCGCTCGTCGTACCTACATAAAATGAAGAAATTAAAAATTAGGGAATTGCTTCAAATTATGTATTATCTAGCTGGAAACTATAATGAAGTTACTGTTACATAAGATAAAATGAAATAATGATGCATATAAACAACGTTTTGTTCACAAATCGTTTCTATGTTGTTTCAATTTCCACTGCTAATATCATGATCTATCTTGCTGAAAATTAACCATTAAACATGAGCGTATATAAAATGTGTTTCCATGAGAAGTAGTTACTTTAGTGTCGCATTTTTACCATAGCAAAGCAGAAGTTGGTACCAGCTCAAGTTTTGACACTCATTTATTTGGCAGATGGAGAATTTAAAACGTGATCAGAGATATAGATCTGCAAACATCTGATCCCTTTTTCCTCTCTTAATGGCTACATATACACATGATTTTCGTCTAGCACGCACCTATGGCAAAGTGCCTTTTGAATTGTGTAAGTTTTCTGGCCTCCTTGTAAAATTATAATCGAAAATTAATACGACATTTTCATGTTCATGTATTTGTATAATTTTGGTAAAATTTCACTAGTGGCAGCGACTGATGTTGCCAAAATCTCTTGACTGATTTTTGAAAACTCAGTTACATTTAGTGAGATTAATAATGTTTCGCATTTACCATGAAATATTACATTAGCATGGAAGGACACAGCTGCCTTGATTTCAAATTAATTCTACAATGGTAAACGTCCATTTTTTGTCGGCAGGAATTTAGAAGTGCACATTCAATATGTATCATTAGAAGCTGGGCTACTTCAATTGCAAACATTATTATAAAGCATCTGGTTCCCGAGCGTTGCTCGGGAATGTTGTTCTCTATAATGCAGTGGTAATTCAAAGCAGATCCTTGTCAGAATGAATATTTTGAATAAATCTTATTGTTACCATAAAATAACCATTTATACAGTTCTGCTCTGTCATTAGTACGTTCCTGTATGATCCACTGTCAATAAATCAATTATCACTCTGGTTGAAGGGATGTTCTATTGCCACATTGCTAACATTGGCAAGCTGCGCCACCGCCATCTGTGTACCCCTATCCCCGACGTTCATTTGCAATATGGGGGCATTATTTCACGCTCGGGGGGTCCATACGTTCATTGTGCAGCAGTTCATTGAGTGGCAGGATCATCCTCCCAGTCGTCCGACTTAGTAAGCCACTCCGCTGTGCTCCGCTTGGTAATACTCAGTATGTAACAGGGAACATTGCATAAACCATCTCCGAGAGAGTTTTGGGGCCTGAACTAAGAAAATTGCTATTTGGAGTCTTGGTTACAATTAAAGTATGTGTATATCTGACTTCCCTCTTCATCATTGCCTACCCTTCCTGTATCTCATCTGAGAAATCTAGCTTAGAATGATGTTTATTCTTATGTTCAAAATCTTATATCTCCGAAAGTTCTTGACCAAATGCTTTGAAATATTGATACAACATACTACTGGATTACGCGGATGGTTTCACCTACGTTTTATTTAAATGTCTAACACATACAAATTATTTATATAAATTTTACAATGTGGAAACGTTGAGGCCAAAAATTGCAAAAGTGCAATATGCATATGTTATGAGTAATATATTAAACAAATAGGTGTCTAAGAACCTTCCTGTGTTACAGTGAAATGTTGTGGCAAATTTGGAGCTCAATCGGTGAAGAACTTTTTGAGATTTTCAAAGAAAAAGCCCTCAACTCAGCAGCAGTAAGACTGACGGTCTTCTGGAGGTACGTGGATGATACATTCATAGTGTTTTACCACGGAGAGGATAAACTAGTAAGTGTTTTTGGAACATCTTAACTAGGTAAAGGTCGAACCACAATTTTACCGAATCGAATCCAAATAACGAATCTTAAATAAAAGATGTGACAAATTCTGAACCCGAATCGAATCTTCTAAATCTCAAACCCAAATATGTTGTTGTTGTTTGGATGTTTTAGGGGGACAAAAGTACAGAGGTCATCAGTCCCCCATTCCACCGTTTTGCGTCACAACAAAAGACCTGAACGCGAAAAAGAGCCCAGAGTTGAGAGCAGCTAGGGGGAGGAATATCCCCCGAGTCAGATAAAGGATAACAAGTTGCCAAGAGACAACTAAAAACTTGACAATCACACAAAGTCACCGAGTAACGATAAGAAATAAAATGTAAAAGCCAACATCTGTGGCTGACCGACCGTGAGACTAAAAGCAGTAAAAGTCAGCCACACGGAAACAAATGGAAACCTCCATTCGGAGGTCATGAGAGGACAGACACAGACAATGCTGAAGAAAAGCTTTAAATGGAGGGGTAAAAACCGCTGTCCCGAATAAAACTTAAAACAATATCAGCCATTTTGGCATCGTCATTTAAAACATGGGATAATTGTGCAGAAACACGGCATTCCACTAAGATGTGCCCCACCGTCAGGCGGGTGCCAAAGCGACATACAGGTGGGCCCTCGCCACAAAGGAGATGGCTGTGAGTCAGCCAATGCGGAGCCGGCACAGGCCTACAGAGTCCCGGCGGCAGGCCCGCACGGAGGGACGCCACACAGCCGTCGTCTCGTTTACAGCCCTGAGTTTGTTAGATGTTGTCAGGCTACGCCACTCGGTACACCAAAGCTAACACACTCTATGTCGCAGCACTGCCTGGAGATCAGCAATCCGGGAAGCCGGTCTCTAGAACAGGAGCATCAACAGACTGCTCGGCCAGCATATCAGCACGTTCATTGCCCGGAATACCGACATGACCCGGGGACCAGAGGAACACCACTGATCGACCAGAGCTATCAAGGGCAGATAGGACCTCCTGAATTCCCAACACCAGAGGAGACCGCGGACAGCACTAGTCGAGGGCTCTAAGGCTGCTCAGGGAGTCACTGCAGATAAGAAAGGGCTCACCTGAGCAGGACCGGATGTGCTCGAGTGCGCGGCAAATTGCCACCAGCTCTGCGGTATAGACACTGCAGCCATCCGGCAGAGAGTGTTGTTCAACATGGCTGTCATGAACGTACGCAAAACCAACCCGGCTCTCAACTTTCAAACCATCCATGTAAACCAGGTCGTATCCTGGGAATCTAGCCACGACCACTAATAACTGGTGACAGAGAGCTTCAGGTGGAACTGAGTCTTTGGGTCCAGGCAAATACACGGCCTTGGCAGGCACAACGGAGGCGTGCAGGGGTGGGCCCGATATGGTGATGGTAGTGGGGAAGACTCAAGTTCCTGCAGCAGCGACTGGACTCTGAAGGCGATTGTATGACCTGAACTGGGCCGCCGTTGTCGGTTATGGACAACCATGCGGGAGAAAACAACACAGTGGTTTGGGTGGCCTAACAAGCTATGCACGAGCGCTGCACAGGCTGCAATCAGTTGT
Source organism: Locusta migratoria (assembly GCA_026315105.1). Lineage (NCBI taxonomy): Eukaryota > Metazoa > Arthropoda > Insecta > Orthoptera > Acrididae > Locusta > Locusta migratoria. The sequence continues at coordinate 564,149,277 of CM048747.1, read as the reverse complement.
CGGTGGCGGATCTGCAAAGGAGGTACCCCGGCCTCAACAAGTAAGCTGGCCACAGGGCTGGTACGAAAGGCACCTGTCGCGATGTGATCCCCACAGTGATGAATGGGTCCAGCAAGAGCAATGCTTAGGGTGATGCAGAACTGTAGGCGACACATCCAAAATCTAGACGGGATTGCACCAGAGCCTGATAGAGCCACAACAGGGTGGACCGATCAGCACCCCATGAAGTATGGCCAAGATGGCAGAGAACATAGAGGTGGAGCCAGCACTCCCATTTTAGTTGACTGAAGTGGGTGAGCCACGTCAGCCGGGAGTCAAAGACAAGCCCTAAAAAACAATGAGTGTCCACGACCTCTAATAGGTGGTCCCCGATATACAGTTCGGGCTAAGGGTGAACCGTTAGAAGCCAACAAAATTGCATAACACTCGTCTTCGCTGCAGAGAATTGGAAGCCGTGGGTAAGAGCCCAGGACTGCACCTTTGTTGTTGTTGTTGTTGTTGTTGTTGTAGGTTTTGAGGGGACTAAACAGCTAGGTCATCAGTCCCCTGTTCCTAGCTAAGAGTCCTCTGTCAAGAGTATAAAAAGTAAAACACAGCTCCAAAGATGAAAACTCACAAATGGGGTAAGCTGACATTGGAGAAGTCGCTGACAACACAAAAGGAAGAGACACAATAGGGAAAACGAAGTCGAGATCTCGGCTAAAACTGGACAGCAGAAAAACACGGCTGGCTGACCACAGAGAAAAAACAGGATGAGCCAGCCAGACTTCACACATTAAAAACCCCTCGGTAAATTACAGAAGGGTCTTAAAAGGGTTTAAAATCGCTGGATAGGTGGGGACCTGAAGTATCAGGCTACAGCACCCACCACTAGATGGAGTTGTAAAACCAGCTGCGCGAATAAAACTTAAAACAGAATGAGCCATGGAGGCATTGTCGCCTAAAACTAAAGGTAGCGCGTCTGGTAGGTTAAAAGACTGGTGCAATGTAGCTAAAACTGGGCAGTCCATCAGAAGATGGATGACTGTCAGCGCTGCTCCACACCGACACACAGGTGGGACCTCACAGCGGAGGAGATGACCATGGGTCAGCCAGGTATGCCCAATACGGAGGCGGCAGAGGACAACTGACTCTCGACGTATGGGGCGCAGTGAAGACTTCCACAGAGTTGTGGATAGCTTCACTGCTCGGAGCTTGTTTGTTGCACTCATGGTAGACCATTCGGCACCCCAAGCATCACGCACCTTCTTGTGCAATGATAACCTGAGGTCTGATTCCATGACGCCAATGGTGAAGGGTGGCGCAGTGGTGGCCTGTTTGGCCAACTGGTCGACACGTTCATTCCCCGGTATGCCAACGTGGCCAGGGGTCCACAGGAAGACCACACATCGGCCAGATTTGCCAAGAGAGTAAGTAGTGTCTTGAATGGACTGCACTAACGGGTGAGGAGGGAAGAACTGGTCGAGTGCCTGCAAGCCACTCAGGGAGTCACTACAGATGATAAATGACCCCCCTGGGGCAGGCTCGGAGGTGTTCTAGATCCTTGAGGATAGCGACCAGCTCTGCAGTAAAGACACTACTTTCACGGGGCAATGAATGTTGTTCGACATGGTCACCATGGAGACATGCATACCCAGCACGACCATCTGCTAGGGCTTCAGCACCACGGAAGGAGTTGAAGAGATCCAGGAACTGGTGTCTGAGTTGCGTTGGAGAAACGGAGTCCTTTGATCTATTGGACAGATCCAGACAAAGCTGCAATCGGGGAATGGACCAAGGAGGGGTTTGAAAGGAATAGTGGAAAGTGGCAGGGAGTAGTTGGTATTCGAGGGACGAAAGTAGAGAACGAACACGGACTGATATTGGGTAACCCGACCGAGGTCGTCTTGGAGGGATAGGGAGTGCAGCGCCTGGAAAAAGAAGCTGGTGGTTCGGATGGTGTAGCAAGGCCTTAACATGGACAACGTACGAAGCCAGCAGGTGCTGCCGGCGGAACCGCAGAGGAAGGACCCCAGCTTCAACTAGGAGGCTTGTCACAGGGCTCGTGCGGAAAGCCCCTGTAGCCAAACGAACTCCAGAATGTAAGACTGGGTATAATGTTTGCAGTGCTGAAGGTGCAGCTGAATCATATACTACGCAGCCATAGTCTAGACGCGACTGGATGAGCGCCTTATAAAGTTGCAGGAGCGTTGGGCGTGACGCTCCCCAAACAGTATGGCTTAGACAGCGTAGAATATTAAGGTGTCGCCAGCACTTTTGTTTGAGCTGGCGAAGGTGTGGCACCCAGGTGAGACGGTTGTAGAACAACATGCCTAAAAAACGGTGCGTCTCTTCGACACGCAGCAGTTCATCAGCGAGATACAGTTCGGGTTGAGGATGGACAGCCCGACGCCGACAGAAATGCATCACCTGGGTTTTCATAGCGGAAAATTTAAAACCATGAGTAAACGCCCACGACTGCGCCTTTCTAATAGCTATCTGCAACCGCCGTTCAGCAACGCCAATGCTAGTGGAGCTGAAATACATGCAGAAGTCATCCGCATACAACGATGACCCCACAGCAGTAGCAAGACTATTGATAGCGACCAAAGATAAAGGGACGCTAAGAACGGATCCCTGTGGGACACCGTTTTCTTGATAGTGAGGGGAGCTGAAACAGGAACCAACACGAACACGAAAAGACCGTTGCGCGAGAAAATTCTGTATGAATACAGGAAGCGGACCGCGTAAGTCCCAGTCGTACAGCGTAGACAGTATGTGGTGGCGCCAGGTGGTGTCGTACGCTTTTCGCAGGTCAAAGAATACAGCAACCAGATGTTCGCGGCGTGTAAAGCTGTACGGATGGCCGACTCCAGCGACACGAGATTATCGATAGCGGAGCAGCCATGACGGAACCCACTCTGTTGTGGGGCCAGGAGTCCCCGGTCCTCAAGGATCCACATAAGCCTCCGACTCACCATCCGTTCGAGGAGTTTACACGGAACGTTGGTGAGGCTGATTGGGCGGTAACTATCAGCCACCTGCGGATCAGCCCCGGGCTTCATCACTGGGATGATGATGCTATCCCGCCATTGGGACGGGAAGACACCCTCAACCCAGAGACGATTCAGCAAGGAGAGAAGTTGGCGTTTGGAGTCTGCTGACAGATGTCGGAGGAACTGACTATGAATGCGGTCAGGTCCAGGGGACGTGGCTGGGAATGCAGCAAGGGCGCTTTCGAACTCCCATTCGCTGAAAGGGATGTTGTAGATTTCCTGGCGTCACGTTCGAAAAGATATACGTTTTCGCTCTGTGCGCTCTTTAAGGGCGCGGAAATCCGCATCATATGCAGCGGTCGCTGAGGTGCGAGCATAGTGGTGTGCCAAATGCTCTGCTATTGTGTGAGGGTCAGTGCAAATTGTACCCTGAATGCTGAGGCACGGAGTTCCCACTGGTGGGCGGTGGCCAAAGAGGCATCGAACTTGCAACCATACCCGTGAAGGCGATGCTCGAGAGCCAATGGAGGCGACATAGCACTCCCAGGAGGCCCTCTTGCTTTGCTGGACCAATCGCCGTGCCCGTGCACGGAGACGCTTGAAGGCAACAAGATGTTCGACACAAGGGTGGTGTCGTTGGCGCTGTAGCGCTCGCCGATGTTCCCGAATGGCCTCAGCTATCTCCGGCGTCCACCAGGGCACTGACTTACGGTGGAGTGATCCAGATGAGACGGGTACAGTGTTCTCAGCAGCAGAAATGATGGAATGTGTGACCTGCTGCACAGCGGTATCGATATCAGCCAGAATAGGAGAGGGAAGCACAGCGGCAATGGAATATACTGGCCAGTCGGCCCTATGGAGGGACCAGCGAGGCAGACGGTCTACAGGTGGACACTGTGGGAGCGACAGGAAGATAGGGAAATGGTCGCTGCCACACAGGTCATCGTGGACCCTCCAAGTGAAGTGCGGAAGCAGGCTTGGGCTACAGATAGACGGATCTATGGCAGAGAATGTACCGTGTGCCACGCTAAAGTGCGTAGCAGCACCAGTGTTCAGGAGGCAGATGTTCAGCTGCGTCAGTAGTCTCCAACATCTCTACCCCGTGCCGAAGTCTGTGTGCCATCCCACAAAGTGTGGTGGGCATTGAAATCCCCCAAAAGAAGGAAGGGTGGGGGAAGTTGGGCGACCAAGGCAGCGAGGTCTACAGGAGAGACAACCTCATCAGGTGGGAGGTACACCAGACATATGGTAATGTCTTGCACTGCCCGGAGCCGAACAGCAACCGCCTCTAGAGCTGTGTGCAGGTAGGAAGGCGGCTGAGCGAAAGGTTCTGCGCAGACAGAGAGGGAGAACACTGCGCGACGCCGCCAGATTGCCGCCGGCTGTCAGTTGACCGCTGTCAGCGGACTGACCGCTGCGGCCGCGAGCTCCTGGCGACAGTGTTGTTCCATCGAGTTCCACCATTCCAATGTACGCAATGCGCACCCAGTCAAAAACCTTCTACATATTTCAGCTACACGTTCTATCTTGAGTTAGATATCGTCCATACATCTTCAAAATTAATGCATTTTTCAGGTTATTCGTTTCATTTGGGCGACACAATGTTAATGGTAAGAAATGCTCTGTTTTTTGCTTGCGATAGAGAGCAACTGGAAATTTTTACAATGATTCATTTATACTGCTATGAACATGTAGTTATGGCATAGATTAACGTGCATAGACAGCAAAAATAAAGTCGTATCCACATAAATGAAGCCTGTATACTGGTTTTGTACTGAGTGCAGTTGTCTGTGCCACTTCGCTACGATCACAGACGGCTACAAGAGGCGGGCGTGTTCAGGCGAACATAACAGCAATGAGAATAAAATTCAGCCGGCCACGGTGGCCAAGGGGACTGAGGCGCTCCTGTCATGGACTGCACGGCCACGGCCCATCGGGCATGGATATTTGTGCCGTCCTTAGTGTTAGCTAGTTCATAAGTAGTTTGTAAGCTTAGGGACTGATGACCCCGTAGTTTAGTCCCATAAGTTCTACATTTGAACATTTGAATAAAATTCAGTGACAACATTATAAAAATTACTAGTGACATTTTATCGAAGTATAAGTGGACTATACAAGCCAGTCTCTCAACAAAATGTGAGGAATTAAGCAACAAAACTCCCACTGATCAATGTATAACAATACTGAAATATGTCTGAGTGAAAATATAAATTGTATTCACGCTGTAGTAGTCAAGAGTGACACTTCCACTCATATTTAGTAATTGCTAAGCATAGCCGAGTTTTCTAATAACAATATAAAATATGAACGATTTTGTGAAACATGACATGTGTGACACACACACACACACACACACACACACACACACACACACACACAAACTCGCAAGCAAGCGCCTGCGCGGTATAGTTAAAGGCGATTACTGTTTGCCGCTACACAAAAAATTCGTACTCATATATTTGAAAGACAGCTTAATAGTTACTAACAATATGTAAGACCACAGCTACACAAACAAGGTAATTCTGCATTCAGCACTTATCAATTCTCAGGCCAATAAATTGACGCTCTCATCTTCGCTGCTTAGTCCAACTTCTCTTTCATTTGTGAACCAACTTGTGTGTAGTCGGATATTGGGCCCTCGAATACATTTCAAATACTGTTCCACGCAAAATGTTCCTTTCAAAAATCGTCAATATAGCCCACTTCTTTCTTACGACCTCGTCGCTTCCCTGTAGTAATCTCTAGTGACCACTAGACCTTATATTCTCCTGAGTTCCTAGTTGCAAATAAAATGGCCTTACGCGTTTCGTGGCTACTTAAAAACGAAAGAGCTAATGTTATAGCACTTAAAATAGCCTATTTCGAAGTTAACTCATATTTTTGCATGTTTCAGCTGCAAAATCCAAAAGGAATCTATTTCTTCTATTTTCAAAAGACTTGCTTCGAAAAATCAAAGGTAGAAAAACTAAGGTCGATATCTGAAAAAAAGTACTGTCATTTGTCTGTGCAGGCAGAGTTAACGTTGCGTAAAAATTTTGTCAACTTAAATTACACGGACGCACTGCAAAGTATCCGTATTGTGAAGTCTTCCATATGGATTTTGTGATGAAACTACCGAACATTCCAAAACTGATTGTTGGCAATTTAGAGCCAGATGCACCATCCAGGGCTTATTTGATTTGTTCACAGCAAAGCTCAAAGACTAAAGAGTAAATAATCGCACATTTTGTCAGTAATAGGTTGAAGGTGCTATATTAAAATGGCGTAGATGAAAACAAAGTGATTCTGGCTTTGACAGGTGTAACAAAATTACTCGATGATCCCTCAGTTCAGTGGGACTTCGCTTTCATTACAGCCAACTACAGATTTATGGCGACAATTATTCCCGAAGTATTCCGCTGATGTTAACCTATCTATGATAATACAGCTTTTCTGGTGGAAGTATAAACGAAAATTACTGAAGCATAGGTAACGTGGGAGAAAAAGAACGAGAAAAATTTCAGCAGGTCCCCAGAACAACACCAACCTGAAGCGCCTTTGCGAAAAATCAAGGTCTACTGAATGCTGCATTCTCGTCCAAAATGTATACCGAAAGTGAAGTGCGCCCCTGTTACATATGTTGATATACAACGTTCATTCACGGCGTATAAATTAATTATACAAGCACCGTGTCTTTTCTCTGGTAAACGTTTAAAAGTTTTCAGTAATTCACTGTGAAACCAATTACGTTATGAATGTTTGAAACCACTGGTTTATTCGGTGTTTGTTAAATTGTATAGACCTGTTACATGTATTTCAGCACTGGCTTCTGAATTGCATTGTATTTTTATTTTCGAAAAATATAAAGGTTTGGTGTCAGTTTGGTCATTAATATGCGTTTTTCTTATTATATGTAAGTAAAAATTTGCTCATAAGTCAACACTATGTATTTTACTTTATGTTTATTTCGTCTGATGAATTCTTTTCCGGCCTACTGTAGATTTTATTTGCCCTAGATGAGGTAATGAAGTGCTTATTTTAGACGTCTAAAATGCTCTTTTTCCGACCTAATAATCCTCGGCCTAGTGGTCACCGCTTCCCTGGCGATTTAAAAGACGCTGGCCCCCTGCCTGTGACGGCCGCGTTCGCCTCCCTGGATGTCCGCAGTGGCACGCCGCGCGCCTCAGCCGCCCCCGGCTAAAGCTCTGTATAGGGCTATACAGAGCTTTAGCCCCCGGCTGGCTGTGGCAACGTTGTGGCAGCACCACGTGGCGGTCAGTCGTCTGCTGCCGCCTCCCCTCTTAAGCAGTTAAACACTCGGAACACAACAGATCTTGCTTTGTTATGTAACACTTGCCGCTTTTTTGGTCCGTCAGTCATAACGAACACTTCGCAAAGGAAATAACCTTCAGTATACGACCACTGGAAGAAAAATCACGACTATACGTTCAAAGCACACTCGGCACGGCGCGAAACGGCGAAATGACGCTATTGGCTGGGTCGTCACCAGTCGTCACGTGGTATACTGGCTCTTGCTACTGCGCATCGCCCCACCACCCGCCTTCGTAGCTGCACACAGCTCTAGTGGCGTTTGAAGAGGCACGGCAGCACTCGGGACAGTGGCTAGGACATAGACACAGACTCCACCGGAAACTCTGCCATAGATAGAGCGATTTTTAAAATAGCCCCAGTAGCCTCGAAGGGCAGGGGACCACATCGCTGGAAACCATGTTTCCTGAAGAGCGATACAGAAAGCAGGTGTTTGGCTGAGAAGCTGTCTTAGCTCTGGCAGGTGGTGGAAAAACTCACCACAATTCCACTGGAGGATGATGTTATCTCCTGGCTGTACCGCCATGAAGAATAAAAGGGCAGATCACTCCATTGGATCGTCTGCTACCACGCGCTCTGAATCAAAAGAACCAGAGATCTTATTGCCTGGGGAATCAGTAATTGCGAGATCCTCAGGAGATGCGAGGATCTCGACTTCATCCTCTGAAGAAGAGGATGTGGGTGGTTGTGGCTTTGAAGCCACCGAACATTCTTTTTTCTTGTTTCTCTTCTTCTTCTCCTCTCGCTGGCCCTTTGGTTTGCTGGGCCGTGAGGGCTTCCCAGAAGCGGCATCCGGGACGGAAGAAGAGCAAGAAGCTCTTCGACCGGCAGGTTGTGGATCTATAGGCCGGTGGCCAGGATCCTCCGGAGCGCTCTGAGTAGCAGCGGAAGGGGGTGTCCCAAGGGACCCCTTCTCAGCGAGAGGGGCCGGAGAAGGCTTCTCCTTCTCCGGCTTAGAGGTGGGGACTCGCGTCCCAGATTTAGCGGGTGTTGCTCCCACGGTGAAAAGTGTGGGAGCCACCGAAGAGGAAGCGCCCCCAGCTGGTAAGGGGGCAGGGATATTTTGTTGGGCCTGAGAGCCCACTGGTACGGACTGAACTGGCTGAATCGAAGGCACAGTGGAGGATGACAGTGAGACTGCTGTGGCATAGGTGTTGACCTGGCGCACAGGGTGGAGCTTATGGTACTTCTTCTTTGCCTCTGAGTACGTCAGTCGGTCTCTGGTCTTGTATTCAATGATCTTTCGTTCTTGGTGCAGAACTGTGCAGACAGGCGAACAAGGGGAGTGATTTTGGCCACAATTAACACATACTGGAGAGGGGTGCAGGGGACGTTCGGATGGACAGCACGTCCGCACTCCCGACATGTAGGATTGGCATCACATCGGGAGGACATATGCCCAAACCTCCAGCACTTAAAACAGTGCATAGGGGGAGGAACGTAGGGCTTTACGTAGATCCGGTAGACCATCACCTTGACCTTCTCGGGCAATGAATCACCCTCGAAAGCCAATATGAAGGCACCGGTCGCGACCCTATTGTCCTTCGGACCCCTATGGACTCGCCGAATAAAATGTACTCCCCACCGTTCTAGGTTGGCACGCAATTCGTCATCTGACTGCAGCAAGAGGTCTTTATGAAAGATGATACCCTGTACCATATTTAGGGTCTTGTGCGGCGTAATGGTAACGGAAACATCACCCAGCTTGTCACAGGCAAGCAGTGCCCGTGACTGGGCTGGGGATGACGTTGTTATTAAGACAACCCTGACCGCATCTTAGACATCCCTTCCACCTCACCATACTTGTCCTCCAAGTTTTCGACAAAGAACAAGGGCTTAGTCGTCTTAAAAGATTCCCCATCATTTCGAGTGCAGACTAGATATTTAGGGGCATAAGCCTCACCCTGCTTTCTTGCCCGACGTTCCTCCCATGGTGTAGCCAGGGAAGGGAATGTTTGGGGATCGTACTCTGCAGCATTGTACTCGTTTCTTCCACGCTTAGAGACGTCATTTTTGCATGTGGCGACGCTATTTATTGCTCGTTTCATGTCTGTCCCACGAGCAGCTAGGGAACTAAAGGTCCACCCAGGCAGAGCCCCGCTTGCCTGGGTAAGCCTTGTACAACTGAGGTGCGGTAGGTTCCTCAGAGGTTGCTCGCTAGCGGCTGTTCAACCTCAACAGCCATGCATCTCCTCGGCACGTAGCACACCTTGAGATTGAGGTTTTTTTTTAGAGAGGTTTGTACCGTCCTCGCGACCCGGGCAATTAAGCCAAGATCCATGGGCTCTGAAACGTACAACGTTCCACCGTCGCGCCGAACGATGGTCGTTGAAGCACGCACAGAGCTTACGGTGTAGCGGACTGTTGGCGCAACACAGCCCACGGCTCAGGACCCCGGGTTCGCCAAGCCCGTACTCAGCAAATTAATGCTGAGCCCCTGAGGGGACTGCGCCTTCCTAATGGCTCCCTGCAGCCTACGTTTGGCAACGTGAGTGCTGGAGGAGCTAAAATAGATACAAAAGTCATCAGCATTTGACTGAAAACCCAAAGAGATTTTGGTCATATGTTAAATATACTCGGGGCAAGTCACAAACAATACCTTCACTACGTGATAGTAATGGCGATCCTGCCGATGACAGCGCTACTAAAGCAGAGTTACTAAACTTAGCTTTTAGAAACTCATTCACCAAAGAAGACGAAACCAATATTCCAGATTTCGAATTACGAACAGATGCCGTAATGAGTAACATAGAAGTAGATATCATCAGAGTAGTGCAGCAACTAAAATCACTTAACAAGAACAAGTCTGCTGGTCCAGATTGTATACCCATTAGATTTCTATCTGATTATGCTGAAGCGATAGCTCCTTACTTAACAGTCATATACAACCGCTCTCTCATAGAAGGATCTGTACCAAAAGATTGGAAAGTTGCACAGGTCACACCTGTATTCAAGAAAGGCAGTAGGAGTAACCCACTAAACTACAGGCCTATTTCATTGACGTCAATTTGCAGGAGGGTTTTGGAACATATCCTGTATTCAAATATTGTGAATTATCTCTAACAGAACGATCTATTGACCCAAGGTCAACACGGATTTAGAAAATAGCGTTCATGCGAAACACAACTAGCTCTTTATTCACATGAAGTGATGGGTGCTATCGACAAAGGTCCGCAAATCGATTCCGTATTTCTTGATTTCCAGAAAGCTTTTGACACCGTACCTCACAAACGGCTTTTAATCAAATTGCGTGGTTATGGTATATCGCCCCAAATTTGCGATTGGATAGGGGATTTCTTGTCAGAGAGGACACAGTTCGTAGTAATCGATGGTAAGGCATCGACTAAAACAGAGGTGATATCGGGCGTTCCACAGGGTAGTATTATTGGTCCTCTGCTTTTCCTTATTTACATAAACGATTTAGGGGAAAATCTAAGTAGCTCTCTTAGGTTGTTTGCAGATGACGCCGTCATTTACCGTCTAGTAAAATCATCTGAAGATCAAAACCAACTGCAGAACGATCTGAATAAGATATCAGTATGGTGTAAAAATTGGCAATTGAGTCTAAATAATGAGAAGTGTGAAGTCGTCCACATGAGTACGAAAAGAAATCCGTTAAACTTTGTTTACAACATAAATCAATCAAATGTGAAGGCCGTAAACTCCACAAAATACCTAGGAATTACTATTACTTCAGACTTAAACTGGAAAGAACACGTAGATAATATCGTGGGAAAGGAGAACCAGAGACTGCGTTTTATTGGCAGAACCCTTAAAAGATGCAACAGAACTACTAAAGAAACTGCATACACTGCACTTGTCCGTCCATTTTTGGAGTATTGCAGCCAAGTGTGGGATCCTTATCAGGTGGGTTTGACGGAGGACATCGAAAGAGTCCAAAGAAGGGCAGCTCGCTTCGTATTGTCACAATACAGGGGAGACAGCGTTACGGAAATGATCCAGGATCTGGGATGGGAATCATTACAACAACGGCGCTTATCGCTGCGGCGTGGGCTACTTGCGAAACTCCAATCGCCAACATTCTCCTCCGAATGCGAAAATATATTGTTGCCTCCCACTTACATAGGTAGAAATGATCATCAGAATAAAATAAGAGATCAGAGCTCGAACAGAGAGATTCAGGTGTTCTTTCTTCCCGCGCACTATTCGAGAATGGAATGGGAGATAAATAGTATAATTGTGGTTCTATGAACCCTCTGCCAGGCACTTAAATGTGATTTGCAGAGTATCCCATGTAGATGTAGCATATAGTGAAGGGTATACTGACAACCCAACGGCTGTAACTAAGCCGTTAATGGCTACTAAAAATAAGGGGACACTCGAAACAGAGCCCTGAGGAACCCCATTTTCCTGCACGAGTGGTACTATGAGAGGCACCAACTTGAACACGAGAAGTACGGACAGCTAAAAAGTTTTTAATAAAAATCGGGAATGAGCTCCAGAAGACCCCAACCATGTAATGTGCTAAGTATGTGGTGTCGCCAGGTCATATCATATGCTTTTTGCATATCGAACAAGGTGGCTATCAGATGTTGGCTATCAGAGGCTCTGCAAATTGCAGACTCAAAGTACACCAGGTTGTCCATGGTGGAGCGACCCTGGTGGAACCTGCCCTGGCATGGAGCCAGTAAGCCCCGAGTCTCAAGGATCCAGCACAACCGCCTACTGACCATGCACTCCAATAGTTTACAGAGGACATTGGTCAGGGTGATGGGCTGATAGCTATCCAAATTGACAGGGTTTTTGCCTGGTTTAATCACTGGTATGATGATACCCTCCCGCCACTGCGAGGAGTATACCCCGTCGCACCAGATGTGGTTGAAGAGCGCAAGGAGATTACGCTGGCTCTCCACTGACAGGTGTTTCAGCATCTGACTGTGGATGCTATCAGGTCCCGGAGCCAGGACACTGTTTAAGAGCACTGTAAATGGCGTGTTATATGCCCCCGTACGGCGTGTAGTAAAGGAGAGGGGCTGGCGTTCCACCTGCTCCTTTAATGTACAGAAGGCCGGTGGGTAATTTGCATAGGAAAAGGCATGAGCATAATGCTCGGCAAACATCTCTGCAAGCGTGACTGGGTCGGTACATACAACTCCATTAATGGAGATCCCAGGGATTCCTGCTGATGTTGGGTATCCCCTTAAATGCCTGATCTTGCTCCAGACCTGGGTGGTGGAGGTACCTGTTCCAATAGTGGAGATGTACCTCTCCCATCACTCTTGCTTTTGTTTCTTAATGAGATGATGAGCACGAGTGCGAAGCCGTTTAAAATTGATGAGATGCTCCTGAGAGGGGTGCCATTTTTATCACTGTAAGGCCCACCTGCAGTCTTTAATGCCCTCAGTGATCTAAGGCGACCACCACAACACTGTCTTAAGCCGTGGGCACCCTGATGAATGCGGAACGGTAGCGTCCGCAGCAGAAATAATAGAACGTGTGGCGCTCCAGACCACCACATCGATGTTCTCGAGTGGCGGAGGGCCAACGATGGCAGCAGAAGCATTGTCTTCCCAGTTAGCCAGGGAAATGGTCACTACCGCACAAGTCATCGTGGGCTCTCCAGTGAACAGATGGAAGGATGTGGTTGCAGATGTAGAGATCAATGGCCGAAAATGTGCCATGTGCCACACTAAAATGTGTGGGGGCACCTGTATTTAAGAGGCAGAGGTCGAGTTGAGTTAGTAAATCCTCGACAACCCTGCCATGACCAGAGATCCTAGAACCACCCCACAAGGGACTGTGGGCATTCAAGTCTCCCAACAGTAAGAAAGGTGGGGGCAGTTGAGATACGAGTGCAGCCAAAACGTTCACAGATACATCACCATCTGGGGGCAAGTAGATAGTGCAGACTCCTGTGTGGTCCTCAACCTGACAGCCACTGCTTCTAATGGTTGAAGGGGCATGGGTACACTATACACAGAGGTGAGGACATATACACACACTCCACCTGAGACCCTGTTTTATGTCCTACGATTGCAGTGAAATCCCCTGTAGCCAAGAAGGGCATGGGTGTACATTGCTGGAAACCAGGTTTCCTGGAGAGCAATGCAGAAAGCAGGTGTCGTGCTCAGAAGCTGCCGTGGCTGAGCCAGGTGGGGGAAGAAACTGCCGCAGTTCCACTGGAGGATGACATTGGTAGAGTACTGGGAAACATGAATCAGACAAGTCGGAGGGTTATAACTCAGCATCACTTGCACCCACCGGTGGAGGATTGCCATCTAGAGTGTCCATTTTGTCGAGGGCGTCTCCGGAAGCGAGGTCCTCAGGTGACGCAAGAATCTCCACCTCATCTTCAGAAGTAGAAGTGGAGCTGGAGGGGAGTGGTGGCGCAGAAGCCACTGTGGACTCCTGTGTCGGTTTCTTCTTTTGCCTTGGTTTACCTCTCTGTTCCCTCGGGGGGTTCACCGGTGCTAGGTGCTTCTCAGACAGCCACAGGGACTGAGGAGGAGCACGAAGCCCTGCGACCAGCAGTCTACGAGTGCGCCTGCTACTGGTTAGTGTCGATATCGACACTGGCGGAAGGGAGTGTCCCAAGATACTCTTTCTGTGTGAGCGAAGCCGGAGAAGGTTGTTCTTTCCCCGGAGGAGAGGTGGTAGCTGACCCCGAGGCTTTCGCCTTGGGAGCTGTCGAAGGATAACCCCCAAACACCGTGGGGGCAGGCTTAGGTTGGCGGCCCTGGAGGCCCACAGAAACAAATGAAGTAGGAGATACCGCCGCTGCCAAGGAGAGTGGTGACGACGTTACTGCTGCAAACGAGTTGTTCACAGGAACAGGGTGCAGATAGTCAAATTTTTTCTTCGCCTCATTATATGATATACGATCCAGGGTTTTATACTTTGTAATTTTCCGCTCCCGTTGAAGTGCGGGACATTGTGACGAGCAGTGAGGATGGTTCTGACCACAATTGATACAGATGGGAGGCGGTGTATATGGGACTCCCGGATGTGCTGGACGCCCGCAATGTAGCACTAGAAGTGCAACAGGCAGACATGTGGCCAAACTTCCAGCATTGAAAGCACCTCATAGGGGGAGGAATATATGGCCGCACATCACAACGGTAGATCACCACCTTGATCTTTTCGGGCAATGTATCACCCTCAAAGGCCAAGATGAAGGCACCAGTAGCGACCCTATTATCCTTTGGACCCCTATGGACGCGCTGGATAAAATGAACTCCTCGTCGTCCAAGGTCTGCCCTTAACTCGTCGTCCACCAGGAGCAACAAAGCCCTATGGAAAATTACACCCTGGACCATATTCAGGGACTTGTGGGGAGTAATAGTCACTGCAACGTCAACCAGTTTGTCACAGGCGAGTAGCGCCCGTGACTGGACAGGAGATACCGTGTGGATTAAAACAGAACCATTGCGGATTTTAGATAGTGACTCCACTTCCCCAAACCTGTTCTCCAGGTGGTTCACAAAGAACTGAGGCTTGGTCATTGAGAATGAGTCCCTGTCAGTCCTGCTACAAACAAGATATCTCTGAGCATATTCTTCAGTCTGTTTTGCTGCCCAACGTCCCTCCCAAGGCGCGGCCAGGGATGGGAATGTTTGGGAGTCGTACATGGAGGCATTGAACTTTCCTTTCTTTGAGACGGCGGTTGTGCATCCGCCAACGTCACCCGATTTTTCTATCTTCATTGCGGGTAATCCACCCCGAAGCCACCAACTCCGATCAGGGGCTCTCCTCACGGGCGGCACCCAGCCACAGCAATGTCACCTGGCGGGATGACTGTTGCCGGGAGTCCTGATGCCCCAGAGAAACAAGCATCTACTCCTTGGCTTGCATGAGGAGTATTCAGCTCTGGCATCAGTAGAGCGATCACTGTGTGGTCAGGGAGCTACAGCCAAGAGGATACATGACGACCCCACCACAACGGACTGGCTACCGTGCTGGCTTTCTGGTGCTGTGTGAACCATCATAAATGAAAGTGCTGGGATATCACTGCACAATGGACACGACTTGCAAGGAAAAGGAAATGGTGCGCCCAATGGCAGAATAGAAGCTGAAGTCTGAAGTCCATTCCATGATGGGTGCATAAGATGACATGGCACGAGAATTACATGTTCCACCACGTAAGGTGTCCTTCCCCAAATGGTTCGCTTTTCTGAATAATTTTTGAGAAATGGAAAGTCAGACCCACATAGGGCACCACAGATGTAAAGACGAAACATATGAGGACTCCTCTTAGTGCCTCTTATGACAGGCAGGAATACCGTGGGTCTATTCTTACGCCCAAACTCTTAGGGGAGGGCAAATATTCTGTCAACTGAAGTACATGTATTTAAAACGAATTAATATTCTATTACAGCCAGTCATGAAGATAAAAGCCTTCTTGAGTGGATCCCAAATGACAATATTAACAGTAAAACGTAAGAAATTTAATTTTCATTTAGAATTTTATTTTAAAACTTAAGAATTTTTTTACATCCCATACCCTTAAAAGAAATTTGCACGAAATATTTTTGATGCTCTAAAAGGTAATAAAAAACTTCCTTCACTCTATTACAAATGGTTTAATTTTGTTAAATAAAAAATAATTGCACAATGAAGTCCCAGAAAGCATGGAATACTTCTTTTTCTTCTTTTTTTTTTTTTTTTTTTTTTCTTTTTTCAAAGGGGAAGAGTCTGAAATAAAACTTAAAAAAGATGAGTACCTCTTTTGGAAGTTAAAAAAAATAGATTCTTAGAAAATAGGATGTATAATTGGGGGTATGTACAAGTTGTTTGTTTTGAGATAAGAGCAAAAGGACATTCAGTCAGAATATGAGACATGGACTGTACGGCTCCACAATCACAATGTGGTGGATTGCCTGCAGTGTCCAAGACGGAGACGACAGAGGACAATTGATTCTCTCGGGAAGGGCTTAAAGCTGAAGTCCAAGCTGCAGTCGTATCTTTGATGGTGCGAAGTTTATTGGAAGGGGCAGTAGCTTTCCAACTGCTATCCCATGAGGAGTGAAGCAAAGATCTGATCTGCACCCGCAGATCCGCACCCGGAATTTGAAAGGGAGACGGGCAGCGAGTAATTGCCGATCTAGCCAACTGGTCAGCTACTTCATTCCCTGTAATACCAACATGGCTTGGCACCCAGAGAAAGGCAACTGAGCAGGCAGCACGATGAAGGTCAGCAAGGAGTTCATGGATGGAAATAACTAAAGGATGGGAGGGGAAACAACAATCAATGGCCTGCAGACTGCTCATGGAGTCAGCACAGATTAAACCACGTTCCACGGCAGAACGTTTAATAAAACAGAGGGTTCTATAAATCGCCATCAGCTCTGCCGTAAACACACTGCATGCCTCTGGCAGAGAATGGCATTCCGCCCCAACAAGAGATGTAAAAGCATATCCGGAGTGACCCGCAGTTTTCGAGCCATCAGTGTAGAAGATAGAGGCTCCCTGAAACTCTTCTAGTACTGGGCACACCATACGCCGAAAGACCATGGGGGAAATTAAAGCTTTCGAACCCTGGAAGAGATCCGCCCGAATTAGTGGTCGCGGCACCATCCACGGAGGTGTGCGTGCAGTGAAATGGGGGGCGCAATCTAGGGAAGGAAAATGGAAATCTCGAAAAAGAGAGGCAAGCCGCAGTCCAACGGGAAATCCTGCCCGTGGCCGGGTATCAGGGAGTCGAAGCCTTTCATATGCAAAAAGAACCTGGTAAGCGGGATTATCAGGATATTGCCGGATGGCGATGGCATAAGACGCCAGAAGCTGATGCCGCCTGACCTGAAGAGGGCAGATTCCCGCCTCAACAAGGAGACTGTCGACCGGGCTAGTCGGGAACGCACCTGTAGCCAAGCGGACACCATAATGGTGAACCGGGTCTAATAATTTCAGGGCAGAAGGAGCTGTTGAGCCATAAACTTGACACCCATAGTCCAATTGGGACAAGATTAGAGCCCGATAGATACGGAGGATAGTTGTTCGGTCTGCACCCCAAGATGAATGAGCAAGGAAACGTATGGCATCAAGTTTCCTCATACAACTAATCTTTAGGTGGCAAATATGGGGCACCCAAGTCAATTTTTTGTCAAAGAGAAGACCCAGAAAACGATGCTGTGCTACAACTTCCAGGCGCTGATTACCCAAGAACAGTTCTGGATCAGGGTGAACGGTAGTACGATGACAAAAATGCATCACCTTCGTTTTTGACGAGGAAAACTGGAAATCATGGGACGTAGCCCACACTGAAGCCCGCCGAATGGCGCTCTGGAGCTGATGTTCAGTAGAGGCTACTGAGTAGGAGCTGTACCATATGCAAAAGTCGTCGACATACAATGCCACGGTTACCAGTGACTCAACAGAGCTCACCAATCCATTGATGGCGATTAGAAAAAGTGTAACACTCAACACTGAGCCCTGGGGGACGCCGTTCTCAAGTATCCGAGGGGAGCTAAAGGAAGAGCCAACTCTGACACGGAACAGGCGGTGGGATAAAAACTGACGGATAAAAATTGGTAAGGAGCCTCTGAGGCCCCAGTCATGAAGAGAACATAAAATATGACGATGCCAAGCAGTGTCATACGCCTTATGAAGATCGAAGAAGACTGCTACCACATGATGTCGTTTACAGAAGGCCTGTCTGATCGCAGTCTCCAGTCGAAGTAAATGGTCAATAGGGGATCGTCCCTCCCGGAACCCACACTGGTAAGATGAGAGAAGTCCCCGGGATTCAAGAACCCAGCGTAATTTGCGGGCTACCAACCGTTCAAGTACTTTACAGGGGACACTTATCAGGCTTATTGGTCGATTACTGTCCAGCGCCGACGGGTCCTTGCCAGGCTTGAGGGCAGGGACCACAATACTCTCCCTCCACTGGGAGGGGAAGACCCCTTGAAGCCAAATACGGTTAAAAACTTTTAGGAGAAATTGTTGTTGTGAGGGGTTGAGGTTTTTCAGCAATTGATTATGGATATCGTCAGGGCCAGGGGCTGAATCACGAGAAGAGGAGAGGGCCAGCGATAGTTCCCAGTCAGTAAAAGGTTCATTATATGATTCCACCCGGTGAGAAGTAAAGCCTAATTTGAAGGTTTCAGCCTGGTGTTTCTTAAGGAGAAAGGGCACAGGATATGAAGTTGTCACTGATACATTGGCGAAGTGAGTTACAAGATGTTCTGCAACAACAGGTGGCTCTGTGCAGACCCCATCAGACAGGGCAAGACCAGGGACGGAAGACGGCCGCCAGCTACCTTGGATAGATCGGAGCATAGCCCACAC
The DNA here is from genome assembly GCA_026315105.1 of Locusta migratoria. Classification (NCBI taxonomy): domain Eukaryota; kingdom Metazoa; phylum Arthropoda; class Insecta; order Orthoptera; family Acrididae; genus Locusta; species Locusta migratoria. The sequence continues at coordinate 564,130,747 of CM048747.1, read as the reverse complement.
ACTTGTCAGACGGACAGAAGAGCCCAACAAGGAGACAAAATGCTCCTGGCATGTCCGCTTACTTTGTTTGATTAAGTAACGAGCTCTGGAACGCAGACGTTTGAAATTTATGAGACCAGTGAGGGATGGGTGGTGCTTAAGATGTTGCAAGGCCCTACAGCGCTCGCGAATGGCTGCGGCAACAGTTGCATTCCACCAAGGGACCGGCCGGCAAGTAGGAGGGCCTGTCGACCAGGGAACAGCGGCGTTGGCAGCTTGGGTAATCATGTTGCTCATTTGGCTTATAATATCATCTATACAGCCTGAGGGGGAAGATGGAAAAACAACCTGGGATGTATACAGCGGCCAATTAGCACAATGGTAAACCAAGTGGGGTACCCTGTCTCATGGTAGGTGTGAGGGAAGTGAAAGGATCAACGGAAAGTGGTCGCTATCACAGAGGTCGTCATACGCCGACCAGTAAAATAAAGGAAGGAGAGAAGGAGAAGTGAGAGAGAGGTCTATGGCAGAAAAGGTGCCGTGAGCGGCACTAAAATGAGTTGGGGAACCATCGTTGAGAAGACTCAGATTGTGGTCAGCAAGAAACTGGTCTATGAGGCGGCCCCGGCTAGATGTATAGGCACTGCCCCACAAAGGATGGTGGGCATTGAAGTCCCCAAGGGTGAGGTAAGGAGGGGGAGTTGCTGAAGGAGGGCAACTAGGGGCACGAGTGTAAGTGGCCTGTCAGGGGGAAGGTAGAGGTTGCAAATGGTTAACGGAGTGTCCAAGTGAACCCAGACAGCAACCACTCCAGTTTGGAGAGGAATCCAGGTGCTGACAATATCTATTCGGACCAAAGTACAAACCCCACCAGACGCCTGGAGGGGACCAACCCAGTTCCGACAAAAAGCACGGAACCCACGGAGGGTCGGTGAATGTGCATTCATAAACCTCGATTCCTGCAGGACGACACAGGCCGCAGAAGAAAGAGAGATTGCTGTTTAATCTCCAATAGGTGACGGTAGTAGCCATTACAGTTCTACTGGATGATCACATCACGAGGATCTAGGCAGGAAGCGAATGGCGTAATGCCTGTCACGCTGCTTTGTCAGCGTCCGTCACCGAAGAAGAAGGGACAAAATCCATAAATAGCTAATCAGCCTCAGGCTTAATGAAATGAGCAAGGTGCAAAAGCACAGTCGGCACATCTGGTGGTACCGGAGGGGCTTTATCTTGTAACTTTGGTTTCTTCTTCTCTTTCTCTCGTGTGGGACTGGCAGAACCCGCCCCAAAGAGAGGACTTTTGTGAGTTAGGTCTGGTACTGACGAAGATCTTTGAACTCACTGACTGGGAGTCCGATGGCCGACTGGAGGTCGAAGATCTCCAATCTGGGGAACGCCGGGACAGAAGGCCCTGAGATGGGGCACTGTCACCGGCAGGCGACTGAGAAGGGGTGCACTTCTCCGGCTGGGAAGGGGTGGGACACAAAGGGAGGGCTACAGGAGAGGGAGATGTGAGGGAGGGGTGGGAACGGGGTATAGGAGGAGATGGGAGTGGGAAGGGGACGGTGAAAGGTTAGAAGATAACGTCTTAGCGAAGGTCGTCGCCATCTGCATGGGATGCAGATGTTCATATTTACTGCCGGCCTCAGGGTACGTCAAACGCTCCAGGGATTTGTACTCTTGTATTTTCTTTTCTTTCTTGAACATAGGGCAATCTGGCGACCGTGAAGAGTGGTGTTAATGACAGTTGACACATACCGGCGGAAGAACACAGGGCTTCCCTCATGTAGTGGGCGTCCACAATCACCGCATACTGGGACTGCTGTACAGCGAGAGGACACATGACCAAACCTCATACATCGAAAACATCGCATGGGAGGTGGAATGTAGGGCTTCACTTCACATCGATATATCATTATCTTGACCTTCTCTGGGAGTGTGTCCCCCTCGAAGGCCAAGATAAAGGCCCCAGTAAGGACGCGGTTATCTTTAGGTCCCCTCTGAACGCGGCGAACAAAATGTACACCACGCCGCTCGAGATAGGCCCTAAGCTCCTCATCAGTTTGAAGGAGGTGGTCCCGGTGGAATATCACACCCTGTACCATATTCAAGGATTTGTGCGGGAATATTGTTACTGGAATGTCGCCAAGGGTGGTGCAGGCGAGCAAAGCTTCAGACTGGCCTGGCGAGACTGTTTTAATGAGCAATGAGCCAGATATAAGTTTACTCATAGATTCCACTTCACCAAACTTGTCCTCTATGGTCTCAACAAAGAACAGCGGTTTAGTGGTAGTAAAAGTTCCTCCATCAGACCTTGTGCAAACCAGATAGCGAGGAAAGGGTTTTGCTCCTAACCGGCGAGCCTGGCCTTCCTCCCAAGGGGTAGCAAGGGAGGGAAACATCCTCGTATCCGCAGTAGCAGCATTAAAAGATCTCTTCCTGTCTTGAGAGACGGCCGATGCACGACCATTTTGGAGTCTAACTCTTTTCATAGTGCTAGACGTCCGTCCTGGTGTCACCCACTCCGAAACAGGGGCTCTCTCCATGAGCGCCAGCCAGTCTCAGCAAAGGCCACCTGGCACAATGGCCATTGCCGGGAGTTCTGATACCCCCGAGGACAGGCATCAACTCCTTGGCTTGCATGGAGAGGTCGCAGCTCAGACACCAGTAGTGTGATCCCTGTGGTGTCAGGGGGCTCAGCCAAAGGGTACATAACAGCCCCCCCACACGGACTGGCTACACGTGCTGGGGACCTAGCGGGGGATGCGGGCTACAGCGAGGAAAGGAAGTGGAAAGGAAAGGATAGGACCCGCCACCATAGGGGCTAGGTCGGGAGTTCTTCCCCAATTGGCTCACACATTATCGGTGTACATTTTGTTCGTCGCGTTCAGAGGGGACCTAAAGATAACCGCGTCCTTACTGGGGCCTTTATCTTGGCATACCACTAAACCGCTGTTCTTTTTTTGAGACCATAGAGGACAAGTTTGGTGAAGTGGAATCTATGAGTAAACTTATATCCGGCTCATTGCTCATTAAAACAGTCTCGCCAGGCCAGTCTGAAGCTTTTGTTATGGAAGGTCAAACCCCGAGGGGGGACCAAACTGGGCCAAAAACCGGTGTACACAGCAGACAAAACCAAAATTGCAGGACAATCGGTACCATGGGATAGCCAAGCCGTCATATAGGGTAACACTGAGAGACGGGGTTGGAGAGGGTGGGAAGGAGCAATTGGGATGGGAAGGAGGGGGAAGTAGGAGGGGTAATGCAGCCTGGGGAAAGCAGGAAAAAAGGCTGCAATGGCTCGGGGACCCGTGTGCACCACACACGTACCCACAAAAGAGCTGTGGGCCCCCTGGGGCGATAATTACAGGCCAATATCTTTGACATCAGTTTCCTGTAGAATTTTGAGGCATATTCTCGGTTACAATATGGTAAATTTCCTTGAGATGGAAAAGCTTCTTTCCATGAATCAGCAAGGGCTTGGGAAACTTCATTCACCTGAAAGTAAGTCTGCCCTTTTCTCACATGATATCTTGCGAGTCATGAATGAAGAGCAACAGGCAGATTGTGTTTTTCTCTATTTCAAAAATGCATTTGACACGGTGCTATACTGCAGACTGATAATGAAGATACAAGCGCATGGAATAGGTTCACAGGTTTATGAGTGGCTGGAAGACTTCCTATGTAATAGAACGCAGTACACTGATCTCGACAGCGAGTGTCCATCAGAAACGAGTGTATTGTCAAGTATGTCCCAGAGGAGTGTGATAGGACTGCTATTATTTTCTATCTATATAAATGATCTGAATATTATGGAGGAGAAATTCCTAGCAGGAAAAAATATATATAAAAAAATAGATAAAGATTACTTACCAGACGAAGGAGCACAGGTAGTGATAGTAGCACAAATAAATTAATAAACACACACACACACACACACACACACACACACACACAAACAAACAAACAAAAAAATGCTAGCTTTCACAGCCTAGCTGATTCTTCAGGCAGAAGGGAAGGAAAGGGAAAAGGAAATGATGAGGGTTTTAAGGGAGTGGGTAAGCAGCCATTCCAATCCCGGGACAGGAAAGACTTACCTTGGGGGCAAAAAAAGGAGAGTAAACAAATACACACACACCCAAACATATACACAAATGCAAGGACACCTAGGCAGACATACTGTAGAAAGCAAAACTTTCACAGGAATGTAACAGTGCGGCGTCACCAGTTAACAAGTGGCGGTGGCTGGAACGGCGGCAATGTCGGATCCACAACCGAGCCAAAATGACTTCTTCTCACCAGGAGTGGTTTAACGGTTCAAATCTTGTTATATGTAAGCGAGGACCACACATTATGCCATGACGATACAATGTGACAGGAAAGAGCCCCTCGAATATCATTCGATGGGACACAGTACGTAGCTGTCCGAGGTAGGAGTGGCTGCAACATCAGCAGCCTCATTACCAGGCACGCCAGCATGGCCAGGTACCCACACGATGTCAACATGAGGGCCATCGGCAGCTAACAATTGAAGGGAGCGGTTGATTCGGTGCACAACAGGATGGGCCGAATAGGGGTCTCTGAGACTCTGGATGGTGCTGAGGGAGTTGGAGCAGACGACATAGGAAGGATAACGGTGTCGGCAGATATGTAGTACAGCCTGATATAGGGCAAAAAGCTCAGCTGTGAAATTCGAGCAATGGTCAAGAAGCCTCTACTGAAAACTGTCGTCCTCGCCGACAAATGCACAGCCGACTCCTTCATTGGTCTTGGAGCCATCAGTATAAACGAAGAGGGAGTTATGAGCCGCGCATGAAATTCAACAAATCTTGAGTGGTAAATTGTATCCAAAGTGCTCTCCTTCGGGAGTGAGGTGAGTTCAAGGTGAACGCGAACTTGAGCCTGAAGCCAAGGTGACACTGCGCTCTCACCTATTTGAAATGTGGAAGGGAGGGTAAAAACGAGCCGCAGAAGCAAGCGACAAATACGGACTCCAGAAGAGAGTAGGGCAGCCGAAGACAGATCCTATTGGCTATCGAGAGAGTCATAGAAGAATGAGGGATACGATGGGTGGTGGGGCATTGACAGCAGACGGCATGGGTACCAACACACAATATGTCACACCAATAGCTCAAAGGCAATACAACAGTTTTAGCATACAGGTTTTCAACAGGGCTAGTGTAAAATGCTCCTATCATCATGTGTAACCCCCAATGGTGGATCAAGTTAAGATGGCATAAAATGGATAGCAGTGCAGAGGACTACACAAAGTTTCCAAACTGCCAATGAGGATGATACCAGAAGATTGTTAAAAACGTAGGGTACAATATATCACGAGACGGAATTAAATGTCCTTTGATAAATTAGTTATCCGTGTAAAACGCAAGACCTGAGCAGCTGCTCGTGCGGCGTCGGCTAAAATTATCTCTAGACTGCACGGCAGATTAAGTGCAACACGGACACCATTGAAATTAGAGCAGGACATTAAAACATGTTGCACCGTCATTGGGTGACCACAGGAACACAATGGTGTAGGGTCACTAGTCAGCAAGTGGTGATGGCTGAACGGGCACTGTCCAATCTACAATCAGGACACGATTACTTCCTCTCACCAAGAGGGCCTTAAGGACGTCTTCGAATTAATTGGGATCTGTTTTATGGTTCTAAGCTTAGTGGCACGAAGTGAGGACCATGAACTATTCTGCGACAGTAAAATGTGTTGGCAAATAGCTCTTTGAATATTATTGAATGTGACACAGAAGGCAGCTGTCAGATAGGAGGGTTTCAGCCTTGGCCGCAGCATCAGCAGCCTCATTCCCAGGCACACCTACATGGCCAGGTACCCAGGCACAAGAATGGCACAGAGACATAACAGACGAAATAGGAAGGATGGCAGTGGCGGCGGATATACAGAACAGCCTGATAGAGAGCAAAAGGCCCAGGTGTGAAATTTGAACACTGCTCAAGAAGCCTGTATTGAAATCTGTCGTCCCCAACGACAAAGGCAGATCCGACACCCCAACGACAAAGGCAGATCCGACACCATCAGTGTTGTTGGAGCAATCTGTATAGATAAAAATGGGAGTATCAAACAGCGAACAAAGTTCGACAAACCTTGAGTGATGTACTGAATACAGAGTACTCTCCATCGGGAATGAGCTGAGTTCAACATTAAGGCCAACCTGTTCTGAAGTCACAATGGCGTTGGGCTCTCATGCATTTGAAGGGTGGTAGGGAGGGTAAAATCAAGTTGTTGGAGCAGGCGGTGAAGAACTCTGGGAGGGAGCAAAGCAGTTGCAGACAATAGAGAAAATCACTGTAGTTGGTAACATAGGCGGTTGGGCATTGACAGCAGCCAGCATGCGTACTGACATAGTAGTATATTGCACTGGTAGTTCAATGGTAATTCGGGAGCTTAGGCATAAAGACTTTCAACAGGGCTGGTGTAAAATGCCCAATCACCTGGCTTAACCCCCAATGGTGGATTGAGTTAAGACTGCATAAAATGGATGGCTGTGCAGAAGAGTAGACAAAACTTTCGTAACCCAATTTCAAGCAGACAATGGACCAGTAGAGCCGAAGAAGGATGGTTCAATCCAATCCCCATGATGTATCGCTAAAAACAGAGAGGATGTTACGGTAATGAATACAACAGGCAGCAAAATAGGACACATTGGGAGACCAGCAAAGTTTCCTATCCACCGTTAGCCCTAAAAATTTCGTTGTCTCCACGAATGGGATATCAACGGGGCTCAGACGTAGAGATGTTGGAAGAAAATCTTTGTATCTCCAGAAGTTGATGCATGCTATGTTATTTGCGAATCTGAAGACATTTGTGACACTCCAAGAATAAAGTGAGTTCAAAAGTTGTTGTTGAGAGAGAAACATGAACAGAGTAAGAAATTTACAGCTACTGGTTTTAATGGCCACCCAATCCAAATGTGCTTTTAATAATAATCACACAACGGGAGCCTGAAGATGGTGTAGTGTAACACCGCAAACGGTTGCACAGAATTTAATAAAGATTTTGAATACAGCTGCTGGTATTTTCATCCCTCTATATAATCGAATCAGCTGCATCTCAAATCCATCCATTACAGAGAGAATTAAAAGAATAAAGATGCTCCAGGCAAAGCTGAAGCGCTCCGGGAGACACATTCTCTGGGCACTGCAGTAGATGTTAAGTCATCCAGAAAGAGGGAGTCTCAGATGTCAGCTGGAAGGCAACCCATAACGGGGTTCATTGCTATGATGATAAGTGCAATGCTCAACGCAGAGCCCCGTGGCTCCTCTTTCTGCAAGCGGAACGTGTTTGACTAAACAGAGCCCACTCATACCCCGCACCTTATATTCATTACAAATGCTTGAATAAAAGGGGGAGGCGGCCGCGAAAGCCCCATGTATGAAGGGTGCGGAGAATGCCCACCCTCCAACAGGTGTTGTACGCCAAATCAAAGAATACAGCCACATCTGATGCTTCCACAAAAAATTATTCGTAATATAGGTCAACAAGGTAACGAGGTGGTCAACAGCAGAACCCTGCCTACCACATCTGCATTGGACATTGGTGATGGTGCAGCAGGATTCCAGTAGTCAAACCAACCAAGAGTTAACCATGTGTTCCACCACCTTGTAGACACAGCTGGTGAGAAAGATGGGGGGGGGGGGGCGATATAACTGGAACGAAGATGTTTGTCCTTCCCTGGTTTGGATATGGGGACAATAATTGCTTCATGCCAGCATGCAAGAATCTGACATTCAGTCCATATGAGATTATAGATGTGAAGAAGAAAGCATTTACCCACAGGAGAAAGGTACTTCGGCATCCGAATGGCATTAGGCCCTGGAAGAGAAGACCGAGACAGGGCAAAAACACGTTGGAGCACTTTCACAATTTATAAATTGGAAAGAACTCTCGAAAGTTCTCGCTGTGTTATGGAGTGGAAACTTACTGTTGCTGAGACTGGCAGAAAACTATTGTAACGTCAGTTGCCATCGAGATCAGTAGGCAGGGACACTGTGAGAAGTTATGTACCAATTTGTCGTGAGTTTTGTGTAAAGTTTCAAAGTGACAAGAGTTTTTTTTTTAATTGTGTACTTTGTGGGGTGATTATGGACAAAGCCGAGAACGTATAAAAGTAATTATGACCCGATAATTTTAAGGAAAGCAGTTCGAGATATTCAGTGTAGCAAATTAATGTATAAAAGCATTTAATACATAAAATTGCATATCTCAGTCCTTATCCCTTATTTTAATGATGGACATCCTTAAAATATGTTAAAAGTCACTGCAATTAAACAAAAAAGTAGAATAAAAAAAGTCGATTTGTGTCCGAAATAACCCCATACAGTTCTAAACTCTGGACAGAGATTGGAAATACACCTGTGTCCAAATCACCCCAGTCCACAAAGTGATTTCGGACACATTTGTCAGTCTCAGGCAAAAGTATATGTACATGGACATTCTGTTTCTAGGATATTTCATTGGTTATACATATACCCCACCATGTACGTAAAAACAATGAAATCTACGAAAGTTATAGTGAAAATTAGTGTTGTGTCCGAGTGGTTCAGACAAATCCATTATTCGCCAAATCTAGAACTCTGGCTTCAGATTGGAGATTCGGCACATAATGACTGAATCCTACCGAATTTCGAATCAAAAGTGTTATATGGAAACCCTCAGTTCAGAATGTTTTAGTTCACTTTGCATAACAGTGCACTTTTGTTTTCATTATTTATTTTCGAATTCGAAGTGTGGCAGTCGGAGGTGATGGTTGTATGACTGTGTTGTGTGCCTGTGTGATTGCGTGAGTGCTCTATTTCTGAAGAAGGCCATGGCTGATAGCTGAATGTGTTGTATGTGTGTGTCTTTTGTATGTGCCTGTTGCAGCTCGTCGCCACGTCTTTGCGGTGAGTAGTAAACTGTCCTCACTATATTATTTATTCCAACCTGGACTTTCCATTATTCTATTTAAGAATCTATTTTTTAACTTTCAAAATATCACTCACTTTTTCACGTTTTAATTTTTAGTCTTCCCCATTGAAAAAGGAAGAAAAAATTCATAAGCCTTTCTTTTTTAAGCCTTCATTCTGCAATTATTCTTTATTTTATCAAAATGATACATATTGCAATAGACTGAAGAAAGTTTTTTTTTGTCTTTTAGACCATCTAAACAACATTTATATCAAAATGTTTCATAAACATTTCTTTTAAGGGTAGAGAGCATTAGAAAATCCTTAAGATTTATAATAAAAATCTAAATGAAATTTTAATTTCGTAATTTTACTGTTAATATCATTTTGGATCCACCCCAGAAAGCTATCTTCATCACTAGCTGTGATAGAGTAGTAATTCTTTTTTAAATACATGTACCTGTGTTGACATTATTTGGGTTCGAGATTATGAAGATTCGATTTGGTTTCGGAAATCAGCACACGTTTTACTGAAGATTCGGTATTCGGATTTGAGTCGGTAAAATAGGTGTTCAGCGCATCCCTAGTAAAACTACCCAAAATCACCCAGTTTGATGGTACAATGTTACCTGGCACATATCTTGCTTGCTTGACGTACCCCATGCTTTAGTTAAGATTTTCACACACACACACACACACACACACACACACACACACACACACACACACACACACACATTTGTATTCACAGGCTAAAATTACAGGTCAGAGTTGCAGAGGCCATAATAATTAATTTTTGATACCATACCACGATCACCTTACAAAGATGAATATCACATGCTGTAGCACAAATAAATCTAATAATTACAGCCCTCCTTACTGTCACATGGCGCATCTCATACATCATAGTTAAACTTCGAAATTTGTACCTGAGGGCACCAACAAGTCAACCGCCTTTATATGAGCTATTACCTCCTCCTGTCACCTACAGCTACGCCACTATTCCTTACTTTTTCCTTATTCTAACTGTTAACATTATGACAGTTTCAAACTAAAGTAATTACTTTGTACATAATGTATGTAAATAGTTTCTATTGCTTTCCTTGCCTTATAGTAATTGTGTTCATTCTTGTTTAATTTTATTTCTTTGTTTAGGCTTTAATTCGTTTAGTTGTAAGTCTCATGAAAGGTTAATTTATATTGGATTAGTTTTTAATTAGGTTAGAATATCATTACTGTTCAGTTTTTTAATTGTAGTTACTATTATAGTTTATTTATGGTTTTAAAGTAATTAAGTCCAGCAAGCTGTAAGGAATCAGTTTTATTAATCTAAGTGATACATATATTTAGTTATGCTGGTAAGCATTGCGTTTGTATGTATTTGTTCTGCCTGTAAATATCTTGTAAATACAGTAAAACCTCGTTATTAAATTCTCGGTTTTTAAGTTTTCCCGCCATTTACACCATTTTTTGTCGGTCCCATCAAATTTCCAAGTTTACAATGTTAATTCCTCATCGTTTTTGCATTAACATATTTACGCTTTTCCCGCGTTTTACACTTTTTGAAAGCATGTTCGTGAAGAAAAATGACGTAATGTACATACATTGACACTAGCATGGCTTTCCCCTTAAAGTATAGTGCTTAAAAATTATTCGCATTCGAGTTGCTTGACACTTTACGTTTATTCAAACGTATATTTCACGTTTCGTTGTTGACTTAAATACGCACCGATTTGTGGCAATGTAGTTCTTCTTTTCACCAGCTTCTTTGGCAGAGCGCCAGGCATGTACTCAGACAAACAACGGTTTGTTAATGAGAGAATAACGCTGATTTGTGGCGGTGTAGTTCATCTTTCCGCTAGCTTCTTTGCCAGAGCGGCTGGCGAGTACTCAAACAATCAGAACCAGTTGCTTTGTTGAAGTGAGAATAAATAGTTGCATTGTTTTTGTGATACATATTTCTGGTTAATAAAGAACTTCATCTGTCAAAGTTGGGTATCATAATACCCACAACCTCAAAAAAGCGATAATAGTGAGAGATGCCGATCCCATGCAAACGTCACAAAAAGAATTATGCATATGTTTGTACTCGAGAAGGCGAATAAATTCTCGAATATTGTCGTGTGAAACATCGAAAAATACAAAACTAACGGAACTATAGGAGTTTTACTATGGAAATAGTAATTCCGGTAAAAGGCAGTAATTTTGAAGATGTGTTACATAGCCTGGCAGCGGCGTCCAAACGATATCTATCGAAGCGGTTCAGGTAATTTTGAACTTGTGTTATAGCCCAGCAGTGGCGTCCTCGATTATAATGAATGAAATTACGTAAAAAATTTCTACTTCCCATAAAATTACCAGTTTGCCTGGCGCTTAAAATAGCGGCATCCTCGATTATAATGACTGAAATTACGTCAAAAATTTCCACTTCGCTTAAACTTACCAGTTCTGCCTGGCGCTTAAAATAGCGGCGTCCTCGATTATTATGAATGAAATTACGTCAAAAATTTCCACTTCCCATAAAATTATCAGTTCTGCCTGGCGCTTAAAATAGCGGCGTCCTCGATTATAATTAATGAAATTAGGCCTACGTCAAAAATTTCTGCTTCCCATAAAATTACCAGTCCTGCCTGGCACTTAAAATAGTAGCCTCCTCGATTATTATGAATAGAAATTTTTGACGTAATTTCACTTCCCATAAAATTACCAGTTTTTCCTGGCGCTTAAAATAGTAAAAATTTGGATAATCTTTATTGTATAATCAACTCCCTGGCGAGTATTTAGATGTCTATTATGTACATATATCACACATAAACTACGAAAATGCAAGGCTGATCCAGTAAGCATATTTTACCATTTAAAACATTATTTCCTGCATTTTACACCATTTCACTGAAGTCCCCCGAAAAGCGTAAAAACGAGGTTGTACTGTAGTTTCATTTTTATTGCTTGTTATTTATTGTTTATTACAGTTCTTATATATTTTGTTGTATATATACAGGGTGTTTCTAAATGATACCGTCAAACTTCGTGGGGTGGTAAAGGATGGCTTGAGGAACAAAATGAAGTAAGAAACCCGAGTCAAGAAATGTCCCCAAACGGCGCTACCGAGTGTCAAAAATTATAGGTGCTGGTGCCTGCCACTAGGCCACCTCTCGGGGCGGCAAACCCGTCAATCTGTGCACACATAGACTGCGGGCAGGTTTGTAATATATGGTTTTTGATGAACAGGGTTTGCGAGTGATCGCAACAATCACTGGTGGAGAAGATGGAGCTAGCAGCTGTACGGGCAGGCCCTGTTTCTTATTAATGCAATGCTCTCTTGCCGTGATGGGCTTCTCGCCATGGCTTATTGCCTCTCAAAAACCTTCAACACAATCACCAATGCTGTACACTATTGCATAGTACTGAAATTAAGAAATCAAACTGAGATGTATTATAATTTAGGAAAAGATGAAGAATCGTTATGCAAAAACTGGGAGAAAACATTTTTAACATCCCTACACTACTTATTCCGTTTTCTCCCCCACGTAACATCACATTGTGACGAGCAGGTATGGCACTGACCATATGCATTTTTATCGACATTTTGTAAGTCACCAATTAGGTTCAGACTTCTAAAATTAATTATTGTAATGTCAGTCACGAGTGCAATTAGTCTGCCAGGGACCTTTTCACCATATTGTGGAAACAGTCTTGGACATGGCAGAAATATCAAGACATTTCTCATACGGCTTGCAGTATCCCTTCTGCCCCTACCACATACAGAGAATAAAAGCGTGCCATTTTTGTATTTTTTATAAAAGGTTGTAATAACTGCATTATATATAAGACTTGAGATATATAGTTCTTTTAAAATAAATGTCTTAAATATACTCAATTGATTTTAGCATACCAAATGTCCAGGATCAGATATTGCTAATAGTTACTCACCACAGATGTCCGATGAGCTGCAAAAAGGCACAAATAACAGACAACATCATAGCTTTCAGCTGTTTAGGCCTTAGTTGGTCACACGCACACGCGCGCACACACACACACACACACACACACACACACACACACACACAGTGGCCAAAAGCTATAATGTTGTCTGTTATTTGTGCCTCATTGGACATCTCATGGTGATTAAGTGACTTATCCTCCTAAAAAAAAAAATATTGCTGAATCCTCCCTGGAATTTCCATTGTTTGATAGTTTAAGTTGGTAAGATTTATCCATTTGCTACAATACCAAGAAATTTATGGGCAGAAACATTTTAACAACTTAATGATTCAAAGTTTGCCTATAAGAATTCTTACCCTTTAATTTCAGAATACTCACGTCTCATCATTCCCCTGCACAGTTTCTTGACTGACGAAGACATTTTCATCAATTATTTCATAGTGGCTTTCTTGCTGTTCTCTGAAAAATGAAGATAAAGCTTCATAAAACTAAAACCATAGTGCAACAATATAGTAAGGATAGTATACAACTCACAGCAAAGATGTACGATGAGCTGTGAAAGGCATACAAAACAAAAAAGACACACACATACATCACTTAAGTAATCGGCCATTAGCCTTCTTCAGAAAAGAGAAGATTCACACAATAACACAGGCACATTTTACAGATACACAACCATCATCTCCTGCTGACACATTGCGAATAACTCTCTAAGCAGACAAGAATGATAAAGGAATGGTTTAGTAAAAAGTAACAAAGGCAGGTAAATGCTCTCTTTCCTGCAGAAAGCCAATGGCCGACAGCGTAAGAAAGAGTGGCATGTGTGTGTGTCTTTTTTTTATGTGCCTGCCGCTTCCAAAATAACAAATTAAACATAGTCACAAAACAATCGTACCTGCAAGAAATGAGACTAAAAACACTATACAAAAATTCAGTTCTAAACATAACAGTAATGCCTATTATCCAGAAGTAGTCCCAAAATAGTGCAAAGTAAATGTCAGCATAAAAGTGTATTCTGTTAAGGGAATTTCACCTCAAAAACGGTGAACTAAGTTGTGTGTTCGTAGGTTTTCCCGGCGAATATGCTGAGTGAAGATCTCTCGGGCGTGCAGCCGGATGGATTGATCGTTTTAGAACGAATTTTCGATAGCGTAACGTGCCATCATCATCAGGTTACTCCCGCTGACTGAGGCGCTGGACCGGCGGCTGTGCTATATATACCTGCGGTCACCCCCCTCCACTGACCTCGAGTGCGGACACTGGGATGCTGCGGTGGTGGGGGTAGCTCCTGCTCTGGACTCGAGTGGCGGACCTCAGTTTGCGCTCTGCCTTCGCTGTGCTTGGTGTTCTGCTTGCGCCGCGATCGAAAAAATTTTAGTGCCGGATTCCATGCGTGGCTTAATTGAAATCCACTGTCCTTGTTTATGAGGTTCTCGCGTAGCCGGATTTCGATGGCCTCCTTATACAGACAGTCCCAGTACCGCGATGTATTGTGGAGAACCTCTGTGTCTTCATATTTCATCTTGTGTGTTGTTTCCAGACAATGTTCAGCAATTGCTGATTTTGTGGGCTGTTGGAGTTTGGTGTGGCGCTTATGCTCAGTGCACCTTTCTTCAATTGTTCGAATTGTTTGGCCAATGTACACAGCCAGATCCAGTTCACAATGGAAGTTGAACAAAACGGTCAGCTACCTTTCTTGGACGTTCTGGTTCGCAGAAAACCGGATGGAACGTTAGGACACAGTGTCTATCGGAAGGAAACCCACACGGACCAGTACCTCCATGCCTCTAGCTGTCATCACCCGTCCCAAAGAGAAGGGGTTCTAACTACGCTGGTCCACAGAGCTCGTGTGATCTCCGACGAAGAAAGCCTGAAACCAGAACTTGACCATCTCAAGGAAGTATTCCAGGAAAACGGGTATAGCGATCGACAAATCCGACGTGCTTTCAAACATAAGAGCACACCACAGCCAACACCCGAGGAGGATCCGCCGGCAAAAATTGCCTACATTCCATACGCAGGCAACGTATCCGGAAAAATCGGCAGAATCTTACGACGACAAAACATCAAATGTGTGTACCGCCCGCCGGCAAAGATCAAATCTCTTCTAGGGACAGTGAAGGACGATCTGGGACTTCGGAAATCGGGAGTTTATCACATTCCATGTGAGTGCGGGAAAGCGTACATTGGCCAAACAATTCGAACAATTGAAGAAAGGTGCACTGAGCATAAGCGCCACACCGAACTCCAACAGCCCACAAAAATCAGCAATTGCTGAACATTGTCTGGAAACAACACACAAGATGAAATATGAAGACACAGAGGTTCTCCACAATACATCGTGGTACTGGGACTGTCTGTATAAGAAGGCCATCGAAATCCGGCTACGAGAGAACCTCATAAACAAGGACAGTGGATTTCAATTAAGCCACGCATGGAATCCGGCACTAAAATTTCTTCGATCGCGGCGCAAGCAGAACACCGAGCACAGCGAAGGCAGAGCACAAACTGAGGTCCGCCACTCGAGTCCAGAGCAGGAGCTACCCCCACCACCGCAGCATCCCGGTGTCCGCACTCGAGGTCAGTGGAGGGCGGTGACCGCAGGTATATATAGCACAGCCGCCGGTCCAGCGCCTCAGTCAGCGGGAGTAACCTGGTGATGATGGCACGTTACGCTATCGAAAATTCGTTCTACAACGATCAATCCATCGGCTGCACGCCCGAGAGATCTTCACTCGGTGAACTAAGTTATTATCTTCCAGAAGACATTCAATATTTCATTTTTTGCAATGTGTGGTTGCAGTCAACCCAAACAAATGCTTATAATAATATTCTTCATATAACCAGTGTCACAAAAAAAGATGTTATGGGCAATAACAACAGCATAAGGAGATTCTTAAATGATAAGTGTCACTAATGAAAAGTAATTAATATGTTGCAGTAAATACAAACCAGTAGCAACTATTTTGTAAGTATATCTACAATAATTAAAATATTATAATGGAAAGTCCAGGTTGAAATTAATAATAAGGTAAGGACAGTTTACAACTCACCGCAAAGACGTGGCGATGAGCTGCGGCAGGCACATACAAAAGACACACACACACACACACACACACACACACACACACACACACACACACACACACAACACTTCCAGCTATCGGAACATGGCTTTCTTCAGAAAATAGAACACTCGTGCAATCACACAGGCACACTGTGTTGTGCGCCTGTGTGATTGCATGAGTGTTCTATTTTCTGAAGAAGGCCATGTCTGATAGCTGGAAGTAGTGTATGTGTGTGTCTGTCTTTTGTATGCGCCTGTCGCAGCTCGTCGCTATGTCTTTGCGGTGAGTTGTAAACTGTCCTTACTATATTAATAATTAAAGTATTTCCCCTTTTACATATGCAGCATTTTATCATAATAAATAAAACTAAACAACAATTTCCTGTGATTAGAATTAAATATGCATACCCTTGTTCAGCAGAGTTCTCTCCCAGCGGTTCAATGTACACCTCACCTTCGGCTATTTCATAACGTGTTTCTATTTCTGCACTGTAACAGACAAATCTGTAGTGTACAAATCCTCCTCAAATTTTGTTGCTAAAGAATTTGAAAATTAGGTAAATAGTGGACACTAGTAATTTTTGATAACATATAACAATTTTCATTAAAGTTTGTTACAATTTTTACACAATACATGACTAGGTTGTCAAAAAAGAGATTTCTTCACTACTACAGTTGACATTGTACTGCATTCAAGGGCAGTACACATTTTACAGTCATGTTAACAACATTGTGATAATTAAATGCCTTGGTTGAAATTCAACAACAAAATGAGGATGGTTTCCAACTCATCAAAAAGCTGTGACAGGAACAGAAAAACACACTCACCAATACAAACAATCTAAGGTCCAGTAAGGAATGTTAAAATTATGAATAGGGGGTGGGGTGGAGGTGGGGGAATAAAAAAAATAATCACCGTAAAGACAGACACAAATAAAAGACACACAAACAATTCCAAATGTTCTGCCACAGCCTTCCTCAGAAAGAGAACACTCATCCACACAATCACTCAGGCACACTCAACCACACACGTCAGCTATCTCTGGCCGCCCTACACAGTCTTACTCACAGCAAGCGGAAGGGATGGGAGGGGAGAGGGGGAAGGAGCAGAGGAGGGTGGGGGGGACTGGAGAGGGAAGATAAGGGTGGGTATATAACAAGCAGAGGCGATGTCAGGCAGAAAATGAGATGCATTGTGAAAAAGTGTGTGTGTGTGTGTGTGTGTGTGTGTGTGTGTCTCTATTAAAAATAAAGAAAGTTTGATGTACGAGACGAAAAGCCAGCAGTTTGTTGACACACACATAAATAAAAACATACCCATACACAAAAAACTGAGCTTTCGCAACCTTAGGTTGCTTCTTCAGAAAAAGTGCAGGGAAGGAGAGGGGAAAGGAAAGGACGATGCGGGTTTTAAGGGACTGGGTAAGGAGTCATTCCAATCCCAGGAGAGGAAAGACTTTACCTTGAGGGAAACAGGATAGGTAAACACACACACACACACCCACACACACACACACACACACACACACACACACACACACACACACACACACACCCACACACCTATATTTTTCCAAACAGGAATGTTTCCCTTTAAAAAGTTAAAAATAAAAAAATTAAAACCAACAGTAGGGAAAGGGGCATGAAACGGAAGGAAATGTAGGGTGGGAGGGGGACTGTGTGACATTGAAAGTAGGATGTTAGATTATCTGAGGTTGAGCCCAAGATGGATGCGGGACCAATGTGCTGTAGGGATAAATCCCATCTCTGCAGTTCAGAAACGCTGGTGGAGGAGGGGAGTATCCACATGGCTCAGGGGGTGAAGCAGCTGTTAGTGTCCAAGGTGTTGTGCTCCGCTGCATGCTGCGCTACAGGATAGTCCATATTCCTCTCAGCCACAGTTTGATGGTGGCCATTCATACTGATGGAGAGCTGGTTAGTTGTCATTCCAATGTACAATGAAGCGCAGTGATTGCAGCAGAATTGGTATATTACATGGATGCTTTCACAGATTCACACTCACAAATACAACACTTAAGCTGTGAGCCAGTAGCCTTCATTAGAAAAGAGAGCATTTACCAGTACACAATCGCACAACCGTCATCTCTGACCACCACACTCCAATTCAGTGTGTTGTGGCCAAAGATGACGATTATGTGATCAGTTAACTAGCTGCAAAGTTGCCCATAAACTGAGAATGATAGCAGCGTTGTGTTGGAATTCTTTGAATGTGGACCTATCCAACACAACACTGCCGAGGTGGAACTTTTTGTCCTACTACTTTTAACATTTGGCAATGTGTTTGGCTTGATTATATCTTCGGACTTTATCTAGTATCAAATTCTAATCATTGTATGTTTTAATACTAACTAATGTCATCCAGCAATTTTTTTTTTAGTTTTCTGATGATGTGCCAAAAGTGTGAAATGCGTTAGAAGTAAAAAATGTTATAATTCGCAACAGACTGCTTTTCAAGTCTAACTAAGTAGACTACTTGCAGTGGTCAACTATCAGTTATTTCACATATGTTCTCATGGTTAATTGAGCAGGATTAGATCCTGAACATGGCCTTTCACAACAGCTATGTACTGGAACGCCTAGATATTTGAACTTTTTAGTCTCACTCACCATATGCACATTCTGTGAAATTAAAATAACAGTTTTTGCTGAATTGTCTGTTAGAAACTATAAAAATTGAGCATGTATTTACAATTTTCTACAAGCCATGAAATTAATGGCTTGAATTGCATTATTTGATACTTGGAGAGTGAAAAAGTTATATGCAATATAGACACACTGATATCAGCAAGCTTGGAACACAGCAACCAAAGATGTCAACTGCCTGTCTGTGAAATTTGCCTGTGTGATTGTATGGATGATAGCATGTGTCATTTTCTGATGAAGGCTAGTGGCCGAAAGCAAATGTATGAATGTCTTTTTTACATACCTGTTGTGACTAACTTCTCTGTGGTAAGCTGCAACCTATCCTCATAATGTTAAAATAAACAGTCCAACTACATGCTGACTTCATATCCTCAACCTGGAGCTACAGACCAGTTAGTCATCTTTACTAATTTTTTTTTTTAATTTTATCCTGAGAATTAGCTATTCTTTTTGCATAGCACACTTTTTTTGCCTTCCTAATGGTTTTCACAACTTACAATATTATAATGGACTGCTGCAGCTTGATTGTGATTTTACATTTTTATACAATTTCCACTTTGTTCTAAATGATCACCTTTATCCTCTTACTATTCCCACAAACTTCTTGTTAATGGTGGAACCTTGTTTTGAATGTTCTAACGAAAAGGAACTTCAAAGAACATGAGGAATATGTCCATGAAACAAATTTATCACCTAGATTATCAGCCATATAAATCTTTTGCCCTCTAGTGTCTTAATTAGGTCCAAAATGGTCTCTAGTGCAACTGCAGTACACCATTCAGTCCTGTGCCAACTACCGATTCATATGGAACAAAAATGTGTCATTTCTGGCAACTCCTCAGATCACTGAGAAGTGTAGAAGGCTTGGTTAAAATGGAGACTGAAAAATCCATAACCTGATAAGGTCTTGAATCCGGGACCTCTCTGTTTCCAATTAAGTGCTCTACCCCTAGGGTGTCAGGCCAAATAATATTATGAAGAACAGACAAAAGTGTTACCTATGGTTGTGCTGGTGTTATCCTACAATGTCACTGCAAAGAATACGGTTTGCATCATATAATATGAACTAAGGTTATCTAAAGGGGTCCTCACACGTTCAGTACTCACTGACAATAATACTGTCAATAATATATTGCCAAACCTTCAATACATTTCAGTGGTCGTCACATGTCATCAATAATATTGTCATTATTTTCAGTTGGTGATAAGATTTCGTGAAGGCAGTAACTGACGTCGGATCGCAAGAAAATCATAATAGTGTGTAGTAGCAATAATAATAATAAGTAACCAAGCACTGTGAAAAGGGGAAAAGGGTTTGTAAAGAAAAGGAAAGATTTAATGCATGTGAACCTTCCGACGAAAATGCGTACCATCGACTCAAATGATTGCGTTAAATTATTTTCGAATGAGCACACAATCATACAAAAAACTTATGCTGTTACGAGACAAAATCGAGAAACAGGAGTTATCCAGCCGATGAAGGATTATGTGCAACTTTATGATTTTTGGGTACATAAAGGTCATTTAAATGTTTAAAGTTCAGTGCAGATGCATCCCCTAACACAATTAGCAAAATTCTCATTGAAACATATGACAAAAGTACATAATTTACTTTCTTTTTAACATCCTCTATTTTCTCGTTCTGGATACTACAGGTGATATATTTCAAGGGACTGCTTATAACCACTAAGCTTCTATCTATGTAATCATATGTGTTCAGAGAAATGGCTTGCTTCTATAATATTCAATAAACTGTAGCATTAATTATTTACTCATGTTTCCTATCCATTGCAATTTCATTGAAAGCGTATTGAGATACAAACAGCAAATGTAAACATGAAAAACAGTAGTTATGCCAGGCTCCTCCAACTCAAGCACTCTGAGCTTGCGCACCCGGGTGCCACTCTGTGCGGCCCTGGTGCTTTGCCCCCCACCACTGTCTCCTCGCCGTGTAACAGCACGCTTGTGACAGAGACAGCTCTTACTCTCGCATTTTCTTGGATGCGCTGTGTATCCATTCTGAAACTTGTCAAACAGGACACTGTTGATGTATCCTGCGGACATTTATCATGTGCACAAAAGGTTCGGATATATGTGTGCCATTTTTATACAAAAATATACCTTCTTCTCTCTCTCTCTCTCTCTCTCTCTTTTTAGTTGTGCCCCTCGAGTCGAAGGTATGAGTCCTCCCTTGGGCATGCGTGTATGTGTCTATTGTCCTTGTATGAGTTAGTTTAGGGTCTTTGTACGTCTAGGGACTGATGACGACAGAAGATTACAAACACTTTAACATTTCAATCGCTGGCCTCACTTTCACGAAAGACATCAGAGGTTATTTACATTACTTAAATAAATATAAATTAATTGGTACTATGTGTGATCGTATTGGAAGTTCCTAATTGCAGGTTTTGCTTTCTGAAAGTCCGAGAAGAAAATTTCGAGTTTGCCTCTCTGAATCTTTTAAATGAAGTATGTATGTCCACATTAGGGAGTACACCAAAGTGTTATATTCACTACATAAAAAGTATGAAGAAATAAAATAACTAAACTTACATTCAAAAGGTTTATGATGGCTTTTTCGGTGCACCCAGAGGGTGTCTCATCATTTCTCCAAATTGAACAGGTAAAACTATGGTAGGATTAAATTTTTAGAGACTGCTACCACAATTACAATACTGATGTAAATTCCTTTTTATAAAGGCAGTGATTAAGAAGAATTTGTGAGGATTCATGCCCTCGTCCTAAAATGTGTTTCAATGTTCTGAACAACATTCAAACAAATGCTTCCAGTTAGGAATATTGACAAAACAAAAACAAGCTCAAGTTTATTGCATCATTGCAAGCTGTATTTTGAATTGCAACTGCCAAAACAATTGTGCCTAATATGAGAAAATTAGTGGCTTCAAACAAAGTAATACCAAATACAAACAGTGTTGAAGATTTGTGCATAATAAGAAGTGAAATGAAACTATTATTTTTTCTCCATATACCAAAATTGGCATTCTACTATTAGTTTTGATAATTCACGAACAACCAATCGACTCTTGGCTCACGAGGGACTGCGTCAACATGTCCTCCTGCTACCATTGCCATGACAGCACTGTGCCTGCCTCGCTCACATCAAATGCCCCATACCACTGGTGCTGCAGCAGAGCACCGGTGCTTTACGCGGTGCCGGCTGGTGCTCGCAAAGCACCCGAATTGGAGAGGCACGAGTTATGCGATCGACACTAGCGCCCTGAGGCTGTTTCGCACCAAACACTGAACATCTGAACAATGAATATTGTCCAACCAGAGAAATATTTTTGGGCCCATCAATACTGCTCTGTCAATATTCATGGTACTGACAATAGTATTGATTACGTGAGGGGCCCCTTAAGAGAATCCTTTTGCTTGCACAATCACTTACACAATTAATGTTCAAATATCCTTTCAAAACTAATTTATTGTACTTTTGATACAATGAACATTGAACCCTCCCTTTCTGAAGGAGAAATGTTTTGAAATCATAGTCAGAGGGAAATAAATAAAACAATAATTAAACATTTAGTTATGTTGTGCAAAATTCAACTACACTTGCACAACATTCAAATATCTTTTCCAGGCAGTTTTTTGAAGGAATGATGGACTCCTAATGGAATGCCATTTTTCACATACACAATTACTCTCATAAACTGAAAGATCTACAATTAATTCCAGCTGCTTCATTCCAAGTAATGCCCTTGCAGTGACAGCAACTCAATGTGTGGCTAGCAGAGAAGAATGACAGGGTATATAGAGTATGTAGCTTAAGAAATCAGTAGTGGGGTGCAAAATTGAGAGATATACAGAAAGGGAAAGGGGAGGGGGGCAATATAGCGTAGATGGTTGTTAATGAGCCACGAACTGGGAGAAATGTAGGATACAGGGAGCACAAACAGTTGTGTGTGTGTGTGTGTGTGTGTGTGTGTGTGTGTGTGTGTGTGTGTGTAAAAGGAGGGGGGGGGGGGCACCAATAGGTTACAGAAGTTTAAATGTCAGACATCCACAGTGAAGAAATTTCATGTTCAATGAATATACTGTAGTGTAACATTGTACACTACTGGTTTCTAGCTAGACCCAAAATATTCAAATAGTTTATGTTATAAGGGGTTTGGCACTGTGTGAGCAAATACTGCCAGAAGGAATTTATTTCCGCAGGTTTTGGCGGGTGAATTTGTGCTCAGTGCTACGGAGTAAAAGAACTGCACAGTGCCAAGGAAGAGAGAAGATTAAGGTTATTTGAAGATGACTGTCTGTTGTTTTTATGATTTAAAGCAATTTTTATTCTTAAATAGGATTTCGTTCAGTCAATATCAGAATCAGAAATGTAAAACTGATGTAGTTCTTAATGAAGAAAGAATAAATTTTAATGTTATTGGAAAGAATAGTTATCTATTAAATGTAGATATGGACAAAATTTCCAGGTGTCCTGATAACCATATCAAGCAACTTCGAATACTAGTCTGATTATAACGACTATTTTCTTTCAATACGAAGTACAGACTAGCTGGACCTTGTGGGAAGAACAGCTTGAACTATATATCCTGAAATGAACAGGCAAAGTTATTATTTGTGCTGTGGAAATACTGAAAGAAAAATACACACTGACAGCACAATACCAGTGCTGCTGGATATATGCTTTGCTGAAAGTACTATTGGTTTTGTGTGGGTACTTCAATTATTCCAATAATAATTAAATAAAAAAAGGAAAAACAATAATAAACATAAGATGAGAAAATACTATTAAATATATGCAGTATCAGTAGTAAGAAATGTGATTAAAATTACTGATAGTAATAGTTGTGCCCTTCATTATGGACAATAGTATGAAGCAGCTCTCCAGCAGCTGCAAAAGGCTCTTAATCTCTGAATAATGGTAACTCACAATCAACACAAACTGACAACTTGATGTCTCAGAATGAGCCCTACCAATCGATTATATCGATTAATAAAGATATGCCAAAAATTTCTTTTCTTCCCAATTCCATTCAGTACCACCCTACGCATGATCTCATATCTGCCACGCTGATTTTCATTTCTGTCATGCTTTAAGATGGGGCTATAATGGATGCATTAAAAATTATTTCTTAGTTAAATGGTGATTTAGAGAATCTTCTGGGTGCAAACTGTCATATAGGCTACAGTAAAATATTTTCCATTATTCTTGCCTCTATTTTACTGGTACGAACTGTAAACAAAATTTACGCTATTAATGATGAAAATTCTCCTCAGAGATGATAAATATTGTTGAAATGAGATAGAATGGCTGCCCAAGACTTACCTTTGTGCTGTACCGCCGATAGTAACACAAATGAAGAAACGGGAAAAAAGGGGACAAAAAGAATAAGCTTTCGGAACACAGTTCCTTCCTCATGTGGGAAAGAAGGGAAGAAGACAGAATGGGAACGGAAGGGAAAGGTAAATCACATTAACGTCTCCTACCGGGACGAATAATTTTGCCTTCTTTCGCTTCTAACAAAAAGACAGTTAGACTTAGAATTATGCGGTTTGCGGCTTTGAATTTAGTGTAAAAAAAAAAAAAAAACGCGTAGATTGAGCTACGTTAAGTTGGATTAGCAGGAAAAAAAAATATTTTTCGTAAAAAATGGCCAATTTTCTCTGAAGGTCCTCTGATATGCAGAAAGTTCCAAAAATTGGAATCTCTCAAACGTGCTTATTTGGGCATGGAGTTTGTGTGTTCCATCGTGTAGTTATGAACCATGGTCAAAAAGGATTCATTGCTTCAATTTTACAACTTTCTAATGATTTTCAAATACTGAAAATTAACAAAAAAACATCTGTTTACACATTTTTCAATTCAATCAAATTTATGGGAAAAACCATGGTTCCTATACATATTTGCTGTGTCACACGATGAACAGAAAAGAATACCGAATAAACAAAAAATAATATATGCCTAACTTTTGTACAGAAACTGACTTTCCCGGCAATGGGACGATAATCGTACAATGTTTACACACTGAATATTCCAATAATCAGTATATTTCTGGTAGATAGTGAATTGTACACATATGTGGTATGTCCCACGATGAAAGAAAAGAATACTGATAAAGTGAAGTAATAAAAAGTTACTTTCGCCAAGAAAAATGACTTCAGATAACCTCGAAAACAATACATGCTAAATGCGAGTTTCCGGGCAACACATAGTTGTGCTTTTGCGTCTATAACAAACGAACCATTCAAGTTACGAAAACCGGCGTTGCGGCATTCGATAGAGCATAGAATGACGATTCCAAAGAGGTTTAACAAGTGTAATTTCTGTCCAGAAACCTGATGTCGGAGAAGCTCGAACGCAAAACACACTAATTGCACATACGTAACATACCGCATAGTTGCAATAAAACACTTTTGCAATCAAAGGGTGAGCTCTAAACCAATGCACCATGCACCATGCACCTGGCACCATGTTGTAGGGGAAGAAACGGGCAATTCCACAATGTATAACATCTCCATCCGGAACGCATATGGTCGGCGTCGAAGAGCACGTAAACATGAAGGCATTATTGCTTCTACCGGGACGAATAATTTTGCCTTCTTTCGCTTCTAACAAAAAGACAGTTACAAAGGTAAGTACTGGCCAGCCATTCTATCTCGTTTAAACCAAATTTACTGTAATTTGTCCAGGAAAGTTCACATTTTCAGATAAATATTCAGCAGACAATTTCAGCTTATGTCCAGAATATGAAAATGCAGCATGACTAACGTCGGTCAGTTGTAGAATATTGGAACATGTATTATGTTCGAATTTAATGACATTTCTCGAACTAAGAATCTGCTCTATAGGAATCAGCATGGGTTTCAAAAAAGGCGTTCGTGTGAAACCCAGCTCGCGCTATTCGTCCACGAGACTCAGAGGGCCATAGTCACAGGTTCTCGGGTAGATGCTGTGTTTCTCGACTTCTGCAAGGCGTTTGATACAGTTCCCCACAAATGTTTAATGAACAAAGTAAGAGTATATGATCTATCAGACCAATTGTGTGATTGGATTGAGGAATTCCTAGATAACAGAAAGCAGCAGGTTATTCTCAATGGAGAGAAGTCTTCTGAAGTAGGAGTTATGTCAGGTGTGCCACAACGGAGTGTCGTGGGTCCGTTGCTGTTCACGATATATATAAATGACCTTGCGGATAACATCGGAAGTTCACTGAGGCTTTTTGCGGATGATACTGTAGTATATAGAGAGGTTGTAACAATGGCAATTAAATCTCAATGTAGACAAGTACAATGTGCTGCGAATACACAGAAAGAAAGATCCTTTATCATTTAGCTACACTATAGCAGGGCAGCAACTGGAAGCAGTTAATTCCATAAGTATCTGGGAATAGTCATTAGGAGGGATTTAAAATGGAACGACCATATAAAATCAATCGTCGGTAAAGCAGATGCGAGACTTAGATTCATTGGAAGAATACTAAGGAAATGCGGTCCAAAAACAAAGGAAGTAGGTTACAGTACACTTGTTCGCCCACAGCTTAAATACTGCTCACCAGTGTGGGATTGATAGAGGAGGTAGAGAAGATCCAACGGAGAGCAGCACGCTTCGGTACAGGATCATTTGTTAATTGTGAAAGCGTTACGGAGATGATCGATAAACTCCAGTGGAAGACACTGCAGCAGATACGCTCTGTTGCTCGGTACGGGCTTTTGTCGAAGTTTCGAGAACATTCCTTTACCGAGGAGTCTAGCAGTATATTGCTCCATCCTACGCATATCTCACGAAGAGACCGTGAAGATAAAATCAGAGCCCACACAGAGGCATACCGACAATCCTTCTTTCCGCGAACAATATGTGACTGGAATAGGAGGGAAAATCGATAGTGGTACTCAAAGTACCCTCCGCCACACACCGTCAGGTGGCTTGCGGAGTATGCTTGTAGATGTAGATGATGATAATAATAATTAGATAGGGAACAACTCACCATAAGGACGAATGTTCAGCCGCGGACAGACACAAAAATTACAAAAACTCAAACACAATTCTAAATTATCGGCTGCGGCCTTCCTCAGACAGAGAACACTCATCACACAATCACACTCATCCATACACGTCAGCCATCTCTGACCGCCCTACACAAGAAAGAATGGAAGGAATCTTAGGGTTTAATGCCCCGTCGACTGCTTGTTCATTAGAGACGGAGCTCAAGCTAGGATTTTTGGGGAAGGATGGGGGAAGGAAATCAGCTGTGCCCTTTGGAAGGAATCATCGTGGTATTTGCCTGGATTGATTTAGGGAAATCACGGAAAACTTAAATCTGGATGGCTGGAGTCCACTGCCAACTCGCTCGGTGCCCAACACAGTGTTGGGCGGCCAGAGATGGCTGATGTGTGGATGAGTGTGCCTGAATGTTGGATGAGTGTTCCCTGTCTGAGGAAAGCTGCGGCCGAAGATTTAGAATTGTGTCTTTTGTGTCTGTTGACGGCTCAACATTCGTCTCTATGGTGAGTTGATCCCTATCTACATATTATTATTAACATTCCTTACTGGACCTTCCATTGAAGTTAAAATGCAGCACAAGTTGAAAATAGTAATTGTCATTTATGTTTCATACAAAAACCATAGGTACTGCAACTAGTTTTAAGCATGTTACATAAAAGAGATTTTCTTGGCGTTTCTGTTAAAAAAAACATCAATTTTAATGGAATCTGGTTACTTTACAGCTTGCATCTTAATGCAAGAGAACATTACAATGAATAATTTTCACCATAAATTGGAAGGAAACCAACACATTAATTAGCAATCTTGGGTAAAAGTTTTGATCAGCGGCATGGCCTAATGTATTTACGTAACGTGAAGTGGCAGTGTTGGCAACAGTCGCTGTGTATGCTGGGATGAATGGTGACACAAAATGTTTACAAGATGTGAAAATTAATGTGTTCACATTATGTTTGAATGATTTTATTTTCGAAATGAATCACAGCATTCTATTGTAGAAGATAGCACACTACAAAACTTTGTTTCTCCACATGCACTATCTTTCTGTTCAGATGTAACACTTTGTTGTTATATAAATCAAAATTTTTTCAACGTTAATAATGTGATAATACGCTTGCAACAATTTAATCTGTACTCTTCAGTTCCTGCTTAACCACTTCCTTTAAGATCACAACATATTCGTAAAAATCATAATATTCGCTCACAACAATTGAAGCTGTACTCTTAGGTTCCTGCCTAACCACAACCCTTAAAATCATGACATATTTGTATAAATAATATCCGTTGATGTATCCTTGTAAAGTCAGTAATTGAATTATCGTACACACCATAGTCTACTCGAAATGTACTATGTCGCCAACCTAAGACTGCTATGGGTGCACCACGATGCTGCCCATGCTGCTGAATGAGACTTTGGCCGACTGACGTAGCAAATCAAATATGCCAACACAAATCAATCTAGGAATATACACGTACATAACAAAAATAAAACTAGTGTAATACACAACATGCAACGGGGGGAAAAAATATGAAGTCATTTGTAAAAACAAAAATATTTCTTACACTTCCTGTTCTTCTTCTTTAATTTCCCCTCCTCCATATTCCACAATTTCTTCTTCGTTGGCAGAGATGGTGTAAGGAATAACTACCACTTCAGGACCCATCCTATTCCTGTTTCACCAGCAATTGAAGCATTACTCAGTTTACAAAATAACTAAATTACAATCACAACATATAAACAAAATCGTTAATTTAGTCACAATATGTAACAATGAAGCTCTAAAATAACTGATACATATTGTCCTAAGATGAAATTAACTAGCATAATAAATATTGTCCCAATATGAAAATAACTCATATATTGTAATAACATTGAAGTGGCAAAAGAATTCAGTAAAAAAAGAAAAGATTGTGCAGTAGTACGACACGATTGCCCAGAAGTAGGTTACTGTTTACATGATTTATAAAATTATGTGGTAGCCACGAGCAAATGATTGATCTCTATAGCGTATAAAACTAAGGCGTTAAAAGTTGACAATCACAAAACGATTTCTGATATTACTGAGTGTTGTATGTGGCTTAAATAATTAATATAGCTGATATATTAAATTGTTTGTAAGTTTGAACAAAATATACCTTTATCGTGAGTTCGCAAAATTAAGCATATAGGTAAGCTCTATGATGTCTTACCCAGTTTTATCGGCACTTAGAGTAGGTGAAGTATCTTGAATAGAAATACTTGGCTCGGCGTTAGGTTTCAGGACATTTGGCGATTCGAATGCATCTTCACTAAAATGTCTTTCACAGAGGTACAGCGTACGGTGAATTTCACTGTAGGGCTTGCTAAGCAAATCCAGTCTATTGCACTTCTTAATCCACAGTTCACATCTGCAAAGAAACAAACATTTACGGGTAATTACTTTATGTCAACATTCGATACCATAACCTACAAAAGCCAGTTTCGCACAATTCTTCCTGTTCGAGACATACAATTTTGCGTCCTCCGGGAACGGGAAAAAGTGCAGTTCCAACGTGTCGTGATTTGCTTCATGAGCTACGCAAGACTTCAAGGCACAGTTTACAGACATTTCAAACCAAAACAAACGCTTATAAACATTATCCAATATACTTAAGTACAATCACTCCATGTTGAGCAAAGATCTTCAGAATCTTCAATTCTTCTTGATTTGAAGTGCAACGTACTAGTACAACAGCACTACCAAAGAATAATGGCGGACCAACAATCGAATTTCTTCGATACTAATCTAAACGCGTAGTTCTGATGTATCGAGGTACCTTAATTCACGGAAAATTCATAAGAACAGTAGTTTCTTTTGAACAGACCATATTGTTTTAAAACAGTGTGTTTCCTCTCGTATAACAGATAAAAAACAGTAATCAAAGTTACTTTTGACACACTATTGGTATGATTTTCTTTTTGAAGAAACATTACTGTACAAAAAGTAATAGTAGTATATGTAGGAAAATATCTATAGTTGATTGTACAGTACGGTTAAATGTACCTAATTTTCGTCAGGTATCTGGCATGTATTTAAGTACAGAAATTTTTTTTATATGTTAAAGTCAACGAAACGAATTTCCGTAAAAGCTACCTCGAAAGAAAATTATGGGTAGAAAAATAGTATTCTGAGCATATATTTTTGGTGTACAACTTTACTTCACTAATATTGGCATTACTATAACATTTTTCTATTATCTTTCCATTGAGATATAATCTTTGGTCACGTTTCTAATGACGTTTTTGATTGGGCGAAACGTTTCAAGACGTGGCGTTTCTTTACATCCAAGTCTGCCAATCAGCTGGTTGATTACATTTTGGATAGGCGTGTCATTTGCGTTTACGCGTATATCTTTAATTTTAGAGTTATATGTACAAACTCGTACACGTCGCTGTGATTGAAAAGCAGTGAGGTTAGTTCATATGTGGTAGTTTCGGCGTGTTTACAAACCCAGTCTCGTAGAGGTTACTCATTTTCCTTGGAAACTATTGTCGCCTACAAGCTGTACTTTTAACATTTCGTTTCTGGAATTTGGAAGACGTGGAAACTCGTGATAGTCGGACGTCACTGTGTCAAACGGAGAACTCTTAATATACGGAGAAAGTCTGCCCCCCCCCCCCTCATCTCATAGTTCAAAAACAGTACATCTTGGAGAAAAACATACTTTATACCGCGAGACAAGAACCTAAGATGGATTTATATTCTGCTGCTATATGTTTTGGAGTGGCCATCGTGTCTGCAATAGTTGTGTATGTAGTGACTGTTTTCACAATGAAGGAAAAAACTTATGAAGAGGCAATAGCAGAACAGAGAAGTATGCCAGAAGAGAAGTTGCTTTTGGGCGGCAGTGCCAAAGACAAAAACAAGGAGAAAAAGCAAAAGAAAGCTGTTAAAAAAGTGAAAGAAAAAGCTGCTGATAGGGAAAAGACATTGCATTCTGAAGCACAGGTAAAAAGTTCTATGCCGTCGCAGAAAGTACACGTCGAATTTGGGAAACCAGAAGCCGAAGTATTAAATGAGCAGGCAACGGTAAGATTCCTTAAAATTATTCTTTTGTGGGTTTTCCAAGAATAAGCTAGTGCTTTCCGCTTAATTGCATGTCTGAGAAGTTTGTAGAATTATTTCAAGCAGTCGACGAACCTGAGATTTTTGGGCTTTTTGTTATTGATATGTCATTGCACTGGGTGTCCACCTCCTGAATTTTGGTTTGGGTGCAGTGTGCACAGATATGAGGACATTTTTCTCGTAGTGATATGGTTTTCTTCAACTAACTTTATAAAAATCGGCTACACAGATTGGCTGTTAAACTGATATGTAACCTGTGGTTCCTTAAAGGTGGATCATTTAAGTACAGTTAATCACTGTAATACAAGCACTCTGATGATCTGCTAATGGTTTTTATTTTGTGTATTTGTTGATCATTGAAATGATTTGCATGTTTTAGTTGAAGTTGAGTTTTTCACATTTATGCAGTTCAAAATGTTTATAAGTTCACTGTTATATAATTGTGATGCTGACATTTGTCACTTTAGCCATTTATGATTACGGGCATTATAAATGTAGAATAATCTGCATTTTGGGTGAGAGATTTGGGTCACGTAGTCTATATCAAGGAACATCAATTTGTAATTACTCTGTTATGGTAATCTGCATGCTCTTACCTGGGTGTCATAAAGTGTATGTGGTTCACAATGTTTGACTGAATTTCTTGTTTTTCAAAAGACTTGTTTATATTCCATATTTATGAAAAGTCACTACTCAAATGCCTTGGAGAAATAGTTGCTCTATTATTACTCTTTGCTTGGTTTATGGGTATAAACATGACAGAGCCAGATGTGCTATATTTGCAGGGTGATAGTAAAAAGAAGAAAAAGGTGAAAGTCAGACCAATATTACTGAATAAATCTGAGCCTACAGTTATAGCTGATGAACCTGTAGAAGCAGTTACTCAAAATCATTTCGAAGAAATTCTTCCGAAAGATGACCTCCTGCTTAAACTCAAAGGAAGTGTGAGTCTCCATAAACTATTTGATGGCTTAATATATCCCTCAACATATGTTTAATTTTCCATTAGTGCATTGTTTGCATGTGTCTGATGTGTTAATGACCATCAAATCTTGATGGAAGTAGGTATAAATGTTGTCTGGTGAAGGGGTGTCACTGCTTCTCATAGTATGTAGCATGGGTGTGGTTGTATGTAGCTTGCTAAATCACAGTGCTTTTATTCTTATTGTAAATTAAATGAATCTTGTGTGATAAGATGGTCATTCCACAGTGTAGTCTAAGATTCTAGCATTTGTCTGCAGAATGAGTGCCAGTCACTATAAACATAGATGGCTAAAGTCTCAATCAGCGGCATGGGTAGCGTCGCAGTGTGTCCCTAGCAGTGTTAGGTTGGCAACGTAGTACATTTCGAATAGCCTGTGGCATGTATGATAATTCAATTACTGACTGTTAAAGAGTACATCGGCAAATATTATTTTTACAAATATGTCATGATATTAAAGGATGTGGTTAGGCAGGAACCGAAGAGTAGAGATTAAATTGTTTTACCAAATTATGAACATTGAAATAATTATTGTAATTCATATCATTTGACACACACACACACGCGCGCGCGCATATGTATTTAGATTTACATAACTACAAAGTGTTACAGCTGAAGAGAAAGACAGTGCATGTCGAGAAACGTAGTTTTGTAGTGTGCAATCTTCTACATTAGAACGCTGTGATTCATTTCAAAAATAAAATCATTCAAACATAATGTGAAGGCATTAATTTTCACATCTTGTAAACATTGTGTGCCACCATTCATCCCAGCGACTGTTGACAACAATGCCGCTTCACGTCACGTAAATACATTGACTTCTTTCAGGTAATTTAATGGAGACGATTCCACCCGTTGACTTTGATACGTGTATATGTCTATTCTGATTGATTATATGTCATAATTTTAAAGGATACGGTTATGTAGGCACTTAAGAGTGTACACAGCTTAATATATTAAAATGAACAAGTGACGATGGCACTGTGATGCTCAAGTGTTCGGAATGTACCGATAGTAAGCCGCAACTGCGATATGCAAAGATTCTTCCAAATTACCAGTAAAATTTCAATGAGGCCTGGGATTTTAATTAAAATCTTTAATCAACTGAAATGTGGTTTATTGGCAGTTGGCTACGACTGACACCATGGGTCAAATTAGACGGGTGGAATAGTCTTATAAAAATTATGCCATTCTTTGTAGTTAGTAGCAGTCAGTACTACTCAAAATTTTGTTACTGCATATGAAATGTAGATAATACTGAAGAAACTGCAAAAGGATTGAAAATTATATGGGGACTGGCTAAATTAAAGAATTCAGAGGTTCTTCAATTTCAGATGTAGCATTAGGCAAGTACTGCCTGAAACAGAAGGGATCATAATACAGTGGAATGAGTAGTTTTGAGAGTTGAAAATAATTATAATGGTGGATTAAAAAGGTGGAAAGAAAATGTCTAGTGGAATACTTAAGTAGTATTAGCAGTACTTACCTTAGGCTGGTATTACATGGGCAATTTTTTGATTGAATCTTTGACATAAAAATATGATCAAAAGTTCGCTAAAAAGAGCTGTCATCGTATTTTTGATCATATTTCAAGATGGCTCACAGTAGACACACATTATCACACACTGTCATTGCTACTATGAAAACTGTATTTTTAAGAAAAAAGACTTGCGTACTTGGGTGAAACAGTGGAAATCATTTTGTGTTGTGGAAGCTGCAAGCGGAAGGTACCAAGTCATATACAAATTACTGGAGAAAGGATTATACAATGTATCGGTATTTACCCAGTAAAGTGGCTCCACACATTAAAAACCAGTATATGCACGTGAAAAGTCAATATCGGTAGAAGACAGGTTTAGAGTGACACAGCAATTATTGATACTGGGATTAAATTTCAATTGCAGCATGGTGCTGTAACAGGCTTATGTTGACAATGATATGTTCGCAATATGAGGAGGATTAACTTACTGGCCAGACAAGGGCGCATACCTATCAACAACAGAGCAGGTATACATCTACATACATACTCCGCAATTCACCGTAAGGTGCGTGGCGGAGGGTACACTGTACCACTACTAGGCATTTCCTTTCCTATTCCACTCCCAAATTGAATGAGTAAAAAAAGAATGCCTATATGCCTCCATACGAGCTCTAATTTCTCTTATCTTGTCTTTGTGATCTTTACGCGAAATGTAAGTAGGCAGCAGCAAGATCATACTACACTCATCTTCAATTTCCGGCCCTCTAAATTTACTTAACAGAAATTCACGAAATCCCCAATTGAGTTGCCGGAGCATATCCGTGACACTCGTGCAGTGGTCGAACCTACCAGTAACAAATCTAGCTGCTCGCCTCTGAACCGCCTCTGTGTCTTCCTTCAAACCAATCTGATGCGGGTCCCAAATACTTGAGCAATACTCAAGACATGGTCGTACAAGCGTTTTATACGCGGTCTCCTTTACAGGTGAAGTACATCTTCCTAAAATTCTCCCAATAAACCGAAGTCGGCTGTCTGCCTTACTCACAACTGTCCTTACATGCTCGTTCCATTTCATATCGCTCTGCAATGTTACGCCTAGATATTTGAACGACGCGACAGCATCAAGAAGCTCGCTACTAATGCTGTATTCGAACATTCTAGGATTTTTTTTCTACTCATGCGCATCACCTTACATTTTTCTACATTCTTCACACCAACTAGAAATTTTGTCTAAGTCAACCTGTATGCTATTACAGTCAGTTACAGACGATACCTTCCCATACACCACAGCATCATCAGCAAACAGCCGCAAATTACAACTTACTCAGTCCATCAGATCATTTATATAGATAGAAAATAATAGTAGTCCTATCACACTCCCCTGGGGCAGGCCTGACGATACACTCGTCTCTGATGAACACTCACCGTCAAGAACAACGTACTGCGTTCTATTACTTAGGAAGTCTTCCAGCCAGTCACAAATCTGTGAACCTATTCCATACGCTCGTATCTTCGTTAGCAGTCTGCAGTGTGGAACCGCGTCGAACACCTTTTTGAAGTCGAGAAAAACACAATCCGCCTGTTGCCCTTCATCCATGGCTCGCAAGATGTCATGTGAGAAAAGGGCAAGCTGAGTTTCAAATGAACAATGGTTCCTAAACCCGTGCTGACCATCCTCCAGTGGAATTGCGGTGGATTTTTTGACACCTGCCGACCGCGGTGGCCGAGGAGACTGAGGCGCTTCAGTCACGGTCTGCACGGCCACTACGGTCGGGGGTTCGAACCCCCTGTGGGCATGGATATTTGTGCCGTCTTTAGTATAAGTTAGTTCATAAGTAGTTTGTAAGTTTAGGGACTGATGACCCTGTAGTAAAGTCCCATAAGCTTAACGAACTTTTTTTTTGACACCTGGCTCAATTATGACAACTTTTAAGCACCACACCTGCTTTCTGTATTGCCCTCCAGGAGACTCGGTTCCCGGCATTGCGGACCCCTGCACTTTGTGGTTACAGGGGATACTACAAAAGTCGCAGCGTTTATCATCGGGTGTCAGGTGGAGTCTGTGTCTACATCCTTAACTCTGTTTACTGTGAACCCGTACCCCTTCATACACCTTTAGAAGCTGTGGCTGTCAAAGTAAGGATACCACATGACGTAATTATCTGGAGCTTATCTCTCCCAGCAGATAATATTATATCACCAAACATATTAGCTGCACTGATATGCCAACTCCCCCTGACTTTTCTTCTACTGGGCGATTTTAATGCCCACAACCCCTTGCGGGGTGGTGCAGTAACAAGTGGACCCGGCAGAGACATCGAGAACTTAATATCCCAGCTCGACCTCTGCCTTTTAAACACCGGTGCCCCCCACGCACTTGTGTGGCGCACGGCACTTTCTCGGCTATTGAATTGTCGGTTTGCAGCCCTGGTCTCTTACCATCTGTCAGCTGGGGGATGTGTGATGATTTGTGTGGTAGGGAGCACTTTTCTATCTTTCTGTGACTATGCAATCGTCAGTGCCCAGGACACTCCCCTCGATGGGCTTTAAATAAGGCAAATTGAGAGGACTTCCGTCCTGCTGTCACTCTTGAACCGCTCCTGAATGATACGATTGACATAGTGGTAGAGAATGTCAGTAAGACGATTGTATCTGTTGCTGAGCATGCAATCCCCCATTCATCCAGTTGCTCCCAGAGAAAGAAAGTGCCTTGGTGGTCGTCGGGAGTTGCGGACTCCATCAGAGCATAGGTGTGCTTTTCAGCACCATAAGCACCACCCATTGCACTCTAATCACATTTAAACTCCTCCGAGCTTGTGCTTGGCAGATAATACAGAGGTGCAAACAGGGATGTTGGGAGTGGTACGTCTCCATCATAGGGTCGGTACCTCCCCTTCCCAAGTCTGAACGAAGATCCAATGCCTGTATAGACACCAGACCCATACAGCAATTCCTGGGATCTCTATACGTGGATCTGTCTGTACAGATAACGGCGCCATTTTGTATAGTCTTCCATATGACACGGTCGCCTTCGGATAACTGAATGGCTGGTTTGAGGAACCTGGTAGTTGGTTTCCTCTATCCACTGAAATGCATATGAC
Source organism: Locusta migratoria (assembly GCA_026315105.1). NCBI lineage: Eukaryota > Metazoa > Arthropoda > Insecta > Orthoptera > Acrididae > Locusta > Locusta migratoria. The sequence continues at coordinate 564,094,550 of CM048747.1, read as the reverse complement.
TTCATTTCTTCTTGCAGGGACTAAATAACTTTGCAAAAAACACTTTGAACTGAGAATACAATTAAATCAAGAGTTTTTTCATCTTAAGCCGTGTATTATAACATTAATTCTTTCTTACAATGTTGGATGCGTAAATACAAATTTGAGTAATTAAAGTTTGGAACTAGTTTCCATCCGACTTTCACGGTATGTCCCTTAATACTGATAAAACAAAAGAACAATGTAAACACCATTTCTCTTGCAATGTCTGTGCAGCGTCTTAATTATTCTAAGGCAGCGCACCTTTCATTTCCAAAGTCATCACTTGGATTCTTCTTTTAACATTTTCTTGCTCCCTGCAAACAATATTACAGGCGCACAGTTGTCTGTTTCGTTAATAAAATGGTTGATAGCAACTATCTTCTGTCGGGAACCAATGTAACGACCATTCCATCATTACATTACAACGCCAGTCTGAGGTGTATAAAGTTCCATTTAGTGAGTGGGAGTTTCTCATTGCTAGAGATGTGGGCCGGGGATATTCCCAGTGGGAAGGAACTTGGGAATATTGCCGGGAATATTTCTTTACCTGGGAAGATTACAAAAAAATTGGGAATTTATGAAAATTTTTAGATTTTGTAACTTTTAACACTTATTAACAGATAAAGAACCTTATAACTAGGTTATCTAAGTAAATTCATACATTTTAATCGAAGATATATAATTCTCTGCATTAACTTCCTTCCTAATTGTATGCAGAACATCATTTACTTAAAGTGTGGTGAAAAAAGTAATTTGAAATATTCACTAGCGCTACAATTTTTTGGCAAACCCCACATTCCTCTGAATGAAACCTAAACTCACAAAATATATCTCTGGAGGTGTAATTCTCAACTGGCAGTCATCTGTAGTATTTTTTATTTTTTCCATACCAATGACTAGAGGTGCTTCACTTTCAGAATTCAAAGAATCCTCAATTCCTGCGATGAATCATGATTTATAAAATATTATTTTCTAAAATACTGCTATCAATTTCAGTTTTACAATCTTTAATGTTTTAAAGTGTTTTATGTTAATAAAATCACTTGTATTATCAAGTAAATCATAAATCTCGGCCGGTTTATATGCATAATTTTTCCCCAAATTGCCATTTTCATTGACTAATGTTTACAAATTTCGCACCAGTTTATTTTGAATTTTATAGCCTAAAATGTCACTAACATTGAAAGAAAACTTAACAAACTGAATAAACAAACCCCCCTCCCTGAATAAACAAACCTCCCTCTGTATTTTAGTATTTAGTAGTAACTCACTAGATGGTATATCAATACTATAAATTCAGTTTTTCTAAAGGTTGATTATTTTTTAGGTTGGCAGTTCTAGGAAACATAAGAATTGTAAATTTTAATGCTTCTACATCTACACGGCATACCATATGTAAGTGTCTGGCAGGTGGTTCATCGAACCACTGTTATATTATTTTACCTCCCATTAAATTCTCGAATAGCACGCGGGAACAATGAACACCTGAATCTCTCCGTTCGGGCTCTGATTTCTCGTATTTTATTCTGATGATCATTTCTACCTATGTAAGTGGGAGTCAACAATATATTTTCGCATTGGAAAGAGAATGTTGGCGATTGTAGTTTCGTAAGTAGCCCACACCACAGTGATGAGTGCCTTTGTTGTAATGATTCCCATCCCAGATCCTGTATCATTTCCGTAACGCTGTCTCCCCTGAATTGTGACAATACGAAACAAGCTGCCCTTCTCTGGACTCTTTCAATGTCCTGTGTAAAACCCACCTGATAAGGATCCGACACTGGGCAGCAACACTCCATAAAAGGATGGACAAGCATAGTGTATGCAGTTTCTTTAGTAGTCATGTTGCATCTTTTATGGATTCTGCCAATAAAACGCAGTCTCTGGTTCGCCTTGCCCACGACATTATCTAAGTGTTCTTTCCAATTTAAGTCAGAAGTAATTGTAATTCCTAGGTATTTTGTGGAGTTTATGGCCTTCCCAATTGATTGATTTATCATGTAAACAAACTTGACAATGGCAGAAGAGTTCTGTCGAAAGCTCATGGGCAGTAAACCACATGGTGCGGCTTGTAACCCGAGATTTCATTAAAGTTTAACATATTTCTTTTTGTACTCATGTGGACGACTTCACACGTCTCATTATTTAGAGTCAACTGCCGATTCTTACACCATACTGATATCCTGGGAATTTATGAATTTCACAACATTACTCAGTGCCCTTGTGCACTGCCCCAGGGCCCGACAGAATCAACACTCAGATGTTGAAGCATCCATCTGACGCTTCTAAGAGACACGTTCTAGCCTTGTTTAATCGGATCTGGATTGGAGGTTTCTTCCCGTCACATTTCTCCAATGAGAAAACAGTCCGCTTCAACTTCTGGCAATACAGAGTTCCTTCCACCATCTCTATATCTAGGCCCCGTTGCCTTCCCATTCGTGGAGACCGGAATATTCTTAGGACTAACGCTGGATAGAAAACTTTGTTGGTATCTACACGTGTCTTCTCTGGCTGACCGTTGTACACGTTGCCTTAATGTCCTCATGTTCTTAGCGGTACGTCATGGGGGGCTGATAGAACCATCCTTCTTTACCTTTATTGGTCCATAGTCCGATCGAAGCTGGATTGGGTGTACGAAATAACCTGCCCATAAAAATGCAAGCTTCTCATTGCATATGCAGTGCCCCACAAATCGCATCTTTATGGCTAGTGTATAGTGGATACTACTACAAGGATTAGTGCAGTTATTTGGTAATTCAAGGTGAAGGAAATATGTATGCCTGGACTCCCAATGTATGCTTAACTTGCTGGAGACTTGTGTATGCCCCAGAATAATAAACGCTTAACTGATAACTGAATTGCTGCAGTTTGTGGCAAGGAGATTGTTGATACAAAACAATAGTTACATTGATTTATTTATTACTAGCTTAAACCCGTGGCTCCGCTCACGTGTTGGTTGTTTATGATAGATAAGCTATATTTCAGTAGTCTCAGAGACTGAACAGTAAGTAGTGTAGATCAAATCACACGTAAAAATGCACTCGTTTCGAAGAATCCGTTCACGAAATTCAACAATAATAATTGTAATAATATCACAGATCGATCACTTGATGTTATGCGTGAAACCTCAGATCGATTTTTTTTTTTAGAGATGTATTAAAAGAAATTTTTTTACTGCTTTATTTATTTATTCTTATATTTCCTTATTTGTATGCTTATCCTTACAGAGAAAGAGCTGCAGGCATTGTAGCATGCATAGACCACAGATATGCTCTGCGGCATCATGTTTCGCTGTATGTAACCTCCTGACTTCCAACCACCATATCTTCCACCCCCCTTACAGCTATCGGCATGGAACTGCTACGATATACAACTGGAGACTTTGGACAACAATTACACACAGATCGTTTGCGTTCTGTAGTTTTCGCTGCAGAGCGAAATATTAACACACGCACACACGTAGAATTTTATATACACTGATAACTTTCCACCCAATATACTTCACCATTTTATCATTATCAACCCTCAAGCAACAATGCAATCAATAAAACCATTTTCAAAGCGTAAATATAATATTCAAAGAGTAATTATTGTTCCGCATTTCGCGTTATGTTCTTCAAATTACTACATATCCATCAATTTGCTATAAAACCGTGCCTAAAACCTTCCTCAGGTAGAAATTAGTAACCGTTCAAATATTTAAGTCTCTGCGTCTTGTAGTTCGGACGTGATAAGCGCACACCAAACACACATTCACACTGATAGATTATATATGATACGAATATTAAGACGAAAAATTCCTAGCAGGAAAAATTAAATATAAAAAATAGACAAAGATTACTCACCAGGCGAAGGAGCACAGGTAGTTATAGTAGCACAAATAAACAAACACACACACACACACACACACACACACACACACACACACACACACACACACACACACAAACACAAGCTTTCACAACCCAGTTGCTTCTTCAGGCAGAAGGGAGGAGAGGGAAAAGGAAATGAGGATTTTAAGGAAGGGAGTAAGGAGCCATTCCAATCCCGGGAGAGGAAAGACTTACCTTGGGGGGGGGGGGGGAAATGGAGGGTAAACAAATGCACACACACCCACACATTCACACAGACACAAGTACACCTAGGCAGACATACTGTAGAAAGCAAAGAAGTTAAGAAGTTAGACAGAAAAACCACTTGAGGCAGAGGCTCTGTCCAGAAAACCGATGCAAAGATGTTAAGATGGTGGGTTGGAATTCGAATTTAGCGGAGGTTGAGACCAGGTGGGCAACGGGAAGAGAGAATATGCTGAAGGGCTAGTTCCCATCTCCGGACTTCTGAAGGATTGGTGTCAGTGGGAATTATCCAGATAACCCGGACGGTGTAGCACTGTGCCAAGATGTGCTGGCCGTGCACCAAGGCGTGTTTAGCCACAGGGTGATCCTCGTTACCAACAAACACTGTCTGCCTGTGTCCATTCATGCGAATGGACAGTTTGTTGCTGGTCATTCCCACATAGAACGCTTCACAGTGCAGGCATGTCAGTTGGTATAGTAAGTGGCTCTGCCTTTGATTGTGTACACCTTCCGGGTTACGGGACTGGAGTAAGTGGTGGTGGAAGGGTGCATAGGGCAGGTTTTACAACGGGGGCGGTTACAAGGGTAGGAGCCAGAAGGTAGGGAAGGTGGTTTGGGGATTTCATAGGGGTGGACTAGGAGGTTACGGAGGTTAGGTGGGCGGCAGAAAGACACTCTCGGTGGAGTGGGAAGGATGTCATGAAGGATGGATCTCATTTCGGGGCAGGATTTAAGGAAGGCATATCCTTGCTGGAGAGCCACATTCAGAGTCCGCTCCAGTCCCGGAAAGTATCCGGTGACAAGAGGGGCACTTCTGGGGTTCTTCCGTGGAAGGTTCTGGATTTGGGGGGATGAGTAAGTGGCTCTGGAAATTTGCTTCTGTACCAGATCAGGACGATAGATGCTGGATGTGAAAGCTGTTATTAGGTTGTTGGTGTACTGGTTCAGGGATTCGGGACTGGAGCATACTCGTTTGCCACAAAGACCTAAGCTGTAGGGAAGGGAACGTTTGATGTGGAATGGATGGCAGCTGTCATAGTGGAGGTACTGTTGTTTGTTTGTTGGTTGGTTTGATGTGGACGCATGTGTGAAGTTGGCCGTTGGACAGATGGAGGTCGACATCAAGGAAAGTGGCATGGGATTTAGAATAGGACCAGGTGAATTTGATGGGAACAAAGGAGTTGAGGTTGAAGAGTAAATTCTGGAGTTCTTCTTCACTGTGACTTTCCACATTGTAAACGTGGACCTGCTGTGACAGCGACTCCTCTGCTGCTATGGCGCCCAATAACACAAATTGTTAAGATACCTCCTACACAGCAATAGATAGTTCTGTGGCTCCATCTCCACCCTATCTGACGATGTGCTAACAGCGCGAAACGCGTTATTGGAGAATAAAATACTGTAACAGAAACTGAACATTTTTTAATTAACTAATGTAACTTGTCGTCTGAGATGTGGTGGAGCTATATTACAGAGAATGGAGAGCCAGGGCAGTGGGTTCTATTTTATGGTCCCAGATATGATCCTCGTGGTGTTATTTAGCTCAGTGTCCACTTTGGCTGTATGGCTGCTGTTACGCCAAATATGACTGCGGTACTCTGCAATAGAATACACCAGTGGCGAAGAAGAGATCTTCAGAGTATGTGCATCAGCTCCCCAGCTAGAATTGACAAGCTTTTGAATGATAATGTTTCTTGTTCGTATCTTAGCTGCTGTTTAAGTGAGATTTGAATGTGAGTGATCTGTCCAGTCTGATGCCAAGGTATTTTGGGTCTGCATTGTGGTTTAACTTTTTGTTATATTGTTAAATCTACTATAGGCTATATGAATGAACTGCTTCTGAGATGATGACATAATGTTAAAATAAATAATTCTGACAAGGAGACCACATGGGTATCAGATTTTAGAATTTTTTTATATTTATGATACTGATGTTCAGGACTTAAATATCAATCAGTGAAAGGTTTTCGACGCAAATCTAAAATATTCTCAAGAAAATCTACTTTGTAAAGTTTTGCAAGTACACATAAGAACCAATAATTAAAAGAACTGCAGCAAATGTCGGTGTAGATCAAGTGGTAGTGTTCTGGCCTCTCAACCATAGTTCGTGGCTCGATTCCCACTGTGACAGATATTTTGTCGTTGTTATCAAATTCAGTTATATAAAATGATTTTGGCATTTCTAATTCTTTTGTCAGCTGAACATCTTGACATCATCTAAAACGATGGTTGAGTAGGTTACCGTATTGGAAAGCCATTAGTAGTACGGAGATGACTTTCCAAGAACAGCATTGTAGTTCTTCACAAACTGAACAATCATTCTTGTCTACCTTTGTCAACAAATAGTGAAGCCAATATTGTAAAAAATGTAACTTAAGTTTTTTGATTGAAACCGTCATTATGAACTACCTTCTATAAAAGAGAAGAAGAGAACGAATAAACAAAATACACAATTTTTTCCTAAAAATAAGTGTTAGAGCACAGTGGGGGGGATTATCAATGTATTCGAACAATCAACCCTATGGTTATAACGCCAGAACGTTAACACCTGAGCCACACCAACAGACGCTGCAATTGCTTTAATTATTTTCGAAGTTAGATTTTTTGAGAATTTTTGAGAGTTGTCAAATGGCTTTTGGGTGATTGAGTTCTGAATTTCATGTACAATAAATATCAAAAAATTTTAAGATCAGATACCCATGTGGTCTTGTGAGAAGCTAGATAAATAACATTCAAATTTCTCTAAAAGTCTCGTGTGTCCCAGACTTACTTATGTACCCACAATTAGAATTAAATATGTTAAATGCAGATGAAATGAAAGTTTAAAGGAGATATCTGGGTTTGGATAAAAAATGACTGTCACAAGTGTACTTTACAGAAATTTCTCTACTGGGTGTCCTTCATTCGGATCTCTAGATTCTCACGGAACACCTCTGCACTCTTTTTGCAATGGTACCTCCGTTGTCATTCTAGTCCGCTACTTTCCTTCATCCCTCATCCCACAATATTTCCAACGATAACCAGTCGCTTCCACACCTGACTCCTCGATGATGATAATCTCCTGGGAGTTTTAACCATATTTGGCTCAGAAGTGCCCCCCCCCCCCCACCCTCAGTGAAGGAACAGCAATATTCCCGCGAGAGACCACGAACACCAACTGCCGGCGTGGCATAGGGGATAGCGTCACGGAATGCGGAGCAGAAGGTCGCTGGTTCAATCCCGCCCACCGGCAAAAATTTATTTCTTTGTAATTTACAATTCCAGAAGGTTCTACATCTTTCTTATGTTCACTTGTAAAATCTACTTGTTTCTTATGTTAACTGTTGTTCTAATTTCTGGTAAATTCTGTCTGTGTATAAAAAGCAGAGCACTCTGCCTGAGAGGCAGTCAGTGCTGCGTGTATGTTGAGTTCGTAATAAACGTGCTTTCAGTATAAGTGCTGTGTTTAGTTGCCTTCGAAGTGAAGCCTACTTCCATTGCAACGTGACAATATAATTTCGTCCTTACACCGAGTAAGGATCCATCAGCCCTTGTTACCAGCCGATAAGTCTGTCAGACATCTCTCAAATGTGTTTGGGAAGTGGTCCTGTGGATCATCTTATTTAGGACTATTTGTCTCCTTACTAGTTTGGCTTCTGAGAGGAGAGGTCTCCGATAGATTAGTTACTTCAGTTGCAAACCACAGTGGGCAGGCTCTAGGAGAGCCACAACCCTTGATAGTAAACACCATATAATTAAGAGGACTTCTGTATTACATTCTCCCCTCTTTCAGTGGGAATCTACCATCCTCGGACATCTTCGTAATAACCATACTCCACCTGTTTATTCCATAATGTCCACCTCCCCCCATCCTTCATACTGCCAGTGGAGAGGGAGATGGGCAAGATTCAGGGTGATCCATATCTTACTGAACTTGTGGCTCTTTGCCGTAAATATGCTCTTCTGCTGCCATAGATACGCCCTCCGACTGCCGTGGGCATTAGCTCGTAACATTTAGCTTCTTTAGGAAGGTGGCTTCTCCTGCAGATTTAAGTATCTGAATTTCCCCCACAGTTCGTGCCGTTTTGGGAGGCCTTTAATGTTTTTCCCACCCTGGCCCCTTCGTTTTTCTGCTGTTCTTTTCCCTTCTACTGGACAATGCTCTTATCCCTCAGTGATCACAAGACCAATAACCTCACTCTGTGTGGTCCCATCCACTCGTCTACTCCCACCCCATCCTCATCTCCAACCAATAGAAAGTGTCGGGTATTGAGACTGAGAGCTTATTTTAACAAAATGGATGATAATAAATATTTGAGATGGCCAACCAATAATGATACAGGATCATATGCTGTATGTACATGGCATTTTATATATATATATATATATATATATATATATATATATATATATATATATATACTAAAGTACAGGCTGGTCGATAGGAACACTAAACACACACAAAAACACACAACCATTCGAGCTTTCGCCACCAGTGGTGGCTTCTTCGGGAAAAAGAGGGAGGAAGGAGAGGAGAAAGGAAAGGATACGGGTTTTAAGGAAGTGGAAAAGGAGCCATTCCAATCCCAGGAGTGGAAGGACTTACCTTAGGGGACAAAAAGGAAGGTAAACAAATACACACACACTCACACATATCCACATCCAAACACACTTAGGCAGACATTTGTCTGCCTAAGTGTGTTTGGATGTGGATATGTGTGAGTGTGTGTGTATTTGTTTACCTTCCTTTTTGTCCCCTAAGGTAAGTCCTTCCACTCCTGGGATTGGAATGGCTCCTTTTCCACTTCCTTAAAACCCGTATCCTTTCCTTTCTCCTCTCCTTCCTCCCTCTTTTTCCCGAAGAAGCCACCACTGGTGGCGAAAGCTCGAATGGTTGTGTGTTTTTGTGTGTGTTTAGTGTTCCTATCGACCAGCCTGTACTTTAGGTAAGTCAAAAATCTTTATTTTATACAATTTTCCTACCTGGAAGGTCTCCTTCTATAAAATATATATATATATATATATATATATATATATATAAACAAGTTATGTAAAATTCTGGTAATAGAAAGACATTCAGGTGGAAATGGAAGTTTCTTTGAGCAATATTAATGTACTGATGCTTTATCATTCATTCACACATCTAACAATGATTTAAAGATGACCTCTGTTGTAAACGAGATCTTGATTATTTCAGACAACAAATAGTAATGTTTAAGTGTGGTCTTAACTTTTAGTGCATTGAACTTGAGGAAATGACAACCAGTGGCTAAATATCTATTAAAATTGCTAAAACATGACAGATCAGCATATTTGATTAGTCCACTAACATGGAGAATGGAAAAAAGTTGCAGTTTCATTTGGAGATGAACCAGTATGTAATAGTGATTAGACAATTACCAGTGGTATTTTGTATTTATGTACATGAAATTGCAGGAGTTTTTCTTGTGCATTTGACAATTTTTGGTTTCTTCAGTTACCTTACTGTGTTAATAAGAAGCCATTTACTGCTAATATAACAAGCTGATTACATATGTTCACTGAATGAGAGGAAAAAAGGGTTGCACCTATGGGACCATGCACCTATTTGTTGAGTATACTTATGTAGTACTTCCCACAGTAAAAAATACTGCAACCTGCCACAAGTGTTTTAGGAACCCCCCCCCCCTTTTTTTTTTAACCATATTAGTTTCAGACAAATATCAACTGGTAGCATTCATTACTGGAAGAATATTGCATTTAAAACTTGATGAGCAATTGTCTTTTACACATTAAGAGTTTTTACTTTATTTAATGATCGATTCTAAACTAATAAGTCCAGCTCAGTCCAGAAACTAGAAACAATACATTAAAAAACATCACTAAAAACTTGTGTAAGGATGCATTATTTTCTACAGTGTAATTTATCAAAACACATCCAATCACTTCCAATAAAATGTTGATATGTAGAAGTATTTATTTAACCTTTTTTTACAGCGAGAAGATTTGAGACAGAGTCCAGAAAAGAAAACATTGCCACATGGGCGTGAAACGGCAAATACAGATACAGCAAAAGTAACAGCAGTTTCTGTAAAGGCTGTCACAACAGGAAACAGTGATATACCTGTCTCTCAAGCAGTAGAAAAGAAAAAAAGTGAAAACAATGTGATGGACACAAAAGATTGCACTGAACAGAATAAATCTAATAAAGCGTCACCATCCAAGTCTGCAAAGGCCAATGAAAAAATGTCTGTTAAAAGTGAAGAAAAGAAGCAAGTAACAAAATCTGAAAAGCAGACTGCCAAAAATGATAAAAACATAAACCGAAACGATAAACCAAAACACAGCAAAACGGAAGAATCTGGTGACAAAGGCAACAGAGCTGTTGTAAATGATTCAAAGGTATTGTCAGTAAATGAGAAACAACAGTTCAACAAAATGGAGACAAAAGCTCTTGCTACTTCAAAGACAGAGGAAAAGCAGTCACATATAAATAAATTAGAAAGAGAGACAGAAATTAAAGAAGCTTCCCTCAGAAATGAAAAAATAGGAACACAAGCTGCTCAGCCAGAGATGTCTGCTCCTGTTGCTGCTCCAGCTGCTAAAAAGAAGAAAAAGAGTGAATTGGCAACACTGCAACAGATGAGTGAGTATAATTTTACTGCTTCACTTGCCTACTGATAATACAAATTACTGCGAATTTCGTTAGTAGCATTTTACAATAAATATATTCCTGTCAGCATACAGGAGTAGTGGAATTAATTAAAAATTAATCGTGTAGCTAAGCAAAGTGGCGCATTGTCGCATTGAAGATGTGAGATTTGTTCAGATTCACATCACCTTCAGTCTTGATCATGTGAACCTTTTTTCATCACTGTGGCATGTCATTTCCATTCAGTGTTGAGGGTGCAAGATAAGTTTGCTTTGAATATTTCTACGATATTGACAAAGTCCATTTTGTGACCTGGAATAAATTCATCCCATAACTTACTTTCTCTCTCTTCCGGACACTCATTTTCTTTCACCCTCCTGATTGACATGATAAATCATTAGCAACTAATAAATTTTATGCCAGAATTATTACCACACTTTCAAATGAGCCTCCTGGAGACTAAACTTTCAACCTCACAGTTGAGGGTTTCCACGGGGGGATTTTCTTAATCCACTTATGGTGAATGTTAGCATGTTCCCAGTTTTCTACTCCATCCTCGCCCAAACAGTTCATGGTTGTTCTCTAATGATCTGGGTGACTGAATGTTAAATCCTAATCTTTAACCTTCCCAATTTTCTTTTCTAAAATCTATCAGCAGTGAAAAAGATGTGCTAGAATATGTAATAATTACTGGGGATGTATAAGAATATTTCTAAAGATTTTATAATTAAAAGCTTAACACTGCAATAAATATATGAAGAAAGAAACAAAGTTGCTTGAATAGGGCCCAGGCCACAATATTAGCAATCTACTTGCTCACATACTATGTTAATGCAGCTTCAAAAAACATAACTACTGCACTGTTTTGGAGCATTTGGTACTTTTTTGTTAGTTGCAGACATTGTTAGGGAATATAGTAACAATACATTCAATCACAGCAAACACGCTGTTTAAGAATCTCAAATAAATACTATGTAGGTGGAAGAGAACAGGAGAATACTGGAAGGTACCAGATATATTTTATAACAGTAAAAAAGGTAAAGCAGTCAACAATCCAAAGATTGGTTTGAACACCACAGTGCTTTACTAGGCATGGTCCTGTTTGGAGGTGATACGCCGTTGCCTTCCTCCGACCTTCAAACTGACTTACCCAGCCAGTTATGGGGGACCAACAGTTTAACGTGGGTTTCGAACCACGGTTTGTAGGACACAGATAAAGGAATCATATTTTAAACTGTCAAGACACACCCCAGGGGCATATTTTACTGGTTATCAAGTGTACCCTGAGATTGAACAAACTGCTGAATGGTAAGAAAATAAAAATGGACCTGGATAAATAGAAGGAACATGAAGTTCTTGAAAATTTCTGAGGTGATTTTAGGCAACAATTGAAACAGGGAGGGGGATAGGACAGGTGGAACAGGAATTGGGTAGCTTTGAGAAATGAAATAATCAAGGCAGCAGAGGACGAAATAGTTAAGAAGGTAAGACGTACAAAAAATCTAGGATATTGCAGGAAATACTAAATTTGATTAATGAAAGGAGAAGATATAAGAATAAAGTAAAGACAATACAGACGACTAAGAACACATTGGCAGGTGTAAAATGTCTTAGCAGGAGTGGCTTGAGGGCAAATGCAAGTCTGTAGAAGAATGTATAACTAGGGGAAGAATAGATACTGCCTACAGAAAAATAAGACACATTTGGAGGCAACAAAAACAACTGCATTAATATCAATAACTCAGAGGGAAGACAAGTGAAGAAGTGAAAGGTGGAAAGACTATATATAGGGCCTCTGCAAAGGAAATGAACTTGGAGACAGTATTGTAGGAAGGAAAGTGGAAGTAGATAAAGACAAATACAAGACACTATACTAAGAGATGAATTTGACAAAGTTATGCAAGACCTAAGTCACAACAATGACCTGAGAGTGATGACATTCTCTCAGAGCTATTGAAGTCCCTGGGAAAATCGACCATGATAAAACTATTTCACATGGTGTGTAAGATTTATGAGACAGGTGAAATGCCTTCAGACTGTAAGAAAAATGTAATAATCCCTGTTCCATAGAAAGCAGATGCAGACAGGTTTGAAAAATACAGAACCATCAGTTTAATAAGTTAGGGTTGCATAATTTTAACGTAAATTATTTACAGAGGGATGGAAAACCTGGTATAAACTGACCTTGAGGGTGATCAGTTTGAATTAAGGAGAAATTTAGGAACATTAAACACAATACACCCTTAGAGACTTCTCCCAAGACCGATTAAATAAAGGAAAACCTACGTCATTCCTAGCTTTTGTAGATTTGGAGAAAGTGTTTGACTATGTTAGTTGGATTAAACATTCAAATTCTGAAGTCAGCAGGGGTAAAATACAGGGAATGGAAGGTTATTTAATACTTGAGAGAGGGAGAGGGAGATAGTTACTACGGCTTGAAAGGGACAGTGGTTGGGTAAGGAGTAAGACAGGGTTGTAGCCTTTGGTGAAATTTACTCAATGTGTACATTGAACAAGCTGCGAAGGAAAGCAAAGAGAAATTTGGCAAAGTAGTGAAGAGCATGGTGAAAAAATAGTTTTCTTGATAACATTTTAATACTGTCAGAGGCAGAAAAGGACCTGGAAGAAAAATTAGATGGAATTTATTTTTAATATCTTTAGTTATGCCAATGAGCACAAAATTTCTCGTGATGACGACAGGTTTTGATCAGTGATGACCATTTTCAAGGCTACAGCAAATCAGAAACGGAAGAAATTAACCGTATAAACCACTTCAGAAAAATTATTATGGACCAGTAAATAACTGTTGCAGACTTAATAAAAACATGTTCTTAAAGTAGGTGATAATGAATTTGACTTGAAAGTATGACATTTACAAAACATACAAACGCTGTATTTCAGTACTAAAATTACAACATTTTCGAAATAGAAACTTCCTAAACATTGTGTAAAAATTTTCAAATTAAAATGTCAATAATGGAGGATAAGTAACCATTCACCTTAAAGAGGCTCGCTGAGCTGCTGACAGGCACAAAAACAGATACCATCATTCACATAACTTACATTTTTGGCCATGGCCAGATAAAGAAACATATACATTCATGCAATCACTCAGACAACTATACACACAAACAACTATCATATTCGGCCACTCCAACAACACAAGCCAGACTGTGAGTGAGGTGGGGAGTGGAGTGGAAAGGATGCTGGATGAAGGTGGGGATGGAAAGATCCGCACTGCATGATGGTTTGTAAAGGCTCTGATACACAGGGATTTGAATTTCGGCAATGAATACAGTAAAAGAAAGGGGATGGGAATGGATAAAAGGAAGGTGTAGAGGAGTGTGGGGATTTGAAATAAGAATAATAAAGGAAAAATAATGTTAGGATAAAAGGAACAGATAAAGTTAGGAAAAATAAAAATAATAAATTAAGGGGATATTGTAAGTGATCATACAGTTGTAAGGAAGAGGTGAGATACGGGATAATGGGTGGAAAGCAAGGTGAGGAGGGGGGGGGGGGAGATGTTAGGCATAGGGTACGTGGATGGGAAGTTATCTTAGGTTGAGACCAGGATGGTTGTGGGACCATAGTATGTGTTGAATGGACAACTCCCATCTGCGCAATTGAGAAGAGCTGGTGGTGGAGGGGAGGATCAGGTAGTGCAGCAGCCATTGAAATACAGAGGTTGTGCTCATCTGCATGCTGTGCCACAGAGTGGTCTGTGTTGTTGTTATGGTCTTCAGTCCGGAGACTGGTTTGGTGCAGCTCTCCACAATACCCTATCCTGAGCAAGCCTTTTCATCTCCTCATAAGAACGACAACCCACATCCACTTGAATCTGCTTACTATATGCATCTCTTGGTCTCCCTCTGCGATTTTTACCCCACACACTTCCCTCCAATGCTAAATTTAAGATTCCTCGATGTCTAAGAATGTGTCCTACCAAGCGATCCCTTCTTTTAGTTAAAGTATGCCAAAAATTCCTTTCCTCACCAATTCTGTTCAGTACCTCTTCATTTGTTATGCGATCTACCCACCTAATCTTGAGCATTCTTCTGTAGCACCACATTTCAAAAAGCTCTATCCTCTTCCTGTCCACACAGCTTATCGTCCATGTTTCACTCCCGTTCAAGGCAACACTCCACACAAATGCGTTCAGAAAAGACTTTCTTACACTTAAATTAATATTCAATGTTAGCAAATTTCTCTTTTTCAAAAATGCTTTTCTTCCCATTGCCATTCTGCATTTTATATCCTCTGTAATGCGACCATCATTTGTTATTTTACTGCCCAAGTAACAAAACTCATCTACCTCCTTTATTGCTTCGTTACCTAATCTAATTCCTTCAGCATCACCCGATTTTCTTAGACTGCACTCCATTACCCTAGTTTTGCTCTTGTTAATGTTCATCTTATAAGCACCTATCAGCACGCTGTCCATTCTGTTCAATTGCTCTTCCAGGTCCTTTGCTGTATCTGACAGAATTACTATGTCGTCTGCAAAATGCAATGTTTTTAATTCTTCCCCCTGAACTTTAATCCCTTCACCAAATTTCTCCTTGCTTTCCTTTATAGCTTGCTCAATGTACACATTGGACAACATTAGAGAAAGGCTACAACCCTGCCTTACTCCCTTCCCAACTGATGCTTCCCTTTCATGCCCTTAGTCTAATAACTGCGGTCTGGCTTTTGTACAAGTTGTAAATAACTCTCCTTTCCCTGTATTTTACCCCTGCTGACTTCAGAATTTGAAAGAGTGTATTCCAATCAACATTGTCAAAAGCTTTCTCCAAATCTACAAAAGCTAATCTTCTGAGATAAGACATAAAGTGAGTATTGCCTCCCGGGTTCCTACGTTCCTCCTGAATCCAAACTGATCTTCCCCCCCCCCCCCCAGGGGGCCCACAGTTCTTTTGTGGGTACGTGTGTGGCGCGCATGGGGCCCCGAGCCGGAGCAGCCTTTCTTCTGCCCTAGGTTGCTTCACTTTCCCTCCCGGTTTCTGCCTTCGCCCGGAGATCTGCGTATTTCGCGAGTTCAGGTGTTTTCTTGTTGTCGTTTCTCTTATTCCTTAGTTCCTTCCTTTCTTACCCTTTGTTTCTGTCTCTCTCTCCTTTTACTCTCCTAACCTTCTTCTCATCCTCATTAGTCTCCGCCTCTGCGTTTGAGACACTTCCTTCCTTCTTCCTCTTCACTTCCTCTATTCTTCTTTCCTCCCTGTGCGTGTCAGAAGGCCGACCCACGCATTATCATGCGTAGCAGGTGACGGGGTAACGCGTAATTCCCCGCCCCGGGTAGACAAGTAGGGCACGTATGTACCCCCTGGTAAAGGCCGGGCCCAGGGAGGGGTGATTACCCGAGCTGGTACCTTCCGAACATGCCGATTGGTCCCTCCGTCAGTTCTCGGGAGGTGTGAACAATCACCTAAGGTGGGTAAGCCCTCGGAGAGGGCCCCCACTAGGAAGGATCGCGCCATCGGAGACGCCGGTAATCATGGGGGACACTTCCGCAATGACTTCCTTGTCTTCTTCACTGACATTGACCCAGAAACTTAAGATAGATTCGCCTCAGCAAAAGAAGACATTGCCTAATTTACCGAAATTTCGTTATACAGAAAGGTGTAGATGCAATTGCTGGCCCTGTTAAAACCTGTTCGCGTCAGCGCAATGGCACATTGTTGCTGTAAGTGGACATTGCTTTCCAAGCGCAGAAACTTATCCGGACTACGTTATTACACACGTTTCCAGTCGAGGTAGAAGCGCACCGCACACTCAACTCGTCACGTGGGGTAGTTTTTACGAGATCCCTTGACGGGTTGTCTGATGACGACATCCAGTCCTATATGTCCGATCAGGGTGTGACAGCCGTCCACAGGGTGATGAAGAAGGTAGATAACCAGTTGACACCGACTCGTACTGTGTTTTTGACATGCGACAGAGTTGAACTCCCGTCGAAGGTCAAAGCAGGGTATGAAGTCATAACTGTCCGCCCTTATGTGCCTAACCCAATGCGCTGTTTTCAATGCCAAAGGTACAACCATACCCGTGAACATTGCCCAAATGCAGCAAAGTGTGTCACTTGTAGTAGGGACGCCCATGAGGGGAATTGCCCACCTCCGTCCCCTCACTGCCTAAACTGCAACGGTGACCATGCGGCTTCCTCTCGCGACTGCCCTGTATACAAGGATGAGAAGGTAATCCAGCAAATTCGGGTTACGGAGAGGGTATTGACATCTGCCGTTCGAAAGTTGTTGGCGAGTCGAAAGCCCACTGTCCTCCCAGCGGGTACATACAGTAAGGTACTCACCTCAACTCGACCTACCAAGGATTCCAGTACCCAGACACGTGACTTCACTTTCGCTGACACAGTTGTGCGATCCGCCAGCCCGAAGATTGCCCGTTCCACGTCCCCGCTTCCTCCTGCTGCTTCTAAGGTACAGTCTTCGTCAACCTCTAGTAAACCGCGGGCACCTAAACAAGATGCCCAGACCTTGAAAAAGAAACCCGTCCGTGAGGATTTTCTGTGTTCTCAGGCTTCCCAACCGTCAGCTGCCTCTTCCCGCCGTCACTCTTCCAGAAGAGCTGACAAGAAAGAGAGTTCCTCTCCTTCCCCGCCGAGGCGTGACTCATCCGTCACGCCGTCCAACAGTTGCCGGCCTCGGCCGTCTTCTGTTTCACCGGGTCACTCCGTCTGCCGGGCACCCGGCCCTCTACCGGCGGTGGAAACTGCCCCTCCTGATCAACTCAGGGAGGTGGCAGGCGCGTTGGTCGAACCTATGGACCACGACCCTTTGCCCCTGGACAGCGATAGCAGTGCTCCCTCGAAATCCGGTCCTCAGCGGCGGTCGAGGTGACCCCGCTTGCTAGTTGGTTTTTATCCTTATTTCTTCTCTCATTTTTATCATGGCGCTCCTTCAATGGAATATTCGCGGCATTCGTTCTAATCGGGAGGAGTTAAAACTACTCCTTCGATTGCACTGCCCGGTTCTAGTCTGCCTCCAGGAAACTAAGTTGCGTCCACGTGATCGTGCAGACTTTCCACACTACACCTCTGTGCGGTTCGACCTGCCACCCGTGGAAGGTGTCCCAGCCCATGGAGGGGTTCTGATGCTCCTTAGAGACGACGTCTATTTCCATCCCATTTCCTTGCACACTCACCTACAGGCAGTTGCCGTCCGCATCACCTTATCCACATTTACCTTCTCCCTCTGTAATATATATTCGCCATCGTCATGTGCCCTTACTAGGGCAGATGTGCTACACCTTGTTGACCAGCTCCCTTCACCTTTCGTGTTGGTAGGCGACTTTAATGCCCACCACCCCCTATGGGGCTCTCCGGCACCTTGTCCGAGAGGCTCCCTTTTGGTGCACCTTCTCCACTACCTCGATCTTGTCTGCCTCAACACCGGTGCACCGACCTTCCTTTCTGACACAACACACACTTATTCCCATATAGACCTTGCAATATGCACTCCTCAGCTTGCCGGTCGGTTTGAGTGGTATGCACTTTCTGACACGTACTCGAGTGACCATTTCCCTTGTATCATCCACTTCCTGCATCATTCCCCATCTCCTCATCCCACCAGTTGGAACATTTCTACAGCCGACTGGGGGCTTTATTCTTCCATGGCTGTTTTTTCACGATCAGAATTTTCCCAACTGTGACAGTAAGGTCGAATACCTCACAGAGGTTATTCTCACCGCTGCTGAACGTTCCATACCTCGTACATCCTCTTCTCCACGTCGTGTCCAGGTCCCTTGGTGGACTGCAGCCTGCCGCGACGCGCTTAGAGCCCGGCGCCGTGCTTTACGCACCTTCCGCCACCACCCAATTTTGGAGAATTGCATCAATTACAAACGTATGAGAGCGCAGTGCCGTCGTATCATAAACGACAGCAAGAAAGCTTGCTGGACTGCTTTTACTAGTTCTTTTAACAGTTTTACTCCCTCCACGGTTGTCTGGGGTGGCCTACGCCGTTTGTCCGGCATCAAGGTCCACTCCCCGATTCCTGGCCTGACAGTGGAGAACGCAGTCCTCGTGGACCCCGCTGATGTTTCAAATGCATTGGGTCGTTTCTTTGCGGAGGTTTCGAGCTCTGCCCATTACCACCTTGCCTTTCTCCCTCGCAAACAGGTAGAGGAGGCAAGGCCGCCTTTTTTTCTCTTTTAATCGTGAAAATTACAACGTCGCCTTCACCATGCAGGAGCTAGACCGTGCTCTCACCCTGTCCCGGTCTTCTGCTCCCGGGCCCGATTCCATTCATATTGAGATGCTGAAGAACCTCTCTCCTGCGGGCAAGTGCTTTCTTCTTAGTACCTACAATCGCATATGGACTGAAGGTCATGTTCCCACAAGTTGGCGTGAAGCCATTGTTGTCCCCATCCCCAAACCAGGGAAGGACAAACACCTTCCTTCCAGTCATCGCCCCATTTCTCTGACGAGCTGCGTCTGTAAGGTGATGGAACGCATGGTTAACGCTCGGTTGGTCTGGCTCCTCGAATCTCGCCGCCTCCTGACTAATATCCAATGCAGTTTTCGTCGACACCGCTCTGCTGCTGATCACCTCGTTACGTTGTCGACCTTCATTATGGACCACTTTCTAAAGAAGCGTCAAACAGTAGCAGTGTTCTTAGACTTGGAGAAGGCATACGATACCTGTTGGAGAGTGGACATTCTCCGTACATTGCACACATGGGGCCTTCGGGGCCGCCTTCCTCTTTTCATTCAAGCGTTTTTGGCGGATCGCAAGTTCCGGGTACGGGTGGGCTCTGTTTTGTCAGATTCCTTTTGCCAGGAGAATGGGGTACCACAGGGCTCCGTCTTGAGTGTGGCGCTCTTTGCCATTGCAATCAATCCGATCGTAGATTGCCCTTCAGCCGACATCTCCGGATCTCTTTTTGTTGACGATTTCGCAATTTATTGTAGTGCCCAGCGGACGTGTCTCTTGGAGCGTTCTCTCCAACGTTGTCTTGACTGTCTATATTCCTGGAGCATCGCAAACGGCTTCCGATCCTCCGCTGAGAAAACTGTGTGTATCAATTTCTGGAGATACAAGGAATTTCTTCCACCTTCTCTACGTCTCGGCCCTGTTGCTCTCCCTTTCGTGGAGACTACGAAATTCTTGGGACTCATGTTGGATTGGAAGCTGTGCTGGTCCACACACGTGTCCTACCTGGCTGCCCGTTGTGCCCGATCCCTTAACGTTCTTCGTGTCCTCAGTGGCACGTCATGGGGTGCGGATCGTACCGTCCTGCTTCACCTTTACCAGGCCATTGTTCAGTCGAAGCTCGACTACGGAAGCCTTGTATACTCTGCAGCACGGCCGTCGATTCTCCGCCATCTCAACTCTATCCACCATCGTGGATTACGTCTGGCAACCGGTGCATTTTATACCAGCCCTGTTGAAAGTCTGTATGCCGAGGCTGCTGTATTACCCTTGACCACTCGACGTGACATACTCTTGTGTCGGTACGTGTGCCGCCTACGGTCGATGCCCAACCATCCATCTTACAGATTATTTTTGGACGACTCACTCGATTGCCAATATCAGTTGTCTGCGATTGCCTTGCTTCCACCTGGAGTTCGGTTTTGCCACCTACTACAGCGGCTCGATTTTACCCTTCCTTCCACCCTTCGGTTGAGCGAAAGCCCATTGCCACTGTGGCATCAGGCCCAGGTTCACACACACCTCGAACTTAGTTCGCTCCCCAAGGAGAGCACTCCGGATTTGGTATACCGCTCGATGCTTGTCGAACTCCGTTCGCGGTTCAATAATGCCGTATTTATTTACACTGATGGTTCCAAGAGCACTGCTGGTGTCGGATCTGCCTTCGTCGTCGGGGACAACTGTTTCCAATACAAGCTCCCTGACCAGTGCTCGAACTTCACGGCTGAGCTTTTTGCCCTCCACCAGACCGTTTTGTATACCTGCCGCCACCGCCAACCTTTCTATGCCATATGTTCTGACTCCCTTAGTGCCCTGCAGAGTCTTAAGGACCCTTTCTCGAACCATCCTCTCGTGTATCGGATCCAACGCTCCCTCCAGTTGCTAGCAGATGACAGCTGTCACTTTTCTTTCCTGTGGGTCCCTGGCCATGTGGGTGTGCCTGGGAATGAGGCCGCCGACATAGCAGCCAAGGCAGCAGCTCTTTTGCCTCGCATGGCTACCTTTTGCCTCCCATTGATGTTCAACGGGCTCTTCGCCGGAGTATTGTGTCGCAATGGCACATTGTGTGGCTTTCACTGTACAACAATTAATTGCGAAGTGTCAAACCGATCCCGACCGCTTGGAGGACCTCCTCACGCCCCTCTCGGCGGGATGAGGCCATCCTGGCCCGGTTGCGGATCGGTCACTGCCGTTTCAGCCACCGTTACTTGCTATCCGCCGAACCTGCACCGCTATGCTCCTGCGGTGAACTGCTGACAGTGCGACATGTTTTACTGACTTGTGTTAATTTTAATCATCTCCGTGTAGCCCTTCACTTTCCGTCTACTCTGGAGGAAATTTTAGCTGATGACACACAAGCAGCTGCTAGAGTTTTGCATTTTATCAACTTGGCCAACCTATCCAAGGATATTTAACCCTTTTAATTGCCTTTTATCTTTCGTTTTTAGCCTCTTGTTGATGTTCTGACAGTCACCAATTTTTTTGAGATCATAGCGAATCTATGTTCTTGCTGGGCGCTAATGACCATAGAAGTTGTGCACCCTAAAACCACACAAAAATACCAAAGTCAAGATCGCGTGATATTTTGTCCATGAATCAGTGAAAGATCTGTGGTGCATTACATAGCCCAAATGCTATTGGTTTGAACTCGAATAAACCAAACGGCATGATGACAGTTGTTTTCAGTATATCTTCAGTGGCAACTGGAATCTGATAATATGCTCTGACCAAATGTTGTAGAAAAGATCTATTTGCTTGGTATCCCTGCAGAGAAATGCTCTGTATGTGGCACGGGATGCCTGTCTGGAATAATTTTTGCATTTAATTGTCTATAGTCACCACAGGGGCGCCAACCGTTGTATTTTTTACATATGACATGGGACTGGGGCTGCCCAGCTGCTATTTCAAGAGCAGGAAATACTTAAGGCTAACATGCTACGAACTCTTATTTGACATTCTGCAAATTATTCGGTGCCAAACGTTGGGGTGAGGGGGAGGGGGTGCTAAAGTTTGCAATCCTGGAGTAGTGAGGATATGGTGAACAGTAGAATGCTTGACAGGTATTAATAATAGTGATTTTCTCACGATCTCTAGGAATTTTTTTAGCAGTTGGGCATATTTTGTGTCCCCGTCAATCACTTTAACTGTCGTAGTAATAATGACCTTACCTTGTGATGCCACATTTGTCATAGGGTTGCTAGATTGGCACTTATTTAGGTCCGATGCCAGATCAAAGAATGCCAGGAAGTCTGCTCAAAGAATGGGGTGTGATACATGGGCAACAGTAAATAGGAATGGTGCAGACCATTGTTGAGTGTTAGTGACCGCCACCCTGCAGTGCACAGGATACGCAGGTATTTTTATGTACACTACTGTACACAACCTCACTCAAAAGTTATTACTGCTTGCGACATGTGGAATTGCTCTAACCTGCAGTACATTTGTTTTCCTCTCCCCAGGGGGCTCACCGCTCTGTGGTGAGTACGTGCGTGGCGAGCACGGGGCCCCAGCTTTTGTAGCGCTCTCGACTTTCCGTGCTACTAGACGCTTCTACTGTCCTTTTTCCCTCTCTTGGGGACCAAGTCTTGTGCCTCCTTCGGGGAACTGAAGTTCTGAAGGTTTTGGATAGAACCCTTCTTTCACCTCTTTCCTTGCCTCTGCATCAGCATTTGAGGCTTCTCTTCCTAATATTTCTTTCTTCCTCCTCCCTGTAAGCACTTTAAGGCCACCCATATGGGTGACTGGGTAATGAATAAGACCCAGCCCCCCTCCCCCCCCCCCCCAGACCAAGCTGTCGACGGGACGTTAAACCATAAGATTCCTTCATTCCGCCAGCCCCGGGCTGGCATTTAGGATGCATGCTTACCCCCCTGGTTAAGACCAGGCCTGCACTGATACCTTACCAATTCGCCGATTGGTCCCTCCGTCTGTAGATCGGGAGGTGGGACCTGGGTTGGGCCTGGGAACAATCACCCAAGGCGGGTGTCCTTCCGTTGGGGGCCCCAGCAGGAAGGAGCGTGTCATTGGAGACACTGGCAATTGTGGGGGATACATCTGCGATGGTTTTCAACAAAAAAAAAAAAGTGTCTCCGGAAGTTGACATACTGGATAGTAGTGTATCTGAACAGAAGCATTTACAATCGACAGCTATAGTTCCTTGTGGTTACCCATACTGAGGAAGGACAATCCTTGTCATCGGTAAACCCATTTATCATTCAGAAAGGAGTTGATGCCATTGCCGGCCCAGTTAAAATCTGCAACCGCCTGTGTAATGGAACACTACTGTTGGAAACAGAAAGTGGCTCCCAGACACAGCGGCTGCTCAAGGCTAAGTTGCTCTACAGTTACCCAGTTCGTGTTGAGCTTTATCCAACCTTCAATTATTCCCGAGGGGTAGTTTACTCAGCCTGTTCAGACAGTCTGACTGAGGATGAGTTAAAGAACTATCTGGCAGCACAAGGCGTTATCGCAGTACACCGAGTAGTGAAAAAAGAGAAAAACGTTTTAGTCCCCACTCGCACAGTGTTATTGACCTTCGACTGAGTGACTCTGACGCCAAAGATCGAGTCAGGACATGAGGTAGTCACAGTACTACCTTATGTTCCTAACCCTACTCGGTGTTATCAGTGCCATCGCTTTTATCACCCAAGTCAGTCGTGCAAGAACCCATTAACATGTCAGCTGTGGTAAAGATGCACATGAGGGTAACGGAAATAGTGCTGCCGCCTTCCGGGAATGTCCCTTGTTTGCCAATGAATGGGCCATACAGGAAATACATGTCAAGGAAAACGTTCCAATAAAAGTTTCTTGTAAGATATATGCCAGTCGTAAGCCTACTACCCCACCGTGTGGTAACTACAGTACTGTAGTTGCAGTGCCTCCACCATTGCAGGGCATGGCCACACAGACATGTGACCTACAGTTTACTACTGCAGTTGTCAAACAGTCTAAATCGACAATGGCATCAAGTTTGTCAAACAGTGTGAATACTTCTTCCAAATCTGCTGTGAAGCCACAGATCTAGACCTGTAAGTCTAAGAAGGAGCAATCGCACGGGGATTTCCTCCGCACCCCTTTCAAAACATCTGAGCCTACCAAGGAACTTCATCAGGGCTTCAAGAAGTCAAGTAGGGGGAAAACTTCCCCCTCTTCTACCTCACAATGCGACGATGGCATCCCCTGAAAGCCTATAGTCTTTCCAGGTGCATCAGCCAAAGTCGGGGCTGCCGGCCACCCTCGTGCGGCTGCTGTGGTCACCTCTGAGATTATGGAGCAAAACTCTCCCGTCTGAGACCACCAGTTGTGAACATTCCCATTGTGGCCCGCCGCCTTCGCCGGGCTGATGTCCACCTCCGTATCTCTTTATCCTACTGTGGATATTCTTCATTGGAACATTCGTGGTATCTGGTCGAATTAGACAGAACTGCAGCTTCTTACGTGAACATACCACCCAATTATCTTCTCTCTACAGAAGACAAAATTGCTCCCTAGTACTGGAATATTTTTCTATGCTACACTGCCGTTCGCTTTTGACCTTCCTCCAATGGCAGGAATTCCAGCCCACGGGGGCGTAATGTTGCTCATTCGGGATGGTGTACATGGTACACCCGTCCCTTTGTGTACTCCACTAAAAGCTGTCGTCATCCGGATAAACCTTCATGGATTTATCTTCACACTGTGCAATATTAACGCTCCTTCCTCCTTTCCCGTCACTAGATCTGACCTTCTAGATCTTAATTACCAACTTCCGTGTCCGTTTTTGTTGGTGCGCGATTTCAATGCCCACCACCCCCTTTGGGGCTCCCCACGACCATGTCCACAGGGCTCCCTCCTGGCGATATACTGAACCACCTTCAGCTCATCTGCCTTAACACTGGTGAACCAACTTATCTTTCGGACTCCACAAACACTTTAAGCCGCATAGATCTTATCTATCTGCACTGCTCAGCTGGCACAGCGACTTGAATGGTCTGTTCTCTCAGACACACATTCGAGCGATCATTTTCCGTGTGTATTTCACCTAATGACGCCTGGCACCATTGAGCATCCACACTGCTGGAAGATAACCAAAGTGGACTGGGAGCTCTACTCGTCACTGGCGGATTTTGGTACTCATCAATATCCTAGTATAGACGACCAAGTGGAACACATTACCACAGTTATTCTCATAGCTGCGGAATGTTCCATCCCATGTAAGACTACCCAAGCACGTCGTCCCCTAGTCCCGTGGTGGACTGCGAAATGTCGTGATGCTCTGAGAGTATGGCGATGTGCCCTTAGAACCTTCAAACAACGGCTCACACTCGACAACTGCATCCGATACAAACGGCTGCAGGCCTATTGTCGTCGCCTCTTTCACGACTGTAAACACGCCAGTTGGTGCTCATTCACAAGCTCTTTTAATAGGTCTACCCCTTCCTCCATCATTTGGGGTAACCTCAGAAAAATTTCAGGCACTATGGCTCATTTCCCGATTCCCGGTCTCTGTGTCGCAACTAACACCGTTGTCGATCCTCCACAAATATCCAACGCACTGGGTCGACATTTTGCAGAGGTCTCTAGCTCTTCACACTACACTGACGCTTTCCTTGGTAGGAAACTGACGGTGGAGGCGAGTCCATTGCCCTTTACCTCTCAGAACCGTGAATGCTACAATACCGAGTTTACTGTACGAGAGCTCCACCACGCACTCTCGTATTCGCGGTCCTCCGCTCCAGGACCAGATGGCATTCACGTGGCGATGCTGCAACACCTTTCACCAACGAGCTTGCACTTCCTACTGGCCACCTACAACCGCATATGGATAGAAGGTACCTTTCTGTGACACTGGCGTGAAGCCATAGTCATTCACATACCAAAGCCTGAGAAGGACAAATTTCTCCCTTCCAGCTACCGCCCCATTTCCCTCACCAGTAGCGTATGCAAGGTGATGAAACGCATGATTCACGGGCGCCTGGTATGGTGGCTTGAAACGCGACATCTCCTTTCTAATGTCTAATGTGGGTTTCGCAAGCACCGTTCTGCGGTGGATCATCTTGTCGCCCTATCTACCTCAGTAATGAATAACTTTTTACGGAAGCGCCAGACAGTAGCGGTGTTCTTTGATCTGGAAAAGGCATACGACACCTGCTGGAGGATGGGCATCCTTCGAAATCGGCATCAATGGGGTTTTCAGGGTCGTCTACCAAGTTTTATCCAGTAATTTTTAACAGAACGTGTTTAAAGTGCGTGTTGGTTCTGTTTTATCGAGCATTTTAATTCAGGAGATCGGGGTCCCCCTGTGTTCAGTCATCAGCGTCGTTTTATTTGCAGTGGCAATAAATTTATAGCCGATCATCTACCACCGGGAGTGTCGGTGTCCCTCTTTGTCGATGACTTCGCAATTTATGGCAGCTCTGAGCAAATGGGTCTCTTAGAGCGGCGCCTTCAGCGATGCCTAGACGTTCTCTACACATGGAGTATGGATATGGATACTGGCTTTCAATTCTCGGCTGACAAGACAGTCTGCATGAACTTCTGGCGGCGGAAGGAGTTCCTTCCCCCGTCCCTTCGTCTGAGCCCCATAGTACTTCCATTTGTGGAGGCCACGGCGTTCTTGGGACTTGTTTTCGACAGGAAGTTGGTCACCCCACATGTCTTGTTTGGCAGCTCGCTGTACCCGCTCTCTCAATGTGCTGCGGGTGGCACCTCGTGGGGAGATGATAGGTCTACTATCCTCCATCTGTATCACACCATAGTTCGGTCTAAACTGGACTATGGAAGCATCGTTTATTCTTCGGCTCGACCGTCCATACTGCGTCGCCTCAACACAATCCACCACCAAGGTATCCGTCTGGCGATGGGAGCGTTTTACACTAGGCCTGTTGAGGGCCCCTATGCTGAGGCCACCGAACTACCTGTTTCTTACTGTCGGGAACACCTGCTTAGTCGTTACACTAGCCGTTTGTCATCCATGCGAAGACATCCTACGTATGCTGTTTCCTTTGACTCACTTGACAGTCTCTTCGCCATGTTCCCGTCTGCTCTGCTACCACAGGGAGTACGCTTGCGTTCGTTACTCGGCCAGCTCGGCTCGGCGTTACAATGCCTGCTATTTTCTCTACTGGAGAGAGCACCTCTCCACCGTGGTGAAGCCCCGAAGTCTGTGTTAACTTGGACCTTCATTCTCTTCCAAAGGACTCCACACCTAGTTTCGTTTACTGGAGAGAATTTCTCGCACTTTGGTTCAAATTTGATGACAATTTGTTCATCTACACTGATGGCTCAAAGAGAGACCAGGGTGTTGGGTGTGCCTTTGTACTTGGCAACGCCTCGTTTAAATATCGTCTCCCTTAGTGGAGTTCCATTTTTACAGCTGAGCTGTATGCATTATATCAATCCACCCAATACGTCCAGCGAAACGCGCTTAATAAGAGTGTCATTTGCTCAGACTCTGTTTTGAGCCTTCGCACGCTATATCCTGTGCATACCCTGGTACAAAGCATCTGCAATTGCCTTACCTCTCTTTCAGCGAGCGGAACTACTGTGACGTTTCTGTGGGAGTGTTGGGGAATGAGTCTGCGGATACGGCTGCCAAGGAGGCAGTTCTCCTTCCTCGGCTGTCTCCCTTTACTACTAGCTCTGATGACCTTCGTGCTGGCGTCTCCCGGGGTACCATCTCCCATTGGTTTTTACATTGGTTATTCCTGTCAGGAAACAAATTGAGGGCCATTAAACCTGTGCCTGATCTTTGGTCAACGTCATCGCGACCCTCTCGTCAAGAGATGTTCTGGCCCGGCTTCGTGTTGGTCACTGTCGTTTTAGCCACCATTATTTATTTCGTGGTGATCCTGCTCCCTTATGTGAGCCCTGCGATGAACTTTTTGCTGTGCACCACCTTTTAGTGCAAGGTCGGTTTTTTGTCTCCGTTATTATCTGTGTTTACCATCTGAATTGTTTGATATTTTAGATGATCTGCATTCTGCTAACAGAGTTTTAATTTATACAGCGTGCAAATATGGCGGAAGCCATTTAAATTCTAACCCCGGTTCGATTTTACTATGAGCAGTGTTCGGCGCTAATGACCTCAGCAGTTGTGAGCCCTAAAACTACAATTGAAGAAAGAAAGAAAAAATTTCCAATGCGGGGCAGCAAATTCCGGGACAGTTGCTGGTCCTGGTTGTGAAGGTTAACGAATATTTTTTGGTTTCTAAAATATGTATCACAGCTGTAGCACTTTAACAATTTTAAATCACCATCTCACTCGTTTTTGTAGATGTTCAGGAATGTAAAGTTTATGCTGCTGATAAGTATGACTTCTTATTTTATCCCCCCCATGAGGCTACACGCAAAAGTTAATCTGAGCCACGTGTTGTCTCTCACTGCTCGGCCCAATGTTTGAACTTTGTGGCGGAAGAGGTAATGCAAAATGAGACGACGAGCAGGCTGGTTGGTTGTCAGCCAGTGCACGCCCTCCGCCGCTCATATTGCAGGTCAGCGGCAGCGGGCGGCGCGTGCCGCGTTATCACGGCCGACGTCCGAGAAAACTACGTACTGCGCGAGAGTCCTCACAGCATGCAAAACAGATGGACAAATCTTCAGTCTAACCGATGTAAATTGTCGTAGCTGTGTAGGGAAAGTACCAGAGCTCCAGGCACTAATAAAAAGTACTGAATCTCAAATCATTACAGGTATCGAAAGCTGCCTAAAGCCGGAGAGAAGTTCAGCTGAAATTTTTACAAAGGGGCAAATGATGTTAAAAAAATAGCTTGGATAAAATTAGTAGTGACGTATTTATTGCTGTCACAAGAGGTTCATCCTAAAGCGAAATTGAAATATTGTTCATGTGAGTTGGTATGGGTAGAGGTTATGCTTGACAACCAAAATTTTTTTTTTTTTTTATCGACCCCCAACTCGTTCAATTCCATTGGAGAAATTTTCAAAGAAAGCTTTCGAAAACGTACCCAAAGCAAACAATTTTCATTGGTGGTGAGTTTAACTTACCCTAGATATGTTGGAAAAAATAAATGTTCAAAGCCGGAGGCAAGCATAAATCACCACCCGAAGTTGTACTGAACGCATTTTCCGAAAATCATCTCGAGCAATTAGTTAAGGAACCAACTAGAATGGTAAATGGATGTGGGCACATACTTGACCACCTAGCAACAAAATATCCGGAGCTAATAAAGAGCATGAAAACACAGAGTTGTCGGGATCCTGCTCCCTTATGTGAACACTGGGATCAACCTTATACTGTGCACCACCTTTTAGTGCAGTGTCCGGTTTTTAATCGTCTCCGTCATGATCTATGTTTAACATTTGAATTGTCTGATATTTCAGGTGATGATCTGCATTCTGCTGACAGTTTTACTTTTTATACATCGTGCAAATATGCCGAAAGCCATTTAAGCTCTAACCCCGGTTTGATTTTACTATGGGCAGTGTTGGACGCTAATGACCTCAGCAATTGTGCGCCCTAAAACCACAATTAAAAAAAAAAAAAAAAAAAAAAAAAAATAAATAAAGTAAAGTAAAAAATTGTCGTAGCGAGACTAAACACCGGATTTTCCAAATCCACCAAAATTAAAAGTATTTATTCAAAAAAGCAGATAGAAATTCTATTAAAGCTTTCCTTAGTGAGAATTTCCAGTTCTTCGAAACTAACAATGTGGCTTACATTAAAAGATATATCGACATTCACACTAACATATTAACAATAGAGGGCAATGAACTGCTTGCTACACACAACAGGTTAGAATGGACAGTGTGTTGAAAGCAGCCTATAAGATGGACGTTAACAAGAAAAAAACAAGGACAACGAAATGCAGTCTTAGAAAATCAAGCAATGCTGAAGGAATTACATTAGGTAACGAAACAATAACGTGGTAGACGAGTTTTGTTATTGGAGTTGTAAAATAACATGATCGCAGCACAGAGGGTATAAAACGCAGAATAGCAATGGCAAGAAGCGCTTCCATCTTGGGTGGTGTTCTTCCAGTGTGGCACGTATTGCCCTTAAGTAATTTTGTAGCTACCTCTATCGTTGAGATGGAAGTGGCCAGTGGTATTGTGCACATACAAGGACTATTGTTGTAACAGCAGGCCGACAGGCGGCGCCACCGCGTGGTCGGTCTACACTACTGATGAGGGAGTACGCCGGGAAACGTGCTTTTAACGAGAACAAAGATTCGTGTACACCCTATGCTCTCGTTATGTGACTCTAAAAGGGTTGTACTATTTGTGATGAACTGTGTTCAGACAACAGAAGTTTTTCAATTACTTGCGAATGCGTAAATTGTCTTTCTTTGAACTATTCTCGTTAATATAGCGAGATATTACCGGTAAAGATTCGAAAATTAGTGTGTTTTTCACAAGAAGAAAAACTCGTAGCCACTTTGAGGTAAGAAAACCACACAAATTGTAAGTTATTAGTCTTTTGCTTAACTAAACATTAGTCACTACTGCAAACTGTTAAAGTTCGAAACATGTGAATATTTTAGTTCAATTTTTATATCCTAATACGTCGAAAGAAAATTGATTCGAGGTATAACTTGTGGAATTGTGAGGCTTTCTTGCAGCTTCAACGGTCGGGAGGTGTGACCTGAGGTGTGGCGTATGTGCTCCCTTAGACGGGTGCCCCCAGTAGGAAGCAGCGCGCTTTTGGAGACGCTGAAAATCTTGGAGATTTCTTCGCAATGGGATCCCAAAAACGAAAGTTTAAGGATATGAAACAATCTCAGGATTACCAAAATTCATCTACTCAACCGGATGCACCTCGATATCTCGTAATAACCTGTGCCGAAGACGGTCGGAGCTTTTCGACAGTTCATCCGTTCGTCATCCAAAGAGATGTAGTTGTGAAGTCCTGCAAACATCTTTTCGACCTTATCGATTGAATCGGACAGTGTCTTTCAGGCTCAAAGGTTACTCGAGGTCACCCTTATCTGGGTTACCCGGTGCAAGTGAAGGCCCACCGTACTCTCGACTACTCTCGTGGGGTTGTCTACAATGATTTGCCAGTCGGTTTGACCTAGGAGGAAATTGAGGATTACCTTTCCGATCAGGGCGTCATAGCGGTGCATAGGGTTATGAATACGCTGAACAACAAATTGGCCCAGCCCGCACTGTTTCCTTCACTTTTGATAGTGACTGGTGCCTCCCAAGATCAAAGCAGCCCCCCAGGGGGGCTTCTGCCCCAGGCGGCTTCACGTTCCCTCCCGGTTTATGCCTGTGCCCGGAGACAGGCGTCCTTTGCGAGTTAGGGTGGTTTCTTGTCGTAGTTTCTCTTATTCCTTGGTTTTTCCTTTCCTCACCTTTGATTCTGTCTTTCTCTCCTTGCTGTACTCTCCTAGCCTTCTCCTCCTCATTAGTCTCCGCTTCGGCGGTTGAGACAGTTTTCTCTTCACTTTCTCTCTTCTTCTTTCCTCCCTGTGCATGTCTGAAGGCCGACCCACGCATTATCATGCGTAGCAGGTGACAGGATAACGCGTTATTTCCTGCTCCGGTTAGACAAGTAGGGCACATACGTACCCCCTGGTAAAGGCCAGGCTGGTACCTTGCGAACATGCCGATTGGTCCCTCTGTCAGTTCTCGGGAGGTGTGACCTGAGGTTTGAACAATCACTTAAGGCGGGTAAGCCCTCAGAGAGGGCCCCCACTAGGAAGGAGCGCGCCATCGGAGACGCCGGTAATCATGGGGGACACTTCTGCAATGACTTCCTTCTCTTCTTCGGTGACTTTGACCCAGAAACGAAAGATAGATTCGCCTCAGCAAAAGAAAACTCTGCCTAATCTTCCGAAATTCCTTGCTGTCTCTCGAACCGACGGTAAAGATTTCACGTCTGTAAATCCTTTCGTCATTCAGAAAGGTGTTGATGCAATTGCTGGCCCTGTTAAAACCTGTCTGCGTCAGCGCAATGGTACATTGTTGACGGAAGCGGACAGTGCCTTCCAGGCCCAAAAACTAATCCAGACTATGTTGTTACACAAGTTTCCTGTCAAGGTAGAAGTGCATCGCACACTACACTCGTCACGGGGGGTAGTCTTCACGAGACCCCTTGACGAGTTGTCTGACGAAGACATACAAACCTACATGTCCGATCAGGGTGTAACAGCCGTGCATAGGGTGTTGAAAAAGGTAGATAACCAGCTGACACCAACTCGTACTGTGTTCTTGACGTTCGACAGAGTTGAACTCCCGTCAAAGGTCAAAGCAGGGTACAAAGTTATCTCCGTCCGCCCTTATATACCAAACCCAACGCGCTGTTTCCAATGCCACAGATACAGCCATACCCGTCAATCTTGCCCTAATGCAGCAAAATGCCCCTTTTGGTAGGGACGCCCATGAGGGGGATGCCCACCTCCGCCCCTTCACTGCCTTAATTGCAACGGCGACCATGCGGCTTCCTCTCGGGATGAAAAGGTCATTCAGCAAATTCGAGTTACGGAAAAGGGATCAAAATCTGCCACTCGAAAGTTGTTGGCGAGTCGAAAGCCCACTGTCCTCCCAGCGGGCACATACAGTAAGGTCCTCGTCTCCACTCGACCTACTAAGGATTTTGGTACCCAGACCCGTGACTTCACTTTCGCTGACACAGTTGTGCGATCCGCCAGCCCAAAGATTGCCCGTTCCACGTCCCTGCATCCTCCTGATGCTTCTAAAGTTCAGTCTTCGTCAACCTCTAATAAACCGCAGCCACCGAAACAAGATGCCCGGACCTTGAAAAAGGAACCCGTCCGTGAGGATTTTCTGCGTCCTCAGGCTTCCCAACCGTCAACTGCCTCTTCCTGCCATCACTCTTCCAGAAGAATTGACAAGAAAAAGAGTTCCTCTCCTTCCCCGCCAAGGCGTGACCCATCCGTCACGCTGTCCAACAGTTGCCGGCCTCGGCCGTCTTCTGTTTCACCGGGTCGCTCCATCTGCCAGGTACCCGGCCCTCTACTGGCGTGGAAACTGTCCCTCCTGATTAACTTCCGGTCCTCAGCGGCCGTCGAGGTGACCCCGCTTGCTAGTTGGTTTTTATCCTTATTTCTTCTCTCATTTTTATCATGGCGCTCCTTCAATGGAATATTCGCGGCATTCGCTCTAATCGGGAGGAGTTAAAACTACTCCTTCGATTGCACTGCCCGCTACTAGTCTGCCTCCAGGAAACTAAGTTGCGTCCACGTGATCGTGCAGACTTTCCACTCTACACCTCTGTGCGGTTCGACCTGCCACCTGTGGAAGGTGTCCCAGCCCATGGAGGGGTTCTGATGCTCCTTAGAGACGTCTATTTCCATCCCATTTCCTTGCACACTCACCTACAGGCAGTTGCCGTCCGCATCACTCTATCCACATTTACCTTCTCCCTCTGTAATATCTATTCGCCATCGTCATCTGCCCTTACTAGGGCAGATGTGTTAAACCTTGTTGACCAGCTCCCTTCACCTTTTGTGTTGGTAGGCGACTTTAATGCCCACCACCCCCTATGGGGCTCTCCGGCACCTTGTGCGAGGCTCCCGTTTGGTGGACCTTCTCCAACACCTCGATCTTGTCTGCCTCAACACCGGTGCACCGACCTTCCTTTCAGACACAACACACACTTACTCCCATATAGACCTCGCAATATGCACTCTCCAGCTTGCCGGTCGGTTTGAGTGGTATGCACTTTCTGACACGTACTCTGCAGCCTGCCGCGACGCACTTAGAGCCCGGCGCCGTGCTTTACGCACCTTCCGCCGCCACCCAACTTTGGAGAATTGCATCAATTATAAACGTATGAGATCGCAATGTCGTCGTATCATAAACGACAGCAAGAAAGCTTTTACTAGTTCTTTTAACCGTTTTACTCCCTCCATGGTTGTTTGGGGTGACCGTGGAGAATGCAGTCCTCGTGGACCCCGCTGCTGTTTCCAACGCATTGGGCCGTTTCTTTGCGGAGGTTTCGAGCGCTGCCCATTACCGCCCTGCCTTTCTCCCTCGCAAACAGGTAGAGGCGGCACGGCCGCCTTCTTTCCACTCTTTTAACCGTGATAATTACAACGTCGTCTTCACCATGCAGGAGCTAGACCGTGCTCTCGCCCTGTCCCGATCTTCTGCTTCCGGGCCCGATTCCATTCATATTGAGATGCTGAAGAACCTCTCTCCTGCGGGCAAGTGCTTTCTTCTTAGTACCTACAATCGCATATGGACTGAAGGTCATGTTCCCACAAGTTGGCGTGAAGCCATTGTTGTCCCCATCCCCAAACCAGGGAAGGACAAACACCTTCCTTCCAGTTATCGCCCTATTTCTCTGACGAGCTGCGTCTGTAAGATGATGGAACGCATGGTTAACGCTCGGTTGGTCTGGCTCCTCGAATCTCGCCGCCTCCTGACTAATATCCAATGCGGTTTTCGTCGACACCGCTCTGCTGCTGATCACCTCGTTACGTTGTCGACATTCATTATGAACAACTTTCTAAAGAAGCGTCAAACAGTAGCAGTGTTCTTCGACTTGGAGAAGGCATACGATACCTGTTGGAGAGCGGGCATTCTCCGCACATGGGGCCTTCGGGGCCGCCTTCCTCTTTTCATTCAAGAATTTTTCGCGGATCGCAAGTTTCGGGTACGGGTGGGCTCTGTTTTGTCAGATACCTTTTGCCAGGAGAATGGGGTGCCACAGGGCTCCGTCTTGAGTGTGGCTCTCTTTGCCATTGCAATCAATCCGATCGTAGATTGCCTTTCAGCCGACGTCTCCGGATCTCTTTTTGTTGACGATTTCGCAATTTATTGCAGCGCCCAGCGGACGTTTCTCTTGGAGCGTTCTCTCCAACGCTGTCTTGACCGTCTATATTCCTGGAGCATCGCAAACGACTTCCGATTCTCTACTGAGAAAACGGTGTGTATAAACTTCTGGAGATACAAGGAATTTCTTCCACCTTCTCTACATCTCAGCACTGTTGCTCTCCCTTTTGTGGAGACTACGAAATCCTTGGGACTCATGTTGGATCATAAACTTTGCTGGTCCACACACGTGTCCTACCTGGCTGCCCGTTGTGCCCGATCCCTTAACGTTCTTCGTGTCCTCAGTGGCACGTCATAGGGTGCGGATCGTACCGTCCTGCTTCACCTTTACCAGGCCATTGTTCAGTCGAAGCTCGACTACAGAAGCCTTGTATACTCTTCAGCACGGCCGTCGATTCTCCGCCGTCTCAACTCTATTCACCATCGGGGTTTACGTCTTGCGACCGGTGCATTTTATACTAGCCCTGTTGAGTCTATATGCCGATGCTGCTGTATTACCCTTGACCACTCGGCGTGATATACTCGTGTCAGTACGCATGCCGCCTGTCTCTGACAGAGTTACTATGTCGTCGGCAAAACGTAATGTTTTTAATTCTTCACCCTGAATTTTAATTCCTTCTCCAAATTTCTCCTTGCTTTCCTTTATAGCTTCCTCAATGTACAAATTGAGTAACATTGGAGAAAGGCTACAACCCTGTCTCACTCCCTTCCCAACCACTGCATCCCTTTCATGCCCTTCATCTCTAACAACCGCTGTCTGGTTTTTGTACAAGTTGTAAATAACCTTACGCTCCCTATATTTTACTCCTGCTTGCTTCAGAACTTGAAAGAGTTTATTCCAATCAACATTGTCAAAGCCTTCTCCAAATCTACAAAAGCTAGATATTAGGTTTGCATTTTCTTAATCTATCTTCTAGCATAAGCCGTAAAGTGAGTATTGCCTCCAGAGTTCCTACATTTCTCCTGAACCCAAACTGATCTTCCTTGAGGTCGGCTTCTACCAGCTTTTCCATCCTTCTGTATATAATTCATGTTAATATTTTGCAACCATGACTTATTAAACTGATGGTTCTGTAGTTTTCACACCTATCTGCACCTGCTTTCTTTGGAATGGGGATGATAACATTTTTCTTAAAGTCTGAGGGTACTTCGCCTGTCTCATACATCTTACACACCAGGTGAAACAGTTTTGTCATGGCTGGTTCTCCCAGAGACTTCAGTAGCTCTGAGGGAATATCATCTACTCCTGGGGCCTTGTTTCAACTTAGGTCTTTCAGGGCTCTGTCAAATTCTTCTCTCAGTACAGTATCTCCTATTTCATCTTCATCTACATCCTCTTCCCTCCCTACAATATTGTCTCGAAGTTCATATCCTTTGTAGAGCCCTTCTATATACTCTTTCCACCTTTCAGCTTTCCCTTCTTTGCTGAGGACTGGTTTTCCATCAGTGTCCTTGATATTCATAGAGCTGTTTTTCTTATCTCCAAATGTTTCTTTTATTTTCCTGTACGCTGTAACTATTTTTCCCCTATTTATACATTCTTCTACATCCTTGCACTTGTCTTCTAGCCGCTCATGCTTAGCCATTTTGCACTTCCTGTCAGTCTCATTTCTTAGTCGTCTTACTGGACTGCGATAAAGTCAAAACTATCGACACCGTTAATCCCGGTTTTAAGACATTTGTACTGTCTTAAAAGGATGCTCTACAATAATGTTACATACATTTTCATCTGATTAAAAAACTAAGGAAGAAACAAATATTTGTGTGTTTATTTCCGAATAAGTGAAAATTCTGCGGATGTGTGGTTAGGTTACAAAATAAGTTAACAGTTAATACCAAATTACTGTCTTCAAAACGAACCACTAATCGTCTACTCAGATGGGTAGAGTCGGTGAACCAAGTATATTCAAACGGATAAGTATTTCTGTATTTAAGACATAATAATAGACAGAAAGTTAGTTGAACAGACACTCCCAGACACAACTTCTAAAGTTAAATTTCTTGGAGAAGTTTCTCAACCCTTCAGAATTAACACAGGAGTTCACCAGGGCGATGGACTCTCACCAATTCTCTTCAATCTGGTCTTAGACAAAGTAGTGAGAGAATGGGAAAAAGAACTAAAAGGGAAAAACATTGAAGGAATTTATCTAGGACAAGGGAGAGGAAGATTCGAAGTGAAATGTCTCGCTTTTGCTGACAATATTGCAATTATTTCTAAAGACAAAACAGATGCAAAAAATAATGATAGAAACACTTAACAGAACTGCAGCCAAAACCGGTTTACAAATATCATATGAGAAAACGGAATACATTGAACATAAACACAACAGAGAGAAATATCTACAAACACAACAAGGGAAAATTAAAAGAGTTGAGAAGTTTAAGTATTTTGGGAGAGTGGATACAATCAAATGGATTGGATAACACCACAAGTAAAGAAAGATCAAGGAAAATGGACGTAGCATACAAACTCACCCAAAACCTATATAACAAAAGATCGGTATCGTTTAAGGCAAAAATTAAACACTACGCAACAGTAATTAAATCGGAAGCACTATATGGATCTGAATGCCGAACTCTCAATAAAAAAAGGGATCAAGAAGAACTAGAAAAGAAAGAAAGGAAAATACTCAGAAAAATTTTAGGACCACAAAAAAACAAGGATAACAATTGGACGAAGAGAAGAAATGAAGATTTATACAGAAACATAGAAACCATCACAGACTCAATAAGGAAGAGGAGATTAAAGTTTTATGGACACATTTATAGAATGAAAGACAGTAGGCTGACAAAGAAAATTTTTAATTTCATTTCCAAATTGAAGAACACTACAGGATGGCTGGAAGAGACAAAAAGGGATTTGAGAAAACTTATCAAAGAAGACTTATTACAAGACGGGGGAAATTTCAGGCTACAGATCGATTCTGCAAAATTTCCCACCAACAACAAAAACAACCTAGGAGGGTGATGTCCATTGAACAGAGGCAGGCCATCAGCCAACGCATGAAGTAGTTCTGGGAATATAAGAAGAAAAATATTGTACCATAGTCTTAAGTTCTAAGCGGTCTATAATTGGCCAAATTCTGTAATAAAAAAAAAATAATAATAAGAGTAATAATAATAGACATCCATAGACGAAATCTTGAGTAACAGAAAATGTTTCCACCGTAATCGATTTTTGTCTAAGTACTGTGTGCATAACAGGATTTTATATGCTGCTTTTGGTCGGCTAAAAAATGCACTTAATTGAAACATTGAATAAAATGTTGCACATTAAATGTTTTTCACTGCCTCCTGGCGTCTCTTTTTTATATCGACGTTCGATAATTAGATGTTTCGCCCACACGGGCGGCTGGCATTGCTGAAACTTCATCTTCCAACAGCAGTGGAATCGAAACTTCGACAGTGTTACTCTGATATCGTGCTGTCGAAACTTCGATTAAAACATCAAACATCGGCCGAAAAATTCGAAACCGGACACAACACACTTTAAGTGCCTGTAACACAGATCCAGAGCTGGGCACCGTTAATTAAAAATATCTTCGATAACCATTAACCGATGACTAAAGTTAAAGAATCACTTCACGGACAAATCAACGGACGTTGACGTTAACGTTAATCGTTAACTCGTAAAAGTACTGTGCATCTGCCAAAACTCGCCTTCAGTCTACATGTTTATAAATTTGAGTTTGTTGTATTATTGAGGTGAGCAATTTAACTATATTAACCTCTTATATAAAAAAGGCTTTAGTCGGGCACCTTTAAGCAGGACTTAGAGTATAAATAAAAACTAGTGTTACTCGGACACTCGGCTGCAAGCGTAAAAAAAATGATTACTTACATGGCACGTTTTACTAAAGTTGCAAAACTGCCTTCGCTAGAGTCGTGCGCTTTGGCGGAAAAGTGTTATGTTCTGCGAGATGATTAGTATTCTGGCACAAAATGAAGACATTGTCATTTGTTTATGCTCGTGGCCGGCCACCAGGACATAGTGTCCTAGTATACATAAAACTTAGTTTGTAATAATAATTAATAAATAATTGATCAATAAAATAAAATTTTCTGGAGACTCAAAATATGTAACTTCACTGAATATCATCGACATAAGGTAGATATTCCCTTTAAGAACATTAACATATTAAAATTCTCGTCTGACTGTTAGGCATGTTTGGGAGTCAAAATATCTTTGCCTTACAGGAAAAAGACGTTACACTGCAGCACTTGAAGGTATAGCGGTAATATATTTCATAAAACATCTATTTTAATATTTTCCACAAGAAATACCACGTCGTTAAATAAATATTTTTCATTGGACACTGTACTTTACTTGTTAAACATATTTGGCCTGGGGTGTACTTATAGAAAGAAATAAAATAAAAACGTGCACGGAAGGTAATTTACAAATAAACGAACCGCATCTAGTGTAAAATATTTAAAATCAGCCAGCATAAGACGGGCAAACTATTACAATTAAAATTATGTGCCAATTTCCTAATGAGGTGTGTCAGCCATATCTCGATTCTCGCAGCCTCCATCATCGATTTTTTCGCGGTATGCAATTAAAATTTGTTCCTGTCAGCTATAACAAAGTTAAATGAGAAAATTGTAATGAAAATTAACTTTTCCTACCTTCCTGTCCCCATTCACCAATAATACGGCGAGCAGATACAGTACACCAAAAGTTAGAACATTAAAATATACTTACTTGTTTAGTACGTCGTCGCTGAACGTACTATTAATCAACAAGGGACACAAAACAAACATTTATTTTCGTTGAAACGTTCTCGTTCGCCATTGCTTTCGCTGATGAAACAAGAAGTGGATACAAAACTAAAAAGTTAACGGAAGCTTAAAATCCATAAATGTTTTATTTAATTAACTCGAAATTTAACCCGTTACTCAACAAGTTAACTTCGTGAAATAATGGTTAGCAGATTAGAGCCCAGCTCTATACAGATCTCCATTTCTGGTACGTACATGATTTTATAAACGTCACCGAAGAATGGGCCTGTTCGTTATAAAAATACGTACATCATTAAATAGTAAATGATATATACATAATGTTTAATTCTTCACATCGACAGCTAAGAAAAATGCAATACGTAAACAAAACGCAAGTTGTTTCATACTTAATCAACACCTCGATTTTAAGTCCCAACTCGATCATCAACACAATACGTTGTGAAACGGCATTCCCAACTTCGTTATCATTCAAATATGCCATTTCGCTGTGTGTTCGTAGCCTAGACAAACATATTGGAGCACATACTTCACATTTCAATACCAAGTTACAAGCATCCCGCCGCTAACGTCATGTGTAAGTCGGGTTTTGTAAAGAAACAAGTAATTGTTCACAGTTCGTTTGTGTTTCAAACTGTCTCTGACAACACACCTTACTTTATTATTATGCTAGCGAAAAATGAAATCGTTTCAGTGCACTTTCCATAATATTTCAAAAAAGTATGAAAACATCGAAAAATACCGATATTTTCAAACATCGATGATTTCACAGCGATGTTTTTTTAACGTAGATGTTTTTCTATCTATGCCTCATCCCTACTGATCACTCTAAGTTCTGAATTGTTTTCACTGATGATTGTCTTGTCCTGAAGCAGATCATAAATAAAGAAAAATTGTGACTGCATCAGAGAGACCATGTTCTAACGACTTTCAGTAATAAACAGTCCATTCTTTTATCCAGGCTTTGCACTGGCTAAATGGCAGAAGTAAATTGTCATTTAGACCCGTTTAAAATCACTTTTCTTACTTTTTATATCTTTTTGATTCTTGTTTTAATTTTTTACTTTTGTATTAACATTTTTTCACTCGAGTTTTCAGACAAGCCCTGATGTCGCCATCTTCTTCGTACTTTGTTGTTCAGTTCCAGCCTTTGGTGCAGTGTGTCTTACACTTAACCCTGACCGCAGTAATGCGCGCCCCGAGTTCTCTGGCTCTGCCTTCGTACACTGGATGTCGTCATTAATTTTTGGATTTGGTCTTCCTAGATGTTGTGCCAGCCTTCTACTGAGTTAGTGGTACGATGGAGCCGTCTGTAACAACTCCAAAGATTGATCGGAACTTGGTCATTTTCCAACCACCTGTCAACAAAATAGTCTCTAAACTGAGAACGCTAGTCGGTGTCCGGTGCCTGCGAATGAAACCTGAGCCAGCCATTGCAGGCAGCACAGAGGCAGCCTTAATTCTTCATCGCCTTTGTATTCGGAAGCGTACTGGAGCGCGGCCGTCCGCCGTCGGGGGGTTCGATTCCCCCCTCGGACAAGTGTGTTTGTGTTGTCCTCAGTTTAGTTTACATTTGGTTAAGTAGTTTGTAAGCCAGGGACTAATAATCGAGCTGCTGAGTCCCATAGGTTTACAAACATACAACTCCAGAGAGCGTTCTTCAAGTGGACGTCAACCGACGGGGCCACAACTCTTAGCGCAGAAATCGCAACTGATTCGAAATGGACAGTAACGTTGTTCGGGCTGCATGCTGGCACTTAATCGATACGATTACGGAAAAGTCGGACATGTGATCTGTTCTTTCGTTTGGTAAGACCGCAAACGCCACTGGGTAGATGTTTATTATATATCTGATGAAAAAGGTTTCCTGCATGTTCCATCCATAAAGAAATCGTCTTCACTCCTGAGAGCCTTTCTTCCGAAAAATAAATTTTTCTTGTTTTTTGGTTCTGTTTCATTTGTGAAGTTTGGTCCGGTGTCGGTATAATGTCCTCTTCGCAGCCTCATGTTGTGGCATTTGTCACAACACCGTATCCACGATTGTGCAAGTCACCCAACTCTTTGGTGTATATTTTTGCAATCGAAGTCTGTTTTCGTGATGTCTTCGTCGCCTGACTAATAGTCGTTTGTAGTTTTAAGCGAGCATAATAAGGTGCTCCACACTGATGCTCGTTTGCACTAAGTACTTTGTCTTAAGTCTTCCTGTACAGTGCGTTGTTTATGTTTTGAACAGCTGAATCCACTTCTGTAAAGCGGTTGTCCAGTTCCACAATCGATTTTCGTGCCCATGTATACGCAACCGATTTTCAAGCGTTGTAGGCTTGTAAAATTGTGTTTTCTTGTTAAGAATTTTCGGCACATATGGACAGTTCCATTTTGTACCGTGAAATATGTGTATTTGAGTAAGCTACGGACTAATGACCGAGCAGTCGAGTCCGATAGATCTAAAAATATTTGGTGAGCGAGGACTCCCGGGGTGTGGGCGGCGTGGAATGACCCGCCGTCCTTCATATTTTGGAAAACTGAGAAAGGTCTCTCTACATTTGGATAATTTCGGAAATTACGTACAGAACTCCTTGAGCCGCTGTTTCTTTTCAGGACTGCTCATCATGTAAAATACTGATACAGCAATTGAAATATTACGATACTAAATATTTCTAGGTAAGCTCAGCAGTTAAATGCACAATTAATATTATCCAGTTGCCATTTGCTTCAAACACAGCGCATTACTCTGTTTCAATGTGACACTGCGTTTACATGCAATATCTTCCGGAAGACGAAAACCGGATTTCGTAAACGGTTTTTCACTATTTAGACGTTACAGCCTGATTTCGTAGCCCAGTCAGTATGGCAGCTGAGAAACAGCTGTTAAAATTCCTGATTTAGATAGCATAATCGCTGTTTTCCTTTAAATACACATTCAGGCGCTCTCTAATATCTATACTTTACTTTCACTGCAGAAAAGCCAAGAAAGTTTCAAAACCAGTTGTATTTACGTGGGCATGAAAATAGATTTTGGAATTGGAAAACCACTTTACTGAAGCATTTTTCCAGAGTCGAGTTTGAAGCGTTTACATGACCAAAAGCGGTACTGGGGAACTGGTTTACGAAATCCGATTTTAGGAAACGATGCAAATGGCGTAACCCGCACATTTTGACGCACATGTTGAAGTGGATATTCCTTTGTGCCTCCGCTCTACAGTTTCAAAGATAGCAGCATATGTAAAATACTGATACAGCGATTGAAATATTACGATACTAAATATTTCTAGGTAACTATTAAGAAAGGTGAAATAAGTTAGCCGCGTGGGAGTGAACGTGCTGTTCTAGGCACTATGTCAGCCACTGCGTGTGCGTTACCTTCAAAAAGGAAAAGTAATAGCGTATCTTTTGTGAATAACAAATAAGTCTCTAATTGCGTAGAATAAAGGAAAAGTTAGACAAATCTCTCATTGTATGTTGGACTTCAGTACGTGAAGTTTAACAGAAAATAAAATTTTACAAAAATTCATAACCGTTTGAGACCACTACAGCACAAAATCTACAAAAAGGATGTGGGGGGAAAAAATAAAGTTGCAGGTCACTAGAGG
Source organism: Locusta migratoria (assembly GCA_026315105.1). Lineage (NCBI taxonomy): Eukaryota > Metazoa > Arthropoda > Insecta > Orthoptera > Acrididae > Locusta > Locusta migratoria. Next base: position 564,051,607 of record CM048747.1, on the reverse strand, counting down.
TATGCACATTCAAATTTCTCAAAGACCTCTAAGATAAGAGAGATTAGGGCTAGTCCGGCCGTTTTTCAAACAAATTTCGATAATTCATATATATTTATTGTAATAGTAATGATCTCACAGCTAAGTAACATAGGAAACTGCACAAACGTCCTTGCAAAAAAAAAAATATCATTGGGGTCCTGAAAGGTCTTCGTCGACCAACCTGTTTACTAACGACAACTTTTGTCAGAAAAAAAATGCGAAAACAGTCAGGAAATCAGGGAGTGTCACTTTGGGAAACTAATGGAAGCTGATTATAACAACATTAAAGTGTACTTATCTGACCAGTCTTGAAATAGTATTGAGAAAAAAAGCAAGGGGGGAGAGGCCGGATTTCAACCAACGACCTGCCGACGAAGATGGAACATGACCATACAGCTCGTCGCTACGTGCTCAACGCAAAGTACATGGACGAAGCTTGGATTTTGTAAGGAAATCTTTTACTACTCGGACAGTATATTGTCCTAATGTACTACTTGCCAAAAGTGTAGTTCGAAGAAAATCCCTGATGCGAAAGTAGTCTCCCCTTATTTTCACATTTTCTGAGTGCAGTAAACTGTCATTGTGCAGAAATATTCACATAACGCAAACCGATTTCATTAAAAGGCTACACGTCATGTTTAATGGAAAAACTTAACGTAGTTGAATTTTCAATATCCACGTCAAAATGTAGGATTTGTGTATGCTTCTTAAATAATTTTCATATGCTAGTTAAAAACTACAGTTGTTGCCTGAGTACGTTCAATATTAAGACTTTAAATTAATACCAACGAAGGTTCTTCGTAATATCTTTACACGAAAAGTAGCCACGAGTATGTAGATAGATTCCATCGTTAAGGTGTCCCAGTATGGAACTAGTAATTCTCTAGGGAAACTAGCCCTGTTCGAGGAATATGGATTTAGACTGAAAGAAATTGAGTTGTGTTTCGTGGTTTATATGTAGGCCTGCGCTGTTACCGCCACATGCGATGTGAACTGCCGGAAGAAAATCACGTCTTTGAGATCTCCAGTAATTTCATTTTCTGTGACAAAACTTTTTCTGGTATCAATATTGATAACTTACAGCCGGGTAAATAGTGGAGGCAGTAAAACGTTGCGATTTGAGGATGGGATGCAGCCGAGGCCGTCCACAGATGCTGCATTAGCCCCTCTCACGATAACGCTGTCGACAGGAACGTGAAACACCTTCGCCCCTTTGCGTATGTCAGTTTTGTTTGTTCCGCTTAACCGAGAGTACCTGTCATTACAAAGCTATCATTTTGCTGTGCAGCGCTACGCCTATTTAACTGACACGAATCTGTTAAGCAGCTCACTACTAATGCTGTATTCGGACATTAAGGGATTGTTTCTACCACTCATCGTCAACGCCTTAGATTTTTCTACATTTAGCGCTAGTTTCCGTTCCTCGCATCACCTAGAAATTTGGCCTAAGACATCTTGCATCGTACTACAGTTATTGAATGACGACACCCTCTTGTACACCACGGCATCATCAGCAGGTTGATACAAAATAATAGCGGTCCTATCACAGTTCCCTGACGATATCCTAGTCTCTGAAGACAACGTACGGGGTTCTATTAATGAAGTAGTCTTAGAGCCACTCATAAATTCGGGTACGTATTTCATAAGCACATACCTTCGTTAGCAGTCTACGGTGCGGTTCCGCGTTAAACGCCCTTCGAAAATCGAGAAATATAGTCTCCCTGTTGCCCGCCACCCATAGCTCACAAGTTGTCAAGAGTGTAATGGGCGACTTGAGTTTCGCACGATCGATGCTTTCTAAAGTCGTGCTGATGCATGGACAGCTTACTGTATTACAACTGAAAATATGTTCAAGAATTCTACAGCAAACTGATATTATGTCTGTAATTTTGTCTGTCCATTCTTTCTCCTTTCTTATACATGGAGAGTACCCGCTTTGTCCAGTCGCTTGTATCTTCGGGCTGTATCAAAGATTCGCGATAAATGCAAGATAAGTAAGGAGTCAGTGCCGCAAAGTATTCTTCGTTAAACCGGATTGGTATCCCCATCTGCGTATTATACTGAACTCGTCCTGTTTGTTCGTGAATATTCTTTCCTACCCTGTCTCCATATCTTCTAGGCCCTAGTCCCTCCCCACTCGTTTGTCTTATGTAGTGAATTCGAGTCAGTAGAAGCAACATGCATGATGTTAGTCCATTTAGAGAGGTACCGGGTTTTGGTCACGTGCACCCCAAACCAATCAAACGTGATAGCACTTAATCAAATAACCAGAGTAACCTTCGTGTGCGGGCACTAGCAAATCGGAGATTATCATGACTAGCCCTCGAATTACTGTTGTACCGTAGTCTTTGCACAAAACTGTCAGATATGTAGATTCTAAGAAATCTTCAAAAGTGAAACGCCAAGATCGCAAAATAATTATTTAATAACGACTGGTTTCACTGGACCATCTGGCCATATCAGATTTTAAAAGTTCGTCAGTTTATTTTTAAAAAATGGAGATTAAATAATACTTGGAACATAGCACTTCGTCTAAATATAAAAGAGTTGAAACATCACAGCTTGTAAGATATCTATTAGATATTGGACATACTATGTAACAACGCCTCTATCGGATCTTAGCTATACTACGCTGCAATTCAAGCATAGCATACACCGGAAACTACAAATTACGATATCTTTTCTTCCCCTGATACGATTTTGATGGAAATGAAGCTTATATGTTGCCCCCAAGGTACTGTCATTTGACCTCTGGAACCCCCATGAATGTTCCTATAGTAGGAGATTTGCTGTTCTATACTAATAAGCATAGTATATTCATAAATCTTCAAATTACGATATCTTTCCTGCCTCTGATCCGATTTTGATGAAATGAAGTCTATGTTACTCTCCGAACAATTCTCAGTTTACCTGTGGAAAGCCATGAAAGTTCGTGTACTTTTGGAGATTATCCTCAACGAATAGACATACACGATGACTTCTAAACAAATGATTAAATTACATCTTTATTTTTCTCTGATCCGATTTTAAATATTGAAGCCTTTATGTAACCGCAAGATATACTCAAGTTACGTGTGAAAACCCCATCAAAATTCGTGAAGTAGTTTTGAAGATAATACGTTTTTAATAGTTGAACAAATACACATGACGGTTACTGAAAACACTTAAAATTAGGACATGTTATTTTTTTTGTTATTTTTCCTCTTTTTCTCTGTGATCCGATTTTGATAAAATTTTGCCTATATGTTGACCCAAACTTTTCTCATTTTTCCTGTGAAAACTACAAAGATTCGTCCAGTAATTTTGAAGATTGAAGTGAACAGCGACATGCCTACATTTACAGATTTATCATTCATATTCGCGGAGTATGACATTAACTGCGAATGGGTAAATTTGAAAATGTGTACCTAGCCGGGATTCGAACCCGGATCTCTCCTGATTTCTAGGAAGTTGCGCTGACCCATACACCACTGGGGACACAGCGATCATCATACCTGCACGGAATGACTCAAGCACTCCTCCCGTCTTATACAAATTTGCAACTTTTCCCTGCCCACTAGAACTCAAACTCGAAGTCACTTTAGTACTAATTCCCGTAAGAGTAAGGGCCTAGGAGTGCCTCCGCACTGTTTATCATTGCCCGTCATCGGCAAATTATATAACTTTTATATGAGTTGTTATTAACATAGACTTAGACTAAGTTCTATGTTGCACGTATTATTTAACGTTGAATTTTTAAAATTTGATATGACCAGATGACAATGGTATACCCCACTGAAACCGGTCGCCATTATTTTGTGAACTTGGCGTTTCACTTTTGAAGATCACCTCCACAACCTACGATGTCCAGGTAATGTCTAGATTCAGAGCGTTTAACTAGAACCGGATATTGTATTTCCTGGTAGTGGAGGCGGCTCGCTCTCTGTTCTGGCGTCTGTCGGTGGCCGCGCGCTCTCCTCAACACTTCCAGTGTAAATGGGCCAATTTCAGTATTTGGGAGAGTAAGGATCTCGCTTCTTTCCCGACGAGTCCAACTGAACAGGTGGATTCCGAATTGGGGCTATTAGGCAGGAGATTTTGTGCTCAGTCGCGAGACCACCATAACACCTTTACAGGCTAGTAATGTAATGTGCATATGAGTACTTCATATTGTGGACGGGAGGGGGACGTGGTGCCGGTTGGGTTGTTACTTCAGCACAATCCTCCAGCCGCTGCCAACAGCCGCTATTGATTTTTTAATTCCTAATTTACATAGCAAATTAATTGCGTCATCCGATGTTTTTTGCGTTAGTAATTTTCCAGAAAGAACATTACGTTTTCTCTCGGAAATCGTCAGTGAGCAACAATAGATGTCTTGCCGTTCGCAAGTAAGGTTTAACAATTGTGTAAAGTCAAGGGAAGTGTGTGTGCATTAAATTCAATCAAGTTTGGTGGTAGATGGATTCGGCGGACAGAAGCGTGGTGAGGGGTCAGAACCATCCATCTCCTAATTTTCTTTGGCGGGAAAAAAGTTTATAATTTTTGCCACTAATTGTCGTTAAATTAAAAATGTAATTAAAAGGGTTGATAAAACCTACACAAATTTATCGCTAATTATTTTAAAAAAATTCTAACAGCTGTCAAACATTTAGGACTATAAAAAAAGTTTGGTTTTCGGAAGTTATTCGCTACCTAAGGTCGGTGGGGAAAATAACTGTATACATCGTCTTGATAAACTGTTTGGTATTGTAAAAAAAAAATACAACTAGTGTGGTATGCAAAACAAAAATTTAAGTATTTCATCTGTCACAGGTGTGTGCGTGTGCGTGCGCGCAAGTACTTACAATGCCACCAACCACACTCTTCGTATGCAACAGCTGCTGCATCTTAACAAACCCTCTTTCGATGTTCCGATGTGTAACACAACAACTACTACTATTGCTACTACAGCAAAAGCCATAATAAATATGTAAATTGCAATATTTTTAAAATTTTAGAAAAGAATATTGAAAATTATGGGGGAGAACACCGAAAATCGGCAGGTGAAATCTTTACCTTAAACATTCTCTTGTACATGCAATAGTAACCTTGTATGCATTCTTTTTAAGCAGATCAAGACGGGAGTGCATCTTTACATTTTTTATATTCTTCTTCTTTCCTTTGTCCTTTAATGTAGAATACGTCCTGTGTTCCATTAATTTCGGCCAGTACTCCAACACGTGACCAGTCTCCTGCGATGTTTATTGTAAAGCAAATATTTTGTAAGTCCCAGTAGTAGCCACATTTCTCCACATCCTTTGTTTAAAGCCGTATGTAAACCTAGTCTGCACATCTGCTATAGCTATAGCTGCTTCTTTCTCCAGCATTAGTTTGTATTCGTCTTGTATTGCAGTTATTGGAGTTTCCTTTTCTTGGCGCAGTAGTGACACTGGACTCGCATTCGGAAGGATGGTGGTTCAAATCCACCTCCGGCCATGCAGATTTCCCTAAATCACTCCAGTTAAATGCTGGGATGGTCCCGTTGAAAGGGCACGGCCGATTTCCTTCCACATCCTTACCCAAACACTCAGAGCGTAAGCTCCGTCTCTAATGACCACGCTGTCGATGGGACGTTAAACTCCTAGCTTCCTTTAGATCTCCCCCGTTTCCAGTTTTCTTTTCCGTGCACATTAGACGTTAACTGCTCTTAGGTGTGCAATTTCTTTAACGTGGAATGGCTTAAGTCTGTGCGATGGATTTACTCTTTTTTAAGGACCTGGAAAATGACGTTGTGGGATTTAGGGGTCCCAACAGAAAGGTATTACACGATATGTCATGAGTAAATATTACCTAGTGCACACATACACGAGGCAAGACAATCGTAGACTGCGTATACAATGGTTGTCGAAGCAGCGGTAGTAATCGTCGTTCGCAGATGCTATAGGCGCGAGTGCGAGGTATCGAACAACACCTAGTCCGGCGCTATCTTTATCTGGAGGCATTGTACTGAATATTGTTACGGATTGGGAGAAATACGTATCTCCTACTTAAATGTAGCTCTTCTGAGTAATACTTACATCGTTCTTACTGAAGTCGGTATTACGAATCTCCAGGTAATTTACTAAAAGCTGGCAGAACATATTGTATAACTTTAGTTGGTCTTTAGTGTAAGGGAGATAAACATGCACACCACTCAATTTTCAGTTATTCTTATTAACCCAGTATACAAATTGCAGAACACTATTAAACACCGCAGATACCACATTGACGGGGAAGGGTGCACTTCGTAAATACTGTGTATTCTCATTTAAAAGAGGATCAAAAACACGTTCTATTCGGTACTTATATATGGTAGCGTGTAACCTAGTAATCCCATTTTTCTCGATCCAACGAAGAAGTAAAGTCTTCCCAACGGCTGTTAGGACATTTTATAAAATCGATAATTTGATTAATGATAATTTTCTCGTAGATTTTAACAGGGTAGGGAAAGTTACTTTTTTAAACAGTTATTTCCCTGAAAGGTAACTTACGGTTACAGTTAGTATACATCGAAATTAACTATCAGTTACAAGTAACTTAAGTTACTTTTAAAAATTGTCACTGTAATCGTTTGTAAATCCGTAATAAACCTTATTCACGTAGAAAAGAAACAAGCTTTAATGTCAATCAATAATTAAATACATTCGATGGGACGCAGATACGCACAAATAATAAACAACATTACAGCTTTCGGCCTTGAAAGGCCGAAAGCTTTAATGTTATTATTTGTACGTATCTGTGAAGTAAGCAACCTATGCTTCTCATAAACATTATTGAATCCTTCCTCGAATTTCCATTGTTTAATAATTAAATAAAGGCATACACAATTTATAATAATAATAATAATAATAATAATAATAATAATAATACATATTTATTGCATTATTAAATAAATTTTCCACAGCATCTTCTATGTCTTTGCATCTCAATTTAAACGTTTGTTCATTTTCACCAAATGTAGTTTTTCAAACGTTCCATCTGATGAAAGTTATGTTCAAAGTTGTTCATTGTTCGCGTATCTGATGAAAACTGCAGAACTGGTTGTCTGTTATATATTCGAAGCGTCTGTTGCGCTGAAATGGCATCAATGAGCAAAGATTTCAAACTGTGTATGCGCATCGAGAGCTACGCTATTACAGGTGAAGAGGAAGAATTAGTGATACGGGGCGCTGCGTTAATAGGATACTCAACGAAATAAGCAGAGGAAGAAGATGTAATTATCCGAGGAGGGCAATATACATACTATACGTAGATGTGACGGAAATGACACGCAGCCGCGCGGGAGAACCCACGTCGACTAAAGCATCGAGCTACGAGTTGGGCGGCCGCCCCCGCCGATGGTAAAGTCCTCCCTCAGACGTGTGTGTTTTGTCCTTCGTGGAAGTTAAAGTAGTTGGCAAGTTTAGGGACTGATGACCACCGCAGTTTGGTCCCATAAGTTTACAAACAATTGAATTTGACCGACAGACTGTGCGAGCTAAAACTTGGAAGATATTTCTTTTTGTAACTTCACTCAGATGTCGCCATCAAATTTTGAAATTATAATGAATATTACAGGGCCAGTTGTTTGAAAGACAGGCACAACGTTCTGAAAAACAACTCCTGTGAAGACTAGCTTTTTAAATTTTCTTTTTTGTATGATATAAACATAACCTATTATCTAAGACAAATTGGGTCTCTTTATTATACAAACGTTTTAACAAGCTATTTACTTGATTATTCTATGTTAGTTACAAACCACTGGACATCCTATACTGGTGTTAGTTGATGTGTCGGTGTTGAGTTTGTTTTGTTCCCTAATATGCTACTGCTGTGGTGTACAGGTGTGCCAGCAAGATAACCCTACTTGGAAGTGGCCAGCCCACCGAGCGAACCCCAGTCAGCAAGCCCCTGGCACTGGGCGGCCAATCTCTTTTGTCACCACAAACCCTCCCCCCCCCCCCCCGCGCGCGCAAAAGTAACCCCGTTTTTTGTCTTAACGAACAGAGTTAAGAAAAAACCTACATCTAACTTAAGTCTAATTAGTCATGATTAGTGTTTGCCACACCTAACCCCCGAATCATCCAGGGGATGGCGGATACTGTCATTTCTGACGACCAGTCCACCCCCTCCCCTCCGGCGGCATGGCGGATGTGGCCGTCTGTCGGGTGTTATGTCATAGTCGGGTAGTTATTCCGAATGAATTCCTGAAGCACTTTGCTAGAGATCTTATTGGCAATTTCGTCCAGTGTGCGGAACGTGTCCGAGCTCCTGATAAGCTCATACGTGTTGCTGTTGCGCAGTCCTCCTCATGTCCGCAGCCACGCCATCAAATGCAGGACATTCGTAAATGGTGTCTACTGGTGTTCCTACCTCAGCACCACAGGCACAAGCTGGTGTAGCCCGTTTCCTAAACGCCAGACAGGATCCGTGTCCGTCAGGAAGTGCAGCATTCCACTTGATGGCTTGAAATGCTTCATCTGTAATCTTTCCTGGATATCTGGTAGGAGAGCATGTATTCTCCTTCCAGATTCCTTCTCATCCCACAATTGCTGCCAGAGTTGGAGTCCTTTCTGATTTCTGACTTGCTGGTTAGTGGTTCCACGAAAATTTTGGAAACATTTTCCCCACCTCCTTTTTTGGCCCAGTACCAGGCCCCCTGCTCCCTGACCTTGATGTCGAGCGGCATAACCCCATCAGCACAAAGAGGGGCCCTGCCGGGAGTGGTCCTGTAGGCTCCAACCGAGTGAAACAGGATGTTCTGCTGCGCTCTCCTCACGGCTATGGCAGGCACCACCCTTGCGAGCCTGTGGGACCACACCGGAGATCCGAAGCCCACGATAGACGCCACTATACTGTTATGATCGGATGGGAGGTGGAACCTCCGGTGCCCGATCCCAGCCTACCTGTCTAATGCTATCAATGATCTCTCAGCAACCGCATCTGTGTGTGCCGCGAAACTCCAGTGGTCGTCAATTATGAAGCCGAGATAGCTTCTTTCCATCTAATAACAGGTGTTCCATTAATCCTTACTGTCGGTTTTCTGGCCAGTTGGCCCTTCAATAGTAGATACACCGACTTTTGCGTTGATATCTGTAGTTTTGTTCTGTTACACCATGTAGTGAGCATTTGCAGGGATCTCTCGATCTTGGTCTCGATATCTTCACGACTTCGGACCCCGACCTTGAGGAGGAGGTCGTCTGCGTAGGCTATCTATTACCTCTAGTACGTCAGGATGTTCTTGCAAGTCTCCAAGGAGAGGTTCCATGTTTAGATCCGAGAAGAGTGGCCGCAGAACAGAGCTCTGGGGGGCACCCCTTGGTGATCATTTTGCTTACTCTCCCAGTAGGGGATCATAGCCAAACCTTCCTTTCTGCTCAATAGCTGCTAAGACAACCGTATAGCGACCATGGACACTCTATCTGCCGGAGATAGAAGAGCGAAGGCCACCAGAGGTTGTCAAAGGCGCCACTGATGTCAACCATGATACCCACGACGTATTTGCACGGCTAGCTTTTGTTGACATTGAAGTCAGCTTATGTAAACGTAATACAGTTATGACAGTATATCTATGTTATCACATTATTACAAATCGTTGTTTTCAATGAAGGAAGCTTCTTTAGACTTAGTCATTCACACCACAAATGAAAGCAGCAGATTACTTCAAACGATTCTCTTTTGACGTCCCCGTTTAGTACTCACTGCTGCCTCCACATACTGTCACATTCATTTCTGCTTCGTAAAGAGCCCTATAAAAACAAAATGTTGTCATCGCTCTTGCATTGGCCGGAAAGTAACGTTCGGTAAAACGATAATGACTCATTTTCCAAAGTAAAGTTAACGAATCCTATTATTATTGCCGCAGTGTTGAGAAATGAAACTTAATTGTTTTAACTACTTACGGCGGGTGCCAAACAATGCAGTCGTACTTCTTTTCAATTATTTTAATGACATCTAACATTTCACAGGCCGCCTCTGGCGAGCAACGGTGTAGAACATGTTTCAAACTCAATGTAAACGCGCCTTAACGCTAACGAGCAAGCAAGAAATTGCTTTTGTTTTCTCACCGCAACACAATTTGCAGCAAAAGGAAACATTCCTTTTTTTTTTTTTTTTTTTCATCTCACGTCAAAAATTCACTTCATCCTAAGCTGGCCAAGGCATGCGTGTCTTCCTTCTCCGTGTCGAAAGGTGCGAAAAATAATGGTAGATTTTACGTGTGAAGCGTCCGTTGATTGTTACATAATCATCGATGCGTACATACAGAAACCTAAAAAAGGTTAACCATGACGCTCTTTAAAAGGATTGCTCAGACATCCCCTGGCGTGATATAAGCAATGAACCGACATTAGACGGTAAAGTTCGTGAATTATGTCGCAAAATTATTGCACTGTATGACGAACATGACTCTAAAGCTCTGTCAAGGTAGAGAGAGCTCCCGCGCCGTTGCTTTCCACTGAATTACGGCAGTTAATGAGCAAATGCGATGCTGCACATAGAGCCTTCCAGCCTGAGCTATACCACGCTTACAGGAAACTTCGAAACAGAGCCAAGCAAAGTGCGAGGAATGCCAAAATGAGACATGCACGCTCTGTCGAATCCTGCTGCACTGTGGAAAAAGCTGCGCAGTTTCGGCATAGGTAAGCGAAAACCTGACGCTGTTTTTGAAGCCTCTGCAGACGACCTTAATGATTTCTTCTCAACAGCTGTAAACTGTCAAGTAGCTACGAATACCTGCCCCAGGATATCTCTCACAACAGACAAGTTCTTCCTAAAACAGTCTCTACAGACACAGTATGCAAGGCATGCATGAGAATCACTTCTGAGTCAGTGGGAAATGACGGAGTGAGCACAGGCGTGATTAAAAACGTTGTTGATGCTATTGTTCCAGTTCTCACAGACAACATCATCTCTCTCGTTAGTGATACATGGCTCACTGACTGGAAGCAAAGTTTAATTCAACCCATACCCAAGACTGATAACCCACAGTCGCTAGGTGGCTACAGGCCGATCAGCATATTACCTGCAATGTCTAAAGCCTTAGAATATGTTGTTCACGAACAGCTGACGGATTGCCTCAAAACTTATAATATCCATGATAAATATCAATCAGGCGTTAATCAAAGTAACCGACGACGTTAAACATGCCGTGGACTGACGTGAAGCTACTATCTTAATACTGCTCGACTTTAGTTTTTTGATACGGTTGACTTTGATATACTACTACTTAAAATGAAACGGTTGAATTTCTCAAACCGCGCCAATACAATGGTTCGACAGTGGGTCGAAGTCATCGTGGAAAAACGTGCGCCCCCAAGGCTCCGGCCTTGGTTCATTACTACTCTTTTCACTGTATATTAATGATATTTCTTCAGTTATTCACTCCTGCAACTACCATCTATATGTCGACGTCATCCAACTGTACATAAGTGCCACCAGCCCTAAGAACATTAATTTTGTATCCCAACTTCGTCGTCGCTTTTGTGTCCCAGCCTCGTCGTAGGTGTCGGTGGCCGAGTGGAATGAGACCGACACGCTGGTGCAGGTACGGAGGGGAGCAGCCAGAAACTATAAACACTAGAGTAAATTAGAAAGAGATATATATTGCACAGAATGTAACAATACTTAACTTTTACATAGTACTGCAGAATGTTGATACATAGTTGTTAGAGGCCTGCCTAGTGCCTGTACAATAGCAAAGTCTTCACTGGTGCCTATCTGATTACGAAGGTCCTAACTCGTTGCTATCTCCGTCCGAAGTGGCCAGTCCTTCAGTGGTGGCCACGAGCGGGGTTCCAGCAGAGGGCGCTCGTGGCTGTCGTCGGAAGAACGCCGCGCCGTGCATGCATGGCGGCGCGCGGCGAAAGTAGGTGGCGCGCACTTTGTACTTGTGCGACACCACACCCCTCCCCCCCCCCCCCAAACCGCCGCGCCGTCGTGGCGTAGGGCTGAGGGCCACGGCGACGGCACTGGGAGGAGGGCCTGGGCGGGGGCGTTACTTGTGGGACGGGCGTCATAGCTGAGGCCGGGATCGAGACGCCGTCCGCGCCCCGGCATCCGCCTTGAGATCCTCCAGGGAACCCGCCGAAACCTGGGGAAGGGCGCCCGCCCCCGCCCAGAGGGAGCAGGTCATCTTCTTCTGAGGTGCGTGGCCCAAGCTGGGGGGGCCCGCACGGTCCCGGAGTCCCTCTCGGTGACGCTGTCATCTGCGGCGGCGACAGCGCCGGCGACGACTGCGTCGGAGGTGCGTCCACCTCCATGGGGATCTCGTAGTCCGGGGACGAACGATGTGGTTGTGCTCCCTGGCGGCGAACTGGGTCTGGAATCAAGAAACCCGAGACAGGATCGCGCGGCCTATGCAGACGCAATTGGTTTGCGTGGCGCCGCAGCTCCGACCCTGTGGAAGAACGTACAACATACATATTGCTACCGAAAACGCGCTGAATGGTGCCCGGCAGCCATGTCTTCTTGTTTCCAGCAAACACCCTGTACAGCACCGGCGTAGAAACCTGAAAACGCATAGCGCCATACGAACCGCCTCGGTGCGTGGGAGGCTGCAGCAGGTGAAGGAGAGTGCGGTGACGGCGGCCGTGTAGCAGCTCGGCAGGAGACGGGCCGTCACGTGGCATGCACCGATACGTAGACAGGAAAATTTGAAGAGCTTGCTGCCTGGAGTGCTGACCTTTCATCTTCTCCATGTGAGACTTGAATGTTCGAACGAAACGTTCTGCTTCACCATTGGACTGAGGGTGAAAAGGTGCGGTGGTGATATGCTGAATACCATTCACACGACAAAACTGTTGAAATTCCGCACTAACAAACTGAGGTCCATTGTCACTGACGATAGTTTCAGGCAAGCCTTCGATGCAAAACACTGATGTTAAGGCACTGATTGTACTAGAAGCTGTCGTTGAGTTCATGGCAATCACGAAAGGAAACTTGCTGAAAGCGTCTACAACAATTAACCAGCGCGTGTTCCAGAAAGGTCCGGCAAAGTCAATGTGTAAACGTTGCCATGGTCCCTTGGGGCGTGGCCAATCTGAGAAACGTTGCGGAGGAGCCGCCTGATGCTCCGCACAAACTGTACACTGTGATGTCATGTTCTCTGAGCGTCCATACCAACCCAGGTACAATGACGTCTGGCCAGTTGCTTTGCCCTAACAATACCCCAATGTCCTCGATGCAGGAGGCGTAACACTTCACGTTGCAGGGAACGAGGAACAATCACTCTTGTTTGGTCGTTGTCCGTATGTAACAACAGAACACCCTGACTTAAAGATAATGCATGACGTTGTGCAAAATAACGTCGAACCAGAGGCCGATCAATGTCTTTGGCTCTGGCAGGCCACCCTGAGCGAACAAAACGTGCTACCACACTTAGGTCTGCATCCGCAGCTGTTTCCTGTGCAACCCGACGAGAGTTCAAAGGAAAGTCTGCGACAGCGGAAGCATCTCTGGAGTCTATCTGACAACATGCCATTTCTGAAGAATCAAATGATACATCCTGGCCAACCGGAAGTCGGGAAAGTGTGTCCGCGTTGGCATGTTTAGTGGTAGGTCGGTACAAAATCTCATACTGATAATTTGACAATATCAAGGACCATCTCTGAAGCTTTTGTGCCGTACGTGGCGGAATTGGCTTTGTGAGTGAAAACAACGACGTAAGAGGCTTGTGGTCTGTCAACAAATAGAATTTTCTGCCATACAGATAATGAAACTTTGTGACGCCGTAAATGATTGCTAAGGCCTCCTTTTCTATCTGACTGTAATTCTGTTGCGTTGGCGTCAGTAGCTTGGATGCAAAGGCAATAGGACGATCGTGAGATCCAATGCGATGTGAGATTACCGCGCCCAGACCGTACGACGAGGCATCAACTGCTAACACTACAGGCTTCTGTGGGTCAAAGGGAATCAAACATGCATCACTGAGTAGTGCAGACTTTAATTTGTCAAAGGCAACCTGACAATCTTTGGACCATACAAAAGGAACATTCTTCCTACGTAAGTGATGCAGTGGAGCTGCAATCTGAGAGGCATTGGGAATAAACCTGAAATAATAGTTAAGCTTTCCCATCACTGCTTGCAATTCATGCACATTCTTAGGAGGAGGCAAGTCTTTGATTGCTCGAAGATATGACTGTAAGGGATGAATTCCCTGGGCATTAATCACATGGCCTAGGTACTCTATTTCAGTTTGAAAAACCGAACACTTTGCTTTATTACAACGTAGACCTGCTGCAGTCAAAACTTTGAAAAGGCACTCCAGGTTTGCTAAATGTTCTTCAACTGTACGTCCGGATACCACAATGTCATCTAAATAGTTCGAACAACACGGTACAGAAACTGTCAGCTGTTCCAAAAACCGCTGAAAAATAGCGGGAGCGGAAGAACTGCCAAAGGGTAGGCGTTGAAATTGAAAAAGGCCCATGTGAGTATTAATGACGAAAAACTTTTTTGACTCGTCATCAAGTGGAATCTGTAAGTATGCCTCTGCTAAATCAATCTTGGAAAAGAAGCGAGACTGTCCTAATTTGTCCATCAGTTCCTCAGGTCTGGGCAGAGGGTAAGTGTCGACAATTGTTTGACTGTTCACTGTTGATTTGAAGTCCGCACAGAGACGAAGTTTTCCTGACGGCTTGGGTATAATTACTATAGGCGAGGCCCACTGACTCGCAGAAACAGGAGAAATCACCCCACTATCTTGCCAACGTTTAAGTTCTTCGGCAACTGTATCACGCAAGGCGATAGGCACTGGTCTAGCTTTACGAAATTTTGGAACTGCAGATTCTTTTAAAGTTACATGTGCCACGAAGTCTTTTGCACAACCTAGTTCCGGCGAAAACAAATTACTATATTTGTCACAAAGCATTGATTTTGTCCTGAGGCACAACTGACGAAATTTGAAGCACATCTCTTTGAATTGATAAACCAAACAAGTCAAAAGCATCTAGTCCAAAAATGTTGTGTGTAGATTTGGCCTGAAGAACTACAAAAGCAACTGTTTTTGTAACACCTTGAAAAGAGGCAGGCAGGCTACACGTTCCTAGTACGGGAATATTTTGACCAGTATAAGCTGTTAGCACTTGTTGACACGGTGACAATTTTGGCGAACCCAGAAGTTCATAAGTGTCGTTATTAATTAATGTAACAGCGGAACCCGTGTCGAGCTGAAATTGCACAGTCTTATTTTCAATGGAAAGATTCACAAAAAGCTTTTGCTTGTGGCGCTCGACCGGTGCACGAATGTGGGCAACGTCTGCTACTGTTTGTTTACTGCGCTTGCGCGGGCCGCGTAAGGAAGTAAGCGGCGCAGACTCGGCACGCAGCGGATTAACAACACTGACACTAGATGGCACTACCGCCGGATCGGCGTCCGCGCAAGCATGCGAAGCTACTCCATATGTACTAACTACTGCACTACACTTTTGAGTAGCTACTTGATGTCTACTGTCACTAGCTACACAGTACTGGGCACTATTACAAGGAGCAGTTGCAGAAGGCACTAATTTCACTACAGGAATGCACTGTTCATAGTCATTTTGCTTGTCCCGAACCCTTTTCCGTTGCACTGTTTTACGCGCTCGTCGGCGCTTGCTACGTGGTGCACTATATAGTTTTGCCATAGGCGCAGAACTACTTTCTTGCAATTGAGATCCAAGGAAAGCACTGTTCAATTCCGCAGCCCGTATAACATTTACAGAATGAACTGTTCTCGCACTCTGCGAAGCACTGTTTCTAACGTTACTGTTCTTTGAGTTTTTAATTTGCATACACACAGACTGCACATGTCCCAATTTGCCACATTGATAACAGGTTGCGTTTCGACTAGGGCAATGAGCACGCTTGTGGCGAGACACACACTGGGGGCAAGATTTACGTACATTTTTCTGAAATGAGCGTTGGCGCCCGTTATGCAAATTAGTGTGTCTAACACTACGGGGCGACCTTTGCGTCGCACTTTTACTCTGGCTACTGTTCACTGTCTGTTCAGCACGGCCTGTACTATTGTAAGAATCACTAGTGCTACACTGAGAACTACGGCTAGGAAAGCGCCCGTTGCGGCGCACTGAATTTACACTATGGCTTTGCATTTCTACATCAGCTAAGTCAAAAGTATCATGCGCTTCTATAAGCTGCAGTACACTGTCTAATGAAGGGTCTGACTGTTTCAGAATTGCTGCCCTAATTCTGGGGTCCTGAATATTCTGCGTAATCGCATCCCTCAACATCACGTCACTATACGAAAGTCCACAAGAGCAAGTAAATTTACATTGGCGGGTTAAGCCCTTCAATTCCGTAATCCACTCTTGGTGTGACTGCTGCGGTAATTTTTTAAGTCTGAAAAATCGGTATCGTGCAGCGGCTACAAGAACTTTTCTCTCATAATGAGCATTCAGTGCATCTACAATTTGTTCAAAGTCTACATCACGAGGAGATGCGTGCGGGAATAGTTTTTGCAGTAACACGAAAGTTTTGGGGCCCACCACAGACAATAAAAGATGCTTAACAGTCTGACCTGTAAGTTGATGAGCCGCGACGAGTTCTTGAAACTGTGCGAAATAGTCGCTCCATTCTTCCTCACGTTCGTTGTATTGGCGAAACGTAGGAAGTGTTGCGGCGGCAGGTGTGGGCTGCTGAAGCGGCGGCTGTTGTTGTTGGTTAGCTGCCTGCGCTGTGAGCTGGGACACCGCCTGGAGGAGTTGCGTTATTTGCGCCGTCTGTAACTGAATAATTTCCATTAAGTTTGGGTTCGGGGTAGTGGCCATGCTGACCGATTTAGGCGCCGCGTATACAAGTAAATTAGTACAAAACACAAATGCAATATGAAAGAGGACTCGCTCTGCAACAAAAAAAAGTCCACAAAACACGTAACAAAATATCTTTCCCCAAAATTGTTATAATAAGGGTGGGTGGGCAGGAGCAATTTTTGCGTGCTCCGACTGCTGCTGTCTGGCTGCTGCAAGCGGGCTGGTCCAAGGTTCTATCACTCCTCGTCGTCGCTTTTGTGTCCCAGCCTCGTCGTAGGTGTCGGTGACCGAGTGGAATGAGACCGACACGCTGGTGCAGGTACGGAGGGGAGCAGCCAGAAACTATAAACACTAGAGTAAATTAGAAAGAGATATATATTGCACAGAATGCAACAATACTTAACTTTTACATAGTACTGCAGAATGTTGATACATAGTTGTTAGAGGCCTGCCTAGTGCCTGTACAATAGCAAAGTCTTCACTGGTGCCTATCTGATTACGAAGGTCCTAACTCGTTGCTATCTCCGTCCGAAGTGGCCAGTCCTTCAGTGGTGGCCACGAGCGGGGTTCCAGCAGAGGGCGCTCGTGGCTGTCGTCGGAAGAACGCCGCGCCGTGCATGCATGGCGGCGCGCGGCGAAAGTAGGTGGCGCGCACTTTGTACTTGTGCGACACCACAATTAATAATGCAGTAGCTGGTATGAATGCAGACCTTTGCTCTGTTTCACGATGGGCACAAAACCTAGGTCTTCAGTTTAACCCCAATAAATCCCAGGTCGTCCTCATATCTCACCCAAAGCTACTCAGCCGGTATTTTCGTCAGACAGTCCCTGGAATACAGCTCAATGGTACCCAATTACCATATCAAAAACAGTGAAAGACCTTGTGATAATCTTGGATGAACACCTAAACGGGAAGAACAAACAGTTGTAGCGTGCAGGAAATCTCTTATCCCTATATTCAGTCTAAAAATTTAGAAAAAACTATCCAACCCAAGTTAAACAAAGATTGAGTCCAAACACTTGTCGTGCCAAATCTTTACTACTGTGATGTAGTTCAACAGGGGACAAACAGTGAAATTCTAGATCCCTCGAGCTAATAATGAATGCTCGTGTTAGGTACGTGTGCAATATATGGTTGTACTATCATATAAGTCATTCATATAGCCAGCTAGGTTGGATGCGCCCACATAAGTGGCGCGATTTTCAAACGCTGTGCTTGCTTCGATTTCTCAGCCACCAGTGCCCCCAATACTTCTTTCACATTAAACAACTATCATCATTACACATCATCAATACTAGGTCGGAAACGTCTAGCATCTTGGCTGTACCTTCACACAACACTAACAAGGAAAGTACTTGGGCTCCAACAAACATATCTGTATGAACGTTTAGTTACAGTATCTCTACGTACCCCTCAATGTGCTTGTGGGTTTCGTTTTTATGCAAAACTTTGCAATCATGCTCTAGATAGCACTGTAGATGTAATTGTAGACGCCATACGTAATGCAGATATCTGAACTATAACTTTTATCTCTCGTTCGATTTTGATGTATATGAGTTTGTTCGAGCCCAAGTACTTTCCTTGTAAGTCTTTATCCGTGTCGTTCTCCATCTCAGCCATACCAATATGAAACACACTGCCATGTGATCTACGTTTTACACTAAACCACTCAAGGTTCAAGAGGAAACTCAAGACTTACATATTAACAACGGCATAGTCTCCATTGTTACCCTGCTTTCAGTTCTCTCTCTCTCTCTCTCTCTCTCTCTCTCTCTCTCTCTCTCTCTCTCTCTCTCTCTCTCTCTCCAACATAGCTTTGAATCTTACTATTCTATTTCTTCCCCTAACCAATCTACCTCTTCTATCTCCTCTCTGACCACATTCTATAGTCTTATGTCTCTACTACATCTGAATAACTCACAATCTGTAAGAACATAACAAGGCAATTCGTAAATCGTTATAGGTCTCAAGTTCACAGTATGAAACATGCTTACTGTACTCTGCAAAGTTATCACTACTACTGTTATTACTAATCACAATAATTTTTTACTCTTGTAAATTAGCTAAGTATTGTTGTTTCTTATAAATTATCTAAATATTATTGTTCCAATTACATTCTATTAATAATCTTAACTCTTTTTACTTTAATACTTGTATTATACAATACATTGTCTACAATGTACTAAAGAAATTGTTCACCTTCAGTAAGCCTGGTTAGGTGTAAGAGAGGGCCTGAAGGCCCTAAACTTGCCAGGTAAAATAAATGCAAAAATAAACATTTTATGAATGAATGGGTACTATTAAATGTTATAACGGCACTGAAATATATGTTTCATACATTTCCAACGTGCGTTGTTGAAATTACGTATTTTAGAAATATTGTTAAATCGTTAACCAATAAAAGTAACTTGGTTACAGTTACAGTTAAAGTTACTTTAGGAAAATAATAATGCAGTTACCTTTGAAAAGTAATTGTTACTAGTAATGGCGTTACAAGTAATGTTACTCCCCAAACCTGGATTTTAACTATCAGTAACTAGATTACCCAGATTTTCAAAGGCACAGAACGACTAGACAATATCGCGCGTTCTTCGCACACCATTCGATACTATCGATAAACGTTCATAATACCACCTAATACATCTTTAAATAAGACACAACAGTTTACCAGAAAAGATCTTTGTAAACGTCAACAAAAAGTTTTTTCTTTTAGCAACTTTTAATATGTTACACCACAAGCTTGAGGTGAGGCCTTTCACACTTGTAAATTACCTGACATATATGGTGTGCCACTTATAGTTTGACTTTTGTTTTCTAGGACAATATTTTCTAATTTCTTTTGTGCCTTCTAAAATATTTGAAGACTTTGGTCAAATGACCTACAAGGCAAGGCATTGTATGTTCTTTCCTCCCTTGTAACCATTCCTGCCAGTGTTTGAATGTTGAATAAACTCTGATAATATTTTCCACAATATAGTTGGATAGTAAACGTGAAATAATCTCCTTTCTTACACCTGCTCTCGGAAGATTGAGAGCTCGCCCTTGAATTGTACTTCGGAGCATGTGTTTTTCAAAGAAATATCAATGAAAACTGTTCTTTTTATGCTTCAGTCGAATTCTTTCAAGGTCTTAACGTTTTTATCTCGCTTGTCTTTGGTATCATTAGTGACGCGCTTTGCAGCCTCAAAGAAAGAAAGATGTTTTAACACTTGTGTGCACTGCACAGGCTTTGATCGGTACGCAGCTCAGACAGGCATTTTTAGCCGACCATTATCTATCTTCACGAATATAGTTCCCAGAGGTCGTTTCTTATCATGCATGCGACAACCTCAGCAATATTCGAATGCGATTAGGCTAGTACATTAAGCCAGCGCTTTACGTAAGGAAGCAAGCGTGCGCTTACTGAATAAATTAGTCTCAAAGCACCATTGGAAAAAAAATAGATTTATTAGTTGTTTCACGATAGTCAGTTATAATACTCGTACTGGATGGATTGATTACTGATTCACTGTCTTGTAAATGTAACTTGGCGTTCAGAATAAACTGTTGCAGAAATTCTGTTGTTCAGTTGGAGGAGAACGTGGTGCAAAACCCTGTAGGATGACATGGCGGTCGGCCGGTACCTGTGCAGCTTTTATAGGACTAAGACGGAGTTCGCAGTTTACAGGCGCCTATTTTCAACTTAAATCTGTCAGTGCTCTGTCAAATTCTTCTCGCAGTATATCTCCTCTTCATCTACTTTCTATTCCCTTTCTACAATGCTGCCTTCGTGTTTATTTACCTTGTAAAGACCATCTATATTCATTCGTACTTAACAGCTTTCCCTTCTTTGCTTAGTACTGATTTTCCAGCAGAGCGGCTACATCGTCTCCAAATCTTATTTTTTGTAGGCGGGGCATCTATTTTTCCTCTAGTTATAGATTATTCTCCGGTCTTGCATTTCTCCTGTAGTCACTCCCACTTACCCAGTCTTCACTTACTGTCACCCGTTGGTACTCCCTTTTCCCTGCTTCAAACGCTGCATTTTTGTATTTTCTCCTTTCATGACGAAGTTCAGAATATCTTCCGTTATCCAAGGATTTCTATTAGCCCTTGTCCTTTTATCTACATAATCCTGTGTGATCTTCACTAAGTTGTCTCTCAAAACTACTCGTTATTTTCAATCGTGTAACTTAGCCTCTTCGGTCAATCCTTGCCTAACACTGCCTCAGAAAATCTTGACAACCTCAGGTTCCTTCAATTTATCTGGGTTCCATCTCGTTGCTTTTATACCTTTTTTTTCAGTTTTAATGTACAGTTCATAAACAATAAGTTAGTCGGAGGCTGTATGTCCCCTGGCTCCGAAATCTATGCCCCACCATCATAAAATCTGGTGTCTCCTGGTCTCTTCCAAGTATAAAGCATGAATTCATGTGTCTTAAACCAAGTGTTTGCGATGATTAAATTGGTCGTGTAGAAAAGTCTACCAGGAGACCACATTCCCCCCCCCCCCCCCCCCAATTCATATTTATACACTGTTTTACTTCCTACTTCTTTACTCCCAATCTTAGTTTTTCTGTCCCTTAACAGTGTTATTTCCTCACATTTTACATTTATAATGTGGATGGTATCGTCCTAAAAAGTGACAACAAAGGAATTGGAACTCAATGCAAGTTCGTACAGAAGATCGGGTGTTGCTGAAGGAATTAGATTAGGTAACGAAGCAATAAAGGAGGTAGATGAGTTTTGTTACTTGGGCAGTAAAATAGCAAATGATGGTCGCAGTACAGAGGATATAAAATACAGAATGGCAATGGGAAGAAAAGCATTTTTGAAAAAGAGAAATTTGCTAACATCGAATATTAATTTAAGTGTAAGAAAGCCCTTTCTGAAGGCATTTGTGTGGAGTGTTGCCTTGTATGGGAGTGAAACATGGACGATAAGCTGTGCGGACAGGAAGATGATAGAGGCTTTTGAAATGTGGTGCTACAGAAGAATGCTGAAGATTAGGTGGGTAGATCGCATAACTAATGAAGAGGTACTGAACAAAATTGTTGAGAAAAGGAATTTTTGGCATACCCTGAATAAAAGAAGGGTCGTTTGATAGGACACATTCTTAGACATCGAGGAATCTTAAATTTAGCATTTGAGGGAAGTGTGTGGCGTAAAAATCGCAGAGGGAGACCAAGAGATGCGTATAGTAAACAGATTTAAGTAGATGTGGGTTGTCGTTCTTATGAGGAGATGAAAAGGCTTGCTCAGGATAGGGGATTGTGGAGAGCTGCATCAAACCAGTCTCCGGACTGAAGACCATAACAACAGAATTATTGCAAGGAAAGCAGGGTTAGACATTGATTAGGCGATGAGAGAATACCTGGCCGTGAGCTGGCACCCAGTGATGGTAGTCCGTTGACAGTTGAATAAGAGTAGACGACTTGTGATATTTGGAAAGCATCCTCAGTGACAGGGTTCGTTCGTTTCTTAAAAGTGCTTAAAAGCCCTTAATTTTCATATGGTGCCTTAAAAGTGCTTTATTTTTAATAACTGTCCTTAAAAGTACTTATTTTTGCCTCCGCAATTTTGTTCACACAAATAAATCTGTTAACTTGGCCAAGTTAAGAAGCTGGGGGTAAAAAAAAAAAATGCGTGACCGGCAATGGCATTAGTGGGGACAGTACAGTGTACGTTGGCAGCAATGGTAAGGCGCGCAGGAACCTAGAACACATGTGAGAAGAACCATCTGCGGCCATTGCTACTCTCATAAGTTTGGTGGTAACATTTGCTAAATAGGTGTATTTTTAAAATTGTGTTCAGAAAGAATAGTTAGTGCCATCTGAAGACATCCGCAAAGGAAATTTCTGCCGGCTAATACAGCTTACTTGTCACGATTATAATCTAACGTCTAAATACACACATTAGCAGATAACACCTGCCATCGATGGTACGAGAATTATAGATTACTCTCGCAAGTGTTCGGCGTACCTTAATGAGCGGCGAATTAGTTTGTGACGTACGAACATGTTAGGCGGTGTGAAACTTTTCTCTCTGCTGCGGAGTGTGCGCTGATATTAAACTTCCTGGCAGATTAAAATGGTGTGCCAGAACCGGGACTCGAACCTGCGACGTTTGCCTTCCGCTACAGAGTGAAAAGTTTCATTCTGGAAACATCCCTTAGGCTGTGGCTAAGCCATGTCTCCACCATATCCTTTATTCCAGGAGTGCTAGTCTTGCATGTTTCGCAGGAGAGCTTCTGTGAAGTTTCGAAAGTAGGAGGCGAGGTACTGGCGGAAGAGAAGTTGTGAGGCGGCATCGTGAGTCGTGTCGGGATAGCACAGTCGGTAGTGCGCTTGCCCGCGAAAGGCAAAGGTCCCAGGTTCGAGTCCCGGTTCCGGCACACAATTTTAATATGTCAGGAAGTTTCACGTTAGACGGTGGTTGGAAACTTGCCGGGCGTGGTGGCTGAGCGCGCTCGGTCAGAGGGTTGCCGGCGTGGTAGCTCAGTAACGCCCTCTGTAAAGAAAAAACTGAGTTAAAGACGAAACGATCAAAATAAAAGTAACGAACGTCCACAAAGGACCGAGCAAACCGAAAAACCAATGAAAAGAGCGAGAGTTTCTGGTCGCTGGCGGCCAACAATTATGTCTGTAAAATTTGATGCTGATCGGTTGAACGCTTCGACCTAAAATAATAGGTACACCCTAGGGACAGACATACATCGTCAAATAGTCGTTATTTTTTCATATATCTCTGAAACGATGGGAGAGATGAAAAAATAGATGTGGAATTTATAGAGAATTTCTGCAAATTCGTTTATTCAATTTTCAGGTCAGATAAATGGTTAAGCTGTTATTTTCTTTTATATTTTGAGCTGTCAAAAGACGATCGCATAGGCCCACTTTTAGTGTTACTACCGTTACCTGATTTGGGCCAAAAGGTGCTTAGAAGTCCTTAATTTGTATTTTCGAAATTCAGTACGAACCCTGAGTGAACAGAATAAAATGGAAACTGAAATTAAAGCGAGAGTAGCATCAGCGAACCAAGCTCTGTCTGGCTAAAGAATGCAGATCAACAAAACAATATTTTTTCAAACGAAAATATTTTGGAAACTTTTGACCCGAAGAGAGACGAAGATACACTGCAGTGGAGAATACTTAGCAACTGTCAAAAGTCCAGTCTTCTTAGCCACGTGACAGCTAATAGTGCTGTCTCTATCTGGCGGTAAGAGATAAGACATAAGTGTTAAAGGTCACAAAGGACACGCAGAATACTTTCTTCTGTGGTTTGCCATGTAATCACCTTGGAAGTAACAGCAGGCAAAATAAATAACTTGAAGATAAACCTTCAGGTTTTTTTTGCTTTTTTCCAATAGTTGGTGGTGCCCCAGTATTTGAACACGGTTTTACTACGTACAAGCAAATAATGCAGACACAAATTGTAGGAATTTTCTCAGAGTTATTTTACCACTTGGCAATTTTTTTGCGTCAACAGCTAGTTAAACCTGAAAACCACTAATAAAATTTGATGATTTCTCTTATTTCTGGGCATAAATGTAGTTGTACAACTCGAGATTCGTGTTCAACACGCCAAAAGTAGTAGAATAAAAGACTAAATGACGGCAAGAATTTTGCAGTTGGAGCCCTTTGTGTGCCCCTCTTGGTCACGGTGGTGCCCCACTTCCTTCTCCTACTGCCTCCAGGATCTGTGCGCGCTCACTGGAGCTCTGAGTGTCGGCTTACGCCGTATCACTGACACCTCTCACTTTCCTGCTTCTAGGAGGAGCAGGAGCGGGCTATTATCTAAGTGTGTCCGTATGTTTTATACGTGTTGCATAGAAATCTACACTTTTGTTCCAATCTTTATGAAATTTTGTACACGTAAGCTTCAATCCATGAGGACGGTCGCCGTAAGTGTAAGAATTACGTACAACACATAGTTCACGAGATATGACGTCATAAACAATGATGCGCGGAAAACTGCTGCATTTAGCGACAATGCTGCTCATTTTCTCCTAAACCACTGGACCGATTTCATCCAAATTTGGTACACACATTCCTTACCGTGAGGTAACAATTGCAGCAGTGTTAAGAATCACATACGACACACGGACCAGAAGATATGACGTCAGAAACAATATGAATCGGAAAAAAATTGCCACACAATGCGGCGAGACTTTATAAATACCCTATAAGAGAATGACAGTACTTAGCGACTTGCAACAAATTTCAAACCTTTATTAAACTTTTTCGCGCTCTCGACCACAGCTTACTACTTTTTCGCTGTTTATGGACTAAAACTACAGCATTCGGTACGACATTAGAATTTATTATTTTACACTACAAACTGTAGCGGCAGGAAATCTTACAAACGGTGTAGACGCATATAGTTGAGTGTACCTTTTAAATTGTATCACCGTACGACACGTAGTTCATGATACGAGTACATAAACAGTAACGTTCATGGAAAACCGCCCCATCGCGCACAAAGTTTTAATCTATTACTTCTTTACTAATTGTGTTCCCAAGAGATTTTACATACAGCCCTTTTACAAATGAATGTAGACCCTATAAATGGCCGGAATAAATAAATACCCGGGCAACGCCGGGTTTTCAGCTAGTGTTTATGTATAGTGTTAGTATTGCATACAAATTTAAATTTTTTTCCAATCTTAATGAAATTTTGCACACACACGATCTTAAAACAAAAGGGCTGTCGCTGTGGGTGTTTGGGTCACATATGACATGGTTCAGCACATATAACGTCATAAACAATAAGAGTTGCATCAAAGAAAACTTCATTCACTGTATGAGAATGAAAGTACCGACTTGAAACAAACTTTAAACATAATATCAGATCATAGTTATACGTTTTCTCGCTAACACACATCAAAAACTTGAAAGAAAGAGTGTTTCTTGCTTACTGCTTTTTCGCTCATCGTGAAGTTAGCATTCGGTATAACGTTAAAATTTCTACTCCACTAAGTGTACCCCCCTTGAAGTTACACACACACTACTGAATGTAAGTTATAAATTATATCACAGTATGACACGTAGTTGGAGATATGAGGACATAAACTGTAACGTTCGTGGAAAGCCGCCCTACCACGCGTCAGGTTTTAATCTATTACTTCTGTACTGTTGTCAGTATTCGTATACTTACGCAAATCAATATATACCTGCAAAATTATACAATTGTACATCACATAATTTAATAAAGGCGAGATCGTATACACTGTGATGGGTTAAAACCTGACACATCATGCACCACGTTATAATTAATTTTGTTTTACTAAAACACTTATGTATTCCAGTCAGATTAAGAATATTACTGAAAGCTGACTATGCTGTTGACAACTGTAAAGCGCACAGGGCTGCAGGCGATGCCAATGTATTTCCCTAGAAGAGTCTGAAACTGTACATCCAGCGAATACCCATCATGGCCGACAGATCTACCTGTCAGGTTACTATTAATAAAATCTGATGTCTCCATGTTTCTCACACAGACAACTTTATCCCATGCTCCAGAGGGGTTCAGCAAATAATGTATTCATACTAGCTCCTAGACAAGTAACAAGACCCCTCTAAGGCTCAGCATTAATTTGCTGAGTACGGGCTTGGAGAACCCGGGGTCCTGACCTGTGGGCTGTGTTGCGCCAACAGTCTCATCACACCGTAAGCTCTTTGCGTGCTTACCCAGGCAAGCGGGGCTTTGCCTGGGAGGACGTATAGTTCCCTAGCTGCTCGTGGGACCACAGTGACACGAACATATTATAGCGTTGCTGGACATAGAACCGGTGTCTCTAAAGGTGGACGAACCAAATTTAATGCTGCAACGTATGATACCCAAGAGTTTCCTTCCTTAGCCACACTGTGGGAAGAGCGTAGGGCTCGTCAACTAGGGTGAGGCATATGCCCCCCGTTACGCATTGTGTACTAGAACAGATGGTGAATCTTTCAGGACCACGAAGCCTCTGTTTTGTTTTTTTGTGAACAACCTCGAGGGAAAGTTCGGGATGGTAGAAGGAATGTCTAAAACGAGATCTGGTCCTCTACTGATAACATCGCCCCCAGCCCAGTCACGGGCACTGCTTGTCTGTGACGAGCTGGGTGACGTTCCCGTTAGCATCACTCCGCATAAGAGCTTGAACATGGTCCAGGGAATTATATTCCACAAGGACCTTTTTATTGCAGTCTGGTGAAGAGTTACGGAAGAACGTAGAGAGGCGAGGAGTGCAGGTCATCCGGCGCGTTAAGAGGTCCGAAGGACAATAGGGTAGCCACCGGTGCGGTCATTTCGGCTTTCGAAGGCGATTCGTTGCCGGAGATAGTTGAGGTGATGATCTACTGGTGTGGTGTAAAACACTGCGTTCCTCCCCCTATGCACAGCTTCAAATGCTGGAGGTTGGGCACATGTCCTCTCGATGTTCTGCTAACCCTAGATGTCGGGAGTGCAGACGTACATCACACGCAGGCGACCCTTGTGCCCTTCCCCCAGTATGTGTTAACTGCAAGCAGCAGCACCACTCTCCTTGCTCGCCAGACTGCACGGTCCTTCATAAGGAACTACCGGTTGTCGTACTCAGAGGCGAAGAAAACGTATACAAACCGCACCCTGTGTGGATGAAAACATCAGCGTCACCTCTGCCACTGTTACTGCTTCGTGGGCCCTCCAGCCCAACTGCTACCACCTGCCCCCTCAACTTTGGCAGCAACACCACCTCCACCTGTAGGGCCATGAGTCCCCACCCCCGAGCCAGACACACAACAGCCATCTCTGACTCCTCTTGCGAAGAAGGGCTCCCTCGGCACCTTTCCTCCCACGGTTTCTCCTATCCATGAGGATGTCTCGCTTATTGACTTCGCTGCCCTGGTGGCACAACTTCCCCATCAATTTTGCTTCTATGCCACCATCAATTGTGGGATGGAACGCAGACGACAGACCGCGGTAGGGACGTAGAGTCGCTTTTATCACAGCGAGACATCTTTATGTCCACTTTTCTTTTCATTGTACGTGAATGACGTGTCACGTATTTTGTCCTTTTGTAAATACCACATGTATGACGATGACCTCTAGTTGTATCTTAAGTGCAAAACGAAAAAACCTCACGACAGCAATCGAGAATTTTAATTCTGACCTTTGCGCAATATCAAAATGAGCACAGAATATAGGATTAAAGCTCAATCCAAGTAAAACACAAGCGATTCTGGTTAAAGCTCTGTATAGGGAAAGTATGGCCAGCCTGCCAGCGGCAGCCATGTTGGGCCTATTCCGCTGCTGCTTACAGGCCGACCGCTACAACGTTCCGAGCGCTTAATAATACTTATCAACCGATTTTGAGAAAACCATTCAATAAAAAAAAAATTTTTCACGTGTTATAGTGTGATACATTCTCTCGATAATGATCTCAAATTTCTTTTCATTATTACTTATAGTTTCCGTGCTACATCAAATTAAGTAAACTATTGCGCAAAATTTTGAAGAGTTTGCAGAGGAAAAGTCGCATTGCGTAGACTTTGCGTATGGTTGATTTTAGCTCATACAATGCTGCGGACGAAATGTAGGTAAGAAATCGAAATTTTATTTAAGGTTCAGAGCAGAACGATAACTCTTCTCATTCTCGAGATACAGGCTGTTATATCCGACGGACAGATGCTGGAACTTCGCGTACTTCTGTTCATGCGGACCTGGTTGCTCTACGGAATACTTATCGTCCGATTTTAAGAAAACTGGTATGTGGCTCTATATCTAAAGAGTTCACCTATAAATTCAGATTGACCTGTACCGTAGCCAAATATTTCAATAGACCGCGAACATGTCGTCATCGGAGCATAGTGTAATTGAGATAATGGAAAAGTCTTTGAGTATTTTCTTGCTTATTATGTACTTATATCTTACATTAACTACGAAAAATGCAAGGAGATACCCACTACATGTCTTTTACCAGAAACAGAAATTAAAGGTGTCTTTACAAAGCCAATTACATTTGAATGTCTAATATTTGTCTTGTTTAAATTCTTTCTTCCCTGATATGATACACTAACACATGAAAACGAATGAGAAAAGCTTGTTTCAGGAACTGTATGTTAATTTCATATCTAAACGGGAATCTAGTTCACTCACTAATATGTAAAAATAAAAAAATAAAAAAAATGTGTATTTTCGACAACTACCTGCAGATAAAATCAACGACGCGTGAATAATTTAACCTCACATTTTCTTCACAAATTTATTCAAGTTAAAAATATATAGGTATCTGCTGCGTGATCCATTCGTCAGTGAATCTTTACTCTATTAATTTACATTATGAATTAAAATCATCACAGTGCAAGAATCAAAGTTCGCTTCTGGACTCCTAGTTTTCTCTGACGACTTTCATCAGCCAGGCTGTTCATCATCCTGCATTTTTGATACCTAATGGAAGTACTATAATGTTTACCTCCCTTCTTCGCTTCTTAAAAACACCCAAAAGTACAACACTGTGGCATTATTCAAAACAAAACATAAGAATATTCACAAGACTTCTCATGGCAGCCAAGCAACGTATAGGACCAAGATGGCGGAAAGAACCATGTGACTCGGTTTCAGCCAATCACGAGGTGCAGATGGCGGCAAGCGGCGCGGAAAAGGATGGCCATAATTTCCCCTATACAGATCTTTAATTCTGGTAGGTCATTCTAGGCTCATTAACCACAGAATACCGCGAATTTCTACCATCATTAATATTAAATGGCACACCTATCTATTTTTCGCCCTCGGCAAAAAGTCTGGGAGTGATAATAGACGACGAACTAAATTGCGCTGAACATACAGCCGCAATGTGTAGGACGGCAGCGGCATATCTTCATGCCCTACAGAGATATAACAGGTTTTTCTTTTTTTTTTTTTTTTTTTTTTTTTTTTTTTTTTTTTTTTTTTTTTTTCCTTTCGATCTTAAAAAGAAACTTGTACAAACCCTTCTAATTCCAATTACTGATTACAGTGATGTTATCTTGCAAGGTCCTTCTTGGGAAAGCTCATGATGTCTGGAATTAATCATGTATGCCTGTGTTCGATATATGTAACATCCGTCTCATTGATCATATTTCACCATCTTATAAGCAACTATCCTGGCTCCGTGCTGACAAGCGCAGATATTTTCATACACACTGTTTCTTTTGCTCTCTTATCAACGTTCACTGTCCTTCATATCTTTCCTCGACCTTCAACATAACAGAAATACACGATTCTATCGGAGCAAAACTCTGTCCCTACCCATCGCTGAGCCGCTTTTCAGTGGCAGGAACTAGACGCTAAAACAACTTACCTCACTATATCCGAGAACTGGACAACACTGCCAGCTAATGGATTATCTACTAGAGCAATAATTACGCCATTCTTTATTCCCCTACGCTCCTGTTACATCATCACATTCCTTCCTCCTCCCAGCCACTGCTCTCGCCAGGTACAGCTTTCCCAACTTCCTTCTGTCAGAATTCACCATGCCTCAACCAGCCTCTATATATTCAAAAGTACATTTTGTATCAGCTGATATCAATGTTATTTCCATTATAGCAGCAGCAGCAGCAGCAGGTGTCTCAGTGGTACTGCTAGTATTACTCCTATTACAGTCAAGTCAATACACTTTACTTACAGCCTTTTCAATCTGTCTAAATTGCTATTGTTTATCTTTTAAAAAAAATGTCAGAGGTAACTCACATGTAAAGAAGTACTGTATGTGTAAAGCCCTGGTACGATCTAAGAGGGGCCCTTATCTGATCAGGCTAAATAAATAAAATGATTAACGAACATTAAATCACCCTTCATGGAGCGAAAATGTCAACCTGCGAGATTACAATAATAAAATTATTACGCCGAGTAAAATATTCAAATCGGATGTTAAGTTTTAGATCGGCCTAAACGCCGTCTTTCAGCACAATACGCACTTTTGAAACGTCACGATTTTTCGGTTGTATCGTGGTAACGAAGGAAGATATTCGAAAAGGAAAAAAATGCCATTTCTAGATATGTCGACATGATGTATAGTAAATATTTGATTGTAAATATATATAAACAATTTGCTATAGTTAGTTACTTAGATATTTGCGACTCGTGGCACAAACAACGCGAAAATAGTGTTTCGTGATTTTCTGCAAAAGATGAGTTTAAACAGCTGGTTCTCGATAATGGATAAAAATTTTAAAAAATCATTTAAAGAATAATGTAAGATACCGTGAAAAGTTCGACTTCTAATGGATAGACAATATAACTGTGTCCATTGCCGCAATTAGTGATTTTAGTGCCAAGAGAATTTTGGATTCAGGAGAAATGTAAGAACAGAGGAGTCAATCGTAACTTCACGGCTCACCTACTTTGTAGCCTTAGAAAAAGCTTCTTACAACGTTGATTGGAATTTTGACATCACCAGGAGTAAAATGTAGAGGTTATTTGCTAGTTGTACAAAAACCAGACAGCAGTTTTCAGAGTTGAGGGGCATGAAAGGGATTCAGTGGTTGTAGTGTATCAAGCAATACATTCTCATCCTGGCTAGATAAGATGGCCAAATTGATTAGTTTTTGGACATTTGTGGAGGTCTTTTAGGACTATTACTGTCCTGGGTTATTTCTTTCATACGTGAGTGCCCAGAGACCTCCTACCTGTCATGGAAGATATATAAAATTGTTCTCTGATACGGAATAGACTCTTGAGAATGCCCAGAGAGAAGTTGTTGGCGATGTTCTGTTGTTTTGTAGTTAGTTACAACTGTGGCATGTTACAGTTAACATTATTCTCAGTCCGGTTATGAACTGTGACTATATCTGGTTGTAAAATTTGTATGTATATCAGATCATTGAATTTGAAGAACCTGTATTAAGGGTTCAATAAACCACTTTTGATATTCAAATTTTATATGACCTGTGTTCTTATTTAATGAGATTGAGTTGATTGAAGCTCGTCTTCCAACCTTCATTTTCAAAGAATGATTGTTCAAATGATTGTATAGTCTATGGGACTTAACTACGGGGTCATCAGTCCCTAAACTTACAAACTACTTATGAACTACTTACGAACTCGGACGGCACAAATATCCATGCTCGAGGGGGGATTCGAACCCCCGACCGTAGTGGCCGTGGAGACCGTGACTGGAGCGCCTTAGTCCCCTCGGCCACCGCGGCCGGCTTTTCAAAGAATAATTTCGATTGTCTTCTATACTTGAGAAGGTCTACAACAGAGGCACTGGTTTCCAGGACCGACTACGACACTGTTTTAACATCACTTTTGGAAGCCAGTTAAAGAACAAGCATGTACGGTCAGGAAACATGTTTGGTGACCTACGACCAACCACTTTACTTGAAAGCCCGAGACATTGTGGAGAGCCACCAGCATCCTCAGCTCGTCAACATAGCTTCAAGGTTTTCACCTCCTCATGTCATTAATGGGGGTCATCAGTGCCATAATGGCAGGAAGTGGACTCAAGGAATTTCTCTGTTCAATATTTGCTGAAAACAGTGTTGAAAAAATCCTATTTATATACAATGCATTAATAATCATCGTCGATGAGTAATTCCTCCTTTTCCTTTAACATATACAGGATAAGAGGAATGCAGTTCATCTGGGTCAGTTTATTGAATAATCCGATTTTTCCAACTTTTCGTTTTTTAACGATAACTAGAAATCTATTGGGCCTATGGACTTCGTTGTGTACTTGGATTAAAGCTAAATAACTGCTCTATAACTTTGTTTATTATGACTTTCCCCGTGGGGTGATTATTAGAGCCAATATTCTAGCCGAAAGATGACGCAAATCGAAAATTTGAACTTTTTGGAGAAATAAGTCAATTTTTGAAGTCCAATATCTCGGGAACTATTGGACTTTCAGAGCTGCGGTTGGGCTTAAATTTTAGAATATTTTATCTACAATAATAGAGGTGTGGGTTCCTTTTCGTCAATATACCACCCTTCACTAGGTATAAGCCGAAACCAGAAAAAAGTCCGAAAATTTCGAGGTTTTTTGGCTCTTAAAAGTTAAGCTAAAGGATTTCGAAGCTGCAAACTTGGTTTAATACTACTCTAATATGTCCTAACAACATACCAAAAATTCAGCTTCCTGCAATTTTTTTGGACCTAAACATACCTGACGACCGGCCTATTACGGCATTGCCGCAGAATTCTTCCAAGGTTGTTGAAATCCTGAAGGAGACCGCAATACAATAGCTTTTGCCAGTAAATGTCTAAATAATCACGAGAAAAATTATAGTACTACTGAAAAAGAACTTTTGGCTATAGTTTGGAGTATTGAAAAAGTTCAAAATTTAATTTGGAATTAAAAATAATCATATATACCGATCACCAAATTTTATCCTTCTTATTAGGGAGCAGATTGTTATATAATCGATTAATGTGATGGATGCTATTCTTGCAAAATTTTAGATTGAATACATAAAGGGATCCAAAAATGTTATTCCAGACGCACTTTCCAGGCTCCCGTTAGCTTTGGATAAAGTTCCTGTAACAAAAGGGAAGCGTATAATTTTTGGCATAAATTTCTTGAAAACTAGTTTCCCTGAAAATGAAGTTGAACAGCTAGCAAACAGTACAGTATCCGCCTTAATTTCAGGGAAGATCATTTGTTTAGAGACAAATTTAATGCTTGTGCCAGAGGCAATGAAGATCATTTTAAAATTGATAAACGTCACAACAATTGGAAATTATGTATACCTGAACGTGCGCAAAAATAACCTTACATGGTTTGTTCATGGAGGTTTGTCATTTCGGAATAAAGAAATGTATTCAACACGTTAATAAATATTACTATTTTAAAAATCTTGGTCGAAAAAAGGTAAAAAATTTAAAAACTTGCAAGTTATGTCAGAAAGTGAAGGATCGTAATTACAACCATCATTTTAGGTTGTAACATATTATACCTAAAGGTTTACACTACATAATTGTTTGTGACGTATATGGGCCACTGCCTTCAGGTAGGGGAGGTGTGGGTCATATTTTTGTTGCCCTAGAATGTTGGTCTAAGTATGTCAGATTAAATCCAGTAAAGAGACCTACTGCTAAAACGGTTATTGAATGTTTGTAGGGTTATTGTAAAGATGTTGGTATTCCACAACGAGAGGGTTCTCAATTAATTAGTGGTGACTTCAAATAATTTCTGTCGTGGAATAATATTAGGCATGTAACCATATCAAAATATAACCCGAAGTCAAACCCAGCGGAACGGGTTACGAAAGAAATTTCATGACTGTGTCGATCCCATTGTTCAGAAAAGCATACATCATGGGTGCACTTAATCCGAGACTTTCAAACCATACTGAATGAATTGCCACATATCTACAGGTCTCAGTCCATTAGAAGTTCTGAATAAGAAATTCATGGGTTAACCTTTATTAAAGCATTTTACATGGCCACCATCGAGTACTTTTAGTATGTGAGAAGTAAATGAAAGGGTACAATCTTCCTTATAAAAGACTGTCCATGATTGATTAGGTCGATCCTACGCTACAGCTGCTGTACCAGTATTGAAGGTGGGTGACGTAGTATTAATTCGTAATTTCCAACTTAGTTCCGGCCCAAAGAAACAAACCAGCAATTTTTTTTCCATAAAATTAGCAGTATTCCACATCCAAAAGCTGGGTATTTGCAGGACCCGGACACTAGCAGAAAAAGGGTTGTATAACACGAACGCAATAAAGTTCTATTGTACCCCTCAGACTGATTATTGTTATGTGCTGGTTCGGTGGAGTGACGACCATCAGGAAGTCAGTCATTTGTCCTTTTTCTTCCTTTTTCTGTTTCAATAAAGGGCAAATCCTTCCCTCTTTTACTGTTCTTTCATCTTTTTGTATTACTTTTTCTGTATTCAACGTTATAGCACAACTCAGAGAATATATCTATTCAATTAATGATGAAAATTCTCCTCAGAGATGATAAATATTGTTCAAACGAGATAGAATGGCTGGCCAGTACTTACCTTTGTGCTGTACCGCCGATAGTAACACAAATGAAGAAAGAAAGAAAGAAAGAAAGGGGAAAAAAGGGGGACAAAAAGGACAAGCTTTCGGAACACGGTTCCTTCATCAGGTGGGAGAGTAGGGAAGAAGAAAGGATGGGAATGGAAGGGAAAGGTAATTGACGACCTAGGTGAAACACCACCTTCATGACCTAAGTCGTGAATTACCTTTCCCTTCCGTTTCCATCCTTCCTTCTTCCCTTCTCTCCCACCTTATGAAGGAACTGTGTTCCGAAAGCTTGTCCTTTTTGTCCCCCTTTTTTTTTCCTGTTTCTTCATTTGTGTTACTATCGGCAGTACAGCACAAAGGTAACTACTGGCCAGCCATTCTATCTCGTTTGAACAATATATCTATTCAGATTATTAATCATGAGTAATCCTGTGACAACGAAACGTTTGCAGGATATAACAACAACTTGCACAGATAGATGACATTAAGTGATATAATGTTAATTTATGTAGTCTTTTTTATCATGATTTATTAAATGACTTTAAATAAATGATAATTCATTTAAAACATATATATCAAAGATCGTGACTGACTTTATATGTGGTTAAACTCCTAGATATATCCATTCTGAATACACTCTGCATATGACAATAACAGATTTATGGCACTATTGCTCATGTGAAAAATACCGAGTAGCACCGTGGTTTGGAACCCACGTTAAACTGTAGGTACCCCTATAATTGGCTGGGCAATGGCAAACCCCCTCCAAACAGGACCATGCCTAGTAAAGCACTGTGGTGTTCAAACCAATCTTCGGATTGTTGACTGCTTTACCTGACTTTTTTTTATTAATTTAGTATTATGTGCACACACGCGCACACGTATGCACACGAGAGAGAGAGAGAGAGAGAGAGAGAGAGAGAGAGAGAGATGCACTTCGTATTCCTACACACTCATGCACACTGCACAAACACGCAACACTGAAGACTCATCATGCAGTACAATAGTAGGGGCTGCAGCCTTTTCTTTGGGGGGGGGGGGGGGGGGCGCTGGACATGAAGCTATGGTGTCCGTTCTGCAGCGGGGCGGCTCACACCTTGCCCTCTGGTGCCATGGCGATTTACGGAAGGTACCAGAGGTGGAGGGGGGCGGTGTTTCCTGCCTTTATGGGCTGTCTTCTATCCTTCTTCAGTTCCAATCTCTAATTCCTTTTTTCATTTCATACTACTCTTTGAGCACCTGTCTTTCAGCCTCCTTTCCACCTTGCATATCTCTTTAATGCTAAGACCCTTCTTTTCTGTGTTGGGTTTTTTCTTTGCTGACTACAACCCTCAGTGTTTACTCCTGAGGGGATTTGCCTGAGATTCAGTTTGCGATCACTATATTTACACACACTAACACTTATTCCAGCACATATTACACAAACATACATAATTTTTTTTTACACATTACACTATACAGGCTTCAACACACAACAGTACATACTTAATGCACACATTTACATGGGGCTTAGATTGATATTTATATATCTGATGGCCCATGTTAGAGTATTATAGAATTTTTTTTATATGTTAGTGTATACTTTGAGAGAAGGATACTCATTTAGATTTAGGGTACTTGAATGCTATAGCCTGATACCCTCATCTTAAGAGGGGGTAAAGGATAGGAATTAATTATGGAATGAAGTTAAGAGTGCACATGAATAAAGCATTTCATAAGTTAGCTAACTTCGTAATTAAAAATGTAGAGACGAAGGACAGAAGGAATTTAATGACGAGAATATAGAAGGTAGTTGGTTATTGTCCTTTGTGGGTAACGTTAGGAGTGGAGAGTTGTGTGAGGAGTAGGTAGACCTACATAATAGGCTACTGCTCGTGATCATGTTGATGTGCCCAAAAAGAGGCCCCAACCAAATGTAGGCGGAGAAGTAGGCAGTCAGGGAGAAACTTGCTGTCTCAAGTAGGGATTTTTTTTTTTCTTTTTATTTTACATTTTGTATGTAAGTGTTTTCTTCTGAGTTACTTGTTCCCAGTTGACTTATTCATGTAGAAGGTAATGGTAATGAAAGGATTTCAAAAAATAAAAAAGAAATAAATGTGCATCTTACTATCAGATAAGACCCCTCGGTACCAGATTTTACCCTGAGATCAAAATTTGGAATTCGTAGAAAGTAAACTAAATTTAAAATTTTCTAATTATTTAAGAATGATTATCTGAAAAGTTTACACCTTCAAAATTAATATCTCCGTACATCCCTAACATAGGTAATCCAGTCAGACGTCAAAAAAGTTCAATCTACGGACTCTGTCACAAATCTAATTAAAAAACATGGATTTTTTAAAAATCTTTTAACATATGCTTTATGCATGTTACTCAGAGAAAGAGTTTTGTGAATTAGGAAGTTATAAAGGCTGTAAGTGAAATTTTGTTAAAGATATATAAATATCATTTGGCATCTTGTCTTTAAGGAGGGGGTTATGTAGTGTATCAAGCACTACATGCTCATACTAGCTAGACAAGATCGCCAAATGAATTAGTTTTTGGATATTTATGGGGGTCTCTTAGGACTATTACTGTCCTGGGTTATTTCTTTCACAGGTGAATGCCAAGACAGAGACCTCCTACCTGTCATGGAAGTTATTTAAAAGGGTTCTCTGATATGGAATAGACTCTGAGAATGCTCAGAGAGAAGTTGTTGGCGATGTTCTGTTGTTTTGTAGTTAATTACAACTGTGGCATGTTACAGTAAACATTATTCTCAGTCCAGTTATGAAGTGTGACTATATCTGGTTGTAATAGATGTATATGAATTTGAAGTACCTGTATTAAGGGTTCAATAAACCGCTTTTGATATTCAGATTTTATATGAACTGTGTTCTCACTTAATTAGTGAGATTAAGTTGATAGAAGCTCTTCTTCTCTTCCAACTTTCATTTTCAAAGAATAATTTTTGTTGTGTTTTAAACTTGAAGATATTAAATAGAGGCACTGGTTTCCAGGACCTCTACTAAAATGTAGGGAATGGAAGGTTATTTACAAGTTGTACAAAAACCAGACAGCAGTTTAGAGTTGAGGGGCGTGAAAGGGATTTAGAGGTTGGGAAGTGAGTAAGACAGGTTTGTAGTCTTTCTCCAATTTTATTCAATTCGTGCATTAAGCAAGCTATAAAGAAAAGCATTAGAAAAGGGATTAAAGTTCATGGTGAAGAAATAAAAACATTGTTTTGCCGAAGACATTGTAATTCTGTCAGAGACAGTAAAAGACCAGGAAAAGCAGTTGAACGGAATGGACAGTGAGTTGAAAGGTCCTGATAAGATGAACA
Organism: Locusta migratoria; assembly: GCA_026315105.1. Classification (NCBI taxonomy): domain Eukaryota; kingdom Metazoa; phylum Arthropoda; class Insecta; order Orthoptera; family Acrididae; genus Locusta; species Locusta migratoria. The sequence continues at coordinate 564,013,618 of CM048747.1, read as the reverse complement.
TTAACAAGAGCAAAAAAAAAAGTGTTGGAGTGTCGTCTAAAAACATCGGGCAATGCAGAAGGATTTAATTAGGTAACGAAACAAAGGTAGTAGATGGGTTTTCTTACATGGGTAGTAAAATAACACATGATGGTCACAGTATAAAGGATATAAAATGCAGAATGGCAATGGAAGAATAGCATTTTCGAAAAAAATTTGTGAACATCAAATATTAATTTAAGCGTAAGGAAGTCGTTTCTGAAGGTATTGTGTGGATGTTGCCTTGTATGGAAGTAAAACGTGTATGATAAACAGTGTGGACAGAAAGAGTATAGAGGCTTTTGAAATGTGGTATAGAAGAATGCTGAAGATAAGGTGGGTGGATTGCGTAACTAATGAGTTGGTGCCGAACGGTATTTGGGGGTGGGGGAGGGGGGGGGGAAGGAATTTCTGGCAAACCTTGACGATAAAAAAGAGGATCGATTGGTAGGGCACATTCTTAGATATAAAAGAATCGTGAATTTAGCATTGGAGGGAAGTGTTTGGAGTAAAAACCACAGAGGGAGACCAAGAGATGAATACAGTAAGCAGATTCAAATGGATATAGGGTGCCGTTCTTATCTACATCTACATAGATACTCTGCAAATTACATTTAAGTGCCTGGCACAGGATTCATTAACCACTTTCATAACTTTTCTCTACCGTTACATTCTCTAATAGCGCACAGAGAGAAACACATAAATTGTTCTGTTTTCAATCTGATTTATTTTATTGGTATGGTCATGTCTCCCTATGTAGGTGGGTGCTAGCAAAATATTTACGAATCATAAGGAAAAGTTGGTGATTGAAGATTCACAAATAGACCTCACCGCAACGAATAACGTCTTTCCTTTAATGATTTCCACCTCAAATCGTGCAGCATTTCTGTGACGCTTTCCGCCCTGTAACGTGATAAAACAAAACGAGCTACCCTTGCCTGAATCTTCTCAATGTCTTCCGTTAGTCCCACCTGGTGAGGGTTTTGCACTGGGCAACCGTACTCCAGGAGAGCATGCACAAGTGTAATGTAGGCAGTCTCTTCGGTAGAGCTGTTGCATCTTGGAAGCGTTCTGCCAATGAAATGTAACCTTTGGTTAACCTTCCCCACAATATTTTGTGTGTGTTGTCTCCAGTCTAAGCTGTTCGTAATTGTAACTCCTAGGTATTTTGTAGAATTTACGACCTTAAGGTTTGATTGATTCATCGCGTAATTGAAGTTCAGCGGATTTCTTTTAGTGGTCTTGTGTATTACTTCACACTTTTCATTATTTGGTGTTAATTGCCAATTTTTGCACCATGTAGAAATTTTGTCTAAATCGTTTTGCAGTTGCTTTTGATCCTCTGTTGACTTTATTAACCGATAAACGACAGCATCATCCATGAACAGTCTGAGGGAGCTATTCAGATTGTCTCCTAAATCGTTTATAAACACAAGGAAGAGTAGGTGACCTACAATGCGTCCCTGGGGAACACCAGATATCACTTCTGTTTTACTCGATGACTTACCGTCGATTACTACGAACTGTGTCCTTTCTGATAGGAAATCGTGATTTCAAACACACAATTGCAATATTCCGTAAGCACTCAATTTCATCAGAAGCCGCTTGTGAGGTACAGTGTCAAGCCTTCCGGAAATCCAGATACATAGTATCTACTTGAGGTCCCTTGTCGATGGCACTTACCATTTCATGTGAATAAAGTGCAACCTGTGTTTTGCAAGAGCGATACTTTCTGAATCCGTGTTGATTATTGGTTAATAGGTTCATCTCTTGGAGGTACTTCATAATGTTCGAACAAAGTATATGTTCTAAAATCCTACTACAAATAGACATCAATGAGATTGGCCTCTAATTTTGGGGATCACTCCTATTGCTGTTGTTGAATATTGGAATGACTTGGGCAACTTTCCAGTCTGAGTGATCGGTTGTATATGATAGCTAAGTATGGAGTTATTGCATCAGCATAGCCGGAGAGGGATGTAGTTGGTATACAATCTGGCCAGGAAGATTTGTTTTTGTTTAGTGACTCAAGTTTTTATTACTCCAGGAACATCTACTTCTAAATTCCGCATGCTGGCAGCTGTTCTTGGTTCAAATTCTGGAGGAGATGAGGCTTGCTCAGGATAGAGTAGGATGAAGAGCTGCATCAAACAAGCCTCCAGAAGAAGTAGACAACAACCACCACCATAGTGCCAAAAATCAATGTTTTTCGTGATTTTCCCAGGAACCGCCCATGAATAAATGGTACGTTTGTGAGCCGTATGAAGCCCACTATAGACTACACACAATTTGCAAAAACCAACTGACTTTTCTCAATTTAGATAGGCTACAGTATTGTCATTCTTATTTTTTGTACCAATGTTGAATATGCCAAGGACTATCCGGAACACTTTACCGCAATAGAACCCAAGAAATTGGGCCTGGGAGAATTCGCTCGTGCCGCATGGTGGGATAAATATTTAGTTCAGGTGTGTCAGACTGCAGTGCCGACTCTGGCCGCCTGTCCTGTCATTCCACCTTCTCTGGACATTTATAGTGTTAGTTTTTAACGATCATGGCAGTAACTCATGCAATGGTTGTATAAAAAATACTAGGCACTTAATCAAGTTCAAACGAGTCGAGACGACCCGTTTTTAGCAGGACAGCTCTGATTTTGAAACCTATGTCCCGTGTCACACCTATACGTCTCGCAGGACCAACATTTGCACAGATTCTTAATGTTTCTTTTCTATTCTTGTTTTGCTTTATTCATTCATTAGCTGAGTGTAGTTTCCTGGTGGAAATTTGAGAAGTTGGTGGCTTGAATTGTGACTTGGGCAGTAAAAATGCGGGGCACACACACTGTCACCATCAGAGTAAATTTCATTATCTTGCTGTCTCTTTTCAAACAAAACGTGATAACGTTTTCCCGATTCATTGTTAGCACATGCCAGAGGTATCACGACAATTTTGTCTGATGTCAGTTGTAACCCATTAAACTGGTCCAACAATATTATACTAGGAGCACTTGAGCTGTGTTCTCATTTTGTTTTGCGGGAACCAACACTGCTGTTGATAATATATTCTCTTGGGAAGGCAGTTTAGACAAAAGAGTGGAATCCCATGTGGCTTACATTGACATGCTGAAAGCTGTAATTACAGTAAAACATTTCAGTCCCTGTAGGTGTTGTTTCTTTCTACTTCCCTTAAAATCATAAAATTTTGACTCCGATTCATGTATCTGTAAAATACAGTTCACAAAATACAGGAATGCGCCAATATTAACTCTAGCAGTGGAGCAACTGCTAATACTATTAGACCTCCTGAAATAGAGTTCAAATTATATCTTTATTATTGAAGTGTCCTGCTTATTATTATTTTTTATTTTGCAATTTGGGATTCCTAAATTAACACTTTGACCATTGGCAGCATTTTGATTTTTTCATTCTAGCCATAATTGAAGATCTGACATGGAAAAGAGTGTAAATGCCAAAATGGCCAATATTCCAGTTTGCATTGAAAGTGTCCTGTGTACTATTGCCAGTGCCCTGGAGAAAGAGTTATGTGCATAGTAACTACTTGTAGTTCCCACTTATTCTACTACAAGGCTAATAAATATAAGGTTGGGCAGTAAGCGCTCTGCTCTGCCATTGGCTGGCACTGTGACGTCACTGTAGGACTGCGCGCTACCAAACGGCCTGCACAGGCTTAGTGCGCTATGGCACGGAATGTGCATTTATACTAAGTTTTTGACGAAAGATATTGTTTCTACCTGATATACAAAGTGCTATTCTGCTGTAAATATTGCATATTCTATCGTAGATTTACGCGTTACATATGATTAACATTATCACCTCACAAACATATTGACAATGTCTATAATACGAACTGCTGACTTTAAAAGATAAGGAATCTTTGAAACACTTTTTTCCGCGCAAAATCAAGCAATGCCTACTGTAGATCCCTTACGTAATCAGTGTCTTTGAAATGCTGTGAGTATATTCAAGAATGTGCAGCGTTTACAGTGTCCTTCCTGTAGCATTTGGAAAGCCACACTTTCATATTTTTCATCGAGACGAAACGTTAAAGAAACTATTTCAGTTCCCTCTGTGTTTCGCTTGTGGGAATTACAGCCCGTCATAGCTCAGCCTGGCACTGCATAAATAATAACAGAAGTATTTCTAAGAATTACAGCAGAGACGATAGCACGCACGACAAGCACTCGGGAAATCAATAGACTTTCCACTACAAACTTTTTACTTACAAACTGTGAAGCGAAACAAACTATTTAACCCTTTAATTCCCAGTGTTGTTCCTCGACAACAACGTATTAAAAGCTGATTTATACCGTATTTTGTGTATCAGTCCTTAAAGTCGAACTATTGTTGATGAACAACAAGCTTCTAGCACGGATTTTGTCTCTTGGTACGGCGTGTAGCCACCTCTGAGGCATTAAACGGTCCATCTTGGAGGTTGTGTTGCGTTGCCGACTGCACGTGGCTGAGAGTGTGGTTCCTTTCATTTTATTCCAGCAGTAAATTGTCTTGTCTTTGGTGCTGTGGAGAAGTTTATTGATCTGACAGTGTCAACAATCAAGAAAATAACGCCCCATGTAATAAAATACCTCGATACAAACGTCTGTGTTAAGCATGAAATACATAAGACAATAATAGTTCGATCAAAAATTTTAAAACACGTATTTTGAAGTTTAGTGCACTGTATTAATTCAGAAAACACTGAATTTTAATTTTTCCAGCGCTTGTGGGAATGAAAGGTTTAAGCAAATACAGCAGAAATGGTAACACACACGTCCACGAGTTAGAAACCAACATTGCGTATTGATGTTAGACTGTGGTTTTGCTCCCAGGTGTCCCACAGTGACGTCATGCGAAGAACATTGATAACGCGTTGCCTACTGCGCATCGCTTACTGCGCCCCCCCTGATTCTACTAGATGCCACGTGATGTAACTCCACGGTTGTTGGCATGGAAAAGGATGCATGTGCCTTTCAGTATTCAGTGAGAAATCTTAGTGTTGATTTATATTCTCTACTCCTTTATGTGTTTGATGACAGTTACTGAATTGCATAGAGTCAAGATGTTAAGGAACGAAGTGAAGAAGTGTATAAGACATTCACGCAAGTTTCAACCAATTCTTTGATCAGTTGAACATAACCAAATCATTCTTTGCATTAAACCTCTTTGTTATTGTTGCTGATTTTGCTTTGTTGACTCTATCCAGGCTTCCTGCAACTGCAAATATGAGTGCCAATCATTGAGCAAAAGAGACATCCAGAAACCATATGAGCATTTCTTATATTTGTCGAAAGATGCTCAAGGCACGTATTTAATTTTACGAAAATTCAATGATGATGCGATGGATCTATGAACATCCAGCATACATCACAAGTGTCCGCTACGTACACTATTCCGACATGGCTAGGTACCGTACGAGTCCGTAATAATATATTTCTAAGAGTATTCGGAATATCGAAAAACGAAAACCAACTTCTCTTGGAATGTTTAAAGAAAGGAGGTATAGTGTTCAGGGATACCTGAGGCATTTCTGCTGCATCACACAATTGAAAATGTAATACCACTTACATAACAAAAAAGATCATGTATGATTGTTGCCAACAGAACAAAGCCATTACTTGAGGGACAAGTTAGCAAAGCAGTACCTCAGTCCTGACTGAAACATTAATCAGCTTTACCAAGCATTCAAGGAAAAATTTCCTGAGGCACATTGATGGTCAGATTTTATCGCAGAATCTGAAAGAGAGAGTTTCCAAATTTGCATTTTAGATGGCCGAGAATAGATAGCTGTCGTACTTGCGACAAGTTGACCTGTGAAATAAACGCCAGTAATGGGACGTCCAGATTCGCTGCAGTTAATGCAAAAGCGCTTCACCACAGGAAAGCTGAGAAAGCTCTAAGACTTCTTTCTGATTCCATTACATCTAGTCAGTATCCTTTGAGCTTCCTAGCAACTGTAGCTATCGATGTGCAACAGATTATGTTCACACCCACTTTCAAACAAAATAATTGTGTGTGGCTCATGGGCCTGGTGCATTCTTTCAATTGGATGCCATTTCGGCAACTTGCGTGTCCCTTGCCTACCCCAGTTATCCATCTGGGGAAAAGAGACCTGCAGCTTAATGTGGAATCCGAACCATGCCTTTCTGCCCATATTAAAATCACTCAAGTTTGTGCAACATTTATGAACAATCTACGAAACTGAAGAATTCGATTTTTTTTTTTTTTTTTTTTTTTTTTTTTTTTTTTTTTTTTTTTTTTTTTTTTTTCAGCTTAGAGAGTGGTTTAGTATTGCAATTATGATGGAGGGATATTGGAGTAGTTTCCTTTCTATATATATATATATATAGAGAGAGAGAGAGAGAGAGAGAGAGAGAGAGAGAGAGAGAGAGAGAGGAAGCTTTCCTGGTGGGATAAACAAAAATAAAAAATAGAAGAGAGATGACTTACCAAAAGGACCGGCTCGTCGATAGAAACGAATAAAATCACACACAAACACACATACAAGCTTTCGCCACCACTGGCAGTTTCCTCAGGAAAAAGAGGAAAAAAGGGGAGGAAAAAGGGAAGGATATGGGTTTTAAGGAAGTGGAAAAGGAGTCATTCCAATCCCAGGAGTGGAAGGACTTACCCTAGGGGAAAAAAAGGAAGGTAAACAAAAACACACACACTCGGACATATCGAAACGCAAGCACACCTAGACAGACATTTGTAAAAAGCAAAGAAGTTAGACAGAGATACCAATTGAGGCAGAGGCTCTGTCCACAGAACCGAGGCAAAGATGCTAAAGATGGTGGGCGGGAATTCGAATCAGCGGAGATTAGGACCAGGTGTGCAACGGGAGGAGAGAATAAGCTGAAGGGCTAGTTCCCATCTCCGGAGTTCCGAAAGGTTGGTGTCGGTGGGAAGTATCCAGATAACCCGCAGGGTGTAACACTGCGCCAAGATGTGCTGGCCGTGCACCAAGGCATGTTTAGCCACAGGGTGATCCTCATTACCAACAAACACTGTCTGCCTGTGACCGTTCATGCGAATGGGCAGTTTGTTGCTGGTCATTCCCACATAGAACGCTTCACAGTGCAGGCACGTTAGTTGGTAAATCACGTGGGTGCTATCGCAAGTGGCTCTGCCCTTGATTGTGTACACCTTCCGGGTTACTGGACTGGAGTAAGTGGTGGTGGAAGGGTGCATAGGGCAGGTTTTACAACGGGGGCGGTTGCATGGGTAGGAGCCAGAGGGTAGGGAAAGTGGTTTGGGGATTTGATATTGACGGACTACGAGGTTACGAAGGTTAGGTGGGCAGCGGAAAGACACTCTTGGTGGAGTGGGAAGGATTTCATTAAGGATGGATCTCATTTCGGGGCAGGATTTAAGGAAGTCGTATCCCTGCTGGAGAGCCACATTCAGAGTCCGCTCCAGTCCTGAAAAGTATCCGGTGACAAAAGGGGCACTTCTGGGGTTCTTCGGTGGAAGGTTCTGGATTTGGGGGGATGAGGAGGTGGCTCTGGTAATTTGCTTCTGAACCAGATCAGGAGGATAGCTGCGGGATGTGAAAGCTGTTAATAGGTTATTGGTATACTGGTTCAGGGATTCGGGACTGGAGCAGACTCTTTTGCCACGAAGACCTAAGCTGTAGGGAGGGGAACGTTTGATGTGGAATGGATGGCAGCTGTCATAATGGAGGTACTGTTGTTTGTTGGTAGGTATGATGTGGACGGATGTGTGAAGTTGGCCATTGGACAGGTGGAGGTCAACATCGAGGAACGTGGCATGGGATTTGGAATAGGACCAGGTGAATTTGATGGGACCAAAGGAGTTGAGGTTGAAGAGTAAATTCTGGAGTTCTTCTTCACTGTTGGTCCAGATCATGAAGATGTCATCAATGAATCTGTACCAAACTTTGGGTTGACAGGCTTGGGTATCCAGGAAGGCTTCCTCTAAGCGTCCCATAAATAAGTTTGCGTACGAGGGGGCCATCCTGGTTTCCATGGCTGTTCCCTTTAGTTGTTGGTATGTCTGGCCCTCAAAGGTGAAGAAGTTGTGGGTTAGGATGCAGCTGGCTAGGGTATTAAGGAAAGCGGTTTTAGGTAGGGAAGTGGGGGGTCGGCGTGAAAGGAAATACTCCATCGCAGCGAGGCCCTAGGCATGTGGGATATTTGTGTATAAGGAAGTGGCATCAATGGTTAAAAGGATGGTTTCAGGAGGTAACAGGCTGGGTAAGGATCTCAGGCGATCGAGGAAGTGGTTGGTGTCTTTGATGAAGGATGGGAGACGGCACATGATGGGTTGAAGGTGTTGGTCTATGTAGGCAGAGATTCGTTCTGTGGGGATAGCTCGGGATTCAGCTCCCTTCAACTTATTCTCTCCTCCCATTACCCACCTGATCTCAATCTCCGCTAATTCGAATTCCCGCCCACCATCTTTAGCATCTTTGCCTCGGTTCTGTGGACAGAGCCTTTGCCTCAATTGGTATCTCTGTCCAACTTCTTTGCTTTTTACAAATGTCTGTCTAGGTGTGTTTGCGTTTCGATATGTCAGAGTGTGTGTGTGTTTTTGTTTACCTTCCTTTTTTTCCCCCAAGGTAAGTCCTTCCACTCCTGGGATTGGAATGACTCCTTTTCCACTTCCTTAAAACCCATATCCTTCCCTTTTTCCTCCCCTTTTTTCCTCTTTTTTCCTGAAGAAGCTGCCAGTGGTGGCGAAGGCTTGTATGTGTGTTTGTGTGTGATTTTATTCGTTTCAATCGACGAGCCGGTCCTTTTGGTAAGTCATCTCTTTTCTATATAAATGATCCAACTTTTTTACAAAAATGCTGTCCTTAATAAAATTGAAATTAAACTAAACATATTGCTAAATGGCTGTGTTACAATTTAAGTTTGACCACTAGGAGTGATGTATAAAAATTTCATCTCCCTAGTTTGAGTGGATTTTGAGAAAATGTTCCTTACATTCAGAAAATTCTAAGTCATAGGAAATGGCTATCAAAGTTTTTCAATACATTCCTGCACTATAGGATGGGTTATCAGGATCTTCTTTCTCATCCTCCAAAAGCTTCCATTATGGTCTTTTCTTCTGGCCTGTTGTTCCATCATATTTCATATTCCTCTCGCTTCTTTCTGGTCATCTTACCCTCTCTCTGTCAATATTTATTACTGCTCGTACAGTGTTCACTCCAGGTTGAAATCATAATGCCTTCAATACTTCACACAGTTTCCTTGGTTGTAGGTTGCTATTGCATCGTAAATGCCAAAGTGCTGTGTTTTTATGCTTAAAAACACTTTTACGAATCACTGTCCAAATTAAATTGTTTACACTCTCATTAGGATTCTGCATTTTTCCGTGTAGACATTTGTGTAACAATTCTGGCTGTGCTAAGTCATGAAAAATTGGTTTTATTGTGTTTATCACAGCTGCTGGCAAACCATGCTTGTAATCATAGTGCTTTGTGGCATTACATTTGCACCAAGAATCTTTTGGGCACTGGCTGTGTTGAGGGCAGTCATTGGCAGTATGATGGAGCAATGCCCACAACGCTTTTAGCATGTCACTAGCATTACTAGTATTTTGCATTATTGCATACTCGTAGCGCCTCTGTAGATGTTAAATCACCTCATCAGTAAGCCTGCCTCTCCCTTCTAATTACTTGCCATCAAAGGTGCAACATTGATGTAATTCGAAACAATAACAAAGATACTACGTTCGGTGCTCTTTGTGCTTCATTTGTCACAGAAATTAATGTAGCCAACGCTTGCACACTCACTGTATGGGTAACACATGGAAATATTCAACGTCAGGACGAGAAAAGTCAAGTAGTTCGTCAAGAAGTCAGAAGTGGGTGTTAGATGCATTCAGCGGCCCCACCAATTTTCTGTGCAGATGCGAGAGAAAATGCTAATAACTCCACTTCTAGGAAAAGTAGAACAATAATTCATAGTTTGCATTAAAGAGAAATGTTCCAATTAATTGATGATAGCAACAACAAAAAAGTATTTTATTTGACGCCCTCCTGCTCCCCTTATACCACATCCCACCGACACACCTGTGACGTACTGACACACCTGTACGTGAACGCAAAAACATCTTGCGAAATTGAAGCCTGCCAATCTGCCAAGACATTGAGGCTGCATACACTAATGGGCTTCGATCTAGGAACCTGCCAACAAGAACAGCAAGGACCTGTGTATAAAAATGGCTGTGTCACAAACACATGGTGTGGAAAATGGAATGCATGGCAAAATCATAACATACCTTGCATCTCACAAGACACTGATTTTGACCTACCACGCAAAATGTGATCTACTCTAAATAGGTTACGAACTCGTCATGGCAGATGTGCTTACTACCTGTATAAATGGGGTAAACAACCATCCCCTCATTGTGACAGTAGAGCTATATTGTTGAAGAGTCTCAATAGAGCCTTTAAGCTGTGTGGGAGTAGCCGAGCAGTCTGGAGCACCATGTTACAGATCGCGCGGCCTCCTGCGTCGGATGTTCGAATCCTCCCTCGGGTATAGATGTATGTGGTGTCCTTAGTTTAAGTATAATTGCGTAGGCTTCCGTGGCCAGAGTCAGAGGACATAAGTTTTTTGGGTGTTGTACCATGTCATGTTGTAAGAAGGCTATTACTTTAATAACAAACATTTTGGCCAATGTTGTAACGTTGGCCAAAACATTATTCAAGTAATAGCCTTCTTACAACATGAGGTGGTTCAACACCCAGAAAACTTTTATTTAATCTTAGTTTAAGTAGTTTGTAAGACTAGGGTCTGATGACATAGTTTGGTCCAATAGGATTACAGACATTCGAACATTTGAAGAGCCTTTAATGGGACCCCAGTCAACTTTCTGTTCACAACTCGAGTCGAAAGATTACGTTAATAGACTTAATGTTTGTTTGTAATTCTTCAAGCTATATTACTAAGATTTGTTTGCAATTTTTAACATTTGTGTTATTAGTGACTTCTCTATTTCTTTCTTATGTGTCTGTATTGCATGATCATGATCATTATCAACAACATCATACAAGAAGGGAAAATATGAGGAATTGGAGAACATGAATGCCGTCAACAATGAGACACATGTAATGCACATTAGCGATGCCAAGAAAAAAGATTTATTGGCTATGTCTGTTCTGAAAGAACATCTGATCTTCCTAACTTTTTATTGTTGTTTATAACAATGGTTTCAGTAACATTTTTTAATATCTATAGTGATTATTGTTACAAATACACAACTAACAATAATGGAGGGCCCAGTAAGGAATGTTTATAATATGTAGATAGGGAATAACTCGCAGTAAAGACTAACGTTGAGCCGTCGACACACACAAATAAGAGACACAAATACAAACACACACACAATTCTAAATTTCTGGCTGTGGCCTTCCTCAGAAAGAGAACACTCATCCACACAATAACTCAAGCGCACACATCCACACACGTCAGCCATCTCTGCCCACACAACACAGTCTGGCCTTTCTGAGGAAGGGTGCAGCCAAAAATTAAAAATTTTTGTGTATTTGTGTGTCTTTTATTTGTGTCTGTCAGTGGCTCAACGTTCATCTTTACAGTGAGTTGTTCTCTATCTACATATTATTAAATACACAACTAAATTGAATGTACCTAAAATTAGGAGAAATAAAGCATTTATAGTGTCCCATTTACATTTTACTTCCTGAAAAAATTACTTTTTGGCACTTGCATCCTTCGCCATGTCAGCTCTTCAATTTTTATTGTTCGTGTTGTACATATTTTTGATGGTAATATATCTGATCACACATGAAATTGGGGATGGGGGAGGTAATTTGAACCTAATATATGTGGTGTGAGAATATATTATGCACATAGTTGATTTCAAACTTAAGACGCAACAATAAACTTCAAATGGCTGTGTGAATCACTCTTCATGCAGACTCATATAACCAAGGAAGACATTATTGGCAAATAATAACTTCAAATACTGGTTATGTAATTGCTTTACGCATTTGTCTGAAAAAAGTCCACCATTCAAAAGCTCTGAGGACTAATTTGGCGTTTCAGAAACATCTGCTTGGTGTGTCTGATAGCGTGCTTTTGGCCACCTGCTTGGAGTTTCGGCTATAACAGCTGTTGTCATCTCACACAGTTTGTCACATTGTAATTCATATTCATTGGACCTGTTGATTATCGATTCAGAGTCAGTCACTTTTGTAACAGTCTGTTCCACAGCTACCAGGAAAAAAAACAATGTTGTTTACATTGCCCTTTGCATAAGAAAACTTTATTTGTTAAGTAGGAAGAAAATCAGTGTAAGACCTAATTTCGGTTCTGTCACTGTCTTCCTCAGTGGAAGATTAAACTTAAATTTGTCCCATTTGTTGACATATCATTTGTAACATGCAGTGTACCTTTTCTTTCTTCATTAGAATTATTTCATCTTTGCTACTACACTCGCTCGAGGCAGGTGCACCATAATTTTGGTTACAAGTAGTGTCAATTCCAATTAGTGATTCATCAGATAAACTTCACTAATCCAACTATTCAGCCAAGTAGTAACACACTGGACTCGTAGAGGGCAGTAGTTTAAATTCACTTCCGGCCCTCCTTTCTTAAATCACTCCAGGGGCAAATGCCGGGGTAGTTACATTGGAAGAGTATGGTTGATTACCTACCTCATCCTTACCCAAATATTTAGAGTGTGAGCTCACTATAATGACTATGCTATTGACATAATGTTAACCCCTAAGCTTCCTTTGCTCCTTCCTTCCTTCCTTCCTCCCTCCCTCCCTCCCTCCCTCCCTCCCTCCCTCCCTAAACTATTTTCAGATTCTCTTATCTGGTGAACCTTTATTTTTTTTTCTTTCTTTCTTTCTTTTTTTTTTTCTCTTTTAAAAAACTTAAATCACAAAACATTTGCCATTGGTTAGTAGGTGCCGTCCATTTGTTTTCAAAAGTGAATGTGTTCGTAGGTGCACCCTCAAGCAAATACTCATGGTCCATTGCCTGATCCATTATGACGCACACACCGAAAATGGAAAAACAGATGTGGATCATGTGTAATGCACGTAGCAGTCAGTGGCGGTTCATCACTCTTCCATTAATTCCCAGCTAGTTAAAAATTTGCATAAACATTTGGATACCAGGCAGGAGTGCGCCATCGGAGACGCCAGTAATCATGGGGGACACTTCCGCTATGAAACCTTCCAAATCTATTATAACTTTGACCAAAAAACGTAAACATGATGAATCTCAGTCCAAGAAAGTCTTACCTAATATTCCCAAGTTCCTTGTAGTATCTCGTACTGATGATCAGGACTTTTCTTCTGTGAATCCTTTTCTTTTTCAGATAGGTGTCGATGCGATTGCAGGTCCCTTGAAGACCTGCTCCAGACAGCGTAATGGGACCTTGTTGCTCGAAATTGAGAATGCCTTTCAGGCACAGAAATTACTCTGGGCTGTGCTAGTGCATACTTTTCCTGTGAAAGTGGAGGCTCAGCGCACCCTCAACTCTTCACGGGGGGTAGTCTTTACGAGATCCCTGGATGGGTTATTGGACGAGGATATACTCACCTATATGTCCAATCAGGGAGTTACGGCTTTTCATCATGTAATGAAAAACAATGATCTCGTGCTGACTCGTACTGTCTTCTTGACTTTCGACAGGGTTGACCTACCATCTAAGGTGAAAGCGGGCTACGAAGTCATCTCCGTTTACCCGTATATACCCAATCCTATGCGCTGCTACCATTGCCAGAGATTTAATCATACTAGTAAATCTTGTCCTAATGCAGCCAAGTGCGCCACCTGTGGCAGGGACGCCCATGAGGGTGAATGTCCACCTCCGTCCCCTCACTGCATTAATTGCATGGGTGTCTATGCTGTTTCTTCATGGGACTGCCCCATCTATAAAGAAGAGCAGGTAATCCAGGAGATAAGCGTCAAGGAAAAGGTTTCAACCTATGCCGCTTGGAAGTTATTAGCGAGTAGGAAGCCCTCTGTACTCCCAGCAGGTACTTACAGCCAGGTCCTCACCTCCCTCAACCAACTAAGTAGGTAGGCACTCAGACCTGTGATTTCACCTTCTGTGACACTGTTGTCAGATCGGTTAGCCCGAAAATTACTCGTTCCACCTCTCCGACCCCTTCTGCCCGTTCTACAGTGCATTCGTTAACCAGTTATCACACATCCCGGGCACCTAAATCTGCTGCCCGGAGTTCAAAAAAAAAAAAAAAAAAAAAAAACCTGTTCGTGACGATTTCCTCAAAACTCAGTCTTCTCAACAGTCCTCTGCTCCTTCTACTCGTCATGCATCTAAGAAGGCTCACAAAAAGAACAGCCCCCCCGCCCTTCCCCGCCGTGACGTGACTCTTCGGCTGTCTTCTGTTTCACCGGGACACTCTGTCAGTTCGGCACCCAGCCCTTTACTGGCTGTGGAAGCTGCCCCTCCTGATCAACTCAGGCCCCTCAGGGGGCCCACAGCTCTTTTGTAGGTACGTGTGAGGCACGCACGGGTCCCCGAGCCATTGCAGTCTTTTTTCCTGCTTTCCCCAGGCTGCATTACCTCTCCTAGTTACCCCTCCTTCCCATCCCAATTGCTCCTTCCCACCCTCTCCAACCCCGTCTCTCAGTGTTACTCTAGATGACGGCTTGGCTATCCCATGGTACCGATTGTCCTGCAATTTTGGTTTTGTCTGCTGTGTACACCGGTTTTTGGCCCAGTTTGGTCCCCCCTCGGGGTTTGACCTTCCATAATAAAATTATCCGATAATGTGTGAGCCAATTGGGGAAGAACTCCCGACCTAGCCCCTACAGTGTGGGTTCCATCCTTTCCTTTCCACTTCCTTGCCTCACTGTAGCCCCCCATCCCCCACTAGGTCTCCAGCACGTGTAGCCAGTGCGTGTGGGGGGGGGGGGGGGGGCTGTTATGTACTCTTTGGCTGAGCCCCCTGACACCACAGGGATCACACTACTGATGTCTGAGCTGCGACCTCTCCATGCAAGCCAAGGAGTTGATGCCTGTCCTTGGGGGTATCAGAACTCCCGGCAATGGCCATCGTGCCAGGTGGCCTCTGCTGAGGCTAGGTGGCGCCCATGGAGAGAGCTCCTGTTTCGGAGTGGGTGACACCAGGGTGGACGTCTAGCACTATGAAAAGAGTTAGACTCCAAAATGGTCATGCATCGGCTGTCTCTCAAGACAGGAAGAGGTCTTTTAATGCTGCTACTGTGGATACGAGGTTGTTTCCCTCCCTCGCCACCCCTTGGAAGGAAGGGTTAGGAGCAAAACCCTTTCCTCCCTACCTGGTTTGCACAAGGACTGATAGAGGAACTTCACTACCACTAAACCGCTGTTTTGTTGATACCATTGAGGACAAGTTTGGTGAAGTGGAAAATATGGGTAAACTTAGATCTGGCTCATTGCTCATTAAAACAGTCTCGGCAGCCCAGTCTGAAGCTTTGCTCGCCTGCACCATCCTTGGCGACATCCCAGTTAAAATACTCCTGCACAAATCCTTGTATATGGTACAGGGTGTAATATTCCACCGGGACCTCCTCCTTCAAACTGATGAGCAGCTTGAGGCCAACCTCGAGTGGCGTGGTGTACATTTTGTTCGCCGCGTTCAAAGGGGACCTAAAGACAACCGCGTCAATACTGGTGCCTTTATCTTGGCCTTAGAGGGGGACACACTCCCAGAGAATGTCAAGATAATGATATATCGATGTGATGTGAAGCTCTACGTTCCACCTCCCATGCGATGTTTTCGATGCATGTGGTTTGGCCGTATGTCCTCTCGCTGTACAGCAGTCCCCGTATGCGGTGATTCACTCTTCATGGTCGCCAGATTTCCCTGAGTTTAAGAAAGAAAAGAAAATACAAGAGCACAAGACTCTGGAGTGTTTGACATACCCTGAGGCCCGCAGTAAATATGAACGTCTACATCCTGCGCAGACGGCGACTACCTTCGCCACGACATTATCTTCTAACCTTTCACCCTCCCCTTTCCACTCCCATTCCTCCCCTACATCCCGTTCCCACCCCCACCCCTTTACATCTCCCTCTCCTGTAGCTCTTGTAGCCCTCCCTCTGTGTCGCAGCCCATCCCGGCCGGAGAAGTGTACCCCTTCTCCGGCGCCTGCCGGCGACAGTGCCCCATCTCAGGCCCTTCTGTCCCGGCGTTCCACAGATCGGAAATCTTTGACCTCCAGCTATCGGACTCACAGTCGGTGAATTCAAAGGTCGCCCGATCTTAATCAGTACCAGACCTAACTGACAAAAGTTCTCTCTCTGGGACTGGTCCTCCACGTCCCGCAAGAGAGAAGGAGAAGAAGAAACCAAAGTTGCAAGATACAGCCCCTCCAGTACCACCGGATGTGCCGACTGTGCTTTCTCAACTCGCTCATCCCATTGAGCCTAAGGCTGATCAGGTATTTATGGATGTCGCCCCTTCTTCTTTGGTGATGGATGCTGACAAAGCAGCATGACAGGCATTACGCCATTCGCTTCCCGCCTAGATCCTCGTGATGTGATCATCAAATGGAATTGCAATGATTACTACCATCAACTCTTGGAGATTAAACAGCTCATCTCTTTCTTCTGCGGCCTGTGTCGTCCTGCAGGAATCGCGGCTTATGAATGCTCATTCACCGACCCTCCGTGGGTTCCGTGCTTTTTGTCGGAACCGGGTTGGTCCTCTCCAGGTGTCTGGTGGGGCTTGTACATTGGTCCAGACAGATATTGTCTCCGTAAGAAACACCAGGCCAAAACCTTCAAATTAGGTTTTACTTTGCACCAGGTGGAACCATATAACGAATCTTTTACTGACTGGGAACTATCGCTGGCTCTCTCCTCTTCTCGTGATTCAGCACCTGGCCCTGACGATATCCATAATCAATTGCTGAAAAACCTCAACCCTTCACAACGACAATTTCTCCTAAAAGTTTTTAACCGTATTTGGCTTCAAGGGGTCTTCCCCTCCCAGTGGAGGGAGAGTATTGTGGTCCCTGCCCTCAAGCCTGGCAAGGACCCTTCGGCGCTGGACAGTTATCAACCAATAAGCCTGACAAATGTCCCCTGTAAAGTACTTGAAAGGATGGTAGCCCGCAGATTATGCTGGGATCTTGAATCCCGGGGACTTCTCTCACCTTACCAGTCTGGGTTCCGGGAGGGACGATCCCCTATTGACCATTTACTTCGACTGGAGACAGCAATCAGACAGGCCTTCTCTAAACGACAACATCTTGTGGCAGTCTTCTTCGATCTTCATAAGGCATACGACACTGCTTGGCATCGTCATATTTTACGTTCTCTTCATGACTGGGGCCTTAGAGGCTCCTTACCAATTTTTATCCGTCAGTTTTTATCCCACCGCCATCTCCGTGTCAGAGTTAGCTCTTCATTCATCTCCCCTCGAATACAGGAGAACGGTGTCCCCGAAGGCTCAGTGTTGAGTGTTACTCTTTCTAATCGCCATCAATGGGTTGGTGGGCTCTGTTGGTTCACTGGTAACCCAGCACTGTATGTCGACGACTTTTGCATATGGTACAGCTCCTACTCAGTAACTTCTGCTGAACGTCAGCTCCAGAGCGCCATTCGGTGGGCTTCAATGTGGGCTACATTCCATGGTTTCCAGTTTCCTCATCAAAAACGAGGGTGGTGATTCTGTCATTGTACTACAGTTCACCCTGATCCACAACTGTTCTTGGGTAATCAGCGCCTGGAAGTTGTAGCACAGCATCGTTTTCTGGGTCTTCTCTTTGACAAAAAATTGACTTGGGTGCCCCATATTTGCCACCTAAAGATTAGTTGTATGAGGAAACTTGATGCCCTACGTTTCCTTGCTCATTCATCTTGGGGTGCAGACCGAACAACTATCCTTCGTATCTATCGGGCTCTAATCTTGTCCCGATTGGACTATGGGTGTCAAGTTTATGGCTCAACAGCTCCTTCTGCCCTGAAATTATTAGATCCGGTTCACCATTATGGTGTACGCTTGGCTACAGGTGCGTTCCGGACTAGCCGGTTGACAGTCTCCTTGTTGAGGCGGGATTCTGCCCTCTTCAGGTCAGGCGGCATCAGCTTCTAGTGTCTTATGCCATTGCCATTCGGCAATATCCTGCTCATCCTACTTACCAGGTTCTTTTTGCATATGAAGGGCTACGGCTCCCTGATACCCGGCCGCGGGCGGAATTGCCGGTCGGACTGCTGCTTGCCTCTCTTTACCAAGATTTCCACTTCCCTTCCCTAGATTGTGCCCCCCGTTTCACTGCACGCACACCCCCGTGGACGGTGCCGTGACCACTAATTCGGGCAGATCTCTTACAGGGCCCAAAAGCTTTAATTTCCCCCATGGTCTTTCGGCGTTTTGTGCGCCCAGTACTAGAAGAGTTTCAGGGAGCCTCTATTTTGTACACTGATGGCTCGAAAACTGTGGGCTACTCCGGATATGCGTTCACATCTCCCGTTCGGACAGAATGCCATTCTCTGCCAGAGGCATGCAGTGTGTTCACGGCAGAGCTGATGTCGATTTATAGACCCTCTGTTTTATTAAACAGACTGCCGTGGAACGTGGTTTAATCTGTGTTGACTCCATGAGCAGTCTGCAGGCCATTGATCGATGTTTCCCCTCCCATCCTTTAACCTTTAGTTATTTCCATCCATGATCTCCTTGCTGACCTTCATTGTGCTGCCTGCTCCGTTACCTTTCTCTGGGTGCCAAGTCATGTTGGTATTACAGGGAATGAACAGGCTGACCGGTTGGCTAGATCGGCAATTACTCGCTGCCCACCTCCCTTTCTAATTCCGAGTGCGGATCTGCGGGTGCAGATCAGATCTTTGCTTCACTCCTCATGGGATAGCAGTTGGAAAGCTACTGCCCTTTCCAATAAACTCCGCACCATCAAAGATACGACTGCAGCTTGGAGTTCAGCTTTACGCCCTTCACGGAGAGAATCGACTGTCCTCTGTCGCCTCCGTATTGGACACTGTAGGCTGACCCATGGATTTCTTTTACGCAATGACAATCCACCACATTGTGATTGTGGTGCCGTAAATCAGTGTCTCATATTCTGGTTGAATGTCCTCTCCATTTGACACTTCGTGGTGACTATGGCCTACCGACTTCGTTGCCTCTGGTTTTGGCGGATGACCAACGGATTATTGATCGTGTCCTTGCCTTCCTCCATGAAAGTAGGTTTTATTCTCAGCTCTAGGACTTGCTTGGTCAGGGTGAGTGGGTTTGACTCTTGGCTGTTTGTTGGGTTTAGAGCCTTCCCCCCCCCCCCAGTCCCCCACTCTTTTACTTTTTAACATCTTTTTATTTCTCCCTACTCTTAAGCTGTGATCTGTTGACCACTGCGCCTTTAGTAACTTGTGGTTTATAAGGTTGTCGTCGCTTCTGGAGCTATGGGAGCGGACACTGTAGCTTTTGCTACCCTAAGTTCGTTTTAGTCTTGTTGGTGAGTTGATTTTAATTCCTAGTGGAATGGTCTTCTAGCTTTCCCACATTTTCCATTGTTCTGTGGCATGTACAATTTGGAGTTAAAGGGACTGATGACCTCGTTGTTTGGTCCATCAACACACACACTGATCAACTCAGGGAGGTGGCAGACGAGTCGGTCGAACCTATGGAACGCGATCCTTTGCCCCTAGATAGTGATAGCAGTGCTCCCTCGAAATACGGTCCTCAGCGACCATTGAGCTGACCCCACTTGCTTGTTCGATCTTTTCTTCTCTCATTTTTTATCATGGCGCTCCTTCAATGGAATATTCATGGCATTTGTTTTAATCGGGAGGAATTAAAAATACTCACTGCCCGCTTCTAGTCTGTATCCAAGAAACTAAGTTACATCCATGTGATCATGCAGGCTTCCCCCACTACACCTCTGTGCATTTCGACCTGCCCCCTGCCCATGGAGGGGTTCTGATGCTCATTTGGGATGACGTGTATTACCATCCCATTTCATTGCATACTCACCTACAGGCAGTTGCTGTCCGCATCATTCTCTCCACCTTTTCTTTTTCGCTCTGTAATATCTTAAAAAAAAAAGCTTGCTGGACTGCTTCTACCAGTTCTTTTAACAGATTTACTCCCTCATCGGCTGTCTGGGGTGGCCTACACCATTTATCCGGCATCAAGGTCCACTCCCCGATTTTTGTGGCCTGACCGTCAAGAACACAGTCCTTGTGGATCCCGCTGATGTTTCCAACGCTTTGGGCCGTTCCTTTGCGGAGTTTTCGATCTCTGCCCATTACCACCCTGCCTTCCTCCCTCTTAAACTGGCAGAGGAGGCACAGCTGCCTTCTTTCCACTCTTTTATTCGTGAAAGGTAGGATGTCTCTTCACCATGCTCCTGGGCCCGATACCATCCATATTAAGATGCTGAAGAACCTCTCCTCTGGGCAAGTGTTTCCTTCTTAGCACGTATAATCGCATATGGATTGAAGATCGGGTTCCCACAAGTTGGCGTGAAGCCACTGTTGTCCCCAACCCCAAACCAGGGAAGGACAAACATCTTCCTTCCAGTTATCACCCCATTTCTCTCACAAGCTGCGTCTGTAGGGTGATGGAAGGCATGGTTAACACTTGGTCTGGCTCCTCGAATATCGACGACTCCGGGCTAATGTTCAAAGTGGTTTTTGTAGACACCACTCTGCTGCTGATCACCTCATTACCTTGTCAACCTCCATTATGAATAACTTTCTAAGGATGCGTCAAACGATAGCAGTGTTTTTCGACTTGGAGAAGGCTTACGATACCTGTTGGAGGGCAGGCATTCTCTGCACTTTGTGCACATATGGGCCTTCATGGCCGCCTCCATCTCTTTATTCAAGCGTTTTTGGCGGATCGCAAGTTCCGGGTACGGATGGGCTCTGTTTTGTCAGATGACTTTCGCCAGGAAAATGGGGTACCGCAGGGCTCCATCTTGAGTGTGGCTCTCTTTGCCATTGCAATCAATCCGATCATAGATTGCCTTTCAGCCGACGTTTCCGGATCCCCTTTCGTAGACGATTTCACAATTTATTGCAGCGCCCAGCGGATGTGTCTCTTGGAGCGTTTTCTTCAACGCTGTCTTGACTGCCTATATTCCTGGAGCATTGCAAACGGCTTCCACTTCTCCACTGAGAAAATGGTGTGTATAAACTTCTGGAGATACAAGGAATTTCTTCCACCATCTCTAAGTCTTGGCCCTGTTGTTCTCCCATTCGTGGAGACAACAAAATTCTTGGGGCTAATGTTGGATCAGAAACTTTGCTGGTCTCCACACGTGTCCTACCTGGCTGCCCATTGTGCCCGATCCCTTAATGTTCTTAGTGTCCTCAGTGGCACATCATGAAGAGTGGATGGTGCCGTCCTGCTTCACCTTTACTGGGTCATTGCTCAGTCGAAGCTGGACTACGGAAGTTTTGTATACTCTTCTGCACGGCCATCCATTCTCCGCCGTCTCAACTCCATTCACCATCAGGGATTACACCTGGCGACCGGTGCATTTTATACCAGCTCTGTTGAAAGTCTTTATGCCGAAGAAAATGTATTATCCTTGACCTCTCGGCGTGACATACTCTTGTCGGTACGCATGCAGACTGCTGTTGATGCCCAACAATCCATCTTACCCATTATTCTTTGATGACTCCCTCAATCGCCAATATCTGTTGTCTACGAAAGCCTTGCTTCCACCTGGAGTTTGGTTTCGCCGCCTGCTTCAGCGGCTCGATTTCACCCTTCCACCTTCCGTTTCAGTGAGAGCCCATTGCCACCGTGGCATCAGGCCCATCTTCACACCCACCTTGAACTTACTTCGCTCCCCAAGGAGAGCACTCCGGATTTGGTATATCACTCAAGGCTTGTCGAACTCCATTCGCAGTTCGATAATGCCATTTTTATATACACTGATGGATCCAAGAGCACCAACAGTGAAGGATCTGCCTTCGTCGTCGGGGACAACCTGTTCGAATAAAAGCTCCCCGACCGGTGCTTGAATTTCACGGCTGAGCTTTTTGCCCTCCACCAGGCTGTTTTATACATCCGCTGTCGCCGCCATCCCTTTTATACCATCTGCTCTGACTCCCTTAGTGCTCTGCAGAGTTTTAGCAACCCTTTCTCGACCCATCCTGTCGTGTACCGAATCCAACGCTCCCTTCAGTTGCTAGCAGATAATGGCTGTCATGTTTCTTTTCTGTGGGTCCCTGGCCACATGGGTATGCCCGGGAATGAGACTACCGACATTGCAGCCAAAGCAGCAGCTCTTTTGCCTCGCATGGCTTCCTTCTGCGTCCCCTCAGACGATATTCAACGGGCTCTTCGCCGTTGTATTGTCATCCTGGCACAGTTCGTGGTTCTCACTCCACGACAACAAATTGAGAACCCTAAAACCGATCCCGTCCGCTTGGAGGAATTCCTCAAGCCCTCTCGACGAGAACAGGTCATCCTGGCCTGGTTGCGGATCAGTCACTGCAGATTCAGCCACCATCATTTGCTCACCGCTGACCTTGTACCACTGTACTCTTATGGTGAATTGCTGACAGTGCGACATGTTTTACTGTCTTTAACTATGTTGCCATCCATTGATTAAATACATCACAGGTAGTTGAAACTGTCTACCTGTTCTTTGTTCCTCCTATCTGGCACTCAATCTGTTTGAATCTCTTTCGCACAGACATTACTTTAGTTTTGGAGATGCTGATCTTCATATCATAATCATTGCACCTCTGACTGAGCTCTGAAATATTAGTTTGCAACCTTTCAATCGAATCGGCCATGACAACTAAGTAATCCGCGTATGCGAGACTGCTTACTTTGTTTTCTCCTATTTTAATCCCGCCCTGCCAGTCTACTGATTTCAACATATGATCCATGAATAGTATGAACAACAGTGGTGACAGGTTACACCCTTGTCTTACCCCTGAAACTACCCTGAACCATGCACTTAATTTGCCATCTACTCTTAACTGCTGCCTGACAGTCTACGTAAAGCCCTTTAATTGCCTGCAGAAGTTTGCCTCGTATACCATAATCTTGAAGAACTGACGGTAGCTTCCTCCTAGGAACACAGTCATAAGCCTTTTCCAGATCTATGAAACATAGATAAAATTCCCTGTTCCACTCATAGCACTTTCCCATTACCTTCTGTAAGCTAAAGATCTAGTCCTGACAGCCTCTGAGGCCTAAACCCACACTGATTTTCATCTAACTTGTCCTCAATTATTACTCGCACTCTCCTTTCAACAATACCTGAGAATATTTTGCCTACAACGCTAATTAGAGAGATACGTCAATAGCTGTTGCAATCTTTTCTGTTTCCATGTTTGAAAATTGGCATGATTACCGCTTTCGTTCAGTCAGATGGAACCTGTCCCGATTCCCACGCCTTCTCAATTATCCTGTGTAACCATTGGAGAACTGATATTCCACTGTATTTGACGAGTTCCGGCTTAATTTCATCCACCCCAGCTGCTTTATTGCACTGTAATCTACTGACCATTTTCTCCACTTCCTCAAATGAGATCCTGTTTCCATCGTCATCCCTATCCCATTCTACCAGAAAATCTGACACATCGTTGAACGTTTCACCTACATTGAGCAATTCTTCAAAATATTCCCTCCATCTGCTCAAGGTATCCACAGGATTGACTAGCAGCTTTCCTGACCTGTCCAAAACACTTGTTAATTCCTTCTTCCCTCCCTTTCAAAGATTGCTAATTACGCTCCAAAATGGTTTTCCTGCGGCTTGGCCCAGAGATTCTAGCTTGTTTCCAAAGTCTTCCCATGATTTCTGCTTGGATTCTGCAATTATGCGTTTGGCTTTGTTTTTTTCTTCAACATGACTTTCTCTGTCTGCCTGATTTTTAGTATGGAGCCATTTTTGATATGTCCTCTTTTTCTTTTTACAGGCTGCCTTGACTGTTTCATTCCACCAGGCTGTCGGCTTCTTCCTACCTCCACACACTACTGTTCAAAGACATTCTCTAGCTGCTTCCAGTATTGTGTCCCTGTACCTTGAGCATTTCTCTTACAGTGACTATAAATCATTACATTCAACTAACTGGTACCTTTCCAAGATCATTGTTATGTATTTGTGCCTAATTTCCTAGTCTTGAAGCTTCTCCACTCCTATCCTTCTACACATGGACCTGCCTTTCTGCGCTTTTGGCCTCACAAAAGCAATTTCACTACAGATTAAATAATGGTCAGTATAATCAAAGAACCCCCCCCGAAAACACGTTTGTCATTGACTGTCTTCCTCAATTCCTGGTCTGTTATTATATAGTCAATGATAGATATGGTGCCCCTTCCTTCCCACATATAGTGGTGAATGTCCTTATGCTTAAAGGAGTAGTTTGTGATAACTAAGCCCATACTGGAACAAAAATCCAAGAGCTGTTTTCCGTTCCTGTTGGCCTCCATATCCTCTCCAAACGTACCAGTAACCTCTTCATAACCTTCTGTACGACAGTATGGCATCAGGTGACAGTGGAACCCAAAAACTGCAATGTGTTCCAGAAAACAGTGTAACCTTTCGACCTGGTTGCCAGAAAGAGACTAACGTGGAGTAGCAAGTGCTGACACCCACTGATGATGCCTTGACACAAAGGCAAAAGGCGTTTCCTTTAAAAACATTACAGTGAAATCCATATGTAAAGTATCCTCCGTCATGCACCATCCGAAATGTTAAGTGACAGTGACCTTCCTCATGTTTTGAAGGTCAAGTGTACAAACTGTCATAAAGATTTTAGGATGAATAAAGTGTCCTTATTCGCATGTCGCATGATGCCACAGGTTTTCAACCATATAATTGTTTATGACGTCATATCTGCTGAACTATACATATAGTCGTAAGCGGTTCTTACCCCTAAGTCAATTGTTACCTCGTGAAAGGAATATGTGTACCAAATTTAGTTGAAATCAGTACAGTGGTTTAGAAGCAGTCATCACCTGATGCAGCACTTTTCCAAGAATTTCATTGTTTATTATGTCATATCTCTGAAGTCATTTAATGGTGCCTGTGACCATCGTGAAACTGCGCGCAAAACGTTGACAAAGTTTCATAAAAATTGGTTGAACGGTACGGCCGCATATAAAATACGAATGCACAAACATTAATTTTTGTGAGTTAGATGACGGAGAGAATTTGTTGTAAGCACTAAGATGCTACAGTATACCATCAGGTAATGTACTGAGACTGAGGTGTGTGTCAAGAGTTGCAGATAACGCGGAATTGAGCTTCCGCATATGGAAAAGGGGTAGTTGTAATCATCATTGGTGGACCTGAAGTCCACGTTGCCTCTATCCATTGTCAGCCAGTGATGTTGCAAAGCAGGAGCCTCACAGGCAATTGATGTGACTGTGGCGAAACAGGCAACCGTAAACTGCACAATGTCTCGTGGGTTGATTGGAGGTCCCGGTTCCCCATTACAGCAGCAACTGTGTTCCTTCCGCCTCTCCCAGATATGCTCCTCGTGGTCTTCCATACTTCCAAACTTTTGGTAGAATGGTTAATGCCATTCAGGAACTGTTCCCACAACCTATTCTTTCTCTCTCAGATAATCTGGCGACATTCGGCCCTTGTGCCGGAAAGGTGGTAAGGTTCTCTGCAGTTGGCCAACACTTGAACCGATGCAAAACTGTGCGCCTTATCTTGGTAGCATAATGGCACTCATCATTCCACCAAGGGACGGGCTGCCGTGTTAGTCGTCCTGAAGAATGTGGAATAGATGCACGAGTGGCATTTGGTAATATGTTCTGGCCATTCCTGGACACTGTCAAACTGTTCAAACCCAGGAAGTTGGCAGTAAATGTATGCTATGTTCCCCAATGGAACAAGATTGGGAAGATTGGTGGATCAAGATTGGGGAGTGATCACTTGTATGAAGTTCATTGAACACTTCCCATTGCACAGTATGGGCACGGGCTGGAGAGCAGAGTGAGAGATCTATAGCAGATAACAACCCTATTGCAGTACAGAAGTGTGTAGGCTGCCTGTCAATGTCAAAATGTTATGTAACAGGCATCTACAGCAATATCAGTTGTGACATTTGGATGAATGTGCGGAGAAGACAAGTTTTAAGTTTCCTACTGATGAGTAGATTTATATTTTATTTAACCATTCTCATTGAACTGTAGATGAGGGCATTGTTTTCAACTTGAAAGACAGAGAGAGGTTTCTAGGTGTCTTGTTTGATACAAAGCTTTCACCGTTGTCATAACATATGTATTTGAAACAATGGCATCTCAAAATACTCCCCCCAGGGGGCCCACAGCTCTTTTGTGGGTACGTGTGTGGCGCGCTCGGGGCCCCGAGCCGAAGCGACCTTTCTTCCGTCCCGGGCCGCTTCCCTCTTTTCCCCCCTGGTTTGTGCCTTCGCCCGGAGACGTGCGTTTTTAGTCAGTCCAAGGTTTCTTTTTCGCTTCCTCTCAGACTTCTCCTCTTCTTGGTTCTCTTCCTTTCCTGTTCTTTAGCCTTCCCCTCTTTCTCCTTTCTCCTTGTCCTCGACTCGCCCTTTAATCTCCGCCTCAGCGTTTGAGATTCTCCCTCCTTCATCCCTTTCTCTCCTTCCTCCTTTCTTACCTCCCTGTGCGTGTCTGAAGGTCAACCCACCCTGTGCGTAGCCGGTGACGGGGTAAGGCGTAACTCCCCGCCCCGGGTAGACATGTAGGGCACGTACGTACCCCCCGGTAAAGGCCGGGCCCAGGGAGGGGTGATTACCCAACCTGATACCTTCCGACCATGCCGATTGGTCCCTCCGTCTGTTCTCGGGAGGTGTGACCTGAGGTGCGGTTCGACCTGCCACCTGTGGAAGGTATCCCAGCCCATGGAGGGGTTCTGATGCTCCTTCGAGACGTCGTCTATTACCATCCCATTTCATTGCATACTCACCTACAGGCAGTTGCCGTCCGCATCACTCTATCCGCATTTACATTTTCCCTCTGTAATATCTATTCGCCATTGTCATCTGCCCTTACTAGGGCAGATGTGCTACACCTCGTTGACCAGCTTCCTTCACCTTTCGTGTTGGTAGGCGACTTAAATGCCCACCACCCCCTATGGGGCTCTCCGGCACCTTGTCCGAGAGGCTCCCTTTTGGTGGACCTTCTCCAACACCTAAATCTTGTCTGCCTCAACACCGGTGCACCGACCTTCCTTTCAGACACAACACACACTTATTCCCACATAGACCTCACAATATGCACTCCTTAGCGTGCCTGTCGGTTTGAGTGGTATGCACTTTCTGACACGTACTCAAGTGACCATTTCCCTTGTGTCATCCACTTTCTGCATCATTCCCCATCTCCTCATCCCACCAGTTGGAAAATCTCTAAAGCCGACTGGGGGCTTTATTCTTTCATAGCTGTTTTTCACGACCAGAATTTTCCCAGCTGTGACAGTCAGGTAGAATACCTCACAGATGCCGAACATACCATACCTCGTACATCCTCTTCTCCATGTCGTGTCCCAGTCCCTTGGTGGAATGCAGCCTGCCGCGACGCTCTCAGAGCCCGGCAATGTGCTTTACGCACCTTCCACTGCCACCCAACGTTGGAGAATTGTATAAATTATAAACGACTGTAAGCGCAGTGTCGATGTGTTATCAACGACAGCAAGAAAGCTCGCTGGACTGCTTTTACTAGTTATTTTAACCGTTTTACTCCCTCCACAGTTGTTTGGGGTGGCCTACGCCATTTATCCGGCATCAAGGTCCACTCCCCGATTTCTGGCCCGATTGTCGAGAATGCAGTCCTTGTGGACCCCACTGATGTTTCCAACGTACTGGGCCATTCCTTTGCAGAGTTTTCGTGCTCTGCCCATTACCACCCTGCCTTCCTCCCTCGCATGCAGGCAGAGGAAGCACGGCCGTCTTCTTTCCACTCTTTTAATCACGAAAATTATAATGTCTCCTTCACCATGCAGGAGCTCGACCGTGCTCTCGCCCTTTCCCGATCTTCTGCTCCTGGGCCCGATTCCATCCATATTGAGATGCTGAAGAACCTCTCTCCTGCGGGCAAGTGTTTTCTTCTTAGTACCTATAATCGCATATGGACTGAAGGTCATGTTCCCACAATTTGGCGTAAAGCCATTGTTGTCCCCATCCCCAAACCAGGGAAGGACAAACATCTTCCATCCAGTTATTGCCCCATTTCTCTGACGAGCTGCGTCTGTAGGTTGATGGAAGGCATGGTTAACGCTCAGTTGGTTTGGCTCCTCGAATCTCGCCGCCTCCTAACAAATGTCCAATGCGGTTTTCGTCGACACCGCTCTGCTGCTGATCACTTCGTTACCTTGTCGACCTTCATTAAGAATAACTTTCTAAAGAAGCGTCAAACAGTAGCAGTGTTCTTCGACTTGGAGAAGGCAGACGATACCTGTTGGAGAGCGAGGATTCTCTGCACATTGCACACATGGGGCCTTCGGGGCCACTCCCTCTTTTCATTCAAGCGTTTTTGGCGGATCGCAAGTTCCGGGTACGGATGGGCTCTGTTTTGTCAGATGACTTTCGCCAGGAAAATGGGGTACCGCAGGGCTCCGTCTTGAGTGTGGCTCTCTTTTCCATTGCAATCAATCCGATCGTAGATTGCCTTTCAGCCGACGTTTCCGGATCCCCTTTCATAGACGATTTCACAATTTATTGCAGCGCCCAGCGGATGTATCTCTTGGAGCGTTGTCTTCAACGCTGTCTTGACCGCCTATATTCCTGGAGCATTGCAAACGGCTTCCACTTCTCCACTGAGAAAATGGTGTGTATAAACTTCTGGAGATACAAGGAATTTCTTCCACCATCTCTAAGTCTCGGCCCTGTTGTTCTCCCATTCGTGGCGACAACAAAATTCTTGGGGCTAATGTTGGATCGGAAACTTCGCTGGTCCCCACATGTCCTACCTGGCTGCCTGTTGTGCCCGATCCCTTAATGTTCTTAGTGTCCTCAGTGGCACATCATGAAGAGTGGATGGTAGCATCCTGCTTCACCTTTACCAGGCCATTGTTCAGTCAAAGGTCGACTACTGGTCCCTCCTATACTCTTCAGCACGGCCGTCGATTCTCCACCGTCTTAACTCTATTCACCATAGGGGATAACGTCTGGCGACCGGTGCATTTTATACCAGTCCTGTTGAAAGTCTGTATGCTGAGGCTGCTGTATTACCCTTGACCACATGGCGTGACATACTCCTGTTTCAGTACGCATGCCGCCTGCGGTCGATGCCCAACCATCCATCTTACCGATTATTCTTTGACGACTCACTCGATCGCCAATATCAGTTGTCTGTGATAGCCTTGCTTCCACCTGGAGTTCGGTTTCGCTGCCTGCTTCAGTGGCTCGATTTTACCCTTCCTTCCACCTTTCGGTTGAGCCAAAGCCCATTGCCACCATGGCATCAGGTCCAGGTTCACACCCACCTTGAACTTAGTTCGCTTCCCAACGAGAGCACCCCGGATTTGGTATACCGCTCGAGGCTTGTCGAACTCTGTTCATGGTTCGATAATGCCATATTTATTTACACTGATGGTTCCAAGAGCACTGACGGTGTCGGCTCTTCCTTCATTGGCGGGGATAACCATTTCCAATACAAGCTCCCTGATCGGTGCTCAATTTTCACGGCTGAGTTTTTTGCCATCCATCAGGCCTTTTTTGTATATTTGCCGCCGCCGCCATCCTTATTATGTCATCTGTTCGGACTTCCTTAGTGCCTTACAGAGTTTTAAGAACCCTTTCTCGAACCATCCTCCGGTGTCTCGGATCCAACGCTCCCTCCAGTTCGTAGCAGATAACAGCTATCACGTTTCTTTTCTGTGGGTGCCTGGGCACGTGGGTGTGCCCGGGAATGAGACCGCCAACATAGCAGCCAAGGCAGCAGCTCTTTTGCCTCGCATGGCTGCTTTTTGCATCCCATCGGACAATGTTCAGTGGGCTCTTCGCCGAAGTATTGTGTCGTCCTGGCACAGTGCATGGCTTTCACTTACGAACAATAAATTGAGAACTGTACAACCGATCCCGACCGCTTGGGGGACCTCCTCACGCTCCTCTCGGCAAGAGGTGGTCATCCTGGCCCGGTTGCGGATCGGTCACTGCCGTTTCAGCCACCGTCATTTGCTACCCGCCGACCTTGCACCTCTGTGCTCCTGCGGTGAATTGCTGATGGTGCGACATGTTTTACTGTCTTGTCCCAATTTTAATCATCTTCGTTTAGCCCTTCACTTTCCGCCTACTCTGGAGGAACGTTTATCTGATGACACACTAGCAGCTGCTTGAGTATTGCGTTTTATCAACATGGCCAATTTATCAAAACATATTTAACCCTTTTAATTGTTTTTATCTTTCGTTTTTAGCCTTCTCTTGATATTCTAACTGGCAGTTACCAAATTTTATGAGATCTAGCGAATCTCTGTTCTCGTCTGTGCGCTAATGACCTTAGCAGTTATGCGCCCTAAAACCACAAAAAAAAAAAAAAAAAAAAAAAAAAAAAAAAAAAAAAAAACCTCGAAATACTAAGCAGGGGTGGCTCTTTCTAAAGGGCCACAGGGTTCCAGCCCCACCAGAAAATTTGTGATATACTTTTGCAGTATTATATAAAACAGTTAATGTGACATGATCCCCTCAACATTGTAACTCAATTAACATAACTACCAAAGAAACTACACATACTATGTTTTTCCGTCCTTTTATGGAGTATTGCTGCCCAGTATGGGATCCTTATCAGGTGGATTTGACGGAGGACTTTGAAAGAGTCCAAAGAAGGGCAGCTCGTTTTGTGTTGTCACAATACAGGGGTGTCAGCGTTACAGAAATGGTACAGTATCTGGGATGGGAATTATTACAACAATGGCATTTATTGCTACAGCGTAGCCTACTTACGAAACTCCAATAGCAAACATTCTCCTCCGAATGCGAAAATATATTGTTGCCTCCCACTTACATTGGTAGGAATGATCATCAGAATAAAATACAAGAAATCAGAGCTCGAACGGAGAGATTCAGGTGTTCTTTCTTCCCGTGCGCTATTTGAGAATGGAATGGGAGATAGATAGTATAAAGCTGGTTCGATGAACCCTCTACCAGGCACTTAAATGTAGATGTAATGATGCTATCAAATGGTTTCACTTGCATCTCGCCACGGTATAGCTGAGGGCCTGCTAGCATGTGTCCGGAGGACATAGACCCCCGCCTCTTCGTTACGCAGCTGTGCGGACAGCTGAGGGTCGGTGGTGGCTGGCCCATACTCCAGAGATCCCAAGGCTGCAGCCGCAGTGACACCACAGAGCTATTTTCCTTTCCCCTCCTCGTCCCTCGCCCTAGTGCTGTTTGGGGCCCGCGCACTCTCACTCCCCACGCCTCGCGCATCTCTCCACAGGTTTGCAGAGTTTGGGGCCAGCAGCCCTGAGCCCTTAGCACACCTACAAGTGCCTTAATGCATGTCTTCCCCCCCCCCCCTCCCCTTTTAGGATATGCATATGGATTGTATTTTAGATAATGTGTGGCTGGTTATAATGTTTTTGTCAGGTTTTGGTGAGATTTGCACCGTGGCTACTGCAGAAGCCCAGACTCCTTTTAGACTTAACATATTTAAAATGTATTGAACCCCTGACTTTACATTTAAGTTCGAGTTTATAATATTTTAGGTAGGCATCATGATTTACAGTGGTGTGGACTTACGAATCCAAAGTAGTATTCTCCAGACACTAGAACAAATCCCCTGCACGATATCTTCTGTGTTTTGACAGAGGTATCTTCAGTTGTGCGAGGAAACATGGGTGGCTGTAACAGATAATAAACTGCAACCAACTGTCCATCTGTGGCAAACCACCTGCCAATCATTCGGGCAGCAAGTAGAGACCGTGATACACCTCCTGCCCAGTGACACACAACTCTTTACTCCATCCAGTTTTGTGACTCCTGTGGCTTGGAACTATCTGTATACCACATTTTAACTGAATGTTTTCAAAAATGCTGAGAGGACTAAAGCTGATATTGCTGCTGATGTGTGCTCTATTTTAGCTGATGGATGAGTGTGGACAGGGTTTTGAAGTTATGGCATTTATGTGGACTCTGTAGGCTTTAATGTGTTGCACAGAGGCTGACGCACCTTTTTTTCTCCTGTGGTTAGCTGGCCATTGGCCATCTAGTAAGTTACTTTGTTTCCCCAACCTTTCCCTTTTGTTCAAAATGTTTAAATGTTTGTTAAGCTTATGGGACTCAACTGTGGGGTCATCAGTCCCTAAACTTACTAACTAGTAGCACACAAACTTATATTAAAGACAGCACAAACATCTGTGCCAGAGGGGGGATTCGAACCCCCTGATGGGGAATAGCCTTGCGCACCTGAGCTTAGCGCCTCGATGCGCTCGACCACTCTGCTTTGGTTCCCTTTTGTAAGCAAATGTTTTCACCTTCACTTGTGCCTGTCATTTATGCTATTTACTGTAGCGGCACACACATTTTCAGAGATCAGTTTTATTTTCATTGCTGATTTTATTCCTTTTTCCTTTAATTTGTTCATACCCCATGCGTGTTCTGTAGTGTCGATTTACATTTGTACTAAGTTTTAATGAAACTGGCTTTTGTCATTAGGAATATTTCCTTACACCACTCGTTCATTACAGATGGGGAAAATGAAACCGTGAATGTCAGTCTTCTGATGTCATTACTACGTAAAGCAGAACTGTCTAGAACTGAAGTTCAAGGAATGATTGAACTACTTCTCAACAAACAAGGCTCAGGTGCTGCAAGTTCGGAATGGATTGAGGTGAGTATGTATCAGTATAAACACACAACATTCCACAAAATACACTTATTCAATAAACATAGTAGGTCATACTGGAATATTGGGAGCCAGTGGTTATGCTTCATGAAAATGAATCGCTGGAAAAAAATAAAAATTCTTATCTTGACGGATAATAAATATTCTGTTTCATTATATGGATTCATTTGCACATATTTTCTATCAAGTAGTAATGTGATCACATGTCAGGTCAGTGTTCATAGTCACAGAAAATATCTGATAATGGTATATTTTTATGGGTAGTTGTGTATCAGACGTTGCAGTAAAGTCTGTCTACATAGTTTTAAAAAAAATTGATAGGAAGTAGGAAATTGAATTCAGTAGGATTAAAGTCTCTTCTACACATCAGACATGTAGCATTCATTCCATTTTTAAGATTCCCATTATTGTTACGTTCTCTCCTGGTGATAATGGTAACAGCTAATGCTTGTTTCTTGATCACTTACAGCAGAATTGAAGTTAATTTAATGAAATTAATTTTCATACATTACACCCTTGATTTGATGTGAGAATTAAGTAAAAAGATTTTGTGCCAATATGTGATTTCTATAGTGTTGTTGAAATAGAGCACAGTTACAATACAGTAAGACAAATCTTTAGGGTAAACTCTAATTAAAGAGGAGAATAGTTAGCTTATAGCATTTCAAAGTGATTTAACTACACTCCTTTGTAATTCCTGTGAATTTTCCATGTTTTTACATTCTTCCTCCATGGTGTAATGTTCATTGTTCTAGTATATAGTAACTAGAAAGAAAGTTTTGGAGTAATGGCGAAATCAAATGTTATTAATTGATTGTTGATTATTGTAATTTTGTCTGCCTCTGTGTTACTTTCCATTGCAAATAGTGCACCTTCTTCTTTCTTTCTTTCTTTCTTTAGACTAGTATTGCACAAATCATTGATATGTTGCTTTATATTAGACAAAAAATTTAATATTGTGAGTAGATTAAACAAAGTGTCAAATGGATGTTCGGCAGTATACTGTGAATTGTCGATGCAAACATAAAGCCCTGATCATGAATAAAATTCTTGTAACATAATCTGTTAAATGTTACTTAAAAAGGAAGAGGAATTGAAAGAAGAAGAAACCAGGCACATCAAGATTTTCATTTGATCAGAATATTATAGACGAAAAATTCCTAGCAGGAAAAATTATATATAAAAAATAGATGAAGATTACTCACCAGGTGAAGGAGTACAGGTGTGATGTGTGGGTGTGTGTGTGTATTAGTTTACCTTCCTTTTCTTCCCCCATGGTAAGTCTTTCCTCTCCCGGGATTGGAATGGCTCCTTACCCCCTTCCTTAAAACCCTCATTATTTCCTTTTCCCTCTCCTTCCCGTCTGACTGAAGAAGCAACTGAGTTGCGAAAGGTTGCGTTCGTGTGTGTGTGTGTGTGTGTGTGTGTGTGTGTGTGTGTGTGTGTGTGTGTGTTTATTTGTGCTACTATAACTACCTGTGCTCCTTCGCCTGGTAAGTAATCTTCATCTATTTTTTTTTTATATATATAAAAATTATAGAGGGAAACTTTCCCGGTGGGATAAACAAAAATAAAAATAGAAAAGAGATGACTTACCAAAAGGACCGGCTCGTCGAGAGAAACAAATAAAAAATAAAAAAATAAATAAAAATAAAAATAAAAAATAAAATAAATAAAAGTAAAAGAAGAAGCTGCCAGTGGTGGCGAAAGCTTGTATGTGTGTTTGTGTGTGATTTTATTTGTTTTTTATTTGTTTCTCTCGACGAGCCGGTCCTTTTGGTAAGTCATCTCTTTTATATATATATATATTTTTTTTTTCCTGCTAGGAATTTTTCATCTTTAATTATGGAATGACATATATAACTGTTGACTGCTTCCAGACCCAGTGTCCAATTTATTTTGCACTTTTTATTTTTGGAACCAAGTACAAAAAATTTTAATTTTGTTCAAATATACAATAGATAGGGTCTTATGGACATTAAAAAGTACAAGAATATATTTTATTCTATTTTTAATAAATTCATGACTGAAAGGGTTAACTGATACGAATATGTGTGTATGCAGGGCAGGCAAGATCCTGTAGTGAAATTAAAAAAACAGCTAGCAGAGAAGGAAAAAGCCCTTGCTGAGGAGCAGGAGGCTTCCTCAGCATTCCAGAACAAACTTAAGGAGGTGCGTTCAGAATATAATGCAGAGCGATCGCGACTGAACCACAGCTGCAGGCAGCTTGAGGAAGCTCTGCTGGCTAAGCAGAACGAGTCACAGGCGTTGGCCGTGCGCCTCCAGCACGCGCACGACGCAGCCGTCGCAGAGAAGCAGCAGCTCCAGCAGGTCAGTGATGGTTTCTTGTAAGCTGATAACATTTGCTTCAGTCATTTTGATTAATGGCATGCAGTTGTAGTAGTAATTATAATATTAATTAATAGTAGGAAAGGAAAGAGAAGGAAATGTAGTAAGTGAATATAGGCTGGGGAAAAGGAATTATAGATCACCTGGTAGAAATTTATGCAGGGCAATAATTTAATAATCACAATTACTTTGTTTAATCATCATGAAAGGAGGTTATACTCATGGAAGAGACCAGGAGACACTGAATGATACCAGATTGACTTTATAATGGTAAGGTGAAGGGCTAGGAACCAGGTTTCAAACTGTAAGATATCTATGTATCTACATAGATACTCTGCTAATCACATTCAAGTGCCTGGCAGAGGGTTCATTAACCACTTTCCAGGGGTAGATATAGACTCTGACAATAGCTTACTGGTTATGAACTCTAGATTGAAACATAAGAGACAGCGGAATGGAAGAAAACT
Source organism: Locusta migratoria (assembly GCA_026315105.1). Taxonomy (NCBI): domain Eukaryota; kingdom Metazoa; phylum Arthropoda; class Insecta; order Orthoptera; family Acrididae; genus Locusta; species Locusta migratoria. The sequence goes on along the minus strand of CM048747.1, from coordinate 563,978,051 downwards.
AAGCAGTTGAAAACTGAACGAAATGAAGGAACCAGAGGAGGTGGAGAGTTTTAGAGGGAGCATTAGGCAAGGATTATGTGAAACAGGGAAAAGTAATACAGAAGAAGAAGAAGAAGAAGAAGAAGAAGAAGAAGGGGTAGCTCTGACAGATGGAGTAGTGAAGGCCGCAGAGGATCATATAGGCAGAAGGACTAGGCCTAATAAAAATCCCTGGATAATAAAGGATGTATTGAACTTCATTCATGAGAGGACAAAAAATATAAAAATGCATCAAGTGAAGCAGGCAAAAGAGTATAGACATCTGAAAAATAAGGTTACCAGGAAGTACAGACTGGCTAAGCAGGAATAGCTTGAAGAGAAATGCAGGACAGTAGAAGAATGTATAACTAGGGGAAAGATAGGTACCGCCTACAACAAAATAAGAGAAACTTTTGGAGACTAGAAAAGCAGCTTTATGAATATCAAGAACTCTGATAGAAAACCAGCACTAAGCAAAGAAGGGAAACCTGACAGGTGGAAGGAATATATAGATTGTACAAAGGAACTAAACTTGAAGGTTGTATTCTAGAAATTGTAGACAAAGATGAGATGGGAAATACTATATTGTGAGAAGAATTTGACAGAGCACTAAAAGATTTTAGTAGAAACAAGGCGCTGGGAGTAGATGACATTCCATCTGAACTGTTATTGTTAGGAGAGCCAGTCGTGAAGAATTTGTTCCACGTGATATGCAAGACGGATGAGACAGGAGAAATTATCCTCAGACTTAAAGGAGAATATAGTGATTCCAATTCCAACGAAAGCAAGTGCAGACAAATGTGAGAATTGCAGAACTATCAGTTTAATAAGTCATAGTTGGAAAATACTAACACGAATTATTTAGACGAATGGAAAAACTGGTGGAATCTGACCTTGTGAAAGATCGATTTGGATTTAGGTGAAATGTAGGAACACAAGAGGCCATACTTACATTACGACTTATCTTAGAAGGTACATTAAGGAAAGGGAAACCTACCTTTTTAGCATATGTGGGTCTGGAGAAAGCTTTTGACAATGTTGACTGGAATAAACTTCTTCATATTCTGAAGGTAGCAGGGGTAAAATATAGAGAGTGAAGAGTTATACTCAACTTGTACAAAAACCAGACAGCAATTACTAGAATCAAAAGGCATGAAAGGGTCACAGTGGTTGGGAAAAGAGTAATAGTTGTAGCCTTTCCCCAATGTTGTTCAAATGGTAAATTCAGCAAGCTGTGAAGGTATGCAAGGAGAAATTTGGAGAGGGAATTAAAGTTCAGGGAGAGGGAATTAAAACCTTGTGGTTTGCTGACAAAACACCACTTGTCGGTGGCAGTATAGGACCTGAAAGAGCAATGAAAAGGTATAAGCATTGTGTGTGTTCTACAAGTTTATTTTTGCTTACTTAACCGGTTTTCGGTTCGATGCAGTTCGTCCGAACCTGGTTTTGTACGATACCAATCACACAGACTACATGAAAACCAAATTGAAACAACAAATTTGGGATTCTATTGCAAAAGATCTCCATATACAGAATGATAAGTATTATGCTTTAATACTTCATTTTAATTCAAATACATCGCTTTAACCATCAAAGCAATGTGCTGACTTGGTTACGGGGAATTTTTCTATTCAAATGACAGTCGCAAAAATGTCAATTGTTTTATCTAGTATTTTCCTTTTTGAATGCTGTCTGCTTGCCAAGATACGCTTCCAAATGTGTTAAAATATTCAGTAAATTTCTTCCTCACAACAAAAGCACTTGTAGCACTCCTACTATTGTTAGGTATCAATGGAAGTAGTCGATTGTTTGGCATCACCACACTATCATCATTTCCATTATTATCAGCAGCTGCATCACTTCGCAAGTAATTGTGTAGCACACATGCCGCCTTAACGACACCATCAACGCTGTCTATTTTTATCTCAAATGGTTTTCTGAAGCAGCGAAATCGTGATGCTAGATTTCCAAAGGCGCATTCCATGTTTGCCTGGCTCGTGAGAGTCTGTAATTGAAAGCTTTCTGTAATTGAAAGCTTTCTGTAATTGAAAGCTTTCTGTAATTGAAAGCTTTCTGTAATTGAAAGCTTTCTGTAATTGAAAGCTTTCTGTAATTGAAAGCTTTCTGTAATTGAAAGCTTTCTGTAATTGAAAGCTTTCTGTAATTGAAAGCTTTCTGTAATTGAAAGCTTTCTGTAATTACCTGTAACGCTACTACTTGGATATGGTCTCATTAAATTGTCTAATAAAGAAAAGGCCTCAAAGCCCACAAAGACATATGGAAGCTCTTCTTCGGAATGTGGAGGTAACTGTAAACTTTGTCTCTGTAACTTCTTTGCCAACGTACTGGTTGAAAAAATATTCCCATCACTAAACCTCCCCATTGACCCCAAATCAATAGTGATGAACTTGTAGTTTGCATTGACGGTGGCCATTAGCACTACAGAATGTGTATGTTTATAGTTGAAGAATGACGAACCACTTTTTGCTGGCATCTTAACCACAATATGCTTTCCGTCAATAGCCCCGATACAGTGTGGAAACTGCCATCGCTGTTAGAAACATTCTGCGATTGATTTCCACATCTGTGCTGTGGGTTGCGGTAAATATAATGGTTGCATGGTGTCCCACATAGCATGCGAGACTTCATTGACTATATTTGACACAGTTCTATTGCCCATTCTGTAGCTGTAGGCAATACTTTTGTAACTGTCTCCTGTGGCTAAATACCTGTGGGGAAAGAATGTATTTAAGGAAAATGTCATAGTTTGCGCTGTAGATGTTCTGTCGTAATTATCATATATAGCACTAAGTTTATGTAATAAGTACACAGACAGAAAGAAAACTAATAAGGTCAGAGCATTGAGATTACATAGCTGTACAAGGAAACACTGCGCACTGGTTCAACAAACGGCGACTGTGCGACAATGGCTTAAAAACTGTCTCCCAGTATGCGCAAACGCTGTGTCGCAAAGTGTTTACTTTGCTGCGCTGCCCTGCCCTGCGCCGGCTGTGTCTCAATGTGCGCCTGGCCTAAGAACGGCAACCTACATCTGTCTGAATCTGCTTCCTGTATCCATCTCTTGGTCTTCCTCTGCAGTTTTTACCAGACACACTTCCCTTCAATGATAAATTCACAATTCCTTGATTTCTCAGAATGTGCCCTACCAATTGATCTCTTCTTTTAGTCAAGTTATGCCAGAAATTCCTTTTCTTGCCAATCCTGTTCAGTACCTCCTCATTAGTAACTCCATCCCCAAACTAATCTTCTGTAGCACCATATTTCAAAAGCCTCAATCCTCTTCCTGTCCGCACTGTTTATCATCCATGTCTCGTTCCCATACAAGGCAACACTCCATACAAATGCCTTCAGAAAGGACTTCCTTAGGCTTAAATCAATATTCGAAGTTAACAAATTTCTTTTTTTCAAGAACGCTTTTCTAACCATTGCCATTCTGCATTTTATATCCTCTGTATGGCGACCATCATTTGTTATTTTACTGTCCAAGTAACAAAACTCATCTACCACCTTCATTGTTTAGTTACCTAATCTAATTCCTTCAGCATCAACTAATTTTCTTAGACTGCACTCCATTAGCCTTGTTTTCCTCTTGTTAATATTTCATCTTGTATGCATCTTTCGACACACTGCCCATACCATTCAACTGTTCTTCCAGGTTCTTTGCTGTTTCTGACAGAATTACAATGTCATCACCAAATGTAATGTTTTTATTTCTCCACCTTGTACTTTAATTGCTTCTCCAAATTTCTCCTTGCTTTCCTTCGTAGCTTGCTCAATATGCAAATTAAATAAAATTGGAGAAAGGCTACAACCCTACTTACTCCCTTCCCAACCACAGCAGGCCTTTCATGTCCTTCAACTCTGACAACCGCTGTCTGGTTTTTATACAATTTGTAAATAACCTTATGCTCTCTATATTTTACTCCTGTTTGCTTCAGAACTTGAAAGAGTTTATTCCAATCAGCATTGTCAAAAGCCTTACCCAAATCTACAAAAGCTATGTATGTAGGTTTGCCTTTTCTTAATCTATCTTCTAGGATAAGCCGTAAAGTGAGAATTGCCTCCCATGTAACTATATTTCTCCTGAACTCAAACTGATCTTCCCTGAGGTCGGCTTCTACCAGCTTTTCCATCCTTCTGTAAAATAATTCGTGTTAATATTTTGCAACCATGACTTATTAAACTGATGGTTCTGTAGCTTTCAAACGTGTCTGCACCAGCTTTCTTTGAAATGGGGATTATTTCATTTTTCTTTAAGTCTGAAGGTACTTCACCTGTCTCGTACATCTTTCACACTAGGTGAAACAGTTTTGTCATGGCTGGTTCTCCCAGAGACTTCAATAGCTATGAGGAAATCTCATGTACTCCAGGGGCCTCGTTTCGAATGTAGTCAGAAAATCAGGCGATGCTGAAGGAATTAGGCAATGAGACAATAAAAGTAGAAGGTAAGTTTTGTTATTTGGGTAACAAGATAACTTTTGATGGCCAAAGTAAAGAAGGTATAAAGCGTAGTTTGGCAATAAGAAGAAAAGTATTTCTGAAGAAGTGAAATTTGTTGACTTCCAATATTAGTTTAGATGTTAGGAAGCCCTTTCTGAAAGTATTTGTCTGGAATGTAGCATTGTATGGGAGTGAAATGTGGACGATAAGGAGTTAATACAAAAAGATAATAAAAGATTTTGAAATGTGGTGCTACAGACAAATGATCAGATGGGTAGATCCCATAACTAATGAGGGGGTGCTAACAGAATTGGGAAGAAAAGGAGTTTCTGGAATATCCTGACGAAGAGAAGGAATAGTTTGGTGGGACACATTCTGAGACATCAAGGACTCGTTAACTTAGCATTAGAAGGAATTGTGTGTGGTAAAAATTGTAAGCAGGAACAGAGTGACAAATACAGTAAGCAGATTCAAAAGGATGTAGGTTGCCATTCGTATTCTCAGATGAAGAGGCTTGCACAGGAGGGGTAGCGTGGAGAGCTGCATCAAACTATTCTGTGGACTGAAGAGAACAACCATAACAATAATAGTTGTAGTTGTTGGTGTTTGAGAGAAAAAGAAATATGTGAATGAGAGCTATCAAGTAAGGTGAATCTCTTTGCAGTCAAATAAAGACAAATGTGACATTAAGACTTCAAATATTTTATGTTTTACAAGACAGAGGCCATGTGTAGACTTGGTGATCATTCTAGATGACTGGCTGTTAGCCATTGTGCAAAGCAATTAAGAGAGTGCCTTTTATATCTTCAAATTGCTTTGCAATACTGGATGCTGTTTGTGATTTGTCTGCCTAAGTGTGAACTTAATTTTTTTTCTAAAATGCCCAAATGACTACACAAAATGATTTATAGTTCGTAACTTTGAAGATTTGGCAATGTCAGAATCAAGAAGTATAAACTTGATATGTAGTCCACATTAAAGTACACACGAGGAGGTAGCTACCTTCATGAATTATTCAGTTATTAAAATTAAAGACCATCTAAAGACTGTCTAATGCCAGAACGTAATTTAACAGATACTGTCCATATTGCCAAGATATTTTTTGTACTGAAAAATTAGCACAGTGTGACAAAAGTTGCTTGTTATTTCGTTAGTAAGTGCATTAAATTTAATCTTCAAGCAAGTTTGGAGGTTGTCAATCTCACAAAGAGAAAATAACTCTGACATCTACACACACACACACACACACACACACACACACACACACACACACACACACACAACCATCGTGTCTGGCCACTCGAGTGCCACAAGTGTGTGAGAGAGAGAGAGAGAGAGAGACTGCGTGAATGTGTTTCTTTTTCTAATGAAGGTCACGGCCGAAGATTTAGGGTTGTGTGAATGTGATCATCTATTTTTGTGTCTGTCAGCAGTTCAGCAAGCCTTGTTATTGTGAGTTATCTGTCTTCCATTATTGACATTCCTATCAGATTTTCCATCGTTTAAATTTCACCAAAGAGAAAGATAGATACCAGTTTAATTTTATTGCTCTATGGCAGTGTTATTCAATCTTTTCGTATATTTGACCCCCTTCCAAGAAAACATTTTCTTGCGACCTCCTTCCAAATAAAAATATTCTGGTGACACCTTCCCCCTATCTCTTCACGAACTATAAGAAAACTACATTATCTCAAAGGAAACATATTCAATCTTCTTTCTTTTAGATTTCCGAAAGATATTTTTCGGTATCTTTACACGATTTTCGACAGGAAAGTGTATTTGCTTAGGCAATTCATAATTAATGGTACACAAGAAACTCTATAATTTGAACAGTAAATAAATTTGACCTAGGCACATGTTTTTGTATTACTGCACCCCTAGTTATTATATGGTGCAAGTACTTCCTCCTGTGATGGTGACCCCGAGCAGAACTCTGTGAATCCTTGGGAGCGTTCTCCACAAGCTGAAGAACACTGCTCCGTGGCATCGAGGTCATTAGTAATATTGAAATTCCAAAGTTAACATCATCTTACATGATGAATAAAGCATTTTCACCGAAAATGTTGACAAAAGAACTTTTTTTTTCTTTCTCCCCCCTCAAATATGAGTTTAGGTAACTATACTCAGCTGACTAATATTATACAATATTCTTGATATTGAAAAAAATTAATTTTGCTAATATTGCTCACCTTACTTTCTACACAGTTTACAATTTGCTGAGTACTTTTTCACTCCGAGAAATCACCTAGATTGCTGAAGTGGGGTGGCTTACATGTCTCGATGATACAGATAGCTGTACTGTTAGTGCAACCAAAGAAGAAGGTGTCTGTGAAGATATCAGACAAATGTGTAGTTCCTGAAGAGAAACATTAACCTTTACATTAGTTGCAGGGGCAACAGTCATGACGACTCACTGAACTGCCCTTGTAACATCAGCAAACATGGTGTTGTACTTCTAACTGTGAAGGACTGAAAGCATGGGAAACCTATTAATTTTCCCAAGGAGGTATGGTTCTATTGTGTGCGTATTTGATTATAATGTCCTCTCAGGTAAAATATTCTGGAAATGCCATAGTACCTCATTTGGATGTCTGGAATATAGTCATCAGGAAAAATATCCAAACATAATAAGGATGAGAAATGAAATTTTATATCCCTTAATAAGAAAAGTGGGTTAGAAAACTAGAAGAGATAAATGGTTAGTTTGAAGTTGAATATGGGGGATTAGTAAAGTTTAGTGGCAACAAAACAGGACTTCTTTCAGGGTACAGGGTTATAAATAAAAAATCAGTTGAGGGTAATGCGGGTGTAGCTCTAACAGTGAATAAGAAAATGAAGATCCAGGTAAGCTACTGTTAACGGCTTAGTGACACACAACAAAGATAGGCACAAGGCCAACATCCACCAATTCATATTCATATGCCAACCCGATCTGCCAATTATGAGTAGATAGGAAAAATGTTTTATGAGGTAAAAGGGGGGGGGGAGAGGGGGGGAGGGAGGAGGGAGTGGGCGAAAGTAACCTGGTAGAATTTTCCACTAAGCACTGCATCACAAAAATTAAGCTTAATAATCATGAAAGAGGATTGTATACAACAATGGAAAATCCAAGTTAGTATTCAAAATATATTGAGGATAGGTTGCAACTTGCGCCAAATTATTGAGCCTGAGACAGGCACTAAATTTGCAGTATATTGACTGCCTGTGAGGTCTTTTTGCAAGATTTTTAATATTCACTCTATTGGTGGGTGCCCAGGCTGTATGGGAGTGTTTTTTTTTTTTTTTTTTTTTCTTTTTCTTTTTCTTTAAGTGCAAATGATGGTAGCTGTTGGTTGGTTTAATATGAAGTGTATATGTAACTGGCTTCTTACTAGAAGAAATATCTCTTGACTGTTCCTTCTTCATTTAATAAAATTTATTATGTGATTGAAAAATATGTATAAAATAAAGATTGTTTGACTTATCGAAAGTACAGGCTTGCCGATAGAAACATAGAACACTAATAAAAACACAAAAACATTCAAGCTTTCGCAACCATTTGTTGCTTCGTCAGGAAAAGAGGAAGAAAGGAGAGGAGAAAGGGAAGGATATGGGTTTTAAGGAAGTGGAAAAGGACTCGTTCCAATCCCAGGATTGGAAGGACTTAACTTAGTTTTCCACTTCCTTAAAACCCAAATCCTTCCCTTTCTCCTCTCCTTTCTTCCTGTTTTCCTGACGAAGCAACAAATGGTTGCGAAAGCTTGAATGTTTGTGTGTTTTTATTTGTGTTTTATGTTTCTACCAGTGAGCCTGTACTTTTGATAAGTCAATCTATCTTTATTTTATACATATTTTTGCCACCAGAAAAGTCTCCTTCTATAATATTCATTTCATCCATTTGAACTTATTATGGGATTGCATGTATATTAGTTTCAGATTTGCGTTAAGTAGTTATCTGTTTAGTATATTCTCCTCCCATTTGAATCACAGCCAACTAAAATTGTTGTTTCTAATTGAGTTACAGTTGGTTTAGTACTGTTCATTTTCAATTAGTAATACTGAAAATGCAGAAAAATTCCAGCCAGCTATTTTCATTTACTTGGGTGCTCGACAGTTACAATTTCATGTACATTGCTTGCTTTAGGATTTAGTTGGGCCTCTCTGTTTTTTCTAAATTCGTTTATTTTGTGTATTGAGTCTCCCTTATTGTGACTTTGTTTTGTTTTTGTTGAAGTACGATCTGCACGAGTCGTTTTTCTGTACCTTAGTTATTGTAGAGTCTGCACAGAGCCTTTTTATTAATTTTTTTCCCTGGGTACTGTAGTTGTGATAGGTTCTGTGGCAGCTGTGTGCGGGTGTAAGCTGAGTTGGTGACAGTTCACTCCTAGCATAAAGCTGTGTTAACTTCGGTTGCACGGCTGGAGGCTATGGTCGAGAGGCGCTGTTGCTGTAGGCCTGTTATTGGAACTGTGACATCTGTCGAGTCTACCGATAAGCACCATCACTGTTCACAATTAGGCAGACAACCCACCCGTAGTCACCTGGGATGTATGCAGGCAGTGAAAGACTTCCTGGGGGACCAGTCACAAGGCCTCCTCAGTACCTGTGCCAGATGGTGTCACTTACCCTGACCTTACCTCCTCAGCCTGCAAGATCTGGGCTATCACGTAGGTCTGCTCGTAGTTGGAAGCTCCAGCATTAGGTAGGTAGTGGAGCCCCTTAGGTATATGGCTGCTAGGGAGGGGAAGGAGGCCAATGTGTTCTGTGTGCATACATTCCAGATCTGGAATGGGTCATTCCAGATGCCATAAGGAGTACGGGGTGCAGCCAACTACAGGTGGTGGCCTATGTCAGTACCAGTGATCTGAGTCACTTTTGGATCAGAAGAGATTCCCCCCTGTTTTAGTGGGTATCTGAAGTGGTTAAGACCACCAGTCTTGCTTGCAAGATGATAGCTGGGCTCACCATCTTCAGCATAGTTCACAGGACCAACTGTGGACCTCTGGCAGGGAGCCAAGTGGAAGGTTTGTGTCAGAGGCTCAGATGAGGGTCTGAATCAGAGGTTCAGGAAGTCTTGTGATCATATAGGCTGCAGATTTCTTGACTTGTGCCATAGGGTAGTGGGGTTCCGGGTTCCTCCTGAATAGTTCAGGGTTCACTACACACGTGTCTACATGGGTAGCAGGATCTGTATGGTGTGGACTGGGTGGATTTTTAGGGTTGATGGCCTCAGGAAACACACAGAATGGTTTTCAATCTCAAATTGTACGGCTCACAGATAGGATGAACACAGATCACAAAACCAATGGTCTAACAGTTTTAAATTGTCATAGCTGTGTGGGGAAAGGATCAAAGCTCCAAGTGCTAAGAGAAAGTAGTGAATCTCAAATCATTGTAGGTACTGAAAGCTGGCTAAACCCAGAGATAAGTTCAGCTGAAGGGATAATGGGTACAGGTGTGAAGGCTGGGTGGATACAGGTTACCTTATGAATAAGATTGAGGTTGTAGATTGTAGTGTTTTGACTCTGTCATAATTCGGTGGAAACCCTGAGAAATTCTTGTCATGTGTAAAGTATATTAGTGGCAAAACACAATACCTTCACTACACAATATTAATGGTGATGCTATTGATGGCAGTTGTGTTAAAGCAGAATTGCTGAACACTGCTTTCAGAAATTCTTTCACCAAAGAGGACAAAGTAAATACTCAAGAGTTCAAATTAATACAGCATGCCTAATTTAGTAGTAGATACACCCGGAGTATTAAATAAACTTAAATCACTTAATAGAAATCAGTTTCCCAGTCTCAGTTGTATACTAATTAGGTTTATTTTAGAGTATGCTGATGAAATAGCTCCATACCTAGCAATCATATTCAACTGGTCACTCAGAGAAAAATCCATACCCAACGACTAGAAAGTTGAATGTGTCACTCCGATATTCAAGAAAAGCAATAGGAGAGATCTGTAAAATTACATGCCTGTGTCATGGTGAAGTATTTTAGAACATAGACCTTCCTCCAACATTATGAATTACCTTAAACAGAACAATCTATTGACTAATAGTTAATTCGGATTTAGAAAGTATCGTTCTTTACTACTTTACTCACATGAAATGAAGAGTGCTATTGATGAGGGATCTCAAATCACTTTAATATTTCTAGGTTTTCTGAAGGCTTTTGATGTTGTACCTCACAAGCATCTTATAATTATGCTTATGGAATATTACCACTGTTTTGCAATTTGGATTCATGATGTCCTGTCAGAAAGAAAACAGTATGTTGTAATGACTTTTTCATTCACAAGGGAATGGTGAGACTTGTCATGCCGAAACATGTATTGATTTTTTAGCACTGTTTGTTAACATTGAAGGATGTCTGTATGTAGAATGTTAGCTGCTGACATGACCTGGAAGTCACCTAAAAAAAGTCACAGAAATGGCTGTTTTTCCTGCTTGGCGCTTGAGGTGACGGCTGGCCACCTCTGGAAATTGAGAATCGTGAGCTGCTGTTATGGTGAGAATTGTGCGCATGGTCGGGAGGTGCGGCCATCTTATCGCAGCGTTCACTAAAGACGAATATCGTTGCACGGTTTTGGTGGAAAGGGGAAACGAATATTTGTTTCTGTGGCATGTACTTCCTATTCATTTCTGGTACATTTTTCGAAACATACCATCCTGAAACCGGTTAGAGATTTGAAAGATAATCTGTACATCTACATCTATACTCCGCAAGCTACTTTACGGTGAACATTCAATCTCCCCTCGCAGGTGATAGCAAACCCTGTAAATGTATTGCTGCTTGCCATGGAGATATACCACAGACGCCAAATGAAGCAATCAACAGAAAACATGCGTGAAGACTATATAATATGTGACATGGTAGTTAAACTTCTAGATGAGCGTGTAAATAGCGGAGACAGGTGGCTAGAAACGACTGAAACACTTGATATTGCAAACTGTGAATCTACAGACGGCGAAGAAACGGAAGAATGTTGCACACATGAAGACTCTTAATGTGATAGTGCCACGTACAATGATCAATTATCTCCGAAAGCAACACCAGCAACTATAATTACATTATCAGACAAAGGAAAAGCTGTGAAGTATTGGCTGAACGAAAGTGGTAAGAAACGCCTGTGTGTCAGTACTGTTCAAAATAGGTATCGCTTTGTCCGTTCTGAACGTGAATTGTATAGATGGAAAAAGGATGTCGCTGGACGATGTAAGACTGGAAATTGAGACGGAGATAGATGCACAATGTTTTGAGCAATTTACCAGTGCCAGTCAGTCATTGAGTTTCAGCGACACACCTTCGCATGATTGGGCATTAGAGATTGCCAACTCAATAGGTGCTAAAGAATTTACAGCTTCTCAAAGTTGAATTAGTCACTTCAAAAGATCACATAAAATTGTGGCACGAAAAATAACAAAATTTGTATCGAGAAGCAGGTCAGAAAATGAAGTGATTCAAATGGAAATGATAGCTTTTCTTGCTACTACAAAAAATAAGATCGCCAATTTTAGTGAATCTTGCATTTACAATGCAGATCAGTCAGGTTTTCAAAAAGTAATGCATGCAAAAAGAAAACTGTCGTTCAAAGGGGAAAAACATATTGAGGCAAATGCGCATTCCACGATTGCACTCGTCCATTCGTACACTATAATGCCCGTAATTGGTCTGGATGGTTCATTGCTGCCTAAACTATGTGTGTGTCTTCAATAACCATCTGGACATTTTGGACCACATGTCAAACAAACAATGTTCTACACAAACAATCTTGTGGTACACGCATCGAAGTCTGGAAAATGGGAAATGATAATGTTACTTTTCATGCGCCATGCTTTTCTTCTGTTCTACAGGAACAAATCTTCTTCTTCTTCTTCTTCTTCTTCTTCTTCTTCTTCTTCTTCTACTAGATTCGTGGTCAGGTCATAAAAGTTCTGATACATTAAAAGCTGTATTTCAAGCTCACCCTGACGAAGAAGTAGAGATACTTCAGATTCCACCCGCCATGACAAACGTAATTCAACCATTACACAGAGAATGTTTCTGCCAGTGGAAGGCATTTTACAGATAACTAACAGAGAAAATGATTGTGTACAAATCACTGCAGTTTTCTGTCTATCACTGTGACAATATTCTCAAGTTGCAATCAGTCATACATTATCAGTTTTCTTCCCCACGGTTTCAAAATGTGATTAAATATGCATGGCACGCATTGAAATATACTGATATTAGACCTGATTCCTTCCTAAGACCGGCAGAGTTTTGTCTATGGATGTCTAACAACGTCTGTGATTCGCAGGGCTGTCATATGTCGTCTTTGCTTGTATGTTCTTAGTGCACAAAAAACCTATGTTTTGAACATTGTATCAATATTTCGCATTTTTGCGGCAATTAAAAGAAATAAAAGTTTGATGTGTTCTAAACCATATATGTATTTGTTTCTGTTTCATAGCTATCACTTCACTGTGAGTTGACGAGTATTTGTGTTGTAGATGTGGTTGAACAGGAGCTTTGATAGAGCCATCAGTAAGTTGAAGGTTAACGTCCAGGATTGTTGCACGCTGGGTTGAGGAAGAAAATGTGAAATGAATGGACGAGTAGTAGTTCACGTTATAGGAGCAGTATGTGTGTCCTGTTGCTTAGTCTAATTCATAAAACCTGACCCAAATCAGAGAGTGGAAGTTTAGGAATGTTTCCTCCAGGTTAGCATTGGTTGGTGCCCGTGGCTGTACTGTGCATTTGTTACCTACCTTTCAAAGGAAAGTAAATACTGTATTCGCTTGACTATAGGCTGCCCTGAACTTTCACGAATATGACATGAACCTTATCCTGGTCATGTTCAAATCTTTGTGAAACTTCAGGGACTTAACTGTGGGGTCATCAGTTTCTAAACTTAAAAACTGCTTATGAAGTACCTTAAAGTAAAGACGAGACAAACATTGATGCCCGAGGCGGGGATTCGAAGCCCCGACGGGGAACAGTCTCGCACATCGGAGCGTAGCGCCTCAATGCGCTTGGCCACACAGCCGCGGCATCCTGGACGTGTGTGCATGCTTTTGCCCACTCTTTCCGCCCACTATCGAGCTGATACTTTGACTATCTGATGATGCCTTTATAAATCTACTGTATCAAAAAGACATATGATTTAAGTTAATATGGTTTATATTAACAGGTAAGTGATACGAAGTTCACCGGGTCATCTAGTCTTTGTATTAAAAGTATATAGAGTCACGGGAGTTCTTGCAAAATGTCCTGATGTGCCACCCCCAAGAACCACAGACATTGCCGAGGTGGGGTGGCTTGCGTGCCTCAACGATGCAGATAGCCGTACAGTAGGTGCAACCACAGCAGAGGTGTATCTGTGGAGAGGCCAGACAAACGTGTGGTTCCTGAAGAGGGGCAGCAGCGTTTTCAGTAGTTATAGGGGCAACAGTCTGGATGATTGACTGGGCTGGCCTTGTAACATCAGCTAATGTGGCTTTGTCACACAGTTACTGCGAACGGCTGAAAGCAAGGGGAAACTACAGCCGTTACTCTTCCCGAGGACATGCAGCTCTACTGTATGGAAATATGATGATGGCATCCTCTTGGGTAAAATATTCCGGAGGTAAAATAGTCCCCCATTCGGATCTCCGGGCGGGGACTACTCAGGAGGATGTGATCATCAGGAAAGACAATACTGGCATTCTACGGGTCGGAGCGTGGAATGTTAGATCCCTTAATAGAGAAGGAAAATTAGAAAATTTAAAAAGGGAAATGGATAGGTTGAAGTTACATATAGCGGGGATTAGTGAAGTTCGGTGGCAGGATGAACAGGATTTCTGGTCAGGTGAGTACAGGATTATAAATACAAAATCAGTTGGGGGTATCACAGGACTAGGACTGATAATGAATAAGAAAATAGGAATGCGGGTAAACTACTATTACCAGCACAGTGATCGCATTATCGTTGTCAAGATAGATACGAAGCCAACACCAACAACAGTAGTATAGGTTTATATGCCAACTAGCTCTGCCGATGACGAGGAGATAGAAGAAATATATGAGGAGCTAAAGAAAATTATTCAGACAATTAAGGGAGAGGAAAACTTAATTGTTATGGGACACTGGAATTCAGTAGTAGGACAAGGAAGGGAAGGGAAGATAGTGGGTGAATATGGTCTGGGCAAAAGGAATGAAAGAGGAAGCCGCCTAGTAGAATTTTGCACGGAACATGATTTAATCGTAACAAACACGTGGTTGAAGAATCACAAAAGAAGGTTGTATACGTAGAAGAGACCAGGAGACACCGGGAGATACCAGATAGATTTTATAATTGTAAGACATAGATTTTGGAACCAGGTTTTACAGTGTAAGACATACCCAGGGGCAGATATAGACTCTGACCATAACTTGTTGGTTATGAACTGTAGGCTGAAACTGTAAAAACTGCAGAAAGGTAGGAAAATAAGGAGATGGGACCTAGATAAATTGAAGGAACGTGAAGTTCTGGAGAATTTCAGAGGGAGATTTAGGCATAAATTAACAGAAACAGGGGGAAATAAAACAGTAGAAGAGGAATGGGTAACATTGAGAGATGAAATAGTGAAGGTAGCAGAGGACAAAATAGGTAGAAAGGCAAGACCTACAAAAAATCCTTGGATATCACAGGAAATACTAAATTTAATTGATGAAAGGAGAAAATATAAAAATGCAGTAAATGAAACAGGCAAAATGGAGTACAGACGACTAAGAAATGAGATTGACAGGAAGTGCAAAATGGCTAAGCAGGAGTGGCTAGAAGCCAAATGCAAATCTGTAGAAGAATGTACAAGAAGGGGAAAAGTAGATACCGCCTACAGGAAAATAAGAGAGACATTTGGAGACAAGAAAAGAAACTCCATGAATATCAAGAACTCAGATGGGAAACCAGTTCTCAGCAAAGAAGGGAAAGCTGAAAGGTGGAAAGATTACATAGATCAGCTCTACAAAGGAAATGAACTTAGAGACGATGTTGTAGGAAGGGAAGAGGAAGTAGATCAAGATGAAATAGGAGATTCTATACTGAGAGATGAATTTGACAAAGCCCTGAAAGACCTGGGTCAGAACAAGGCCCCAGGAGTAGATGACATACTTTCAGAGCTACTAACGTCTCTGGGAGAGCCATCCATGACAAGACTATTTGAACTGGTGTGTAGGATGTATGAGACAGGCGAAATACCCTCAGACTTTAAGAAAAATGTAATAATTTCCATTCCAAAGAAATCGGGAGCAGACAGGTGTGAAAATTACAGAACCATCAGTTTGATAAGTCATGGTTGCAAAATTTTAACATGAATTATCTACAGGAGAATGGAAAAGCTGGTAGAAGCTCACCTTGCGGAAGATCAGTTTGGGTTCAGGAGGAACGTAGGAAACCGGGAGGCAATACTGACTTTACGTGTTATCTTAGAAGATAGATTAAGGAAAGGCAAACCTACATTTTTAGCTTTTGTAGATTTGGAGAAAGCATTTGACAATGTTGACTGGGATACACTCTTTCAAATTCTGAAGTCAGCAGGGGTAAAATACAGGGAAAGAAGAGTTATTTACAACTTGTACAAAAGCCAGACCACAGTTATTAGGCTTGAAGGGCATGAAAGGGAAGCATCAGTTGGGAAGGGAGTAAGACAGGGTTGCAGTCTTTCTCCGGTGTTATTCAATTTGTACATCGAGCAGGCGGTGAAGGAAAGCAAGGAAAAATTTGGAATAGGGATTAAAATTCCAGGGAAAGAAATAAAAGCATTGCGTTTTGTTGATGTCATTGTAATTCTGTCAGAGACAGCAAAGGACCTAGAAGAGCAGTTGAATGGAATGGACAGTTTGTTGAAGAGAGCATGTAAAATGAACATTAACAAGAGCAAAACAAAAATAATGGAATGCGGTCTTCGAAAATCAGGCGATGCTGAAGGAATTCGATTGGGTAACGAAACAATGAAGGTGGTAGATGAGTTTTGTTACTTGGGTAGTAAAATAACACGTGATGGTCGCAGTACAGAGGATGGGAAGAAAAGCATTTTTGAAAAAGAGAAATTTGCTAACATCGAATATTAATTTAAGTGCAAGGAAGTCTTTTCTGAAGGTATTTGTGTGGAGTGTTGCCTTGAACGGGAGTGAAACATGGACAATAAGCAGTGCGGACAGGAAGAGAATAGAGTCTTTTGAAATGTGGTGCTACAGAAGAATGCTGAAGATTAGGTGGGTAGATTGCATAGCTAATGAAGAGGTACTGAACAGAATTGGTGAGAAAAGGAATTTGTGGCATACCCGGACCAAAGAAGGGATCGCTTGGTAGGACACATTCTTAGACATTGAGGAATCGTAAATTTAGCATTGGAGGGAAGTGTGTGGGGTAAAAATCGCAGAGGGAGACCAAGAGACGCGTATAGTAAGCAAATTCAAGTGGATGTGGGTTGCCGTTGTTATGAGGAGATGAAAAGGCTTGCTCAGGCTAGAGTAGGGTGGTGAGCTGCATCAAACCAGTCTCCGGACTGAAGACCATAACACAACATAACACAAACAACGTCCTGACGTGGCCCTTGGGCCCGATAGCATCCATACTCAAATGGTGACACACCTCTGCTTGCTCTCTTCAACTGTATTTGGTGCGATGGTGCTTTTATGTCGCAATGGTGGGACAGTAACAAAAGGGAGCATAATGATAATAGGCATACCAGAAATTGGGGAAATAACCAGTGTGATCACCACCAAGAAAGGAATGTTGAGAAATAACTGGGGTAGATGGAATGGTGACAACAGGAACCAGAAGGATTCGTGGGGAAGAAGTAACAGGGATGACCAAAGGTTAACACAGGAAAATGGAGAAAGAAGAAGGGAACAAAATAGAAATGAACAACACAGACAGCGTTCTGTGTAAACTGTTGTAACGTATGGTCAGTCGGCAGTCGTGTTGTATCCATGAGACTTGGGGCTTACTGGCTTCATGCCAGTGCGGTTTCCACCAGGATCAATCTACTACTGATAATCTGGTGTACCTCAAGTATGCAATCTCCACAGTCTTTGCCTCCAACCTGTTGCCGTCTTTTCTGATTCACACAAAGCATATGATACAATTTGGTGACACCACATCCTCACTACCTTACCTAAGGGTGGTCTCCAGGGTTGCTTCTGATTTTTATACAAGACTTTCAGCTGCCCGTACCTTTCATGTTGAAGTCAGTCCTCACCTCTCACATCCAGGAGAACAGGGTTCTTCAGGGCTCTGTCGTTAGCGTACCATTATTCTTCCTGTCTTATTAATGGCTTAGTGCCAGCAGTCGGGTAGTCGGTATCCCCTTCCCTTTACACTGATGACTTTTGTATCTATTTTAGTTCCTCCAGCACCCATGTTGCCGAATGCAGATTACAGGGAGCCATTCGGAAGGCGCAGTCCCAGTCTCTCACTCGTGGCTTTTAGTTTTCTGCCGCTGAGACCAGTGTTACACACTTGGACTAAAGATTGCATATAACAAGACAAAGACATTGAACACTGGGTCTGACTGGAAGATAGATGGACAATTGGTTGAGAAAGTCGAGAGTTTTCATTATTTGGGAGAGAAGATAGTGGAATACAGAGCAGCAGTAGACAGGGCAAAGCTCTTGCAGAAGCTTCGGTACGCAGTGAAAACAACATATGGCAAGAAAAATCTGTCGCGGAATACCAAATTGCGACACTACACAGCAAATGTAAGAAATGCTGCACTGTATGCATCAGAAACAATCATACTCAGTAAGAGAGCTTGTATACAGTTGGAGGAGGAGGAACATTTTAAGAGACATATGGTGCGCTAAAAAAAAAGGGGGGGGGGAACGAGAGGAACTGTACGAAAATTTTGAACCTATATCGAGTGATACAGAAGAGGAGGTTAATATTTGTTGGGCACATCATGAGGATGGACAATGAGAGGTTGACTAAGAAGATATGGAATGCTACATGTCATACAAGAAATTACTGGAAGAAGTAAGTCGAAGATGACTATAAACAGTTGGTGGATGGTCACAGTTGGCTGGACACAAAGATCAAAGTCATCATAACAGAAAAAGAAAGTAAAAGAAGAAGCGAGAGAATGAAGAGGTATTTGGAAGAAAGATGATGTGTTACACAAGCCACATGTGATCCTGAAGGGTCCTAACAAAACGGAAGGAAGGATCTTTTACATAACTGTTCTAAATTAAAGTTCAAAGTTACGTGGGTTGTGCCTCAGTTTACGGACGAAACAATACTCTGAACTAGCGTAGATTGTGCCTCAAATTACTGCTGAAACAATACTCTGAACATGCATTGATTGTGCCTCAGACAACAGATGAAACAATACTTTATTGCATGCTGTGAATGCATCCTATTTATATCTTTCAAACAGTGATATTGGAAACTGCATAATGTTAATTATGTACATTAAATTAATTATAATGGAAAAGTATGTTTATATGCAACTGGCTATAGTAAAATATAGAGTAAATAATACTGATTAATATAGAAATCTCGGTTCAATAAATAGTATTTCATATATGTATTCAACAAAATAGGTTTATCAACAATATTTTCATAATTAACGGTAATTATACAGAAACTAAAGAGGGCAAAACTTACCTAACATTACTTGTGAAACATAGTAATACTTCCTTTAATATTATGAGAAAAGATTGTAGGTACTTGGTTTTAACAGAAATACTAATTTGCACACTATCTGAAGTATAACAATATGTATCTGGCATTAACTGCTTAATATTTTATCAGGCTTGATTCCATGGTGGAGCTTGTGCTCAACTACTGTACTTTGACTTGTAGAAATTTTCAGCAATCAGTCGTAAGTATTATGTATTGGCCGATCTAGATTTTGACCACTGTGTGATAATTATCAATGCTAAAACAAATACAAAAGAATCCCCCAAGGTAAGTCTTTCCTGTCCCGAGATTGGACTGCCTCCTTACCCACTCCCTTAACACCCTCATCATTTCCTTTTCCCTCTCCTTCCCTTCTGCCTGACGAAGCAGCTGGGCTGCGAAAGCTTGCATTTGTGTGTGTGTGTGTGTGTGTGTGTGTGTGTGTGTGTGTGTTTATTTGTTGCTATCACTGCCTGTGCTCCTTCGCCTGGCAAGTGGACTTCACACACACACACACACACACACACACACACACACACACACACACACACACACACAAATGCTAACTTTTGCAGCCTAGCTGCTTCATCAGGCAGAAGGGAGGAGAGGGAAAAGGAAATGATGAGGGTTTTAAGGAAGGGGGACAGGAAAGACTTACCTTGGGGGGGGGAAAATGGAGGGTAAATAAATGCACACACACCCACACATTTACACAGACACAACTACACTTACACAGACATACTGTAGAACTGTAGAAAGCAAAGAAGTTAGAAGTTAGACAGAGATGCCACATGAGGCAGAGACTCTGTCCAGAGAACCAAGGTAAAGATGTTAAGATGGTGGGTGGGAATTCGAATTTAGCGGAGGTTGAGACCAGGTGGGCAACGAGAAGAGAGAATATGCTGAAGGGCTAGTTCCCATCTCCGAAGTTCTGAAGGATTGGTGTCGGTGGGAAGTATCCAGATAACCCGGACGGTGTAACACTGTGCCAAGATGTGCTGGTCGTGCCCCAAGGCGTGTTTAGCCACAGGGTGATCCTCATTACCAACAAACACTGTCTGCCTGTGACCATTCATGCGAATGGACAGTTTGTTGCTGGTCATTCCCACATAGAACACTTCATAGCGCAGGCATGTCAGTTGGTATAGTAAGTGGCTCTGCCTTTGCTGGTGTACACCTTCCGGGTTACGGGACTGGAGTAAGTGGTGGTGGAAGGGTGCATAGGGCAGGTTTTACAACGGGGGCGGTTACAAGGGTAGGAGCCAGAAGGTGGGGAAGGTGGTTTGGGGATTTCATAGGGACGGAATATTAAGACGAAAAATTCCTAGCAGGAAAAATTAAATATAAAAAATAGACGAAGATTACTCACCAAGCGAAGGAGCACAGGTGTGACAGCATCACAAATAAATAAATGGATACACACACACACACACACACACACACACACACACACACACACACACACACACACACAAACGCACACACACAAACGCAAGCTTTCGCAACCCAGTTTCTTCTTCAGGCAGAAGGGAAGGAGAGGGAAAAGAAAATGATGAGGGTTTTAAGGAAGGGGGTAAGGAGCCATTCCAACCCCGGAAGAGGAAAGACTTACCTTGGGGGGGAAAATGGAGGGTAAACAAATGCGCACACACATTCACACAGACACAAGTACACCTAGGCAGACAGTATGTTCGGACATTCTCAACCATCTTAATCTTGTCTGCCTAAACACAGGTGCCCCATCCTTTCTATCAGATATGACGGATACCTACTCTCACTTGGACCTCTCGATATGTACTGCTCAACTTGCGCGTCAGTTTGAGTGGTATGCTCTCTCCAATACGTACTCGAGTGACCATTTCCCCTGCATAATACATCTCCTTCATCATACCCTACCTCCGGGTTCCACTAGTTGGACTGACTGGGGACTGTTCTCCTCCATGGCGGTTTTCCATGATGGGAACTTCCCCACCTGTGACAGTCAGGTCGAATACCTCATGGAAATCATTCTCAATGCTGCCGAATATTCCATTCCACGTACTTCGTCTTCTCCTTGTCGTGTCCAAATCCCCTGGTGGACTGTGGCATGTCGCGATGCTATTAGAGCCCGGAGACGTGCTCTACGTACCTTCCGCCGCCACTCAACGTTGCCGAACTGTATCAATTACAAATGTCTAAGAGCGCAATGCCGGCGAGTCATCAAGGAAAGCAAACAGGTCTGCTGCATTCCTTTTACTAGTTCATTTAACAGACTTACTCCTTCTTCTGTTGTCTAGGGGGGCCTGCGCCGGTTATCCGGCACTAAGGCCCACTCCCCAATTCCTGCCTTGACCGTCGCAAATGAAGTCTTCGTGGACTCAGCCGATATATCCAACATTTTAGGTCAATCTTTTGCAGAAGTCTTGAGCTCCACACATTACCACCCCGCGTTTGTCCCTCGAAAACAGACAGAAAAGGCGCCTTTCAATCTCTCAATCGGGAAAGTTACAATGCCATCTTCACCATGCAGGAGCTTGAACATGCTCTCTCCGTGTCCCGATCTTCTGCTCCAGGGCCTGATGCAATTCATATACAGATGCTGAAGAACATTTCTCTTGCGGGTAAATGTTTTCTCCTCCGCACTTATAATCGCATATGGATTGAAGGTCAGATCCCCACACACTGGCGTGAAGCAATTGTTGTTCCCATACCAAAACCAGGGAAGGACAAACATCTTCCTTCAAGTTATCACCCCATTTCTCTTATCAGCTGCATTTGCAAGGTGATGGAATGCATGGTTAATGCTTGGCTGATTTGGCTACTCGAATCTTGCCGTCTCCTTACCAATGTCCAATGCAGATTTCGTAGGCATCGTTCTGCTATCGACCACCTCGTTACCTTGTCGACCTATATTATGGATAACTTTTTGCATAAGCGCCAGACGGTGGCTGTTTTTTTTTTTTTTTTTTTATTATTATTATTATTTGGAGAAGGCTTATGACACCTGTTGGATGGCGGGTATTCTCCACACGCTCCATACATGTGGCTTTCGCGGCCGCCTCCCCATTTTTATTCGTGCATTTTTACTAGATCGAAGGTTCCTGGTACGAGTGTGCTCTGTTTTGTCGGACACTTTTCGCCAGGAGAATGGGGTGCCACAAGGATCTGTGTTGAGCGTGGCACTTTTCGCCATAGCAATCAACCCAATTACGGATTGTCTTCTGACTGACGTCTCTGGCTCCCTTTTTGTGGACGACTCTGCGATTTTCTGCAGTGCCCAGACAACGTGTCTCCCGGAACGCAGTCTTCAGCGTTGTCTCGGCCGTCTTTACTCTTGTAGTGTCGCCAATGGCTTCCAGTTCTCCAGTGAGAAGACAGTCTGTATAAATTTCTGGAGATACAAAGAGTTCCCTCCACCATCTCTCCATCATGGACCCGTTACTCTGCCTTTCATGGAAACGACTAAATTTTTAGGGCTTATATTGGACAGGAAACTCTGCTGGTCCCCGCATGTGTCCTATCTGGCTGGCCGATGTATTCGTTCCCTTAATGTTCTCTGTGTCTTCAGCGGCACGTCATGGGGAGCAGATCGAACCGTCCTACTTCACCTCTACCGGTCCACTGTCCGCTCAAAATTGGATTACGGAAGCTTCGTTTACTCTTCCGCACGGCCGTCCATTTTATGCCGCCTAATCTTGATTAAACCATCGGGGGTTACGCCTGGCGATAGGAGCTTTTTACACAAGCCCTGTTGACAGCCTCTATGCCGAAGCTGTCGAATTACCTTTACCCTATCGACGCGACATATTATTGTGTTGGTATGCATGCCGTTGGCTTTCGATCCCTCACCATCCTTCCTATCCTTTGTTCTTTAACAACTCCCTCGATAGCCAATATGCTATTGCCCTGCTCCCTCTTGGAGTCCGTTTTCAACGCTTGCTTCAGCAGCTCGATTTTACTCTCCCTTCCACATTTCAAATAGGTGAGAGCCTAGTGCTACCTTGGCTTCAGGCTCAAGTTCGCGTCTACCTCGAACTCGCCTCACTCCCGAAGGAGAGCACTTCGGATGCCTTATACTGCTCGCGGTTTCTTGAACTTCGTGCACAGCTCGAAAATTCAGTTTTCATATACACGGATGGCTCAAAGACCAATGACGGTGTCGGATGTGCGTTTGTCGTCCGGGATGACTGTTTTCTGTACAGGCTTAATGCCCACTGCTGGAATTTCACAGCTGAGCTTTTTGCCCTCTATCAGGCTGTACTCTTTATCCGTCGACACCGTTCTCATTCCTATGTCATCTGCTCTGACTCCCTCTGCGCCATCCAGAGTCTGAGCGACCCCTTTTCGGCCCAGCCTATTGTGCACCGAATCAACTGCTTCATTGAGTTATTAGCTGCCAATGGCCCCCACGTTTACCTCCTGTGGGTACCTGGCCACGCAGGCATGCCTGGTAATGAGGCTGCTGGTGCCGCTGCCAAGGCTGCAACACTCTTACGTCGGACAGCTACGTACTGTGTCCCATCGCACGATATTCAAGGGGCTCTTTCGCAGCGCCTTATATTGTCGTGGCATAATGTGTGGTCTTTGCTTACAAATAATAAGCTTCGGACTATTAAACCGCTACCGGTGGCTTGGAGGACCTCGTCAGGCCACTCGCGACAAGAAGAGATCATCTTGGCCCGGTTGCGGATCGGACATTGCCGATTCAGCTACCGCCACTTGCTCACTGGTGACCCCCACCGTTATGTTCATGTGGCCACCCACTGTCGGTGCACCATGTTTTATTGTCGTGTTCCAATTTTACTTCTGTTTGGCTTGCACTAAATCTGCTGGACACACTGGAACAAATTTTAGCTGATAACGCCCGGGCTGTTGCTCGAGTATTGAATTTTATCACGTTGACTAATTTTTCAAAGGACATTTAGCTCTTTCCTTTGTTGTTTTTTATTCTATGTTTTAGCTGTTTTTCTATAGTCTCATTATCCTTGGGTATCTCCCAGTTTTGTTTCGGGCGCTAATGACCTCAGCAGTTGTGCGCCCTAAAACCACAAAAAAGAAAAGAAAAAAAAAAGACCAAAACACAACATGTACCTTAATTAGAACGGTAGATATGGTTGCTAGAATGACAGAATATGATTGCACAAAACAATTGTGAAGTTGAATATGCACACACAGCTTTCTTCACAATCAATCAATCAAACTAAGTGCTGAAAAGATCAAATGAGAGAGCTTGATCTGCTGGGCCTAAAACAGCTATACCATAAAACAGATTATAATATTCACAACAAGGACAAAGGTCATTGGGTTTGAGTATAAATAAAAGAAGCTGGAAGTTCAGTGACGTGTTATACTTGATGACAAAGCCGCGGATTAGTTGCAAATGTTAGTACCCACTTTCTTCGGAATGGGAATTATTGCATTCTTCTTCAAATCTGTGGTTATTTCCCCTGTCTGGAAATGAATGCACACTATAAGGAATACAAGTAATTCTGCTCTTGGGACCAATTTTCATCTCAAGTCTTTCAGTCCTCTGTCACTTCTTTTATGTAATGTAGTCAACACATCTTCAACAACTTTCTCTTCCTGTTCTATAATTTTTTTAGGTTTTATTTACTGTATATGTTAAAAGCTCACTTGATCTGTGTGTTAAAATGTGATGTGTGTGCCACAGTTCTTCATACTGAAGCAGACAATGATAACCCAATTTCAACAATGGAAAATCCAATAGGAATATCAATAATGGGGTGGATAGGTAACAACTCACGGTAAAGAGGCTCGCTGAGTTGCTGACAGACACAAAAATAGATAATCATATTCACACATCTTAAATGTTTGGCCATTGCCTTCATCAGAAAAAGAAACACATACATTCATGCAATCACTCAGACAATTATACACACACAACTATCATGTCCGGCCACTCCAGGAGTGGCATATCCCACAATACAAAAAATATTGTACATCACAATACGTTTTGGTTTCTGTATGGAATTTTTTTTCCCCCCGTCTTAGCCATAAAAGCATCGTGAATTCTTTTTATCACTCTCACATCCCTTTTATCTTTCCATATCTGTCTTGATAAACATAGTGTCACATGACAAGGTAGAGGTGAAAATACAGAGAGAATAGTATCTTAAATTTATTTATTTATTTTTCCTTCAGCAGTGTATATTTATAGATTTGAATATACCCTCTTACACTTTCCCAAACTGTACGGACATGCAAACCAGAAACTTTAAATTGGAATGTCTACTCACCACAAAGAGGCTTGCTAATCTGCTGACAGGGATGAAAAAGAGACAATCTTATTCACACGAGTCAAATTTTCGGCTACGGTCTTCATCGGGGAAAGAAAGACATACATTCACAGAATCACTCGGACAACTATACACACACAATTACCATATTTGACCACTTCTACAGGACAAGCATTTATACTGAGAGTAAGGTGTGGAGTGTAGTGAGTGGGATGCTGGGTAAAGGCAGGGATGGAATCTTATATTATGGAATGCAGAACTTTCCATCTCCACTCTTACTTGGCATCCTTCCCCCACCACTTTCGTTTTGATGATAATGACGATCTCTCTCTCTCTCTCTCTCTCTCTCTCTCTCTCTCTCTCTCTCTCTCTCTCTCTCTCTCTCACACAGAGAGAGAGAGAGAGAGAGAGAGAGAGAGAGAGAGAGAGAGAGAGAGAGAGAGAGACCATTCCCCTGCTGGAAACAGAACCTGAGGCTCTCGCATTGGTGGTCAGTGACACTGCCACTAAGCCACGGAAATGTAAGAAAACTAATTGGATACATTTATTGGCTTTCTGAAATTTAAGATTCATGGTGTTAATGAGCATCAGCGACCAAACTTGGAGTGGGAGGGGGGGGGGGGGGAGTGGCGCAATGTGGCAAACCAGGATAGCTCCTCAGAGCTGCACTTGCAAAGGGGCACCAAATGATTCCTGAGACGAGACACATATAGGTTAATTATTTTCCTATCGTAACAATAGGTCTGCTTTAGTAAGTCTTGGGATATGTTTGTAGTATGTCAGTGATTAAACTTGAAAGGGGGGGGGGGGCAGGGAGGGGAGGATGTGGGAGTGCCCCACCTGGAAACTTCTAACAGGGCAGGTTTTGTGGGATGCTGAACTGAAGGAACATCTATCTGAATGGAACTGAACCACTATGCCTCAGCCAGATTCCCAGAGGATCAAATTATCTTTGTCCCTGGTGTTGTCACAGTCATTGTTTCACCACCAGTGTTTTTCTTTTTCCTTTATCCATAGTTCCCAAAGGTTTAACTTTTTCAATTAGTTACTCCTGTTCAACCCAGAATAGTAAAGAATAAGTAGTATTTTGAGCATTCAAATCTACGTATTTTCAATAATGACTACCACTTTCTCTGAAATTATTGACTAGTTATGTGGTGCATTGTTGCAGCTACAATCAAAGTTAAATGAGGAGCGACTAACAGTGAGAAAGCTGCAGGAAGAACAGGCCAAGACACAAAGTGTACAGGAACAGTTACTGAATCAGCACCAACAGTACGAAATGCACATCAACCGTTTGACAGAGCAGCAACAAGAGGTGTAGTATTAAATAATTTTCTAACTGTTAAAGCTATTCAGTTACTAATAAAATTAGTTTTATGTATACTCTTGTTTAATGAATTGCAAAAGACCTTCTAACAGATTCTGTTAACAATACCAATTTAATATATACCTAAGCTGACTGTGACATGGTAAGTGGAAATTTACTTTCTGCTTTACCCTTGAACATTTGAACTGAATTTTCCCCTCCGTCTATGTGTGCAGTTATCAGAACAGTTACGGAGTGGCACATTGTACACCCTACAATTTGGGGGGGGGGGGGGGAAACCCTAAAAGTTCTCATACCTCCCAATAAGTGTGTAAATGTTCATTTAATGGTGGATGACTTAACGTGTCTACAGTGCACTGATCTATGACAATTTTCTACAAGAATTCTTGCTAATATTCAGCTTCAGAAAGCTGAATGGCTTAGCATCATTAGTAATAATTTGAAGCTACAGCTTACCAGCACATCACATTATTATTAGCTGCACTTGTTTACATTGGTGATCTTGTTTCACTACCTTCTGAGATGTTACTTTAATTTTCAAAGTACTTTTTTTTATTTTATTTTGACTTTTCCCCCTCTTTTTTTGCAGTCTGAAACAGCTTACAAATCTCAGATTGCACAGCTTCATGTACAGCTGCAGGAGGCAGCAAACATGAATGCTGAGTTTCAGGCTCAGCACGAAGAAAAAATAGCTGAAAATAAGATGCTTATGGATAGAATAGCATGTTTTGAAGGACAAGTGCTTCATCTTGAACAACAGCTTGGCCATTTGAAAGAAGCAACTGATCATTCTCAAGAAATCAGTTGCCAACTTGAGGTATGTGTTCACTTTTTAGTATAGAGGATACAGTATTGAAATTTAAACATTACACACTTCCGGCAGCCCAGACAGATGGAGCCTACTGTGTGTGATCCAGGGTGGTCTTATAAAAGCATCCTACCTGAGAAAACCAAGAAAAGCTTTGTGTGTGTGTGTGTGTGTGTGTGTGTGTGTGTGTGTGTGTGTGTGTGTGTTATTTATTTGTTCTACTATTACCACCTGTGCTCCTTAGCCTGGTGAGTAATCTTCATCTATTTTTCATATATGTTTCCTGCTAGGAATTGTTCGTCTATAATAGTCATATCATATGTTCCTTGACTTAAATTATCTTTTTTTCCATCTCTTAAACTTATAATGACAAAAGGGAACCAATGTCTCTAGTTAATGGATGATGATGATGATGATGATGATGATGATGATGATGATAATAATAATGTATGTAGATCATATTTTACAATGATATTAGACATTTACCATATCATAAACATGTTAGTGTTTTCAGTTTTAGATATAGCAAGTGAATTCTTAGAAGTTTAACATTTATATATAATTTCAGTAATAATTTTACAAAATTTCACTAGATCACACACAATCTATGGTGCTTTATTCGTTGTTTTTATAATTTATAAGTCTTGTGCTCTGTTACATGTTTTGAATTCAACTTTCTGTTAAGAACTCATTTCTATTATACCAACATGAAGTGATAAGGTGTTCCTTCAGTTTTCTTTGGAGGTACTTAGTTCCTTTATGTTCTTAATACTAATAGGCAGTCTGTTATATAATAGGCATCCAGCATTTACAGGGTGTCTGTCAGTTTTAGCCCTTTTCTATTGATATGATAATTTTCCCTATTTCTTGTATTGTGATTGGATGTCTTTCTTACTTTTGCAGTTTTTTATTTGGAAAAAGTAGGCATATAGTCTCATATATGTACACACTTGGTACTGTCAGTATTTTTAATTCCTTGAATTTATTTTTACATGAATCACGTGGTGTTAATTTTGCAATGCATCTGATTGCTTTCTTTTGTAGTTTTAAAATTCTCTAAAAATGTAAATCAGCTGCTCCTCCCCATACTGGTATATCATATAATATGTGTGGGTAGTCCATAGTACATTATTAGTAAAGTGTCTGTGTTGACTGCACAAGACATTTTTTCATAAAAAATATGTTTGTGCTAATTTTTGAGCAGATTTTATTAATATGGTTTTCTCAAGTCAGATATTTGTCCACCTCTGTTCCCAGAAACCTATTAGAGTTCACTTCATCGAAAGCTGTACCCCCAACATTTAGAACAAAATTTTCAGAGCTGTTTTTTTTTCTGGTTGTTTCAAAATTTGTACATTTTGTTTTCTTAGTATTTATGAGTAGATTATTTTCTTTAAAATATCTTTCTGCTGCTTGCATGACAACACTGGCTTTCTTATCTAAATAGTTAACTGAATCACTACATACTAGTAAGGTTGTGCCATCAGCATACATAATCACTTTTTCATTTACTGAAATGGGCATGTCATTTACATACAATATGAACAGGAGGGGTCCTAATACCGAACCTTGAACTACAGCATATTTTACCTGCAGAAATTCAGAGTATACTTTTTTCGGTATTTGCAGATTTGTTCACAATGTGTGAAAATAACACATTGTTTTCTGTTTTCCACAAATGTTTTTATGATATGAGCACTTTTCCCTCTTATGCCATAGCAGTCTAGTTTGTGTAGAAGAATTTTGTGACAGATCCAATCGAAAGCTTTGGAAAGGTCTAAGTACACACTAAAAACTTTCCTTTGGTGATCCAGGGCTTCGGTTATGTGACTTATGAAATTTCCCACTGCAGTCTTGGTGGATCTTCCCTTTCTGAATCCATGTTGTACATCATTTAGGATGTTTTGTTTCTTTATGAAATTTATTATTCTGTCTTCAATCACTGTTTCTACTATTTTAGACAGTACAGGTATATGGGTCTATAGTTTCCAGGATCTTCATTATCTCCTCCTTTAAAAACTGGTACTACTTTGCACATTTTTAAACAAGCTGGGAATACTCCTTCCTTCATCACTGAATTTATCAGGAATGTCAGACGTGTTACTAGTTGTTTGGCAAAGTGTTTTATTATTTTTACTGATCAGCCATCTAGGTCTTCTGTGTTTTTATTTTTCAGTATACCAATTATTTGTGATACTTCCAGTTTACTTGTAGAGAGTAGGTATAAACTCTCGGCCACCCCCCCCAGGGGGCCCACAGTTCTTTTGTGGGTACGTGTGTGGCGCGCACGGGGCCCCGAGCCGGAGCAGCCTTTCTTCTGCCCCAGGCTGCTTCACTTTCCCTCCCGGTTTATGCCTTCGCCCGGAGACGGGCATATTTCGTGAGATACGGTGGTTCTTGTTGTGCTTTTTCTTCCTTCGTTCCTTCCTTTCTTACCTTTCGTTTTCTGTCTTTCTCTCCTTGAACTCTCCTAGCCTTCTTCTCCTCATTAGTCTCCGCCTCGGCGTTTGAGACACTTCTTTTCTTTCCTTCTTTCTCTTCCTTTCCTATCCTCCTCTTCTTCTTTCCTCCCTGTGCGTGTCTGAAGGCCGACCCACGCATTATCGTGCGTAGCAGGTGACGGGGTAACGCGTAATTCGCCGCCCCGGGTAGACATGTAAGGCACGTACGTACCCCCTGGTAAAGGCCAGGCCCAGGGAGGGGTGATTACCCGAGCTGGTACCTTCCGAACATGCCGATTGGTCCCTCCGTTAGTTCTCGGGAGGTGTGACCTGAGGTGTGAACAATCACCTAAGGCGGGTAAGCCCTCGGAGAGGGCCCCCACTAGGAAGGAGCGCGCCATCGGAGACGCCGGTAATCACGGGGGACACTTCCGCGATGACTTCCTCCTTATCTTCTTTCATGACGTTGACCCACAAACGTAAGTTAGACTCGCCTCAGCCTAAAAAGACTCTGCCTAATGTTCCTAAATATCTGGTTGTCTCTCGCACCGACGGAAAGGATTTCAATTCTGTCAATCCTTTCGTTATACAGAAAGGTGTAGATGCAATTGCTGGCCCTGTTAAAACCTGTTCACGTCAGCGCAATGGCACATTGTTGCTGGAAGTGGAAAGTGCCTTCCAAGCCCAAAAACTGATACGTACTACGTTGTTGCACACTTTTCCAGTTAAGGTAGAAGTGCACCGCACACTCAACTCGTCACGGGGGGTAGTCTTCACGAGATCCCTTGATGGGTTGTCTGATGAAGACATCCAATCGTATATGTCCGATCAGGGTGTGACAGCCGTCCACAGGGTGATGAAAAAGGTCGATAACCAATTGACACCGACTCGTACTGTGTTTTTGACGTTCGACAGAGTTGACCTCCCGTCGAAGGTCAAAGCAGGGTATGAAGTCATCTCCGTCCGACCTTATGTGCCTAACCCAACGCGCTGTTTTCAATGCCACAGGTACAACCATACCCGTGAACATTGCCCAAATACAGCAAAGTGTGTCACTTGTGGTAGGGACGCCCATGAGGGGGATTGCCCACCTCCGTCCCCTCACTGCCTAAACTGCAACGGTGACCATGCGGCTTCCTCTCGCGACTGCCCTGTATACAAGGATGAGAAGGTAATCCAGCAAATTCGGGTTACGGAGAAGGTATCAACATCTGCCGCTCGAAAGTTGTTGGCAAGTCGAAAGCCCACTGTCCTCCCAGCGGGTACATACAGTAAGGTACTCACCTCAACTCGACCTACCAAGGATTCCAGTACCCAGACATGTGACTTGACTTTCGCTGACACAGTTGTGCGATCTGCCAGCCCGAAGATTGCCCGTTCCACGTCCCCGCTTCCTCCTGCTGCTTCTAGGGTACAGTCTTCGTCCAACTCTAGTAAACCGCGGGCACCTAAACAAGATGCCCGGACCTTGAAAAAGGAACCCGTCCGTGAGGATTTTCTGCGTTCTCAGGCTTCCCAACCGTCAACTGCCTCTTCCCGCCGTCACTCTTCCAGAAGAGCTGACAAGAAAAAGAGTTCCTCTCCTTCCCCGCCGAGGCGTGACCCATCTGTCGCGCCGTCCAACAGTTGCCGGCCTCGGCCGTCTTCTGTTTCACCGGGACGCTCCGTTTGCCGGGCGCCCGGCCCTTTACCGGCGGTGGAAACTGCCCCTCCTGATCAACTCAGGGAGGTGGCAGGCGCGTCGGGCGAACCAATGGAACATGACCCTTTGCCCCCAGACAGCGATAGCAGTGCTCCCTCGAAATCCGGTCCTCAGCGGCCGTCGAGGTGACCCCGCTCGCTACTTGGTTTTTATCCTTATTTCTTCTCTCATTTTTATCATGGCGCTCCTTCAATGGAACATTCGCGGCTTTCGTTCTAATCGGGAGGAGTTAAAACTACTCCTTCGATTGCACTGCCCGCTTCTAGTCTGCCTCCAGGAAACTAAGTTGCGTCCACGTGATCGTGCAGACTTTCCACACTACACCTCTGTGCGGTTCGACCTGCCACCCGTGGAAGGTGTCCCAGCCCATGGAGGGGTTCTGATGCTCCTTCGAGACGACGTCTATTTCCATCCCATTTCCTTGCACACTCACCTACAGGCAGTTGCCGTACGCATCACCTTATCCACCTTTACCTTCTCCCTCTGTAATATATATTCGCCATCGTCATCTGCCCTCACTAGGGCAGATGTGCTAAACCTTGTTGACCAGCTCCCTTCACCTTTCGTGTTGGTAGGCGACTTTAATGGCCACCACCCCCTATGGGGCTCTCCGGCACCTTGTCCGAGAGGCTCCCTTTTGGTGGACATTCTCCACCACCTCGATCTTGTCTGCCTCAACACCGGTGCACCGACCTTCCTTTCTGACACAACACACACTTATTCCCATATAGACCTCGCAATATGCACTCCTCAGCTTGCCGGTCGGTTTGAGTGGTATGCACTTTCCGACACGTACTCGAGTGACCATTTCCCTTGTATCATCCACTTCCTACATCATTCCCCATCTCCACGTCCCACCAGTTGGAACATTTCTAAAGCCGACTGGGGGCTTTATTCTTCCATGGCTGTTTTTCACAATCAGAATTTTCCCAACTGTGACAGTCAGGTCGAATACCTCACAGAGGTTATCCTCACTGCTGCTGAACGTTCCATACCTCGTACATCCTCTTCTCCACGTCGTGTCCAGGTCCCTTGGTGGACTGCAGCCTGCCGCGACACGCTTCGAGCCCGGCGCCGTGCTTTACGCACCTTCCGCCGCCACCCAACTTTGGAGAATTGCATCAATTACAAACGTATGAGAGCGCAGTGCCGTCGTATCATAAACGACAGCAAGAAAGCTTGCTGGACAGATTTTACTAGTTCTTTTAACCGTTTTACTCCCTCCACGGTTGTCTGGGGTGGCCTACGCCGTTTGTCCGGCATCAAGGTCCACTCCCCGATTCCTGGCCTGACTGTGGAGAACGCGGTCCTCGTGGACCCAGCTGATGTTTCAAACGCATTGGGTCGTTTCTTTGCGGAGGTTTCGAGCTCTGCCCATTACCACCCTGCCTTTCTCCCTCGCAAACAGGTAGAGGAGGCACGGCCGCCTTCTTTCCGCTCTTTTAATCGGGAAAATTATAACGTCGCCTTCACCATGCAGGAGCTAGATCGTGCTCTCGCCCTGTCCCGGTCTTCTGCTCCCGGGCCCGATTCCATTCACATTGAAATGCTGAAGAACCTCTCTCCAGCGGGCAAGTGCTTTCTTCTTAGTACCTACAATCGCATATGGACTGAAGGTCATGTTCCCACAAGTTGGCGTGAAGCCATTGTTGTCCCCATCCCCAAACCAGGGAAGGACAAACACCTTCCTTCCAGTTATCGTCCTATTTCTCTGACGAGCTGCGTCTGTAAGGTGATGGAACGCATGGTTAACGCTCGGTTGGTCTGGCTCCTCGAATCTCGCCGCCTCCTGACTAATATCCAATGCGGTTTTCGTCGACACCGCTCTGCTGCTGACCACCTCGTTACGTTGTCGACCTTCATTATGAACATCTTTCTGAACAAGCGTCAAACAGTAGCCGTGTTCTTCGACTTGGAGAAGGCATACGATACCTGTTGGAGAGCGGGCATTCTCCGCACATTGCACACATGGGGCCTTCGGGGCCGCCTTCCTCTTTTCATTCAAGCGTTTTTGGCGGATCGCAAGTTCCGGGTGCGGGTGGGCTCTGTTTTGTCAGATACCTTTTGCCAGGAGAATGGGGTACCACAGGGCTCCGTCTTGAGTGTGGCGCTCTTTGCCATTGCAATCAATCCGATCGTGGACTGCCTTTCAGCCGACGTCTCCGGATCTCTTTTTGTTGACGATTTCGCAATTTATTGTAGCGCCCAGCGGACGTGTCTCTTGGAGCGTTCTCTCCAATGCTGTCTTGACCGTCTGTATTCCTGGAGCATCGCAAACGGCTTCCGATTCTCCACTGAGAAAACTGTGTGTATCAATTTCTGGAGATACAAGGAATTTCTTCCACCTTCTCTACGTCTCGGCCCGGTTGCTCTCCCTTTCGTGGAGACTACAAAATTCTTGGGACTCATGTTGGATCGGAAACTTTGCTGGTCCACGCATGTGTCCTACCTGGCTGCCCGTTGTGCCCGATCCCTTAACGTTCTTCGTGTCCTCAGTGGCACGTCATGGGGAGCGGATCGTACCGTCCTGCTTCACCTTTACCAGGCCATTGTTCAGTCGAAGCTCGACTATGGAAGCCTTGTATACTCTTCAGCACGGCCGTCGATTCTCCGCCGTCTCAACTCTATCCACCATCGTGGATTACGTCTTGCGACCGGTGCATTTTATACCAGCCCTGTTGAGAGTCTGTATGCCGAGGCTGCTGTATTACCCTTGACCAATCGACGTGACTTACTCTTGTGTCGGTACGCATGCCGCCTACGGTCGATGCCCAACCATCCATCTTACAGATTATTTTTTGACGACTCACTCGATCGCCAATATCAGTTGTCTGCGATTGCCTTGCTTCCACCGGGAGTTCGGTTTCGCCGTCTGCTACAACGGCTCGATTTTACCCTTCCTTCCACCCTTCGGTTGAGCGAAAGCCCATTGCCACCGTGGCATCAGGCCCAGGTTCACACACACCTCGAACTTAGTTCGCTCCCCAAGGAGAGCACTCCGGATTTGGTATTCCGCTCGAGGCTTGTCGAACTCCGTTCGCGGTTCGATAATGCCGTATTTATTTACACTGATGGTTCCAAGAGCACTGCCGGTGTCGGATCTGCCTTCGTCGTCGGGGACAACCGTTTCCAATACAAGCTCCCTGACCGGTGCTCAAACTTCACGGCTGAGCTTTTCGCCCTCCACCAGGCCGTTTTGTATACCTGCCGCCACCGCCACCCTTTCTATGCCATATGTTCTGACTCCCTTAGTGCCCTGCAGAGTCTTAAGGACCCTTTCTCGAACCATCCTCTCGTGTATCGGATCCAACGCTCCCTCCAGTTGCTGGCAGATGACAGCTGTCACGTTTCTTTCCTGTGGGTCCCTGGCCATGTGGGTGTGCCCGGTAATGAGGCCGCCGACACAGCAGCCAAGGCAGCAGCTCTTTTGCCTCGCATGGCTACCTTTTGCGTCCCATCGGACGATGTTCAACGGGCTCTTCGCCGGAGTATCGTGTCGCAATGGCACAGTGTGTGGCTTTCACTGCACAACAATAAATTGCGAACTGTCAAACCGATCCCGACCGCTTGGAGGACATCCTCACGCCCCTCTCGGCGGGAGGAGGTCATCCTGGCTCGGTTGCGGATCGGTCATTGCCGTTTCAGCCACCGTCACTTGCTATCCGCCGAACCTGCACCGCTATGCTCCTGCGGTGAACTGCTGACAGTGCGACATGTTTTACTGACTTGTGTTAATTTTAATCATCTCCGTGTAGCCCTTCACTTTCCGTCTACTCTGGAGGAAATCTTAGCTGATGACACACGAGCAGCTGCTCGAGTTTTGCGTTTTATCAACTTGGCCAACCTATCCAAGGATATTTAACCCTTTTAATTGCCTTTTATCTTTCGTTTTTAGCCTATTGTTGATGTTCTGACAGTCTACATTTTTTTTAGATCATAGCGAATCTATGTTCTTGGCTGGGCGCTAATGACCATAGAAGTTGTGCGCCCTAACACCACAAAAAAAAAAAAAAAAAAAAAAAAAAAAAAACTCTCGGCCACTATTTTGGGACTTTTCATTCTCTCTGTTACTGTTTTGTTTTGTTTTATAAGATTCTCCACTAAACCTATATAGTGCTGGTTTAGAATGTTGCATACTTTTTGTGGGTCTGTCACCTTAGATTTCTAGTTTTTGTTTGTCTGTATTCAGTCACCAAGTTGTCTTCACCTTTTCCATCATTAGTTAGTTCAATTACTTGTCCAGAATGATCTGCAATAACAGTATGTTTAACCTGAACTTTTTGCCTGAAGCTTGCAGCTCTGTTTGTCAGAATATGGTCTATTAATGTGCTTGATGTGTCTGTACATCTTGTTGGCTCTTTTACCTGCAATTGGAGGTTATATGTCCTCATTATGTCATGAAAACTTCTCGTGTAGACACTTTATCTCAGCATATCTATATTTAAATCCCCTGCTATTATTATGTAAGTATATTTTTTCACTACTTTGTGCAGTAATACATCTACTTCCAGTAAAAAGTTTTCAAAACTAGAGCTTGGTGATTGATACATTCCTATTAAGATGCATTTTTCTCCCATGAACTTTATTTGTACTGCTACTGCTGCTTCAAAGTAAAATTCTGAGCAGTTTGAAATCTGGACTGGAGTGAAGTCATCTACTTTGCTGTCAGCATATATTGCTACTCCCCCATTTTCATCTTCAGACTTGCAATAATATGATACATTTTTGTATCCCTTTAGTTTGAATACTTCTAATTCATTCTCCTTTAAGCCATGCTCAGTCATAACAAGAATGTTGGGCAATTCTGCAGCTAATAACACCTCTAATTCTTCTGATTTGTTAGATGCATATTGTATGTTTTGATGTAGTATTCTTAAGTTTAATATATTTGAACTATTGTTCTATTTTTCATACTGCTTTCTTTCCTACCTCTTGGTCTTATTGTGTGTGCTTCCTGTTTCTGGTACTTCTTGCCATGGGTTGAGGTGGTGGTGTCTACTGCAGTTGATAGTGGTAGTTGTACAGCTGCTTCATCTGATGTTTTGTCTCCTGCTTCTGTCTAATGAACAAATGGTTGCACTATCTTTCTTCTTGACAGCACTTGCTGCTGCTGCTGCTTCTTCTTCTGCTGCTGCTGCTCCATTAGAAGTAACTATTTCTTCAGTCTCTGCTTGCATGAAGGAAGGAATTGGAAGAACAGAAATTTCTTCTCCTTTGTTGGCAGATGCTTCCAGCAACATGCTAATGTTTTGACACAGAAACTTCTTGCCCCTGTTGTTTGTTATATAATTAATTCATATGTCTTCTTTTTCTTGAGTTTTAATTTCCTTCTTGCATATTCCTTGTACTTGAAGTTTAACTGCCCAGACGCCCACCTAGACAAACAAAATTATCTGGGGCAGTACTCATAATTATAGCCTTTAAATATCTCACAAATAAATTATTTGATTATCTTGGGTCGTTCAGAGGAATGTAGTGCAACTTGTTACACTACAATATTTATTTAAAAGTGACAGACCACATTTTCAAAAATTTGTATCAGATATTATGAGACTCCCCCTGCCTCCCCCCCCCCCCCCTCCGAAAGACATCCATTTTCCCCCTTTAATTTGTTTTTAATTTACATCGTTTCTTTTTTTCCGTTTTTATGTTTCTGCTTTAGGAGCATACACTGTTCTCTTGTACCTGCTCATCGTTAATCGGCGTGGTTTATAGATCTGTATCAATGTACAATGCAATAAGTCTGCTTTTTCTGTTGATTTCAGTCCTCATTCTAATTGATTTTAACTCCCCTTTTAGTTCCTTAATTTTATTATTGGAATGTCCTTAGCAGGCCACACTCTTGCTTGCATTTCATTCAGAGTTCACTGGACTAATGACCTACCTGTTTGGTCCTTTCCTCCCATCAACTAACCAATATGGCGAAGGATCAGTGTGGCCTATTGCTTACGCTTTGAAGACGCTCAACGAAGCTCGTAGTTGTTATACTCAGATTCAGAAAGTGGTGTTTGCAATAGCGTATGCCTTAAAAAAATTCCATGTTTTCTTGTATGGTTTCATCTCATCACCGACAATAAATGTCTGGTGTCCTGTTTTCTGGATAAGGCTGCTCACTTGTAGCAACATTGGGCTTTATACGTGTCTCATTTTCACTAGGAGATTTGTTCCTGCACCACGGCCCAGCACGCAAATGCGGACGCCTCATTAAGGCTGCCTATGGGTCCTGACCCTGTCTTCAACCGCCATGAGCTACAATATTTTCATGTGGATGAGGGAGAATGTTGTGCAGTTGATGGTTTTCCAACTAAGGGGGACCATGTTGCTTCTGCCACAGCTGAAGATCCTGTTCTCCTTAGAGTGATTAGGTTAATTCAATGAGGGTGGCTCAGACAAGGCATCGGATCCTCTTTGTAACTTTTGTGCCTTGCATCTGCGACTATCAGTTCTTGACGGGGTAGTCCTCCTCTCTTCAGACGGAGCATATCTGCGAGTAATGGCTCCTGCTTCTCTGCATGTGTGATTCAGCTGTTACACCAAGCATCTTGGGGCATTTCTCGCTTGAAAAATTGTCTTGCAGATGTATTTACTGGCAAGGAATTTATGCGGATGTTTCGTGCATGATAGCCTCTTGTACCAAATGTGATCAGCACTTAGAAGCCCCACACGCTAGCCTACCCCTGTCCGCCCACAGGAACGGGTCCACGATAATTCTGCTGGCCCTTTTCTCGGTACTGACTAGTTTCTCGTCATTGAAGATATGCCAAATTTTCTTTTGTGGTTCGCTGTGTGTCCCCTTCCACAGCGGCAACCACAAATGCATTGGCAAGGTCGACCCTCTACTCTTGTCACGTACAATGGTCCTCACTTTTCCTCACAGGCTTTGGCAGATTTCTGTTCTGGTCATGGTGTTACTCGTGTCACAGTGCTGCCTTCCATCCAGAGTCAGATGGGAGGTTGAGTGTCTTGTTTGTACATTCAAGTGTCAGATGTAGTAGTTCCTCTCTGAGTTTTCTACGGATGATTCCTAACTCAACTTTTTAAGGTCTCATTGCTTAACGCCTATGGGTATCACAGCCTGGCCGAGCTCTTACACGGTCGTCAGCCACACGTGTTGTTACATCTTCTTCGCTCCCACCAGTCTCGGGCTGTTTCTCAATCTCGTGACAAGTTCCGGGTAGGTGCTCCTGTTCGGGTACGGGGGTGCCGATCTCTCCCCAAATGGATCAAAGGAATCACCAAAAAGTTTCGTGGCTGTCGGTTGTGTGACATCCTTACTGATGAAGGAAGGTTGTTCGACATTTTGAACAGAAGTGTCCACGGGTGGTGGAACTGCCGTTGTCTCCAGGGCCGCGCCTACAGCTTCAGGTGCCAATTGACACCATCTCTGGTCTCACATTTACTGCTCACAAATCCAAGCACTCAGCCTACTCTTGCGGAAGTGGTGTTAACGTCACACGAGCCGACTGTGCGGGGAAGTGTGCTAGCATCACAGTCACAGGCATCGGAGGCATTGCATCTGTCACCCGGCATTCAGTCACCGCCTCGGCAATGTGATGTGATTTTTTTCCCAAAAGGGGAAAAATGTTGTGACAGTGCATCGCAACTTCAAATCTGCCGCAGTGCATAAAGTGCACAACATAATCACTATGGCAACTAGACAGTGCTGCATAGGTGAACTGGGGCTATCCTGCGACTCAGTGGGACACAGCAACCGGGGGTGAACATTGATGCAATACACTAAATGTAAGGCGTTTATGATACACTAAATGTAAAGAGTTTGTATTCTGTGTGTCATTAAAGTTACTACAGTTCTTTTCAGTGCACTTGTCAATTTCCGTCCCCTATTTATCGAAACAATTCAAGCCTGTAATTTGTAATCTTCCTTCCTTCCTTCCATTCTTTCTTCTGTGAAATTTTGTCTTTTATAAGCACATTCGTCTGTTGCAAGAAAGAGTAGAAAATCGGCAGAAAAATGTTTTTGTTGGGCTCAAGACAGGAAATTTGTTCTCTTAAAGACATTGACAGAAAATTGGGAACCATCTGCCTCAGTCAACAATCCACCTTCTTCACAAGCATTTTGGCATGCAAATATATTCACAGTTCCTTGTGCTGAAAAACAATAGCAGCATATGACAGTGGAAAAATGAAGTGGGAGAGACCATACAAGCTTTGAAATTTTTTATTTTCCAAGTCAGCAAAATTATGAGACACATTTGTCCACTTTCCCCATTTTCCTTTGTATGTTAAAGGTTCTAGGTCTAACATCAACAAACACGAATGTAGAAAGGAACAAAATAACGGAATAGACAGTAGCCTGTGAGAAGGAAGGAAGGAAGGAAGGAAGGAAAGAAAGAAACAGTGATAATGTGAGGGGAAAAGATTGGGACATAAACAAAAGTAGACTGACAGTGAAAGTGGCAGAGGTGGTGGTAAGGAGGGTTGAGAGAAGCGAATGAACAGAGTGACAGGATAAGAGGGGGGGGGGGGGGGGAGCGCTGTGAGACTGGATAGAAGGATTTGTGCAGCTCTGTGTGGCTTGTATGCCACAATTATTGCTGATGGTGGGATGTGGACTGAGGCAACTGGTTCCTTACTTTAGTCAGTGTCTTTTGAAGAGGAACATATTTCCCTTTCTTGCACTCAGACAACAGTATTTTTCCACAGGTATTGTCTCTAGACACAAAAACACAGGTTCACTGTTTAATACTTGTTGCACTGCACTAAAAATGTAAAGCGAGACTCTCTCTCTCTTTAGGAGTATATTAAGACTAAATCTAATTCGGGCAGCAATTATACACAGTACCGACACAAAAAATTGGTTGCTCCTGGAAGTTGTCGATCAGGCAGCCTGCATCCGGTACTGGTTTCCTCGTCACTTAGTATTAGAGGATGCTGTTTTCACGTGGTCGGAGAGATACCCATTGTGTTGCCGTTTGTGTTTGATACTCCTATGTAGTTATTTATGATACACCTACAATAAATACTCACTCACCTGCATTATGTATATTTATTTCATTTCACTTGCTATCATTCCTAACAGGAGACGAGAGTAATCAATGCCGAATTGGAACATAGACTTCAGCTCGCACAGCAGCGGGAAGTAGAATTACAGTACGAAAACAACAAAGCGAAGGAGAATTATGAGTCTCTAAACACCAAATATGCATCACTTATCGAAATAAGTAATGAAGTAAATAAATTAAGAAGTGAGAATGAAAAACTTTCAGAGTCGCTGAATGATGTAAAACTTGAAGCTCATAGGTTGCAAGAAGAAAAGAATGTTTTGCAGTCTCAGGTGAGTTTAATATTACTTTTCTCCTTCTGTGGGTTTTTATTATCTTTCTTTTTTATTGCCGCTACTGCCGTTTGTTAATTATCGTTTCTTCTACCCAGTCTTTGGAATAATTAACACCTTTGCGACGGAGCCCGAGCGTACGTCTGGCCACGGAACTTTTTTTGAAATGATTGCACCTAAGTATAGCTCGGACTACTGTTGCACAGTGTTTCCAGTCTATTAGCCATCTGGAAGCAGGCTGGCTACTGTGCGTGGAACGGCTGCAGCTGCTGCTGCTGCCGCCACCCTCTGTGTTCCGGTTTTAGAACTACGTCGATAGAAATGGCAAGACACGCATAACAGCTTCTCCGACTCTGCACCATTGTGCATCGATGTCGGTGGCAGAGTAAGGCTGTCGGAGACCCGGGGTGGCGGCAAAACAAAATGAGGTCACCCGTCCACTTGTAAATACATGTATTAGTAACTTTTGGGGTATTTAGAGGGCCCCCCCCCCCTAGACAAGAGGCCCGGGTCGGACCACCACCACCACCACCCACCCCCCTTTAATCCACCACTGATTGAAGTAGCCATGAGATTCGAACATTCTTTTTACTGTTTGTCATTTCTTCTTTAATGTCCTCTCAAATGTCATGTTTTTTGACTGAGGAAAAAAGTTAAGACGGTATTTACTTACAAATTTACACAAAACTTTAAAAAAAAATCAGTTAAGGTACTGGTGACATTTCACTAATCAAAATGCAGTTAAGTTTTCTAGATGGTAATGATTTACTTCCCGGGTACTTGGAAGAGCTGTAGAAATGTTGATTGATGAATTTTCAGCACTTTGTGTCATCTGCTTTCATTGGTTTTATTCGCCATTTTAAAATCAAAAACCATTCTGTATGTAGTGTGGTCTGCTATGGAACATACATTGTTATTTCAAAATTACAAAGAACTAATAATATGTACATAGGAAACAACTCACCATAAAGACGACCATTGAACTGCTGACAGCACAAATAAAAGGCGCGCGCGCCCCCCCCCCCCCCCCCCCCCCCCCCACACACACACACACAAAATTCTAAATTTTCAGTTGCAGCCTTCCTCAGGAAGAGCACACTCATTCACACAATCACCGAGGCACACTCATCCACACACATCAGCCATCTCTGGCCACCCAACACAGTCTGTCTTATAATTTTAAAAATTTCCTGGGGGGGAGCATATCCAATTTCCCCACAATCCTCTCCTATTTAGTCTGATACATGTTGCTGAGAGCCTCGTCTCGAAGGTTGGCAGCTGCGTGGAAAAGAATTTTTTCAAAACCAAAATCTTTCCTTCCTTCCCCAACCCATCCCGTGATGATGGGTTCCTTGCTTGCTGTTCATGGTGTTTCTTTTAAAGCTTGGTCATGTTGGTGTGCACATGTTGCACTAAATGTTTTTATATGTCTTTATTGTTGGCAACCTAGAGTGATAATGGTATTTGAGTAATTGGAATTGTGATCGCGATTTTATTCAGATATGTGCAGGGTTAAGTTGCAAGGATCAGATTATGACCGTGTTGTGTTCACAGAAAACAACTCTCTCACTACTACACAGAACACAGGCGTGCACTGGCTGTACGAATACCCGTGAAGTGAGCTCGTACCTGGTAAACAACACACTGCGCCCAGAGCACAATGCCGCACTGTTTGTGTCATTGACAGCCAAAAACACATGGCGGCGGGCCAATGCCTTAGTACGAGATACCCCCAATGATCAGCGTGTAGCAGTTTGAGGACCTATGAGCGGAGGGCCGATGGAATTATGACCCGAGGAATCCTCAGAATCAAGGAGAAGCATAGAAAAACAGTGTCGAAATGCATAGTAGTTTCTGAGGGGGTCCAATGCCCGTTTCGGCGGAGTCTCAGGCCAGCCCTGCTGGACCAAACGGATCACCTTGGGAGGACCGGGTCTGCGGCACTAGCCAGAGCCACCTTGGCACCTGTGATTGGAAAACCGTCTACTGCTTGCTGAGCGGCTAAGTCGACATGAAAGGACAGCAATTCTTCCTGATCAAAGTCTGGATCTGGTCCAGCCGGAAGCCAGGAGAGCACATCCGCATTTGCATGTTTGGATGTAGGGCGGAAGTGTATCTGCGTGCTCTGGCGTTTGCCGCATTTTCCCGCTGCGCACTCTCGCGGCCGACTCCCAACACATGTTATCGGCTGTGTGTGTGCGCCTTACAGCTGACCACAAGCCTAAGTTGGAGCCGGCCATCGTGAGAATTGGTTTTGAAGAGATGTTTTTCCCAGTTCAGATATCCTCAAAGGGCCTGTAGTTCTTTGCAAGTGATGATCGTGGTGCCCCTCGTACTCTTTCTTTCTGCCACAATATTGCTTTTCTTTACCTTTATTTCCTTCTGTAAGACAGATTTATTGCAGACAGTCTAAATAATGGCCCTCAATAATATAATTCATGGCACACCAGTGGATATTATTGCCACGTGCCAGAACTATAATTTCTTTGGCCTTAAAAAACTGGTTTAACTGCTTTAACTGGTAAGGTGCCTTCTGTTGGTAATACTTAGTGTGGTACTTGGTGTGGAACACACAGATTTTTACCAGTGAGTTGATTTCCTATCTATCCTACATTCAAATCAATAACAAAATAAGTATGACCAGCTTGTAGAGATTTCTGTTTGCAACATATGTTTACCCACAGTCAGGGAATTTAAAGTACCATATGTGACAAAGAATCGTCTCCTTAAAACACACAGTAAGCCCCTCTTCATGCTGAATGTAATTGTTTCTTATTGCTGTGTGGTAGGCTGAGCTCTGCTTTGATGGGCAAAGTAAAGATGATCATCAAGCTTCCTACCTCCCTATTAAATTGTAGGTGAAAAGGAGCAGAAGTAAAATAGGATATACGGTTATTGTGTGCAGAAGTCGTAGAAGTATGACAATGTGAACTAAAGGCCATGATTAGAAACAAGTCTCCTTGGAAAGTTTTAAATTGCAAAAATGTGGACAAGTGCTCGCGCTACATCCTTGGTCATAGTGTAGTGGTGAAATCTACACAAAAGTGGTCCCACAGTCAACTTGGCATAGGCCATGGAGTAAATGTTCGTTATAGAGCCGCCTGCTGACCAGTACACTGTGTGCTTGTATGAATTGGCTTCTCTATTGTGGCATCAGTACCTGGCCAATAAACAGAAAATTATGCAAGTATCTAAACGCCAGTCATATGTCAATGACCACACTGCAGCAGTGACAGGATTTTGCTCTACAAAGCTGGAGGTAAGATGATCACAACGATGATGACAACAGCAGCAGCAGCAGCAGCAGCAGCAACAACAACAGGTTCGAGTGCCTCTGTGCTGAAGAAGAGAATGTCATCAGCAACCGACAGGCAATGCTGTAGCAAACAAATGCATGTGTAGCAAACCAGACTCCTTAGATGTAAAATGTTCACGCCATCTGTATGCCACAAACTTTATCATCTGGCGGAGTAATGCATAATGTCGAGTGGCCTGCATACCTCTGTGTCATTAAATGAAGCCTCTACTGCTTGTTGTAATTGCTCATCTGTCTGAAAGACAAGAAACTCCTTTAACACAAGAAACTCCTTTGACTCAATGTTAGCACGCCACGTCATGCACCGATAATGACTTCCGTAGTTGTAAACGAGGCGCAACATTGGAGACATTTTGTAGTCCAGTCAGGAAGGTGTGCATGTCATCCAAACAGAGCCACCAATTGTTTATGGTCTCTGACAAGGTGGAATTTATTACCATAAAGGAACACGAGCACTTACAAATGACATACGCCATAGGTAAACTTCTTTTTCAATCTGAGATTAATGGCATTATGTGTCCATCAGTATCTTGGATGAATACGTAATTAAATGGCTGCTTGC
Organism: Locusta migratoria; assembly: GCA_026315105.1. Classification (NCBI taxonomy): domain Eukaryota; kingdom Metazoa; phylum Arthropoda; class Insecta; order Orthoptera; family Acrididae; genus Locusta; species Locusta migratoria. The sequence goes on along the minus strand of CM048747.1, from coordinate 563,933,274 downwards.
AGGCATCTTATGACCTGTGAATCAGGATTACTACAATCCCTTGCTCAGAGACATGTTAGAAGGGCCAGCTGCTTACCTGGGGCCGCGGGCGGGATTGCCTGTCGGACTGCAGCTTGTCTCTCTTTGTCGAGATTTCCACTTCCCTTCTCTGGCTTGCGCCGCCTGTTTCACTGCACACACACCCCCCGTGGATGGTACCCGCAACCACTAATTCAGGCGAATCTCTTCCAGGGGCCAAAAACTTCAATTTTCCCCCATGGTCTTTCAGCGTTTGGTGCGCCCAGTACTAAAAGAGTTTCAGGGAGTATCTATTTTCTACACAGATGGCTCGAAAACTGTGGGCCACTCCGGATATGCGTTCACATCTCCCGTTGGGGCGGAATGCCTTTCTCTGCCAGAGGCATGCAGTGTGTTCACGGCAGAGCTGATGGCAATTTACAGAGCCCTATGTTTTATTAAACAGACTGCCGTGGAACATGGTTTAATCTGTGTTGACTCCATGAGCAGTCTGCAGGCCATTGATCGATGTTTCCCCTCCCATCCTTTAACCTTTAGTTATTTCCATCCATGATCTCCTTGCTGACCTCCATTGTGTTGCCTGCTCCGCTACCTTTCTCTGGGTGCCAAACTATGTTGGTATTACAGGGAATGAACAGGCTGACGGGTTGGTTCGATCGGCAATTACTCGCTGCCCACCTCCCTTTCTAATTCCGGGTGCAGATCTGTGGGTGTAGATCAGATCTTTGCTTCACTACTTATGGGATAGCAGTTGGAAAGCTACTGCCCCTTCCAATAAACTCCGCACCATCAAAGATGTGACTGCAGCTTGGAGTTCATATTTACGCCCTTCCCGGAGAGAATCGACTGTGTTCTGTCGCCTCCGTATTGGACATTGCAGGCTGACTCATGAATTTCTTTTACGCAATGACAATCCACCTCCTTGTGATTGTAGAGCCGTACAGTCCATTGCTCATATTCTGGTTGAATGTCTCTCCATTTGACACTTAATGGCGAATATGGCCTACCGCCTTTGTTGCCTCTGGTTTTGGCGGGTGACTCACGGATGATTGATTGCGTCCTTGCCTTCCTCCGTGAAAGTAGGTTTTATTCTTAGCTCTAGGACTCGCTTGGTCGGGGCGAGTGGGTTTGTGACACTCTGCTGTTTGCAGGGTTTAGAGCCTCCCGCCCCCCTCAGTCCCCTGCTCTCTCTCTTTTACATTTTTACGTTGTTGTTTTATTTTTCCCTGCTCTGTAGCTGTGATCTGTTGACCACTGTGCCGTTAGTAACTTCTGGTTTATAAGGTTGTGGTCGCTTCCGGAGCTGTGGGTGCGACACTGTAGCTTTCGCTACCCTAAGTTGGTTTTAGTCTTGTCGGTGAGATAATTTTAATTCCTTCTTCCCCCCCCCCTTCCCCCCCACCTTCCCCCCCCCCCCCCCCCCATTGGAATGGTCTTTTAGCTTTCCTGCACTTTTCATTGGGTTCTGTGACCTGTACACTTCAGAGTTAAAGGGACTGATGACCTCGTGTTTGGTCCCTCATTTCCATCAACACACACACACACACACACACACACACACTGCTTACCTTGTATGAAAGTGCTACGACATAGTGATTTAAATAGATTTGATTTGGTTGAGCGCTACCCTAACAAGTAGGAGAGCATACCAATTAGAACACCGTTTTTGCACGAAGTATTCAGTGGATCGATGACTCAGTTATGTTTGGAAAATATTTGGAATAGTATCTGACCTTTCCTAAAAAGGACTGGCATTCCTTTAGGTTCTTCGGATGAGGGAGGTTATCAATTGCCACAGTTTTGACATTGGACAGCCGCCCTCCTTTGACAAAATTATTATATTTAGTTCTTCACACCCCCCCCCCCCCTTTGAATTATGTACTACATTTCAGATTGGAAGAATGGTATTTCTTAAAATTGCACTTCAATTTTGCTCCCTCAGTTTACTGAGCAATAGCCAAAACATTACTGTTTATATAATGTGTCTGCCTCTCTCTCTCTCTCTCTCTCTCTCTCTCTCTCTCTCTCTCTCTCTCATGCGCGCGAAACACAGACACACGCGCGCTCACAATTGCACATTCATGCACCACTCAAAATAGGTGAGGTTTGGGATAGAGGGGTAAGAACTGTAAGGTATTGTGGATGGGGGGGGGGGGGGGAGAGGAGTTACCATAGGTTGAGGCCTGGTTGATTTCAGGATCGGATAATGTATTGTAGGGATAACTCCCATCTGTGCAGTTCAGAAAAGCTGATGGTGGATGGGAGGATCCAGATGGCCCGGGTTGTGAAGCAGCCATTGAAATCTAGCATGTGCTCTGCTGCATCTACATCTACATAGATACTCTGCAAATCACATTTAAGTGCCTGGCAGAGGGTTCATTAACCACCTTCATAACTTTTCTCTACCGTTGCATTCTCTAATAGCGCGCGAGAAGAATGAACCCCTAAATCGTTCCGTTTTCGATCTGATTTCTCTTATTTTATTGGGATGGTCATGTCTCCCTAAGTAGGTGGGTGCTAGCAAAATATTTTCACATTCAGAACTGAAAGGCGGTGATTGAAACTTCGCAAACAGATCACGCCGCAATAAATAACGTCTTTCTTTTAATGATTTCCACCCCAATTCGTGCAACATTTCCATGACGCTTTCCCCCCCGTAACGTGATAAAACAAAACGAGCTGCCCTTCTCTGAACCTTCTCAATATCTTCCGTGAGTCCCACCTGGTGACGGTCCCACAAGGGGCAACTGTACTCCAAGAGAGGACGCACAAGTGTGATGTAGGCAGTCTCTTTCGTGGAGCTGGTGCATCGTCTAAGCTTCTGCCAATGAAACGTAACCTTTGGTTCGCCTTCCCCACAATATTTTCTATGTGTTCTCTCCAGTCAAAGTTGTTCGTAATTGTAACTCCTAGGTATTTGGTAGAATTTACGACCATAAGGTTTGACTGATTTATCGCGTAATTGAAGTTCAGCTGTGCCACAGGGAAGTCCACCTTGTTTTTGGCCACAGTTTGGTGGTGGCGGTGGGGGTGGAGAGCTGGTTGGTGGTCATGCCAATATAGAAAGCTATACAGTGTTTTCAGGACAGTTGGTAATTATGTGGCTGCGTTCACAGGTTGCCCTGCCTCTGATAGGGTAGGATAAGCCTGTGACAGGGCTGGAATAGGAAGTGCTGGGTGGGTGGATTGGACAGGTCCTGCAGCGGGGTCTTACACAAAGATATGATCCCTGTGGCAGTGAGCTGGGTTTTGGGGTGGCATAAGGATGAACTAGGATGTTGTGGAGATTGGGAGGGCGACGGAACACCACTTAAGGAGGGGTGAGACAGTTCTTGGGCAGGATGTCTCTCATTTCTGGGCACGAGGATAGAAAATCAAGACCTTGGTGAAGGATATAATTTAGTTGTTAAAGTCCAGAGTAGTACTGGGTGACGAGGGAAGTGCTCTCTTGTGGATGGTTACTGGTGTTAGGAGGGGGATTTGGGATGCGTGAGGATATCATGGTGGCCACCAAATCTTCATTTTCAAATTCAAGGTTGTTTCCAGGTTAAAAATAATTATTTTCCAGGTTTTCACGAAACTTAATTTTGCTCATAGGGATTAGCAAACAACTACGCCGTAAAAAGCTAGTTACATATTTTTAAAACACATATCATCCAAGTTGAACCATGTCACGTTGTAATATACACCAAGCAGTGGCGAATGAAGAATTTGAATTTGAGAGGAGGGGGGGGGGGGGGGTGGAAGGGACAGAGCTCATAAAAATTGTGACATAGTACCTTAAACTGATCTAAAAAGAACCAGCTCATATTATGAGGTTTTCCTCGTGGTTTTGGGGGATCTGCAGCCGCATAGATCCCCTCTCCCACCCCCAGATTCGACATTGACACAATGTAAGTACAGGATGTACATTTTAAGTTAAACCAGAATAACTAGAAAAAAAAGTATATATTCAACAACGGTTTTCACCATTATGAACGGACTGCAGAGGCTTAGGAAATGACACTAAACTTGAACTGTCTCCACCATTTGGCAGCAGCGTGGGTGTCCAGTGTAAATTTATAAATGGAAACACCCATTTTTATTGCAGATTCAGATTCTACAGACCAAATCATGTATAGTTTGGGTGATTTTTTTTCTTTGGCAACATATTGCACTGTAATGGGAAGAGTTATTTTCCATACTACCGAAGAAATGTACAACCCAGGAAAGAAAATAAAGGTTAATCATATTGATGATGCTTCAGAATCCAACTAAATGATACTAGTTGTACATTTCTTCCCGGCTAGCTCAATTAAGTGTTTTTCGGCAATTTATAACTGGTATTCAGACGAGCAATCTGGACTAAGGTATTACTTTGGAAGACTGCCCTGTCAACTGCGGAGAGAGGGAGGGACCACTTTTGATATCATTTGGTAGCGTTCTGAAGCATCATGAATATGGTTTTCATTTATTTTATTTCCTGTTTAGTTCTTTTCTTCACCAGTATGGCAAGTAGTTCTAACTCTTACAGTGCCATCTGTAGTAAAAAAAAAAAAAAAAAAAAACCCACAAACCAACAAAAACAAAATTATCAACCAGACCATACATATTGTTGGCCTTAGAATCCGAATCTGCAATAAATAATTGGGGTTCCCATTTAAAATTTTATACTTGACACTCCCCCTGTAAATTAATTACCGCAACTTCTCATTAGCGTTAGCACATACATGATGACTGTGTTTACTATTTATATATTACCATTAAGACTCCTATAAACCCGAGCAGATCTGTCTGCCTTTTTTCCCCAAGCTGTAGTAATTGCCACGTTCCGGACGAAGCTCACGCGTTACCTCACGTTTCATTCAACTCGCTCATTCTCGCAAACTACTGGCTGTATGAACCTACAATTTTCATGATTGTGTTCGTGAAGGACGATACTACATTTTCATTTTAGTTTCGTTTGCCATAATTGTTTATTAAGGGAATATACTGACAGTTCACGAACGTACACTTACTGACGACGTTACAGAATTTTCAACCGTGAGGTAGTTTTTTTCGGTTGATGTTAGGTGAACACATTAAGCGAATGAAATGTTCAAAATACATCGAATTTCCATTGTCTCCAAACAGGAACTATGTGAGAAATGTATATCTTGAGATAATGTCAGTTAAACATGCAGCATTGGGATTCGCTCGCCTGTCTAGTAATAATTAGTCTTCAGTATTCTACATCTACATGGGATACTCTGCAAATCACATTTAAGTGCCTGGTAGGGGGTTCATTCTCGAATAGCGCGCGGGAAGAAAGAACACCTGAATCTCTCTGTTCGAGCTCTGATTTCTCCTACTTTATTCTGATCTCATTTCTACCTATGTAAGTGGGAGTCAACAACATATTTTCGCATTCGGAGGAGAATGTTGGAGTTTTGTAAGTAGCCCACGCCATAGCGATAAGCGCCGTTGTTGTAATGATTCCCATCCCAGATCCTGTATCATTTCCGTAACGCTGTCTCCCCTGTATCGTGACAATACGAAACGAGCTGCCCTTCTTTGGACTCTTTCGATGTCCTCCGTCAAACCCACCTGATAAGGATGCCACACTGGGCTGCAATATTCCAAAAATGGACGGACAAGCGTAGCGTATACAGTTTCTTTTGTAGTTCTGTTGCACGTTTTAAAGGCTCTGCCAATAAAACGCAGTCTCTGGTTCGCCTTTCCCACGACATTATCTACGTGTTCTTTCCAGTTTAAGTCTGAAGTAATAGTAATTCGTAGGCATTTAGTGGAGTTTACGGCCTTCACATTTGATTGATTTATGTTGTAAATAAAGTTTAACAGATTTCCTTTCGTACTCATGTGGACGACTTCACACTTCTCATTATTTGGAGTCAATTGCCAATTTTTACAGCATACTGATATCTTATTCAGACCGTTCTTCAGTTGGTTCTGATCTTCAGATGATTTTACTAGACGGTAAATGACGGCGTCATCTGCAAACAACCTAAGAGAGCTACTTATTTGTTCTCACAAATCGTTAATGTAAAAAAAGGAACAGCAGAGGACCAATGACACTACCCTGTGGAGCGCCCGAGATCACCTCTGTTTTAGTCGATACTTTACCACCGATTACTGCAAACTGTGTCCTCTCTGACAGGAAATCCCCTATCCAATCGCGAATTTGGGGCGATATACCATAACCACGCGATTTGATTAAAAGCAGTTTCTGAGGTACGGTGTCAAAAGCCTTCTGGAAATCAAGAAATAAGGAATCGATTTGCGAACCCTTGTCGATAGCATCCATCACTTCATGTGAATAAAGAGTTAGTTGTGTTCCGCATGAACGATATTTTCTCAATCCATGTTAACCTTGGGTCAATAGATCATCTGTTAGAGATAATTCATAATATTTGAATACAGGATATGTTCCAAAACATTGCTGCAAATTGACGTCAATGAAATAGGCCTGTAGTTTAGTGGGCGACTCCTACTGCCTTTCTTGAACGTAGGTGTGACCTGTGCAACTTTTTAATCGTTTGGTACAGATCCTTCTATGAGGAAGCGGTTGTATATGGCTGTTAAGTAAGGGGCTAGCGCTTCAGCATTTAGTATTAGAGCTAAGCAGAGGTTGTTACTGCATAAGGTCCATACTTGAAGACAGTGGTACTATCTTCTTAACCCATTAAATTCAATAGTAACAAACTACAATAGTGTTGTGTTTCTATGTAATATTCAATTTCAATTTTTTAGTTATATAAAAAGGGCATTGTAAATATCTCAATACAGAGTGCTTTATTATGTGAGGAAATGAGAACAAGTCACTTCATTAGGTAGTAAAGAGTTTTTTGGTATCTGTCATTTTCTAGTATTCTCGCATAAAATCCACACTAGATTTAGTAATTTTCGTTCTATTATTGCTGGAGAATGTAACTCCTATTAGTTTTTGCAAACTGAGTAGTAGGTCTGAAACTCGTTGGGCAACAAGCAAAGAAATAAACGTTTGTGACTGATGAAGGAATACCTGAACACTGATTAATAAATCCCTAACTTTACTCTTTTTCGTTAAAAAACATTAACGTTTCCTTGAATAAAGCGACAGTTAATAAAGTTTTGTGTAGTAACCATATGGCAAAATGCGCCCCTCTTTGCATGTTACCATTTGGGAAAATATCATTTTGATACCTCTAACCGTGTATAAGACGAACAGATATTTCATGCTGGCCCTATCACCATCGGAAATGAGTTGGCTACATAAAATGAATTTTAGCAATTTGAGTGAAAGGTAAAGATATCCTGCTAAGTTTAAAATAAATTTCAATATGTTAGGAAAATTTCATCCGCAGCAACATATGGTGTAACATGCACCAAACGAAATAACATAGCAGCCATTATTTTTTACTGCAAACTTTTTCTAATCTGGCACTGCCTCTTATTTCAAAGCCAATATCTTACTAACTATGGCTATTCACGAAATTATGCATATTTCGTCAAACTGCTGACATATAAAGATTTAAGTAGCAAAAAAATTACATCTTTCTAGCAATTAGTTTTCGCAAAATCATTCGTGAAAGATGGCAGGACGTGCGTCTTTAAGCTGTTGGTGCGGCGCAGTTCCAACCATGTTGGGGAAAACATGGCGGGCGATTGAGCCTGGGTATTTAGGAGCTCTAATTACCAATGTCACGTCAGTCACAGCAATCATCTATAATTATTACGAACAAACTTTTGAAAATCTTGGGGTATGCTCAGTGGCGTACCTGGGTATTTCTAAATAAATAAATACAAAACAAAGCCAAAAACTTACACAAAACATACACGCTATTGATTCCATATCACCGTCACCATCACGATTATAAGTCAAAGTCCTTTTGTATTTCACTATATACTTATCCATTTTAACGATTTTCACACGCAAGCCATTAACCGTTTTAACCCCAAATTTTATTGATTTATGAACAAAAATATTTCTTTCCATATATCTATAAATAATGATTGGATTAATGTATATTTGACAGAATTTTTGATTATTTTTAGTTTTTGGGGAGACTTTTGTGATGACTACAGATGCCATCAGTGTGCAGGATATGTTTCCTTTACCTAACTAGTAACATTTTCAAACTGTTGACTACTAATTTAGACATTGGACAATTATTTAGTAATGAAGTTTTTAATTTATTTTGTTTCCTTTACCTTGATAAAATTATTTGAAAGTATTGTTGCATTTACTCCAACTTAGACATCAAGCAACGATATATATTTTGACAATACATAGTAGCTTAATGCTCTTTCTTTCGTCGAGGTAATGATGGACAATCTAGTCACAATGAATTATTGGAAGCTCAGCAATGCTATTTACAATCTCTGAACAAATGGTTGTGGCTAGAGGGACAGATAAAGATGATGGGAGGGAAAGGGTTATGACGTAATTCCATGCAAAGGAGACAGGTCAAAAATAGCAGAACTAAGGTCTGACTACTACGTTCAATTGTTGACAAATGGTTGACGCCCGAAAATTCAAATTCAGGGAAAAAAATGTATCAGTAGCTGTTGCGTTTTGTGAATTTAGTAGGGCTGCCAATTAAAACACAAAGACCTTCGCAAGTTGTTATGAGGACTGTCTGTTTACAGATTGTTTTAGCTAGAAGGGACAGGGCAGTCTTCGCAGCAAGTATGTCGGCTCACAAGTAACGTATGTGGTTGTCAAAAGGTTATCTCAAAAGATACCGGAAATTAAATTCGTAGTGTAAAAATTTTCAATGTATCGTACCAAACCCACTTCATTTCTAGTTATTTAATACAATTAAAGGTTGCCGACTTCAGTTTAAAATATTGACTTAACAAGCCGAATTCCATTAACATTCGGACTATTTAGAAAACGGTCACTTCACTCACATGTGAACATGGATTTTAATGCCTACGAATTCAATTACCCGTTTAAAACAATCTTTTTGGAGCGGTGTCTTACAAAAGCCAGCCGGCCATCAATGCGATGATAGTCGATTTTAATTACAATCAAGAAATATAATGTAAAGAAAAAATGATACCTACATTTTCAGTGGGGTACGCCTAGCATACCCACTCAAATTTTGGGGTATGTTTGAGCGACCGAGCATACCCTTAGTCGGCGCCTATGCTAACGAAGCATCACAATACCAACTTTTACGGAGTTCATAGTTAAAATGAACAAAATGCTTCCGTGAAGAGATTTTTCAACACAGAATCAGACAAACTAGATCTGTGTTGATGAGATATCACTGGGGGGGGAGGGGGCTCAATTAGGAAAATTGCTCAAATTTAGTACAAATAAATATCACCTTTCATTGTAGCTGCGATTTCGTAGTCGCGCCTTACGATAACATCGCGTCTCTTCGACGTACATCGCGAGAAATAGTCGCCTGGTTGAACACTTAGAGATAAATACAGAAATAGATATCAGAATACATAACCTATAATTATAAAACTTTTTAAACTGCCCAGAAATATATTGGAAAATGTTTTTGTACACACAAATAAAGCGATGAATATTATTTAACCCGCAGGTACTAGCGATCTGAACATTTAGGTCACCGTAATTTTAAAACGACTGGCATTTTGTTACTTTCAAATACTAAACATTGAGGTTTTATCTTACTATACTTACAAGGATTACTTATTTACACTTATTAAGTACATTTGTAATGGTATTGTAATCTGAGCAATAGGCTATACACGCGAACGATAATTTAACTCTTAAAGCTGCGAGATCTCATATGTTAAAAATCCCGGTTTCTGGCTGAAATTCAACGTTTTATGCCGGTTTTCCCCGGTTTTTTTCAAATTCAAGGCTTTTTCCCGGTTTCAAGGTTCGGTGGCCACCCTGGATATGGCACAAGAGATCTTTGTGGACTAGGTCTGTAAGGTAGTTGCTGTCTGTCCTTTGTAAAAAAATCAGCATATTCAGAAAGGGAGTTCTTGTCACTGCAGATATGCCGTCCTTGGGTGGCCAAGCTGTAAGGGAGGGATTTTTTTATGTGGAAGGGATGGCAACTGTCAAAGTGTAGGTACTGTTTATGGTTGGTAGGTTTAATATGAATGGAGTGTGGATGGAGCCATCAGTGAGGTGGAGGTTGACATCCCGGAATGTGGCATGGTAGGTTGAGGAAGACGAGGTGAAATGGATGGGGGAGAAAGAATTGAGGTTCTGAAGAAAGGAGGATAGGGTGTCCTGGCCCTGATTCCAGATCATCAATGAACCTGAACCAGACCAGAGGTTAGAGGTTTTGGGATGCTAAGAAGGATTCCTCCAGGTAGCCCATAAACATGTTGGCATAGGAGGGTGCCATGTGGGTGCCCATGGCTGTGCCTTGGATTTGATGGTTAACTTTCCCCTCAAAGGAATAGTAGTTCAGTAGGATGAAATTGGCAAGGGTTGTGAGGAATAAGGTATCAGGCTTGAGTTGTTTTTGTGTGTGGATATGTGTGACTGTGTGTGTATTTGTCCATCTTCCTTTTTCACTTCCTTAAAACCTGTATCCTTCCCTTTCTCCTCTCCTTCCTTCCTTCCTCTTTTCCTGAAGAAGCGACCAACGGTGTGTCTGTTGACGAGCCTGTGCTTTGGGTAAGTCATCCGTTTTCTATTTTGTAAAATATATATATATATTATAGGAGACTTTCCTGCTGGGAAAAATATCTATGAAAATAAAGATTGACTTACCCAAAGCACAGGCTTGCCGATAGACACACAAAATACAAAAACGCACACAAACATTCAAGCTTTAGCAACCGTAGGTTGCTTCGTAAGAAAGTGTAAGGAAGGAGGGGTAAAAAGGAAAGGATGACGGTTTTAAGGGAGTGGATGAGGGGTCATTCCAATCCCGGGACCAGAAGGACTTACCTTGGCGGAAAAAAAGGAAGGTAAACAGATACACGCGCGCGCACACACACACACACACACACACACACACACACACACACACACACACACCAAGGCAGGCATTTGCAGAAAGCAAAGAGGTTGGACAGAGATACCAGTTGAGGCGATACTCTGTCCAGAGATTAGAGGCAAATATGTTAAAGATGGTGGGCGGGAATTGGAATTTAGCAGAGGTTGAGAATGGGTGGGCAACGGGCAAAGAGAATATGCTGAAGGGCAAGTTCTCATCTTCGGAGTTCTCAAAGGTTGGTGTTGCCAAGAAATATCCAGATAACATGGACGGTGTAACACTGTGCCGAGATGTGCTGGCCGTGCACCAAGGCATGCTTAACCACAGGGTGATCCTCATTACCAACAAACACTGTCTGCCTGTGTCAGTTCATGCGAATGGACAGTTTGTTGTTGGTTATTCCCACATAGGAGGCTTCATGGTGCAGGCATGTCGGTTGGCAAATAGCATGAGTGCTATCACAAGTGGCTCTGCCCTTAATCGTGAACAACTTCCAGGTTATAGGACTGGTGTAAGTGGTGGTGGGAGGGTGCATAGGACAGGTTTCACATCAGGTTTGGTTACATGGGTAGCCAGAGGGTAGGGAAGGTGGTTTGGCGATTTCATACGGATGAACCAGGGGATTGCAAAGGTTAGGTGAGAGGTGAAAAGACATTCTTGGTGGAGTGGGGAGGATGTCATGAAGGATGGATCTCATTTTGGCACAGGATTTTAGGAAGTTGTGGGTTTGGAAGGATGAGGAAGTGGCCCTGGCAATTTGCTTCTGTACCAGATCAGGTGGGCAGCTGCAGGATGTGAAAGCTGTTGTTATGTTATTGGTGTGTTTGTGTTTCTGGAAAAAACCTGTGACAATGATTTTATAAAGTAGTTTGCGAAACAAACAGTGTACTGTAATGACTGCTGCAAAAATCTTTGTATGATGATGCCAGATAGCAACCATTTGTAGCAGTACAACCCAAAGAGTATGTTTACAACCAAGAATTGTTTAGCTGTGGATTCCAGTGGAAGCTGCAAGTACACTTCTTGCAGGTCAGTTTAGGAAGCACTTGCACTCATCCCCACTCCCCCCCCCCCCCCACCTCTGTCACGTAATTTTCTTCTGGACGGGGAGTAGGAAAGCAATTTACCACTGATTGCACAATTATGGTGGACTTACTCTCTTTGTAAGTAGCCTTTTATCTGGCACACACAGAAATCACGAGAAGAAAAAGTATTGTTACTTAAGTTAAATGTGTTGGGCCATGTGAACAGATTTATACAATTTTGTATTTTGGACTACTTCACATAAAACCTGTAAAAACAAGTAGTTTTTGTTGCAAAGTTTAGAACTGTCCCATGATTTCTACATTTTACAGTCAAGTATCGTGGAAGACAAACCTTGCAAATTTCTTTTGTTCTGTAATCTGTCAAGTGACAACATATTGTCATCTGTGATACTGTACATCATTGATTAGTACAGGAGATGCTGTTTCATTCTTCTTTTGGACTAATTGCCCATTTTGCAGTGGTCTAACAGGCCTTCTCTTCCCAATAAATATAATTCCAGTTTCAGTCTTTCATATAAGAACTCATCAACAATTTTCTATAATAGTTGAACTTAAAGGCTTTCTCTTTCTCTTTTATAAGCAGTCTTCCACTTATCACAAAAATATTGTCACATAATTGAAACAAACATGTACCTCGGTAACATGTGCTTGTACTGTATGCTAAAGATTCAGTTTATTGCCAAATGTTTCCAAAAGACAACAAAACATCACTTTATTCGAGAACTTAAATGTTAGTTTTGAGCAGTGTTGCCCATCCGAGGATGAAACTTGAAACATGTTTCAGAAAATCATGTGCAGTTTTGATGTTGCTTGACAGCAACATTGCCAAGTAAAAGGTTAAGAGGCGTAGCCCACTGACTGGGCGAACCGTATTTGATAATATCGAGGTCTTGCAAACAGTTCAGTTTGTTCTTGACAGCCAGATGCAGTGCAAAAGGAATCGACTGGGAATGAAGAAAAATATGGTACAGCTGTGGCTTTGTGTGATGTTGGGCTCAGACCCAATTGCCGCATCCAAACTGGGTGAAAAAATATTTTCAAACTAATGTATGAAAAACAGTGGTGTCAAAGATGACATACACAGCATCCTTAATGTGAAAACCAAACATTGAACATTTAAAGACCAAAAATGTTTATGGAATCCACACTTTTAATGGTGACCTTGCTGTGGTGACAGTGTCTTTAGGTGTCATTACCGACTGCATAAGGTAATCTATCTGGAATACATTCACAGATTTGTGACTGGCTTACTTCCTAAGTAATAGAACGCAGTACGTTGTTGTCGACGGCGAGTGTTCATCAGACATAAGTGTATCGTCAGGCGTGCCCCAGGGGAGTGTGACAGGACCGCTATTATTTTCTATCTATATAAATGATCTGCTGGTCAGAATAACTTGTAATTTGCAATTGTTTGCTGATAATGCTGTGGTGTATGGGAGGGTGTCGTCTTTAACTGACTGTAACAGCATACAGGATGATTTGGACAAAATTTCCATTTGGTGTGAAGAATGGCAGCTAGCTCTCAATGTAGAATTATGTAAGGTGATGCGCATGAGTAGGAAAAACAGTCGCATAATGTTAGAATACAGCATTAGTAGTGAGCTTCTTGATGATGTCGTCTCGTTCAAATATCTAGGCGTAACATTGCAGAGCGATGTGAAATGGAACGAACATGTAAGGACAGTTGTAAGGCGGACAGCCGATTTCGGTTTATTTGGAGAATTTTGGGAAGATGTACTTCATCTGTAAAGGAGACCGCGTATAAATCGCTTGTATGACCACTTCTACAGTATTGCTCAAGTGTTTGGGACCCGCAGCAGATCAGTTTTAAGGAAGACATAGAAGCAGTTCAGAGGCGAACAGCTAGGTTTGTTACTGGTAGGTTCGACCAATGCGCGAGTGTCACGGAAATGCTCCGGCAACTCAATTGGGGATCACCGGAGGAAAGACGACGTTCTTTTCGTGAATTTCTGTTGAGGAAATTTAGAGGGCTCGGAATTTGAAGCAGAGTGTAGTACGATCTTGCTGCCGCCTACTTACAATTCGCGTAGTGATCACAAACACTAGATAAGAGAAATTAGGGTTCGTACAGAGGCATATAGGCATTCTTTTTCTCCTCGTTCTATTTGGGAATGGAATAGGAAAGGAAATGCGTAGTAGTGGTACAGTGTACCCTCTGCCATGCACTTCGTGGTGGATTGCGGAGTATGTATGTAGATGAAGATGTTGCTGTAGCTATTGAATGAATGCCAGAACCATCACAATGAGAAACAATACATGTAGCACAAACCTAGTCATTGAAAGTATTGTTCTAACAGTACTACATTTATTAACAAAGACGAAGCAGTGTTTGTCAGTGATGCAGGTGCCCCTGGCGGCGGCATTGCCAGAGCACTAATTGTGTGTGCTGCACGTGCACAGTCGGATGGCACACTGCAACAGCTTTGGAAACAGAACTGAAAGGATGATTGCGAATGATAGTGACCCTGATCCATTTAACTGTTGCAGATGAGGCAGCATTTGTGTGTGTGTGTGTGTGTGTGTGTGTGTGTGTGTGTGTGTGTGTGTGTGTGTGTGCTGCCATTGACAGGGTGCTGCACATGTGGATAGTGTCTTAGACTCATTTCCACTTTTCACAGAATTTGTTGTGCACCGAGATAGCTACAACAGTTTGCATTACAATTTGAAGCTGTCTAGCAGAAGAGAATTGCAACTTGTCACCAAAGCAGAATAGTTGATAAGCATCTAACACAGACTGAGGTATGAAATTGGAGTAAAAAGTTTGCAGGCATTACTTGCAATCACACCTTCTTACGGGTTTCAGCATCCACACATTGCAGGTCGTAGAGCTGTTAGTTGGATGTAGTTAGTATTGTCAGGCAAGTGAAATGGACAATCACATTGCACCTGGGCCTATCTTTCTCAGTGGCTATGTTGGCATATAATGCTACTATGCCGGTATGTGAGAAACAGCAAGCTGAAATTGAGTCCAACTATGGAAATTGTGACTCCAATTGAATTCCATAGAAGAATGGAAGCTATATACAGTGATGTTTAATATTAGGGCTTTACCGATAACTAAATGGCGCCGATAGAAAAGTGTAGGGGCACGGTGCTCTCGTCAAAAAAGGCAAAAAATAAGCAGTTCGTCGTGTAAAGAATTTGAGAATCAAGTGATTATAAAGGTATTAGGTGTGTCAAATGTGATTATTGGTTACACGAAAAATGTGCGAAAATAAACCTAAAATACATCTGTGATGATTTTCCGTGGATATGCCGTGCTTGTTTAAATGTCGAAACGGCCAATCTAGTAAATTTAATGGAATCCAAAAATGAAATTATAAAGTTGCTATGAAATGACATTGAAGCATTAAAAACAGAAATACTGTGTTTAAAGGACGAAAATGCTAGATTATTAAAAGAAAAACAGTGTACTGAGAGTGAAATCCACCAAGATGCAACCTATGCATCAAAAACGAAACAGTGTTGGCCTATTAAGTCATGTGCACATGTCAGCAGCAAGCCCATAAATAAGGAAACAATATCTCCAAGTCTCGACAATGGAGACACGCATATACAAGAAGACACTGTCTCCTAACCACAGTCTACATGCGACAAAAAACTAAAATCAAGGAGCAAAATAATCATCCTGGGTGACAGCCACGGCCGCGAAATTTCTTCCTGCGTAAGTTAAACATCCACTGTGCGTGCTACAGCGTTTATCGAGCCGGGTGCATCATCTACACAAATTAATAAACTTGCAAATCTATCAGAAATAGGTAAGCTGTCGTCCAGTGATTTTGTTGTGTTGATCAGCAGTTCGAATGATGTTTACAAGAACGAAACATGCATAGCTATATGGGAACTAAAGAAATGTTTGGGTCAGCTGACACACACCAACGTCATAGTTCTCAATATTCCACATCACTACGATCTTCCTTTGTGGTCATGTGTTAACCGTGAAATAAGTGCTGCAAACAAACAATTTGAAAAAGTGTTTACATTTCAAAAATGTTAAGATAATAAATGTAAATTACATTGGTCACAAATACCATACTCGCCATGGTGTACATTTAAATGGACTAGGTAAAGAACTAGTCACTAAAGAAGTGCTTCCTGTATTAAGAAAAAATCTCAAGCACCAACTACAGAGAAAATTAGGCTGGGGTGGGATCAGAAATCTTTTTTAGATTGTACTGTATCAACATTAACAGTATTCAAACAAAGTGAATTGCCTTCAAACAGGTCAACCCCCCCCCCCCTTACCTTGTAATAACTCTATTGTATTCTGGCAATATCCAATCATTAAAAAACATGATAGATGATCTTAGTATTCTAATAGGAAAAAGTAAAAATTCTGTACTAAGTATTAATGAGCATTGGTTAAATGATCATAAAGTTCAACTCTATGTGCCATCAAAATATTGTTTAGTATCAGGTTTTTGTAGAAGTTAAACAGTTATGGAGAATCTTCAATATACATCAGCAATGATCTTTGACAAATTGTACAAAATGTGACATAAGCAAATTTTGTGTTGAAAGTGTATTTGAGGCATCTGCTATTCTATTGCCGGGCCCCAAACTAATTGTAATATCTGTATACCGTACCCCTGATAGCAGTGTTGATGTTTTTACTGAAGTATTAGACAGAACAATTACACACCTGCAAAAGTACAACCAACATAAAATTTTCATATTTGGGGATATTAATATTGACATTAGGATTACCACAGCTAAGCACCCACATTTACTCAATGTTCTTAGGTCTCACAACATGTACTGTGCAAATGATAGGCCAACAAGACAGGAATCTTGTTTGGATAATGTCATAACTAATGTAGAGAAAAGCAAGTTTGAAATTTGGTTTTTAATACTACTTATTTATCAGACCATGAAGGGATATGGTTAAAACTGCCAACAGGAAGTCCCTAAGAACAATGTGAGCCACCCAGATACTAGAATTATTACTCTAATATAAAAAACCTTTCAGGTCACACTTAAGCATGATAAATTGGTCCAACTTTGTCATAATTCACAACTGTTGATGAGGCTTTTTAAGGCTTTATCAAATGTGTTTTTGACATATTTAACGAATATTGCCCTAAATTGTTAAACAGACAAAAGAATAAAACAAAAAAGGGCAAACATAGAAGTTTACATCAGTGGTTTACACCGGTACTCAAAAAATTGAGAACTGAGGTTATGAATGTATACAGCAAATCAAGGAATAGTGAAGAAGCCGGGCTTCAATACCTACAATTAAAGAAGAGGTACAGGTCAGATATCATAAAACAGAAACGAATGGCAAATGATAATTATATTCAGCATGCAGAAAATAAATGCAAGGCTGCTTGGAGAGTTGTTAAATCAGAACTAGGCCTAGGTAACAACATTAATAGAAACTCGTGTGACACTGCCTATATCACCCCTGATCAAATGAATCAATTCTTTATCACTTCTGGTAACAAAGGTCAGTCATTTCAACAAAACAACTGCTATAAAGTAGGCATTAATAAACACCTAGAACAAACAAAATTACACACAACATACATGAAACAACCACATTAAAATGGGCACAAGTTACTGTGACTGACGTTGCAGTAGCCATTACAAAACTTAGCAGCTCAAAATCTGAAGATATCTATGGGTTGTCAAATTTTGTTATTAAAATGACTTCTGACATATTAGTCCTACCACTCTGTATATTAGTAAACTGGATCTTGAAACTTTCTCTTTTCCAGCCACATTAAAGAAAACAGTAGTAGTTCCTCTACATAAAATAGGAAGCAAGTCATGTGTAGATAATTACCGTCCAATATCTCTCATACCAATATTTTCAAAAATAATAGAACATTGCATGTTTCAGCAAATTTGCAAACATTTCACCAACTATGGAATCCTGACAAGTGCTCAGTATGGTTTCAGGGAAAATTCATCAACACTGAAAGCTATTGAGGATGTCGTATCAACAATACTAAGTGCCTTCAAAGCAAAGTTGTCTGCTGATGCCCTACCGGTGGATCTAAGCAAGGCATTTGACTCGGTGAATCGTCAGATTCTCACTGAGAAACTAAAGTGCTATGGTATAAGAGATCCAGAAATCACTCTAATAGAATCATATCTTTGTGATAGGAAGCAGAAAGTGCAATTCAATGGCATAAGCTCTAGTTTCCTAAACATTTCAAGAGGCGTGCCTCAAGGGTCCATGCTGGGCCCCTTCCTTTTTATTATTTATGTTAATGATCTGCCTAGCAATATGCTGTGTAGATCTGTTTTGTATGTGAATGACACCACTTTCATTGTAACTGGTAATGATATAGAGGAACTAAAGGAACAAAGTAAATCCAACCTAAAAACTGCGATCACCTGGTTTAATGACAATGAACTGACAGTAAATCAGAATAAAATGGAAAATGATATTTTTAGTCTTTCAAACAACAACGAATCTGTTAAACTTATGGGTGTGCATTTGGACACCAAACTAACTTGGAATATCCACACCAATTCCATATGCAATAAACTATCAAGAGAGATATACCTGTTGCACAAACTTAGGACCTGAGTAAGTGCAAACATGTTGCTTAGCTCGTATTATGCTTTTTTTAATAGCCATATAACTTATTGCATATTAATTTGGGGCAATTCTGCCGGAGCAAAAACAGTCTTTATGTGGCAAAAAAAGGCTATCAGATGTGTTGCAGGTGTTTTCAGAAATAAGGTATCTTGTAGGCCACTCTTCAAAGAGCTGGGTGTCATGACAGTCCCATCACTGTTTATTCTTAATTGCCTGGTTTTCACTAAAGAAAACAAGGTGACATTCAAATTCAGAGAATCATTCCATTGTCACAATACACTTTACAAAGAGAAGATTGACCAGCCCTTTACATGACTGAATAAAAACCAAAACAGGTATACCTACCTTGGAATTAAAATGTTAAATGCACTGCCACAAGAAGCACACCTTACATCACTAAAAACTTTTCAAAGAACCATACAAAACTGGCTCAAAAAGTAAGCCTTGTATTCAATAGATGAATTTTTTGATTGCTCAAAAGAGGACTTAATATTTTAACCTTTACTCAGTGTATACATAAAAGCTAAATTATATATGATTCAGATGTCTCTCTCTCTCTCTCTCTCTCTCTCTCTCTCTCTCTCTCTCTCTCTCTCTCTCTCTCTCTCTCTCTCTTCTGTTAATATTGTTATATGTATCATGATGTATTAAACTGTGTCATTTGTATAAACTAAAATCAATAGCATTTAAAATGCTCGAAGATGTAAATAAATAAATTGTGAAAGTATTGAGAGTTCGACTAAATTTAGGTTTATAATGGTCTAATGTAAGTGAATAAACTACACAAATTTATTGTTCTGTGCCAATTAGGTGTTTCTTTCCTTGCAACGCTTGACTGTTCACCTGTCAACTGCTGTTAATTTGTGTTTATTCTTATGGGGCAGAAGAGTTAAGATTTGAGATAGAAGTAGTGTAGTGACAGTTTGTGATTGAAATTGTTCTGCACAAGTCAGAGCTCAGATTCGGAATGCTGTTGTATCACTAGAATGTACTTATCTGTCTAGAAGAAACGCATATTTTAATTGTGTCTCTTTGCCTAAATTGAGGCCAGTGATGGTTGTTAAGACTCCTTTGTAAGTGTAACTGTGAGAAAATCCATGCTGGGCTTCTCATAAATACCTCCTTGCTAATCAGGAACACACAATGTATCTCACATGCTGTACAAGGTTGTGACCACACATGCTAGTGATATCCTGCAATGTGTTAGCATCTTAAACAGTGACACAGAGGATCAATTTAGTGTGTTCCAAATTAACCATGAAATATATTATCAATATTCTCCACCAAGTCTCATTACACATTGAATGTCCATACGTACATGACTTTCTCTTTATGGCACACAAGCAGTGCAGATGAGAAAGCTACATTAAATAAAAACAATATTTCTCATTAGCACATATAGTGAATTTTCAAACAAGAAGTTAAAAAAGAATCCCTTCTATAGTATTCCAGAGTTTGCTGTTCAGAACCAGATATACCCTGTCATAACTGAAATGGAAGAAAATAATATGGGCTAGCAGCTAAAACTGTGTTATCTGATGTAATGCTTGACTGTCATGCTTAGAATTTGGTAATTTTTATGTTCTGTTTAAAATGAAATTTGTCTCTTTTTCCAAGCTTTCAAGTCTTGCGGCACTGCAGAAAGAGGTAGAACAACTGAGAGAGGAAAATGAATCGCTTGCCGCACATGTGACTGCTATGACAGAAAGACCAGCTGCAGAGGGCCGAGAGAATGGTGATAATGGCGATAATGGCTACGTGGAAGAGAAGCAGGCAGTGAGCAAGGCTGAGGAGCGTGAGTAAGTGTCACACAGGAAATGTATTGTAGAGCAGATTCATGTGATTGCAAAGTCCATTTTCTGTTTGCCTGTAGTTGTGGCATACTGACATTACTGTTTTTAATGCTAAAATACTTTTATGTAAATTAAATCCCAAACACTGCTATTTATTTTCATCTTTATTTATACTATAGGCCTATTTTGGACATATGGGTATCTTATTGCCAGCCTGTCTATGGTTTTCTTATTAAATCAACCCCAATGGGGTAACAACAGTTATTTTGTTGCTGCCTCTAACATTCAGATGTAATTTTCAGATTTTTATGTTGTTATATGTGCGACATTTCTTTTGGTAGACTGTCAAACAAGCTGTCACATGTGTAACAAGATAAAAAAATTACATCTGAATATTACAGGCAGCAACAAAATAACCCCATTGGTGTTGATTTAATAAGAAAACCATAGACAGACTGGCAATAAGGTAAAAGTTGTTGGATGTTATATATTATTTTATTCAAAACACAGACAACATTAACACAAGTCATTACAGCACACAAAACACAGAATCTATACATTGGAGAACCTTTATACAAAGAGCATGCACAGTCAGTTTACACAACACTTGCTTGCACACGAAATCACTTGCCACACGACTCCCCCAAAGGGCAACGATATCTATGATTGAAACGGACGCATCGTCCACAACGTGTTACAACACAGGTGGTGGCTGTGGATTGATGGTTCTATCTGGTACAGTAGGTTGTGTTGTAGTCTTGGCTTTATTTGGTAGTCCCACTAATGGCATCTCGGTGTTAACTGAGGTGAAGGCAGGTATAGTCTGTCTATAGAGACTGTGACAGCAGAGCCATTGATACTGATACCAAATGTTTTATCTTGACATTTCAGCACAGTGTAACGACCCTCGTACGGTGGTTGGAGTGGCTCGTGGTGGCGTCGTGCCTAATGAAAATTTGATGATGTGACCCCCCAGGGGGCCCACAGTTCTTTTGTGGGTACGTGTGTGGCGCGCACGGGGCCCCGAGCCGGAGCAGCCTTTATTCTGCCCCAGGCTGCTTCACTTTCCCTCCCGGTTTATGCCTTCGCCCGGAGACGGGCATATTTCGTGAGATACGGTGGTTCTTGTTGTGGTTTTTCTTCCTTCGTTCCTTCCTTTCTTACCCTTCGTTTTCTGTCTTTCTCTCCTTGAACTCTCCTAGCCTTCTTCTCCTCATTAGTCTCCGCCTCGGCGTTTGAGACACTTCTTTTCTTTCCTTCTTTCTCTTCCTTTCCTATCCTCTTCTTCTTTCCTCCCTGTGCGTGTCTGAAGGCCGACCCACGCATTATCGTGCGTAGCAGGTGACGGGGTAACGCGTAATTCCCCGCCCCGGGTAGACAAGTAAGGCACGTACGTACCCCCTGGTAAAGGCCAGGCCCAGGGAGGGGTGATTACCCGAGCTGGTACCTTCCGAACGTGCCGATTGGTCCCTCCGTCAGTTCTCGGGAGGTGTGACCTGAGGTGTGAACAATCACCTAAGGCGGGTAAGCCCTCGGAGAGGGCCCCCACTAGGAAGGAGCGCGCCATCGGAGACGCCGGTAATCACGGGGGACACTTCCGCGATGACTTCCTTATCTTCTTTCGTGACGTTGACCCATAAACGTAAGTTAGACTCGCCTCAGCCTAAAAAGACTCTGCCTAATGTACCTAAATTTCTGGTTGTCTCTCGCACCGACGGAAAGGATTTCAATTCTGTCAATCCTTTCGTTATACAGAAAGATGTAGATGCAATTGCTGGCTCTGTTAAAACCTGTTCACGTCAGCGCAATGGCACATTGTTGCTGGAAGTGAAAAGTGCCTTCCAAGCCCAAAAACTGATACGTACTACGTTGTTGCACACTTTCCCAGTTAAGGTCGAAGCGCACCGCACACTCAACTCGTTACGGGGGGTAGTCTTCACGAGATCCCTTGACGGGTTGTCTGATGAAGATATCCAATCGTATATGTCCGATCAGGGTGTGACAGCCGTCCACAGGGTCATGAAAAAGGTCGATAACCATCTGACACCGACTCGTACTGTGTTTTTGACATTTGACAAAGTTGACCTCCCGTCGAAGGTCAAAGCAGGGTATGAAGTCATTTCCGTCCGCCCTTATGTACCTAACCCAACGCGCTGTTTTCAGTGCCACAGGTACAACCATACCCGTGAACATTGCCCAAATGCAGCAAAGTGTGTCACTTGTGGTAGGGACGCCCATGAGGGGGATTGCCCACCTCCGTCCCCTCACTGCCTAAACTGCAACGGTGACCATGCGGCTTCCTCTCTCGACTGTCCTGTATACAAGGATGAGAAGGTAATCCAGCAAATTCGGGTTACGGAGAAGATATCAACATCTGCCGCTCGTAAGTTGTTGGCGAGTCGAAAGCCCACTGTCCTCCCAGCGGGTACATACAGTAAGGTACTCACCTCAACTCGACCTACCAAGGATTCCAGTACCCAGACATGTGACTTCACTTTCGCTGACACAGTTGTGCGATCCGCCAGCCCGAAGATTGCCCGTTCCACGTCCCCGCTCCCTCTTGCTGCTTCTAGGGTACAGTCTTCGTCAAACTCTAGTAAACCGCGGGCACCTAAACAAGATGCCCGGACCTTGAAAAAGGAACCCGTCCGTGAGGATTTTCTGCGTTCTCAGGCTTCCCAACCGTCAACTGCCTCTTCCCGCCGTCACTCTTCCAGAAGAGCTGACAAGAAAAAGAGTTCCTCTCCTTCCCCGCCGAGGCGTGACCCATCTGTCACGCCGTCCAACAGTTGCCGGCCTCGGCCGTCTTCTGTTTCACCGGGACGCTCCGTTTGCCGGGCGCCCGGCCCTTTACCGGCGGTGGAAACTGCCCCTCCTGATAAACTCAGGGAGGTGGCAGGCGCGTCGGTCGAACCAATGGAACATGACCCTTTGCCCCCAGACAGTGATAGCAGTGCTCCCTCGAAATCCGGTCCTCAGCGGCCGTCGAGGTGACCCCGCTCGCTACTTGGTTTTTATCCTTATTTCTTCTCTCATTTTTATCATGGCGCTCCTTCAATGGAACATTCGCGGCATTCGTTCCAATCGGGAGGAGTTAAAACTACTCCTTAGATTGCACTGCCCGCTCCTAGTCTGCCTCCAGGAAACTAAGTTGCGTCTACGTGATCGTGCAGACTTTCCACACTACACCTCTGTGCGGTTCGACCTGCCACCCGTGGAAGGTGTCCCAGCCCATGGAGGGGTTCTGATGCTCCTTCGAGACGACGTCTATTTCCATCCCATTTCCTTGCACACTCACCTACAGGCAGTTGCCGTCCGCATCACCTTATCCACATTTACCTTCTCCCTCTGTAATATATATTCGCCATCGTCATCTGCCCTTACTAGGGCAGATGTGCTAAACCTTGTTGACCAGCTCCCTTCACCTTTCGTGTTGGTAGGCGACTTTAATGCCCACCACCCCCTATGGGGCTCTCCGGCACCTTGTCCGAGAGGCTCCCTTTTGGTGGACATTCTCCACCACCTCGATCTTGTCTGCCTCAACACCGGTGCACCGACCTTCCTTTCTGACACAACACACACTTATTCCCATATAGACCTTGCAATATGCACTCCTCAGCTTGCCGGTCGGTTTGAGTGGTATGCACTTTCTGACACGTACTCGAGTGACCATTTCCCTTGTATCATCCACTTCCTACATCATTCCCCATCTCCACGTCCCACCAGTTGGAACATTTCTAAAGCCGACTGGGGGCTTTATTCTTCCATGGCTGTTTTTCACAATCAGAATTTTCCCAACTGTGACAGTCAGGTCGAATACCTCACAGAGGTTATTCTCACTGCTGCTGAACGTTCCATACCTCGTACATCCTCTTCTCCACATCGTGTCCAGGTCCCTTGGTGGACTGCAGCCTGCCGCGACGCGCTTCGAGCCCGGCGCCGTGCTTTACGCACCTTCCGCCGCCACCCAACGTTGGAGAATTGCATCAATTACAAACGTATGAGAGCGCAGTGCCGTCGTATCATAAACGACAGCAAGAAAGCTTGCTGGACTGCTTTTACTAGTTCTTTTAACCGTTTTACTCCCTCCACGGTTGTCTGGGGTGGCCTACGCCGTTTGTCCGGCATCAAGGTCCACTCCCCGATTCCTGGCCTGACCGTGGAGAACGCAGTCCTCGTGGACCCAGCTGATGTTTCAAACGCATTGGGTCGTTTCTTTGCGGAGGTTTCGAGCTCTGCCCATTACCACCCTGCCTTTCTCCCTCGCAAACAGGTAGAGGAGGCACGGCCGCCTTCTTTCCGCTCTTTTAATCGTGAAAATTACAACGTCGCCTTCACCATGCAGGAGCTAGACCGTGCTCTCTCCCTGTCCCGGTCTTCTGCTCCCGGGCCCGATTCCATTCATATTGAGATGCTGAAGAACCTCTCTCCTGCGGGCAAGAGCTTTCTTCTTAGTACCTACAATCGCATATGGACTGAAGGTCATGTTCCCACAAGTTGGCGTGAAGCCATTGTTGTCCCCATACCCAACCAGGGAAGGACAAACACCTTCCTTCCAGTTATCGCCCTATTTCTCTGACGAGCTGCGTCTGTAAGGTGATGGAACGCATGGTTAACGCTCGGTTGGTCTGGCTCCTCGAATCTCGCCGCCTCCTGACTAATATCCAATGTGGTTTTCGTCGACACCGCTCTGCTGCTGACCACCTCGTTACGTTGTCGACCTTCATTATGAACAACTTTCTAAAGAAGCGTCAAACAGTAGCAGTGTTCTTCGACTTGGAGAAGGCATACGATACCTGTTGGAGAGCGGGCATTCTCCGCACATTGCACACATGGGGCCTTCGGGGCCGCCTTCCTCTTTTCATTCAAGCGTTTTGACGGATCGCAAGTTCCGGGTACGGGTGGGCTCTGTTTTGTCAGATACCTTTTGCCAAGAGAATGGGGTACCACAGGGCTCCGTCTTGAGTGTGGCGCTCTTTGCCATTGCAATCAATCCGATCGTAGATTGCCTTTCAGCCGACGTCTCCGGATCTCTTTTTGTTGACGATTTCGCAATTTATTGTAGCGCCCAGCGGACGTGTCTCTTGGAGCGTTCTCTCCAACGCTGTCTTGACCGTCTATATTCCTGGAGCATCGCAAACGGCTTCCGATTCTCCACTGAGAAAACTGTGTGTATCAGTTTCTGGAGATACAAGGAATTTCTTCCACCTTCTCTACGTCTCGGCCCTGTTGCTCTCCCTTTCGTGGAGACTACAAAATTCTTGGGACTCATGTTGGATCGGAAACTTTGCTGGTCCACACACGTGTCCTACCTGGCTGCCCGTTGTGCCCGATCCCTTAACGTTCTTCGTGTCCTCAGTGGCACGTCATGGGGAGCGGATCGTACCGTCCTGCTTCACCTTTACCAGGCCATTGTTCAGTCGAAGCTCGACTATGGAAGCCTTGTGTACTCTTCAGCATGGCCGTCGATTCTCCGCCGTCTCAACTCTATCCACCATCGTGGATTACGTCTGGCGACCGGTGCATTTTATACCAGCCCTGTTGAAAGTCTGTATGCCGAGGCTGCTGTATTACCCTTGACCAATCAACGTGACATACTCTTGTGTCGGTACGCATGCCGCCTACGGTCGATGCCCAACCATCCATCTTACAGATTATTTTTTGACGACTCACTCGATCGCCAATATCAGTTGTCTGCGATTGCCTTGCTTCCACCGGGAGTTCGGTTTCGCCGCCTGCTACAGCGGCTCGATTTTACCCTTCCTTCCACCCTTCGGTTGAGCGAAAGCCCATTGCCACCGTGGCATCAGGCCCAGGTTCACACACTCCTCGAACTTAGTTCGCTCCCCAAGGAGAGCACTCCGGATTTGGTATTCCGCTCGAGGCTTGTCGAACTCTGATTGCGGTTCGATAATGCCGTATTTATTTACACTGATGGTTCCAAGAGCACTGCCGGTGTCGGATCTGCCTTCGTCGTCGGGGACAACCGTTTCCAATACAAGCTCCCTGACCGGTGCTCAAACTTCACGGCTGAGCTTTTCGCCCTCCACCAGGCCGTTTTGTATACCTGCCGCCACCGCCACCCTTTCTATGCCATATGTTCTGACTCCCTTAGTGCCCTGCAGAGTCTTAAGGACCCTTTCTCGAACCATCCTCTCGTGTATCGGATCCAACGCTCCCTCCAGTTGCTGGCGGATGACAGCTGTCATGTTTCTTTCCTGTGGGTCCCTGGCCATGTGGGTGTGCCCGGGAATGAGGCCGCCGACACAGCAGCCAAGGCAGCAGCTCTTTTGCCTCGCATGGCTACCTTTTGCGTCCCATCGGACGATGTTCAACGGGCTCTTCGCCGGAGTATCGTGTCGCAATGGCACAGTGTGTGGCTTTCACTGTACAACAATAAATTGCGAACTGTCAAACCGATCCCGACCGCTTGGAGGACATCCTCACGCCCCTCTCGGCGGGAGGAGGTCATCCTGGCTCGGTTGCGGATCGGTCATTGCCGTTTCAGCCACCGTCACTTGCTATCCGCCGAACCTGCACCGCTATGCTCCTGCGGTGAACTGCTGACAGTGCGACATGTTTTACTGACTTGTGTTAATTTTAATCATCTCCGTGTAGCCCTTCACTTTCCGTCTACTCTGGAGGAAATTTTAGCTGATGACACACGAGCAGCTGCTCGAGTTTTGCGTTTTATCAACTTGGCCAACTTATCCAAGGATATTTAACTCTTTTAATTGTCTTTTATCTTTCGTTTTTAGCCTCTTGTTGATGTTCTGACAGTCTACATTTTTTTAGATCATAGAGAATCTATGTTGGCTGGGCGCTAATGACCATAGAAGTTGTGCGCCCTAAAACCACAAAAAAAAAAAAAAATTGATGATGTGACTTTGTCACTGAATATGAATGGTCACTGGTTCATGTGTTCTTTTGTCATGACAGGATGGGCAGATCTGCAAGCTGAGACATTGTACAAAGTCTGAGGCTTCAATAACATCATTCTGTGTGTCTGCAAAGAATTCACCTGGCAGTCAAAGCGTCTGCCCATACACAAATTCAGCCTCTGTTGCCTGTAGTACCGTAGTGGGTTTGGGGTACTGAACAATAGCTTCCATTCTGTCTTGAGGTGGTGACATTCCTTGAGCATTAATGAGGTATCCTAAGAATGTCACTTCTGACTTTCCGAAGACACGTTTTTGTGGGTTAATTACCGAAGTGTTTTCTTTTTGCCTAGTGAATAGTTGTTGTAAATACACTAAATGCTCTGCTTCACTAGATATTATCAGCAGGTCATCAATGTAGACATAACGATAATCTAAGTATCTAGTTATTTCGTCCATAAAACGTTGAAAGGTCTGAGCAGCATTACACAATACGAAGGGCATCTTCACAAATTCTTATAGTCCAAATGGAGTACTAATAGCTGTCTTTTGTATAGGTTCCAATGCTACTGGTATTTGGTGATAAGCACGGACGAGATCAATCATGGAGAAAACAGTCTTGCCATGAATGTTCATTGCAACTTCTTCGATATGTGGCACAGGATAATGATCAGTACTGTTCTATCGTTAAGCTGGCGGTAGTCACCGGATGGGTGCCACCCATTGTTCTTAGGAGCTACATGGAGTGGAGAAGCCCAGCTGCTATTTGAAGGATGACATATCCCCTGTGCCAACATAAATTACAATCTTTTTTTTTCTCTGGGCGCAAACAACGTGGCCGTGCATGAACTGGTGGACCTGGCTAAGTAACTATGTGGTGTACTGTTGAGTGCCGTACTGGTGCTAGAATTGGCGATGGTCTGGTAATTTCAGGGAACTGACATAGCAAGTTGTCGTATGGTGAGTCATCTGTAACCATTTTGATGCTATTAATTTTGGCCTGACAAAATATCCTTGAGTAGACAACTGTGTTGTGGAGTCAAACAGTTGATGATTGCGAAGATCTGGGAGAAGACCATAAAAAGATAAATCTTTTCGAACAATCGGATATAGCACATCAGCAGCGAATCCCCAACTAAATTTATGTCAGAGGTTAAAGTTCAGGTGTAAATTGACGTATCCGAAAGTCTTTATGGGTGTTCCATTTGCAGAATACAGGCAATTTCCAACCATACTACGCCATGGAAGACGAGAGGAAGGAAAAACAGAGAGGTGAGCACCAGTGTCAGTGAGAAATTGCTGTTTAGTAGTGTTCCATTATGAATAGACGACGGCTGTCTAGTTTGAAGTCATTTACCATCGCTGCATGCTGACTTTTGGTGGCGTTTGCTTTGTCATACAGTGGTCGACATTGCTGGGCATTGGCTCCAAATTTCTCTTGTACCAGCATGTAGTCTCCTTGATGGGAGAATGATCATGTCTGCTGGAAGACCACCGTCGTTGCGATGTGTGTGTGGAGTGTCATAGTTGTAGGACTGCAACTTGCTTAGACAGCCCAGCTATTTCCGCCCTGTAGTGCTTCTAACGATATCTCTGGTTTCATTGATACTTAGTGACGGATACATCTTGACTATTCTATAGGTAGTTTGAGCGAGAGTGTTGAGATCACCTGCACGGACTGTAAGAATCTTCTGTGTTTCCGCAGGTAACCATGTGACAGCCATTTATTCCGTAGAATATCATCATTGTGTTGCCTGCGAGCGTGCGGAGGCGACACAGCAGCTGAGATGGGGTATGGTTGCCGAGCTCTTCTGTGCACAGTAATTTTTCAAGATGTTTAGCTTCCAACTGCAACAAGAGTATTAAAAGTACAGGCTTTATAGTAGAGTATTTATCGGTGCTCGACGGAGAAGCTAGGATGTCTTGGATTTCCGTGGCTATTTGCTCGTGGAGTACAGCCACAACACAACTATATTTAGTGTTGGCCGAGACAAATTAACTTTCTAGTTGGGCGAACTACAATACAGGATTGTCTGACCAGAAGGGTGTATGTTTTACCGCAACTGGACTAAGGACCACATTTGCCATTGAAAAGTCAATGCTTGCAGTATCTTGCACAATATTCACTTTTTATGCAGCGCGGTTGTTGTCGAATTCTACGCGGGTGACTCGAAACTTATGTATGTGACTCGATTTATCATTTCAGCACATGATTCAATTCTTATGGCACATCTGACGACTGTTGTAGTGTGTAATTTTGTGTTCGGGTCACCAAAAATGTTGGCTGTTAAATAATATTTTATTTAAAACGCACACAACATTAACACAAGTCATTACAACACTCAAAACATAGAATATATATCTCGGAGAACCTTTATACAACGAGCATGCAAGAGTTTACACAACACTTGCTCGAACACAAAATCACTTGTCACAAAGTTTTTTTAGGATAGGTAGCAACTTGTTATAAACACAATTTTCAAGCCACAGATGTGTCACAATTTAGTTCACATAACTTAAATTTCTGGAACAGCCTTCATCAGAAAAAGAGCATACATAGATTCACAGAGCCTGTTGTGTGCACCAGAGTCAGCACACCGCATTTGAGATTTGCGCAGGTACACTGAACTCTGACTCGAATCCAGCTAAAGGATTAATGAAGTAAGTTGGTTTGCCTGCTATCTCAGATGTGCACCTTAGTCGGTTTTGTTCAACTGATTAGGTAGCTACTTGCCCATTTAGGACCAAAGAAATGTAACACTCAAAAACAGTGTTTTGAGTTAATTTGATTGATTTTTGTCCAAAAAACTTAGTACTTTTTAGTAGTTTATCACAAACCTTTCTTTAGTAAATAAACTGTATATTCACTGATTGTTGTTTACTAATAGCTATGTTACATAGTCATTCTGAAACTAATGATTCATTTTATTAAATAATACAACTGCAGGATCAGAAATGACGTCTGTTCTTTCGGAACAGGCGCCACATGAGTATGTAGTTTTGTTTGTCCAATCCTTAACTTACTGGCTGCTGCAGTAGAATGCATTAATGTAAGACAAATAATATGCTGTAGTGCCAACAGTCGCACAAAGAAAGAAAAAGGACGAGAAAAGAAGAAGCTTTCGGGACACGGTTCCTTCTTCAGGTAGGAGAGACAGGAAGGAAAAAGGAATGAGAATGGAAGGGGGAAAGTAAATAACAACCTAGGTTGTCAATCATCATCCTCATGACCTAGGTCATAAATTACCTTCCCCTTCTGTTCGCATTACTTTTTTCTTCCCTTCTCCCCTACCTGAAGAAGGAACCATGTGCCGAAATCTTGTTCTTTCCTCGAGGTTAGAGTCCTGTTTCCGGCACACAATTTTTATCTGTTACGAAATTTCACTTTTTGAAACAGTTTTCGTGAAATAAAATGATGTAATTGATGTAAATTGACAATGGCATGTCTTTTGCCTTCAAGTATAGTGTTTATATATGTTACAAAGTAAAGTTTCTTGACACTTTGCATTAATTGACACACACATTTTGCGTTTCGTTGTTTGCAGTATGCACGTAGTTGATTCACCCCATCAACCACCCTGCTCATTGTTAGCTTAGTTTTGTTTATGCGGCTGGTAGTTTCTCATGCTTTGCATGACAAGTTTTAAGAATTTATTCTTGTTGTGTAATGCAAATATTTATCTACGTATTTTCTGTAATTTTTTATAAATGGTGAGACTGATAGTTTGCTTGTGTGTGTTTTTCTGACCATTGAAGAGGGCATGGCATATTATAACCTCAGAAATGCAATTACAGTGTGAGATGCCAACCCTGTGAAAATGTCACAGAAATACTTAAGCTTATATTTCCACTCAAGAACACGAATAATTTCTCTAATATTGTTGTGCGAAACATTGAAAAATACAAAAAGTATGTAAATTGTGCAGTTTCACTATTTAAGTAATATTTAAGTTCCAGTTGTCTGATGATTAAAATAGTACAAATTTGGATAACCTTTATTACATAATAAACAAACTTCGTGGGGAATATTTTGATGCCTATTTCGTATGTACATCACAAATAAACTTCAAAAATGCAAGGGTGATCCAGTAAGCTTATTTTATCATTTAAAACATTATTTCCCACATTTTAAGATTCCCTGCATTTCACACCATTTTCATGTCTCTTGAAAATTGTAAAAATGGGGTTCTACTGGACTTATTTCTGAAAAACTACTGATATCACTGTTAGTGTCGCTTAGAAAACTCTTTGGTAGTTTTAACTACATCACAAAATATAAAAATGAATCAGGTTTTTCTCACCACCCAAACCGAACCACAACAGTCACTAGCGGTGAAGCTTCTAGAGTCAGTGTTACATCTCGGCTCTGCAAGACTTGGCCAGGTGAGCAAGGTTTTGCGTGGATGGGCATTTACTGTGCGTGACAGTGGACAGTATTAATATGTTTGAAAATGCTTCATGAGAAATTTATTCTTTAGGGGCCTGTATCTATTGATCTGTTGATATCAGCGATAAATTGTTTTGGACACCCATTGGCAGCAAATTTATACCTGTCAAAAGGGCTGGCGTGCTGAAGCTAGCATCCTGAACTAAGTCAAAATTTAAATATTACACACTTATTGCAGCTGATAAAATTAAGTAAATCATTTTGTTTTTGTACATAATGTTATGGTCTTGGGTGGCCTTTATACAGTTTATAAAGGCAAAATTTATTCATTATCTAGAAACAGCATTATCCTGTTACCAAAAACACTTTATCCGTAATCAATACACACCCAAAAAAACACGATTCCATACCAAAAGTGACAATTGCACTAAGAGACAGTGTTTGGGCTGATAAGGATGTACCTAAATAGTACCATGCAATTTTCGCGATGGATCCTTTCGAAGTATCATAAATTTCCTTCCCCAGCTTCTTAAAAACAACCCAACTTTGCTCCATCTATAATGACCCCATTGTTGACAGGATGTAAATTGTGAACTTCTTTCCAGATCTGTAGTATTTGTAATTTATAAGTAGCACGTCTGCTTGCAAGGAATAAAGAGAAGAGCTGAAAATTGCTTCTGTTGGAGTTCCTGGTCCTATTTAAAGGCTCTGGCAGAAAACTGGGGAACCATCTACCTCAGTCCTCATTATGCTTTCCTAACCAAACTTTTGCCATATTTGCACAATTTTTTGCAGAAATAAAACAGCAAGAAGTGATGGTGGAAAAGAGGAGAGACGGGGCGAGTGAGAGAGAAAGGAATAACTGAGTCATTGTGCAAGAGAGACGGTTGCATCATAATTACATTAAGTAGAAGGTGTGATGAGTAGTCCAGTACATCCTTTTCGCTGTTTGGCGGCACTACCTACAATTTATGCACTAATATCCCGTGCTATAAAGTTAGCCTTTCGCGTCCATACCTTTATTTTGTGTGTTACAAAATCTCATATGTTGTATGTAAACTACGGAAATTCCAGGGAGTATTAAACATTATTTTTGTGAAGGGCAGGTTGCTGGGACTGATGATCCTGCCGTTAAATCCCATAAGCTTAACAGACAACAGGTAGGTCACTGCTGACCACAGAGATGTCTGATCCACTGCAGAAAGGCGCAAATAATACAAAACTGCAATGCTTCAGCCGATATGGCCATCGTCGGTTGGAGAAACACATACTCATAACACAAGACCACGATCTACTGATGATGGTGGTTTGTGTGTGTGTGTGTGTGTGTGTGTGTGTGTGTGTGTGTGTGTGCGCGCACGCGCGTGCGTTTCTCCAACTGATGAAGGCCCGAAAGCTTTGCAGTTGTTTTCTACTATTTATGCCTTTCTGTGGCTCATTAGACATCTCTACTGAGAGTAACAACCTATCCTTCAGACAAATATTGTACTTACACACGACACACACACACACACACACACACACACACACACACACACAAAATATCACCATCTCTGGCTGCTGTGGCCAGACTGAACACAGCACGACCAAGGCGAGAGCAACCACCACCTACTCCATTCCCGTCACAGGCATTTTCCATCCCATAAGAGACTGGACAACCTGTGATAGCAGTCAAGTTGTATACAAACTGAGCTGCAAATACTGTGCAGCTTTCTACATGGGCATGACCAGCAACAAGCTGTCTGTCCAGATGAATAGCCATCGTCATACTGTGGCAAGGAGACAGCTGGACCATACTGTCCTGCACGCGCCCGCGACCAGATAAAGTAGTCCAGAACATCCAGGACACCCTTTCCCGCCTACACAGTCTGGGGAAGGTGGTGTTTTCCTGCTGGGTCCCAGGTCATACGGGCATTCAAGGGAATGAAACGGCAGCCCTTGCAGCAAAAGAGGCGTGTAGTGAGAGTACAGTATCTGTGTCCTATTCTCTTGCATGCTGTGGCCAGACTGTTGCAGGACAAAGTCAAGGGTTGATGGGAGAATGAGTGGCAAGAACTAAAGAACAAGAAGTTGAGTCTTGAAATCCACCACACGGCTGTGGCAAACATCCATCCATCTGTGCAGGCGGGATGAAGTCCTCCGCACTCGTCTTCGTACTGGTCGCTGTCCCATGACATGTGACTTCTTGCTCTAGCAGGAGGACCCTCCGTGGTGTGGTGCTTTTGATGCACTGTTAACTGTGCATCACATTTTGGTACAATGTGTTTTATATTCAGATCACAGGGCGGCAGCTTTTTTGCCGAGTGAGCTGCCTTCTATTTTAAGCGATGATCCAACAATTGTGACTTGTCTTTTAAAATTTTGTGAATTGTCAGGCTTACTTGCTAACATTTTTGGGCAACAATTTTAAGGAATCATTAGGTTGACTAGCTCATCCGTCCTTTTGTTAGTGCTCAGCTAGTCTTTTCTACCTAAGATTCCCATCAATGTTCTTAGTTTTACTGGACAGATTTACATTAGGTGCCCCTGTCCATACTAATTCATAACTTGTGTTCTTATGGGTCCATCTTGAAGAAAATGATCGTGCACTGTGGAATTTTCCATTCCAACCTTTACCTGGCATCCTTCCCCATCCACACCCCACCTCACTCAGTCTAGATGCTTGTGGCATTGGAATGGCTGGACATGGTGGTTGTTTGTGTATAGTTGTCCAAGTGATTGTATGTGTTTCTTTTTCTGATTTCAGCCGTGGCCAAAAATTTAAGTTGTGCGAGTGTGATTATCTATTTTCCTGTCTGTTAGCTAGGGTGACCAGACGTCCTGTATTTCACGGGATCGTCCCTTATTTTGCCTCAGTGTCCCGTTGTCCTGACAAAATAAATACGGAACGTATATTGTCCCATTTTTTACTAACCGACCCATATGTTTTGAATTAACATTTCCTAAAGCAATATTAGCATAACCAAAGGGAGAACAAATGTAATCTTAATCAATAGGCATCAAATCAAAGGTGATGAGGCAAGATTTTTGGCATTATTCTTTCATATATTTGTAGTATTTCAACATTTGGGGGCGATCTTTTATTATTTTAAATGCAAAAAAGCATAGGCTGCCCAAAACCGGATTATAAATTATAAAGCATTCTTGTGCAGCCAAGGTGTTTTCTTTTTTTTTTTTTTTAATATTATTATTATTATTATTTGATTATATTGCTAAATGGAAATAAAAATTTCCCTGAGTTTGATGAAACACACACACACGCACACACACGCGCGTGCGCGCGCGCGTGCGCGCGCGCGCCATCTTCAGTAGAGGGTGGTTGTGTGTTTTGAGTATGTGTTTCTCCAACTGACGATGGCCATATCAGCTGAAGCATTGCAGTTTTGTATTATTTGTGCCTTTCTGCAGTGAATGAGACATCTCTGTGGTGACCTGTTGTCTGTTAACTTTATGGGATTTAACGGCAGGGTCATCAGTCCCAGAAACCTGCTCTTCACAAAAATAATATTTAATCCTCCCTGGAATTTCCGTAGTTTATATACAGCATATGAGATTGTTAAGATCAGTTTATCAAGCAAGTGAACCATCTTCAAGATATACTTGCAGGTAAAATTTATTAATTGAGAACTGTCTAGCAAGTTGGTAAAAACTGATCTCTCATTTCCACTTACTTGCATTTGAAGATATGTGGAGAAAATGTTGATGTGGAAACAGTGTTCTCCATCACAAATATTTTATGGGCTGCAAAAACATGTTTAGTGTGCAAACTGTAAAGAAAGTAATTATAATAAGAACTCACTTTCACAGTACTTCATGTGGTGGTCATTATGACCACATTCTTCTGCAAAATGTAATTTACAGAAAAATACCTAAAGCTCGGAAGCAAGCAAAACTGTCTTTCTTCCTTGTTTGCATGTGAGAACTATAAAAGAATAAAGTATTTCTTTAATTAGTAATGCAATGTATTTCGCTTTAAGTTATGAGAGGAGTTATGTTCAGATCTTCATAATCCTATTGGACCCAACTGCTATGGTCATCAGTTCCTAGACTTACAAACTACTTAAACTAACCTAAGGTGAACACACATCTGTGTCACAGAGAGGACTCGAACCTTCGATGGCGAGCAGCCGTGCACTGTCCAGCAAGGTGCCTTAGAACACTCGGTCACTCCACCACAGCGAGTAGTTATATTTAGTTAACTAGCTTATATGCCCGTGCTTTGCAACGGTTGTTGAAGGATGGCCTGTGTGTATCATGGCTTTTTAGGGTTCCCTACCTCAGTCAGTAAAAAAAAGAATCCATGTTGAATCGATCTGTCTATAAAATCAGTTATCCTAGCCAAGACATCAAATGTAAGTCAGTCATTGTCCGAAACAATGTATCTTCATACAATTTTTGATACAAAAGGTGAAACGTACCAAACTAATCAGAGAAATGTTGTTAATTATTTACTACACAAAG
Organism: Locusta migratoria; assembly: GCA_026315105.1. Lineage (NCBI taxonomy): Eukaryota > Metazoa > Arthropoda > Insecta > Orthoptera > Acrididae > Locusta > Locusta migratoria. The sequence continues at coordinate 563,897,216 of CM048747.1, read as the reverse complement.
TGAAGTCAGTAACACTTATGTTCAATGTTTGCTGGTATTTTAGACATAAGATTGCTTAATTCTGGCACAGACGTTTACTTCCTTGTTGTACTACCCCATACTCCTTATGCAGTAGCGGTGTTTATTAGTTCTTTGGTGCACAACACCACCTCTATAGCTTGTTTGCTGTACTACGCAATTCATACTTCAAGCATAACCTACATCTAAATATTTTTCCGTAATCTCACTTTTATGAAACGAAGCTGCTCTATGCAAACCCCCGAAAGTAGTTTCGGAGATTATGTGTTTGTAACAGATGAACAGACAGTTACTGAAAACACTTAAGATTACAATGTATCTTTTTTCCGTGATTTGATTTTGATGAAATCATGCCTATATGTTGTCCCAATCTTAGCTTAAATTTGATGTGAAAACCGCTTGAAATTATCTGTACTTTCTCTTTTTTTTTAATATGTTTGCGAAACGTATTACAAATAGGCATAACTTCATGAATATGATGTAGCTCACATCATACATCAGTTATATTCGCCATTTAAAAGATTTATTTCATGATCATTCATATCTCTGGATAATGGGCTGAGGCATGGAAAGCTGAAATATAATAAGTAATAAATGTTTCCTTAATGAAGCATAAGTATCACTGAAATCATCTATTATTCTTACGGTTGGCTCTCTTTCCGTTGGATGCCCTATTGTCGCTCCAAGAGTGAGGCTTGAACTTCCATAGCAGTTGTACATATACGTTAGACTATGCTATCAGTATGCAAATATATGGATTAAACACGGCGACGATTGGATCAGTTTTATATTCATTGCATTGAATGATATTTCGTAGAACATAGCAACCAAGAAAACGATTTTCAGAAATTTGGTAAATTGGAAAAGTCAAAGAGTAAATAGTATTTTCACAGGGTAATAATGCATTCGCTGCCCCGCACTTCACACGAACACCCGCAGCGCTACCTATTAGTTTCTTTGCTGCATTATGCCATTCTTTCCAATCGTGAAATACACCTAAAATTTCAAATTACGATATCTTTTACTCTCCTGATCTGGTTTTGATGAAATGAAGTCTATATGTTGCCCCAGGATATTCTCTATCTGTGATACCCCCATGAATGTTCATTTAGTACTTTTGGAGATTACTCTCTACAAATTGACATTTGCGATTGCTTTCAGAGAAATATGTAAATTGTGATATCTTACTATTTCTGATCTGATTTTGTCAAATGAAGCATTTCTGTAACTGCAAGATAACCTCACATTTCCTGTGATAAACCCCTGAAAATTCATCTATTAGTTTTGGAGATAAAGATGGTAGAAATGACGGTTGTCGATGAAAAAGTTAAATTGTTGTGATCTTTCCATTATCCAATTTTTATGAAACTAAGTCCATATGTTGTCCAAAGGTACACTGAAGTTACCTGTGACAACCCCATGCGAATTCATGAAGTAGTTTTGAAGGCATGGTTTCTAATAGATGAACAGACAGATATGATGGTCTGTGAAAACACTTAGTGATTCTGTTTTGATGAAAATCGTGCCTAGATCCTGAATCAATTTTCGCTCATGTTTCCTGTCGGAACCACATGAAAATTCATCCAGTTTTGAAGATAGAAGTGAACAGTGACAGGCATGGTTTACAGATTTATTATTAGTATAGATATGTTGTAAAATTGTAAAATTTTGCAGGAATATATTGATTTGTGTAAGTGCTGTTATGTCGGTAAAATCTGTTGCTAATATGGTTAGTAGTAGTGAAGTAATAGATAAAAACATGATGCTTGATGGACGGTTCTCCATGAACGTTAATCTTTACATCCTCATATTTCATGAACTATGTGTCATACTGTGATAAAATTTCGCAGGTACATTCATCTTGAGTTGTTCTGACAGCCGTTACTGATTAAGTCCAAGGCCAACCGCATGTGTCGAAAACACACACATTACTATTTCTTGATGGTACTGTCTTGATAAAAATTGATCAAATAAATTACTGTTGTTCTCTGTAGGAGGACCGACTAGTCCGTGCCTCCTAATATAACTACTACTTTTGATGACTTTCTCTTGATGATAGTTCAATTTCCCAATCATGATAATAAATATCATTTGCAATTACCTTTTAGTCGGATAAGTTTGAATTCAAGTAAACAGTGACTTTAAGGTAAAACAAATAACCTTTTATTACATCACTGAATTACATGCTTATTGGAATTCAACTTACAGAAGAAGAATCTTCTTTCAATCGACCAAGACTAAAGGTAATTACATAATAACAATGTCATTTTCAAGAGAATATACATATGAAACAGAGAACTTTTCAACCTGGAGTAATCACATCACTGGCACAGTATCCCATTCTTCATTTATTCTTTTCTGCTGCACAAAACCTGTACAGAGAAAAACTGGAGCCAGAATACGTTCTCCTATCCTTTCCTAAATAAAATATGATTTAATTATTATACTCGGAATTTCTTGAGCCTCTATCAGGAAACATGTAGTGTAAGCTGTTACACTAAAACCTGTGTTTGTGTATAATGACTGTAAAATTTCCTGCAGCTACAATTTGTAGTGTACAAATTATAAATTGTAACCTAATACCGAATGCCATAGTTTTACTCAATAAACAGTGGAAAAAAAAATAAGCGAGAAACTTTTTTCCTTTCATCATTTTGCTATGGTTGTCAGTGAGAAAAAGTTTAATAAAGGTTTGAAATTATGTTTAAAGTTTGTTGCAAGTCGCTAAGTACTCTCATTCTCATATAGTGTATTCATAAAGTCTGGTCGCATTATGTGGCATTTTCTTGCAACTCTTGTTGTTTATGATGTTATATCTTCTGAACCATATGTCTTATGTGGTTCATACTCCTACAGCAATTGTTATCTCACATCAGGAATATGTGCACCAAATTTGGTTGAAATCGGTCCAGTGGTTTAGGACGAAATGCGCAGCATTGTCGTTTGATGCAGCAGTTTTCTGCACATCTTATTGTTTACGCTGTCATATTTCCTTACATATGTGTCATACGTGATTCTTATCCCAACAGAGATTGTTGCCTGATATTAAAGAACATGTGTACTAAGTTTGGTTGTAATCGGTCCAGTAGTTTAGGAGGAGATGTGAACACACGCACATGCGCACAGTCTATTTTATAAGATGCAAGATTTTTGTATATCGTAGTTATTGAGATTGCTGTATATGTAGTTTATGCTTTAAGCCATTAAATACTTTCCTGTTGTGGTAATTGTTTTCTAAAATAAGTTACTTCGAGAAAAGTAAATGTAAACAAGAGAAGCACTGAATACGACACATTAGCTTGGGGAGCAGGAGTGGGGGAGGGGGTGTAGAAACACTGGCTTTGTGTTGGTTGTGAATAGTATGTCTGCATCAATTTGTGTGTTTATGTATGCACTAGTGCTACAGGTAAAGGCAGTTAGTGTTGCAGGCATCAGTACCAATATGTGTTGTATTTCCATTTTGGAAATCTGGTCACCCTACTGTAAGCACCTCAGCGAGCCTCTTTACGGTGAGTTGTTAACTATCCTCCGTTATTGACAATCCAATCAGTTTTTGCATTGTTAAAAAGACACCTTAATTACAGTAAATATGTTACTATATGTGTGATACCTCACCTGAGCATTGTAGATAACAATTGTGAAATCTACTACAAAATGCAACACTTCAACAGACATTTGGTGGTAGTTAATTCACAATTTTTCAAGTAAATTTCCTGTCTGACAATATTGTACAGCACTTGATCTTTATCCCACGGATAATAGGAAAATTGTACAACCCATCCCAGTGCTGCATAAATAAAATGGGTTGGAAGTGTTGTCAGGATAGATGGCGGAGCGATGAAGGCCTGTGGGCGCCCTAGGAATGGGTGGCTAATTGGCAAATAAAAGATAGAATTGAAGTTAATATTTGGTATATTCTGAAATATGGGATACGTGGTGGGACTCGCCCTGGGGTCGGGTGCAGTGAATGAATGCCAGTCTAAACGGATTAGAAAATGGAAAAAGGTAATGGTTACAGTAATGGTTATGCTTCGCACAGTTGGTGGCTGATACCGAACAGCCACTAGGCGGGAGTGGACGGCATGCGGCCGTTCGCCCCACACAGACGCTGAGCCTCTGGAGTGCGTCTGTTCTGTACGAGAGCTCAAACTGAAGAGAGCGGAGGAACTGATTCTCGCACTGCAGTGTCCTGCAGCAGTAGCACATGTGATCAAATGTGGGTGTCTGCTATTGGCTCCACGGTAGCATGGAAACGTCAGTAGTTTCAGCACAGACGCCAGAAGGATGGCGTGATTTTAGAATCGGCATTCGATACTGGTTCTGGTCGGCTCTGTCCTGAAAGGTGGACAGGCTTGGTCACATTGTCATGGCGTATGTCGCGGTGGAAGAACACTTGTAAAACTGAGGCGAAGTTTTGAAATAAATTTTTTGAATTATTTCCCTAAACTATTTTAGGCTGGCTGGTCATCCTGTACAGTTTGTTTTACCTTTAATGTGGTAGGCAAATACTTGTCCAATTTTGGCAAAAGGAGAGCAAATTAATTCTAATGATTACTGCTTCCTTTCCATCAATAATAAATTTGTCAGTTTTAATAATATATTGAGGACAGTTTACAACTCACTGCAAAGACGTGGTGATGAGCTGTGACAGGCACATACAAAAGACACACTCATACAACACATTCAGCTATCGGCCATGGCCTCCTTCAGAAAATAGAACACTCGCACAATCACACAGGCACACAACACAGTCATACAACCATCACCTCTGACTGCCACACTTCGAATCACGCTCCGCAGCGAATCGGGGAGGGGAGGGGAGAGGAGAGGGGATAGGAAGGTTACGTCACGGTGGTGGGGATGGGTTAGATGGGAATAACAACCTTCCTATCCCCTCTCCCCTCCCCTCTCCTCCCAGATTCGCTGCGTAGCATGATTCGAAGTGCGGCAGTCGGAGGTGATGGTTGTATGACTGTGTTGTGTGCCTGTGTGATTGCGTGAGTGTTCTATTTTCTGAAGAAGGCCATGGATAGCTGAATGTGTTGTATGTGTGTGTCTTTTGTATGTGCCTGTCGCAGCTCGTTGCCACGTCTCTGTGATGAGTTGTAAACTGTCCTCACTATATTATTATTTCCAACCTGGACTTTCCATTATTAAATTTGTCAGTTTTTAATATTAAATTTTCAGCAAAGTGAGCATAATGTATGCAGCAGTTCCTTGTTAGCTTATTTTCTTCCCTTGGGTAATAATTTCAAATTGTTAAAATTTTGTAAATATTTTGATAGCTCAATAAAGCATCTTGCCTCTTTCTTACTTCTATATCCTGACTTGCAACCAGCACAAAACAGGAAAGCATTGCCAATTCAGTTTGCAAGACAGCACACCCAAACTATTATTTTCAATAGAAATATTTGCTTGGTATTCATGTCTTTCAGCTTAGTTAAATATTGAACACCACTAACATCTGCATCACTGCAGAGTTCTTCATATAAAACCAGAAATATCAATAAACCAGCACCAAAGCAAACAATAAAGGTTTTATAATCATAAGTGTCTTGTTCAGAATCAGTCGTCCTTTATCCAGGAGCATAATTAGAATATTTATTTAAATATAGTGAATTCAAATAATGAACCAGACCAACAGGAAATTGATTGGGTTCGGAAATTCACCAACATCAATTGTCTGATAAGGTTTAAAATAATACTTATTCCAAAACTTACATTTTTCTTAAACCACCACCACTTTTTGTTGTTCATATTACAAGAAAAAAATTAATAATTTCCAATTCCATATTTCTCATGGAAAATAGAATAATAAAATTCGCTGCTGGTGCAGGTATTATTATGTGAATCACATAAAGCAAAAGTATCATTAAATAACAATGAAAAGTCTAGATTGAAAATCTATACTATAATTGAGATAATTTGCAATTTACCACAAAGACATTTGTCGAACTGTGACTTGTCACATACTCATACGCAAGAAATAGTGGAAACTCCAGGTTTGTATTAATAATATACTGATAAGGACAGCATACAACTCACCACCACAAAGACTTGATGACGAGCTGCAACAGGCACATAAAAAAGTCTCTCTCTCTCTCTCTCTCTCTCTCTCTCTCTCTCTCTCTCTCTCTCTCTCTCTCTCTCTCTCTCTCTCTCTCTCTCTCACACACACACACACACACACACACACACACGTGCGAGGGCACGCCACTCAAAATAGGAGAGGCTTCTTAGGATACAGAGATATAAACTGTCGGGTGTGGAAAATGGGGACGTTATCGTAGGTTGAGGCCAGGATAATTTCGGGCTCAGAGAAGGTACTGTAGGAATAATTTCCCTTCTGTGCAGTTCAGAAAATCTGGTGGTAGGTGGGAGGCTCCAGATGGCCAGGGTTGTGAAGCAGCCATTGAATCGAGCATATGCTCCGCTCCATGTTATGCAACAGGGTGGTCCACCTTGTATTGGCCACAGTTCAGCGGTGGCCATTCATTCTAATGGACAGCTGGTTAGTGGTCATGCCAATATAGAAAGCTGTTCCGTGAGTACAGCACATTTGGTGTATTACATGGCTGCTTTCTCAGGTGGTCTGGCCTCTGATTGGTTAAAATAAGCCTGTGATGGGACTAGGATAGGAAGTGCTGGGTGGGTGGATTGCTCAGGTCTTGTAGCGGGGTCTTCCACAAGGATACGATCCCTGTGGCAGTGAGCTGGGTTTCGGGGTGGTATAAGGATGAACTAGGGTATTGTGGAGGTTGGGAGGGTGAGGGAATGCCAATTTAGAAGGGGTGGGAAGGAGCTTGGGCAGAATGTTCATCATTTCTGGGCATGAGCACTGAAAAACAAAACCTTAGTGAATGGTTAAATTTAATTGTTAAACGCCAGGGTGGTACTGGGTAACAAGGGGAGCACTCTGTTGTGAATGGTTACTGGTGGTAGAGGGATGATTTGGGGGGTGTGAGGATGCGGCACGGGAGATCTTTTTGTGAAGGCCTTTGTGAGACATTCAGCATACGGAGAAAGGGGGTTCTTGTTAATGCCACCCAAGGCTGGCCAGGCTGTAAGAGAGGAATTTTCTAATGTGGAAGGGATGGAAATTGTCAAATTGTAGGTACTGTAGGTAGTTGGTAGGTTTAATATGAAAAGAACTGTGGCTGGAGACATCAGTAAGGTGGAGGTTGACATCCAGAAATGTGGAATTTTGGATTGAGGAAGACCAGATGTAGTGGATGGGGAGGAGGGTCAAGTGTCCTGGCCCTGAGTCCAGATCATGAAAATATCAATAAACCTGAACCTGGCCAGAGGTTTGGGGTTTTGGGATGCTAGAGTAAAGTTGGTGAGGGTTACGAGGAATGAGGTATCGGGCCTCAATTCAGAGGGAGAGGTAGTATTTAAGAGTAGCAAGGCCATGGGCATGTGGGATGTTGGTGTATATGGAGGTGGCATCCACTGTGACAAATAGGGACGCAGTAGGTAAAGAAGTGGATATGGTGGAGAGTCGGTGAAAGAAGTGGTTGGTATCCTTGATATAGGATGATACATTTTGGACAATTGGTTCAAGGTGTTGTCCAACGATGGCTGTCCAAGATTATTTGGTTTGTGGATTTTGGGCAGCATGAAGGAGGTGAATGTGTGTGGGGCTGCTGGGTTGATGGATTCAGGAAAGAGCTTCTGGGAGGGCCCATATGATTTTAACAGGGATTGGTGATCTTTTTGGCATTTGGGATGTGGTCATTCCGGCACAACTTGTAGGTGGAAGAGTCAGTGTTGTCGGAGCCCTTCTGCCAGGTAGTCACTGTGATCCATAACTACAGCACGTGGAACCTTTATCTGCAGAGAGAATGATTATATCGCAATTTGTTTAAGGTTGTGGATGGCTCTGCTTTCTTTCACTGAAAAGTTTGTGTTCTTAGAAAGGGACTTGGGGAGAGATGGTGACACCAAGTTGGTGAGAGATTGTTGCCAGGTAACCAGGGGATGGTAGTATGAAGTGGGGTTGTTTTAGCATTGTATGTTGTGGAGGGTTGGTAGGTAGTTTTGAGGGATGAGGTAGGTTCAAGAGGTCAGCTAACAGGGGTCTGGGGCAATGAAGGGTTTCCGAGGAGGAACGATTTGGGTTGGATGAAGATTGGATACTTGTGGATGGCAATACTCTGTCAGCAGGCTGGACAAATTGTGGCGGTGATGTTTAGAGTGCTTGTCCAGTTGCTGGAGAAGAAAGGATTCAATCTGAGAGATGGGATGTATGTAGTGCGCGTGCGCGCACACACACACACACACACACACACACACACACACACACACACACCGCAACACTTATGCTCACGTGTGTGCGCCACTTGCACATGCCCATGGCCCTGCTGCCCTCAAACCATACCTCTTCGAATGTCTCTGTGAATTCAAGCCTGATGCCTCATTTCTCGTAACTCACCAACTTTAATCTAAGTAACAACTACTTTTCCTTTGAGGGGAAACTTTACCATCAAATCTGCGGCACAGCCGTAGGCATCTGCATGGCGCCCTTCTTTGCCAACCTGTTTATGGACCGTCTGGAGGAATTCTTCCTAGCATCCCAAAACCCCAAACCTCTGTTCTGGTTCATGTTTATTGATGATATTTTCAGGAATTGGACTCAGGACCAGGACACCTTATCCTCCTTCCCTCAAAACCTTAACTCTTTCTCCCCAGAGTTCACTGGTGAAAGTGTTTAATGGGTAAGAAAACATTGTTTGCTTATTGTGTTATTCAAAATATTCAAATCATAAGTTTCATCTAGGAGACGGTATAAAATATAAGTGTATCTGTGCTCTGTAGTCAAAGCAACACAAAATAATTTCTCTAGTGTATAATCTGTCTTGGTATATTCCTGAATAAAGTTTAAACAAAATAATAATAATAATAATAATAATATATTGCAACAGGTTATGGACCCAATGCTCTAAAAGTAATTAATTAATTAAATAAATAAATAAGGTAAAAGCAGAAGGTATAAATAATTTAAAAGAAACTTTTAAGATGTCTGAAGAAAACAAAGTATTTATTGATATACATGTGCTTAAAGACAGCAGTAGATTTAGCCTGTGGGATTTTGAAATTAGAACATTGTATAATAAGCAATATCTTTGTGGTATTGTACCATAAATGGAACTGAAACACTACAAAACTGTGAAATGGGAAAAAAAGAAGAAATGGCAGCAATGGACAAAAAGTCAAAACATTATATAATGAGAACCATTGATAAAAAGGTAAAGCCACACATATTATGTTGTGAAATTTCGAAGGCTATGTATAATAAGCTGAAAGCAATTTACAAAAGATATGCTTCACAGAGAATTCAGCAGTTTCTTCAGGAATTTTACAGTTTCAAATATGATAAAACTAGAGACATAGCTAGTAATATTAGTGCACTGCAGAATATAGCATTTGAACTGCAGTCAGAAAAAGTCAGATACTATGATCATACCCAAGATATTGTATATTTTGCCAGATGAATTTAAACACTTTTCTCCAGCATGGCATTCATCACCCAGTGTTGAGAACACTATGGAAAATCTAATTGCAAGGCTCATAAGAGAAGAGGGATGACTGAGAAGTCGTTTTTATCCACTTTATTGAAATATGATGACCATAATACTCCTTGTTAACACGATGATTAAGATTTCTATCTAAAAAAAATATTAAGAATATTTATTAATATTTCTCTGTCAAAGATTTGATTGAAAATATTATCGTGTAATACCAACATCACCTAGATACAAGGCCTGTGCACTGCTTGCCAAGAGTAGTCATAACACAAGCAAACTATTTGTCTTGAGTAGCGTTGTGCTGAGTTTGAGAATACGTACATGTTGCACACATTGTTTCAGTATGTTCTTAATGTTATTTATGTGATTCACAACAAATTTATTTTGACTTAAGATATTTAAAAACTATTTGTGAGAAATCATACCGTTATTGCAATCGGGTGATTCATGTTAGGCATTTTGTCGCCTGCCAGCAAAAATCTGCACAGAGAATCACATAAATAACATTAGGAACATTCTGAAATACAGTGTGCAACGTGTATGTATTCCCAGACTCAGGACGACGCTACATAAGACAAATATTTTGCTTGTGTTATGATACTTTTGGTAGGCAGTGCACAGGCCTTGTATCTAGGTGGCGTTGGTAATACTGACCTAAAGGGATGTGTTATTTTTAAAGAGGAGTAATACCAACCTAAATTCGAGTAATCCCCACACCCCAGTTTTTTGTTCATAAATTCGGAAAAGTATATGTGTGGATTACTCGAGTATATAGTTAATACTCAAGAAGGCAGCATTGCCTTTGGTGTTAATTGTAACAAAAATAAAAGTTCTAATTTGTAACAACTGTGGTGGACATGGACATTTTGTAAGAGAATGTAAGCGGTCAAAGAGGAAAGTACACTGTTCTGTATGCAAGAAAAACACTCACAAAGAGGAAGATTGCTACCTTAAAAATAAAATTCAAGTAGCAAAATAAAGATTTTATAATCCCTGTTCACTTTGCAAAAACACAAACCACAAAGAAGGCAATTGTTATTTTAAGAATCAAGATAATACAAAAATATTGTTTTCCCCTTAAAAGAAACTAAAGGTTGTGTAGTCGCTCAAGAGAAGAAGAAAAAAGGCATCAATGAAGAGAAGAAGGCACTACATTTATTGCATGAAGATAAGATTTCAGAAGCAGCCAATGAGGGAAAAAGTTTGATTTATGGTTGTTGATAGTGCATGCACAATACATATGTCTAGTGAAGATGACAAGTTAACATTTGCGAAAGGCTATAATAGTGTGAAAGTGGCCAAAGAAGGCGAGTCAATGAAAATAGCGGCAACAGCAAACTTTGTATGTGATAATTGTGTTCTTAATGATGTCTATGACTGAAAATAATGGTACTGTTGTGTTTAGTAAACATAATGTTCAAATCTACAAAGATAGCTCGTGTTGAAAGGATACAAAATAAGAAATGGATTGAATGAAGTGAACATTAATTCAGGAATGCATTCACCACTGACACAATCGGAAAAACAAGAATGGCATAAGAAGTTAAGTCATCCAGGCATAAGTTGTACTTCAAAGATAAAGAGAATGTTTGATGGAGTTCCTAAGAATTTGTGCTCAGCGGAAAAATTGTGTGAAGCTTGAGTGAGAGCTAAGCTAACGAGACAGCCATTTTCTTCTGTTAGAGGAAGAGCAGCAAGAACACTTGAAATAATACATACTAATGTCTGTGGAAAAATAGAACACCCAACACTTAATGGATACAGGTACTACGTGACGGTCATTGTATTTTGCTCATTTTTGTGTGAACCATTTATTAAGATATAAATCAAGAGGCTGCAAGATTCATAAGAAAATATGTGCTATAAAGTGAAAATCAGTTCAATCTCAAAATGTCAAAAATAAATGTAATAGAGGTTATTGCGATCCCCATTTAATGTGGGCTACCGTCATAAATATTAATTTAATTTGAAACTTATACACGAGTTCACTTTGAAGAATTTTTATTTCTATCACAGATTCATATTGTACAACAGCACCAGAACTACTAAACAGCCTCTCCATCCTCCTCGTGCTTCGTTCATCTCCCTTATATAGAGTTAATGACAATTCACATTGGCATAACAATGACTTGTAATTATTGATATACAATTAAATCTTTCAAAATACAGTAGTCTGATAAAAATGTACACTATAATTGGATAGAAACCGTAAGACGAAATAGTTTTATGTTACAAGAAATTAATAAATTACAGCATTATTTAACAATAGGATTGTATTAGATAATCGAACAATAGGATTGTATTAAATAATCAAACTTCTAGAACATACTATATTGTTACTTAAAATTTGTAAATAATGCTTATCAATCGCCAATGATTGCTTCATTAACTAGATGTACTGAAATTTGGTCAAACCATAAATACTAAGAATTTTATTGGAATTTAATAAAGGGAATAAAAGGAAAGGGATTCTTAGAAGTAGAAAAAATGTGGTTGATATAAGGTAGGAAGGAAGAAAACTGGTATTCTGAGCTGCACTATAGGAAAATGGTATCTTGAACTTCAGTAGACCGTGGCTAATGATGTTACATTAAAAGGTGCAGAATACAACGGTCATGAGTTTAATAGTTGGTGTGAAGAAAAAGTAATTGTGCTAGATTATAATATTCCTTACAGCTCTTAACTTAATGGGAAAGCAGAACGATTAAATTTGGCAATAATGAACAAGGCAAGAGCCATAATATTTAATAGCATACTGAAGAAAGTACTGTGGAGAGAGGCAGTACTCACAGATACAGGAGCCCAACTATAAATCAGAGTACCACACCTGCTGAAAAATGGTTTGGAAAAAGACCAGCTCTGTCAAGGCTTAAAATTTTTGGATCAAGAGTTTTTGCCAAAAATGTAGGCCACTTGAAGAAATTAGATGAAAGAAGTAAACCATGTGTTTTTGTTGGTGATGCTCCAAATGGTGAAACTGTTTAATGCCCAGAGAAGAAATATTGTGGTGTCAAGAGATGTTGACTTTGAACAGAAAGTGACAAAAGAAATTCTACAGAAGAATCTTATTATTGGTGAATTATCAACTGACTTTAACAAACAAGTAAATGATATTGAAGACCAAGAAACTAGAGAAGAAGTGCATGCAATGATGACACAAGATATTACAATCTTTGGGACTGAACGAATTTGAAGAAGCCTTTGAAACATGGCGCATATGAAACAGTATTACTTACATTTGAAAACTGTATTAATGGACCAGAGAAAGAAAAGTTAAAAGCAATAATAAATCACTTGAACAGATTGAAATATTGAAGTTGATAAATCCAGAAGAGGCAAAAGGCAAACAGATTTGAATTAGCAAATGGATCTTTAAGATGATGGTAGATAAGGCCAGACTGGTTGTCAGGGTTTGCCAACAAGAAGGGGGTTTGTTCATTAAGACGTTTGTTATGGCAGCAGAGAAAGTTTTTCATATAAGAGTATGTGATGTAAAAGCAGCATTTCTCTACGGGAAACTAGTTAGAGATTTTTATGAAGATACCTGAAGGGTACAAAGAAGCTGGACACATTTGTGTTTTATAGAAAGCTCTAAATGGACTTAAACAAGCTCCATCCAGATGGAATAAAACTGAAAGATTTCTTAAAATCACGATAATTAATTCAGCTGAAGTCAGGTCAGTGCATATTTAAATATTTAACTGAAGAAAGGTACATGGCTATACATGTTGATGATGGAATCATAATAGGAAAAGACTTGGAGAATGTGGTAATTATATGAAAGAAACTTAAGAAGAATTTGAAATGTCTGTGGTAGAAGATCTAGCCAGATGTCTGTATAGGGATACAAATAATGAAGACAGAGAATGGAATATTTCTTCAGCAAGAACAGTATGCCACGAAAATACTAGAAAAATTTAATATGGCTAACTGTAAGGCTATGAAGACCCCATTAGTTCCAGAGGGGAAGACAAGTGAAGAAAATAAAGTTGACGAACACATTAATTTTTCATATTGTGAAGCTGTTGGAACTCTTCTGTGTTTGTCATGTAAGACCAGATCAGATCTTGGATTTGCAGTTAATTATGAGAGCCACTTCACAGAAGACACTAAGAAAAGAAATAATCAAAATGTAAAAATAACTCTGAGAGACCTAAAAGATTCTAAAAATTATGGCCTTTTATACAAAGAGAGGAAAATGATGATGACACTATTCATATAAATGTGCACTGTGATGTTGATTATGCGCAGGATTTAACAGACAAAAAGTGTAAAAGTGCATACATTGTTCTTTATAATGGCTCTCCCATCAGCTAGTGTTCTATAAAACAAAGTGTGACTGCAACTTCATCAACAGAAGCAGAGTACATTTCAGCAGCAGAATGCACCAAAGAAATAAAGCACTTCAAGACTTTACTGCAAGAGTTATCCAGATGAAAATCGAAGATCACTCTTCATGCTATCTAAATGATTAAATCAGAGCAGTTAGTTGAAGTAAACATATAGATGTGAAATTTCACTATGTTAGTGAACAATATAGAGAAGGGTTGTTTAAGATCAAGTACAGTAACACAGATGAATAAATAGCAGACATATTGACCAAAGTTCTCCAAAGATTAAAGTTAGAGAAATTTAGAAATGCTACTATGAAACTTACTTGCATTAAAAAAAAACTTAAGTGATAACTGTTTACTGTTCTACTATATATATGAAACTTATGAGTTATATCTAAAAAGTAGATGAGGTTTACTTACCAGGCGAAGGAGCACCGGTTTGTGATAGTAACATAAATAAAACACACACACACACACACACACACACACACACACACTCACACGTGCGCGCCCGCGCCCATCTCTTACAACTTTATAAGGCCTGGACTATGGGAGCCATGTGTAGGACTCGGCAGCCCCTTCTGCACTTTAGGTCTTAGACCCCATCGTAAATGCTGGTGTTGCCTTGGCAATAGGAGCTTTTCGTAAGAGCCCAGTAATGAGCCTCCTCGTTGAGGCTGGGGTTCCCCCACTGCGGTTGTCAGCAACAGTTGTTGGCCTCGTATGGTGCTCGTGTCCACACCTCAGACCACCATCCGCATTGCAGGCTTCTCTTCCCAACTGCTGCACTCCCATCCCCTCAAAGACGGCCTCAGTCGGGTCACCTGATTGCAGTCCATGTCCATTCCCTTCTCTCCTCCCTTGAATCCCTTCCCTCCTACTTTCCACTACTCTTTCCATACACCTGCTTGGTGTATTCCTTGTCTGCAGCTAAGGTTGGACTTGTCCCGGGACTCGAAAGCCTCCACTTTCCCATTGGTTCTTCCTCGCCAGTTCCAGGAACTCCTTGACTCATTCCATGGCGCGGAGATCATCTATACCGATGGTTCCCTGGTAGATGGCCATGCTGGGTTCGCCTATCTCCATGGTGACCTTCTTGAACAGTGGTCTTTGCCAAGTGGGAGTGGAGTCTTCACTGCAGAGCTGGTCGCTATCTCTAGAGCTCTGGAACATCTCCATCTGGGGAGTCATCTGTAGCGACTCCCTGAGTGCTTTGCGAGTGCTCGACCAGTGTTTCAGCAAACTCCCTCTGGTGCAGAGTATCCAGGACACTGTTGTTGCTCTCAGTAGGTCTGGTCGCTCATTGTATGGACCCCAGGGCACATCGACATACCTGGTAATGAACGTGTGGAACAGTTGTCCAAGCAGGCCACCTCCTCGCGCCCTCTTGAAATTGGTCGTGTGGAAACGGACCTTAGGTGGATGCTACACCGAAAGGTGCGAGACGCCTGGGGCTTGGAATGGTCTGCACTGAGTGTGCCAAACAAGCTTCGCACAATCAAACCATCCACAGCCACATGGAAAACCTCACTGCGGCCCAATCGTCGAGACTCCATCGTGCTATGCCGCCTCCGTATCAGGCACACTTGGTTGACTCACGGCTATTTACTTCGCTGTGAGCCTCCATCCATGTGTCGCTGTGGTGGTGCCTTTACAGTAGTTCATCTCCTGATGGACTGTACTGTTTTAGCCCTCTTGCGGCAGTCTTTTAATCTTCCAACTGCCCTATCCTTAGTGCTAGGGGATGATGCCTCCACGACTGAGTCTGTGCTACGTTTTATCCTTGCAGCCAGTTTTTACAATTCCATTTAATGTAGGGTGATTTCTCCTGACTTTTAACCGTATTTTAATGTTTTATGTCTTCTGCCTAGCAGACATTCGTGTGTGCTGTGACATTCGTGACTGGCTCCTCCATTATTATCTCACTGACAAGCCAGCCACAGATTCTCATTGCCAAATTTCAGCATGATTGACTACATTGTCTTATTTTATATATCTGTGCTGTTGGTTTCTCTATTAGTGCTGTTGGTGAAAGTTCATCGTTGACATGTACTCCTCTTGAGTATTCAAACTATGTCTCAAGGTCCATACGGCTATTGTTTCAAATTAAATGGACATTCTTTGTTAGGAACAGGGGACTGATGACCAAGTAGTTTAGTCCCCGCTAAACAACAACAACAACAACAACAACAACAACACAGTCTGACTCAAGGCCAGTGGAAGGAATGGGAGGGAAGAGGGAGAAGGAGCAGGGGGGGGGTGACCTTCCGTTGAACATCTCCGTGGTCTGTAGTCATAGCAACACACAATAATTTCTCCAGTGTGTCATCTGTGCGTGTATGTCTTGGTATATTCCTGAATAAAGTTTAAACATAAAAATAATAATAAATTACAAAATTCACTTCACCTGGTGTTCCTCAACCCACTCTGCTACATTTGTGGATGTTGTCATTGTGCACAACCTCATTGATGGATGACTCCATCCACACTTCTGCTGATATTAAACCTACCAACCATCAACAGTTCCTACAACATCTCCCTGCCTTACAGCCTGGCTACCTGTCAACTGCATATCTGCAGTGACAAGAATTCTCTTTCTCAATATGCTGAAGGTCTCACAAAGGCCCTCACAGACAACTATCCCACAGACCTAGTTCACAAACAGCTCACCCGTGCCATATCCCCATACATTTCAAATCCTACCTCTACCACCAGTAACCCTTCTCAAAAGAGATCTTCCCTCGTCTACCCTGGACTCTAAAAAAACTAAATTGCAAACTTCACCAAGGTTTTGAGTTTCTGTCCTCATGCCCAGAAATGAGACATCCTGCCGAACATCCTTCCCACCTTTCCTGAAGTGGTGTTCAGCCACATTCTCACTCTCAATAACATCCTAGTCCGTCCCTAAGCCACCGCAAAACCCAGCCCACTGCAAGACCTGTCCAAGTGAGAGCAGCCATGTTGTTTACCGTCTGTGCTGCAATAAATTCGCACGAAATTTGGCACGAACACTGACCAACTGTCCATTAAGATGAATGGCCACCAACAAACTGAGGCCATAAATGAAGTGGACCACTCTGTGGCACAGCATGCTGTGGAGCATGTGCTTGATTGCACTGGCTGCTTCACAAGCTGTGTCATATGGGTCAGTGGGTCATCCCACCCATCACAGCTGTTCTAAACTGCACAGATGGGAGTTATCCCCAAATTTATTCAGGTGTCAACCTACAACTACTTCCCTTTTTCTAGACCCAAAAGTTGCTACCCCTCCATACTAAACCTCTCCTATTTTGAGTTGTGTGTGTGTGTGTGTGTGTGTGTGTGTGTGTGTGTGTGTGTGTGTGTGTGTGTGTGTGTGTAAGGGGGGGGGGGGGGGGGGCAGGCGCACATGTGCAAAGTGGTATCTCATTCCTTCCACCTGAAATGTACTTACTCTCTTGCAACACTTCAGACACCATCACACGATAGACAAGTTTACACAACATGAAGCTATGTAAGCTAAAAGTACCATGAAATGCCACTGTACTGTCAAAACACCTTTCTAGGATTTTAATTTGATCGTGTCATGTGTCTAAGGTATCTATTTCTAACTTCATCTCAGAAGATTTTTTTTCAATAGGGAAATGTTCCTGAAATAATGTTCTCTGAATCAGTTTAGACTGCACATTAAATGTGTAGTGATATATGAAAAAGGCCACTACACTGAATTAGAAAATAAATACCTGGTGTAACAAATAATGGAAAATCAGATAAAGGGAATTTAGGCCTACAGCAGGTATTACTGTTAATCAAGTATTTGGATGCAATGAAAAATATGGCAGTAAATCTGATGAAATGAATAATGTACACAACTCAAAGGCTCATTTACCTGACTGATAAAGATTGAGACTCACTACTGTGATAAATGTTGATTGCTAATAAGATCAGAAAATACATGTTACAACACTCTTGAACATAATAAAGTTGATATACAAGTAGTAAATCTACTACTTTAAACATTAAAAAATCTTTTCTGGATAGTTTTGTAAAGAAATCTGAGAGTAACTGTACTACCATCTGACTATTCTTATCCAAAGCAAATGTCTGTAATTTATACTTCTATAGAATGCTAATGGTTTTGAATATTAACTGACAGAACTTACTTTTAGTACCATTGTCATACTACTATAAACTGTCAAGTGGCACAATAACGTTATATTAAACAAATAACCTTGCAAATCTTTTACATATCTGAGCACACCAAAAGATACTACCATTTGATTACTTTCTTTAACCTACCTTACCTTGTAGCCTCTTTATTAGGCACAGAACAGCACTTTTTCAAACATTTGATTTTAAGTAATATCTTTTAGTTAATTCTCTACTGAATATGGAATGCAAAAAAACATAAAAATAGTTACTGTTTTAGTAATATTAAAACAGCTGAAACTAGCTGCACTTTTGATGCTGTATCACTTAATAGAACTACAAAATGTGATTTCAGTAAAGATTAACTCTTTGATTATATAATGGCAGCATATATTGATTATATGAACACTATTTAAACAACTTGATTTATCGCTATACTAACTGCATTTAGTTCTAGAACTGTTTTAATCAACTTTAAATTTCTGGAATTTTTACTCCTTTACCACAATAATACTGTTTCTTGGGATTCTCAGAAATTTCATCCCTATGAAAGGACCCTACTTGGTAAAATGACTTGGAAAAATAGTGGTTGTACAATATTTTCCAGTTAAGTCATGTTATACAACTTCCAACAGCACAGCTGGTTCATGCAAAATTACAATAGAAAAATACATTACTTGCATTACCATAGGTGGCACTGTGGCAACGTAAATCTTCCAAAATCTTTCTTGTAATTGATATGGCCGAAAGCTCATTTACCCTCTTTGTGACGAAGGTAGTATTGCCTAGTGAGCTCACATAACAAAGCCACTTTACTTGAATCACCATAAATAACCATCCAAGGCAATATATCCACCCAACATTGGTAGCTGCCTGCTTCAGTAGCTGTGTATGTTCTCAGACTTTCACGATGACTAACTCACTGTCACTAGTACTAAACTCGCTTGCCCACACACTTCCAGAAATTTCTCCTGCCAAATTGCCACCTTTCTGTTACTGGGTACTGCACTCTTTCACACACAATTCTGAATTTGCCCTTACATGAACCACCACACACTATTACATAATGTAAGCAAAACAGATTTCAAAATAAGTTTTGCATTTCTGAATATTAATTACACATCGTTATAAAATTCTAACAGACACCTGCATACTAATGTGACAAAGATTATCTATACTAACATCATATTACATTTAATACAGGTAAATCGATATACACAAGACATGAATGTAAATAATTAATTAATGAGTAAAATGATACTAATTATTAGGATAGAACGGAAAGGAAGAGGCTGTAGTGCTACACTCAAAGGCCATGTGTATCCACCCCACCACCTTGCTACCCCCCCCCCCCCCCCGCCCCTACCCCCCGTGTGAGTGAGCACTTCTGTGTAAAAAAAAAAAATATCCTTCTGTCTTAAGTGTTTAGTATGCAGTCTTTTGAGGTATTTTGGGCTGCGGGGATTCAAATTGAATTGTGGTGCAAAGTTATGGTTTTTCATTGCAGCTCTTCTTCCTCATTTCCATAGCTGCCAACTATCATGCATCGCCCATAACTGTTACAAATTTATTGTTGTAATTACGGAGTTTTCGGAACTTGTCATTTATGTTATTTTTACCATTTTACGCTCTGATGATTTATAAAAAATTGAAGAGGTACTGAAAGTATGTTGCAAAGCTGTAGGAAACTTTACCAATAGCATATTTGTTGGAACATGTCCTGCTTATTTACCCCCTTTCTACACTACCAAACACACATTCACCTGCCAAGAGTTAACGTAAATTCTTTGGTATACAATGAGTACATGTTCTTACTTAACTGTAAGCTTAACAGTCCACGATTTTTACCACCCAGCAGAAGTTCGCCAATTCTATTTCTGAAGAGAGAAGCTTTCACTGCAATTTTTCTTAACATGTACTTGATTTATGTAACATTCTTGAACAGAAGGAAGTAAATATGATGAAATTTTGGCAGTTTGTGACATTGTGATAAATGATTCTTGCTTTAAAATCCATAACCACTTTGTATATAGTGTTGACTGCTATAGATACATAGCAAGAAACAGGTATATTGTAATTTTAAAAATGCAATGATTTAGAAGTGTTTTTTGCTTTTACTGTTAACATTCCGTAAAGAAAAAGATTTCAAAATTACTAGAATGTTTCTAAGCCACACTCTTTTTACAATTTTTTTTAGGTTTTCCATCCAACCTGAGTAATTTTTATTCATGGGAAATATATATGAATTCATGTGTCAGATATACAGCATTTAATGCTCTGCATTAGGTTTATAATCTTAAAAATTTTCTTGGTGAGAAGCCCATCCCCCCCTGCTTGACACACAATTTTACATCGATGGGCATCAATAGTCCAGTGAACCTGTTCCATGGCCATCGACATTGTACGCTGCTTCATCTCCTCTGACCCGGCCAGGAATATCAATCTGTGTCACCATTACCCTGGCAGTCTAGGCATGTGGGTTTGGTTACTACCTAAAATGGAGACACTCCATCATCTCCAGGTGCTGCAGCTGATATCACTGCAACGTCACAATGACCAGCTGCCTTTACTGCTCGACTCGCAGGTCATGAGCTGCAGATGGGCCTCTGCCACTACCTGCAATGTGTGGCTACCACCTGCGGCAGCACCGTGCACCTCCCTAGTGGTACTGATACCGGTCTGACACAGTCGCTTCCACATCGGAGCCAATAATGCCCTCTATACAGCCATTAATAGGGACACAGTCACAAAGATGCTGCCCGTGCCCTGAGTACTCCGAGCCTTACACTCGTGTGTCTATCCGTCGTGTCAAGCAGAGGCCAACAGAGGATACGTCTGTAGGCTTCTCACACATCAGAGATTTCCCCAAGGCAAGAGGAATGCGGTAATGAGCACAGTATATGTTTAAAGCAGCATGCATATGTTGGGCGAGGCATCAGTAATGCCACTGGCTAGGGAACTAAATACATAGTGCCGAGGTGTTTTCATGCCCGGTGTGTGTTCTTATGCTAGATGTGTCTGTGTTACTTCCCAAGAATAAAAGTGTTGATAACATTAATGGTTGCGTTGCTCTGCCATCCTCATTGAGTAAGCACTGAAGGCAGTGTCAGTGTAGACTGAAATTGATAACACTGTGTAAAAATAAAAATAATTGCTTACAGTGACTGTTATTACATACTTTGAAACTAAATATTTTTTGGTATTCTTTGTAGTGATTGCACTGATTAGTGCATTTTTTAAGAACACAACTTGGTATTTTTATTATATTTGGACCAAGACCCATATACCTAGTTGTCATCTGAGTGAACCAGAGAATTACACAAGTTAGTGTGTTGCTTAGGTTGAAATTAGGTCTGGGTTTTCACATTTAGATTACCTATGAATCCCCCCCCCCCCCACCTACCCCACCAACCCACATCCTTGTTTTTTAATGTATATCTGGAAATAATCTTAATTTAATTCATTAATGCCCAGAAATTTTAATACTGACCTTAAATGTTGTCTTCATTTCAGATCACTCCAAAGTGTAGAACTTGCCAAATTAAGCAGTGAATTACAAGAAAAAACTTCACTTCTAGAAAAGTTAAATCTAGAAATAATT
Source organism: Locusta migratoria (assembly GCA_026315105.1). Lineage (NCBI taxonomy): Eukaryota > Metazoa > Arthropoda > Insecta > Orthoptera > Acrididae > Locusta > Locusta migratoria. The sequence goes on along the minus strand of CM048747.1, from coordinate 563,875,608 downwards.
AATTATAAGACTGATGTTAGTAGACTGAAAGACGAGTTAGAACATCAAAGAAGTAAAAATGATGTAAGTATGCCACATCTAATTATTATAAAAATACTTGCATGACATGATCATCAGTGTTTAGCTGACACTTTTTGTTCTTGATGGGCACTAGCATTAAAATTTATTTTGTTGAATATCTACTGTTATGTTCATGGAATGGTTTAGCAAATTGAGTGGTCTTTAGAAGCTATGTTGTAAAAGCTAACATCTAAAAAAAAAAAAAAAAAAAAAAAAAGAAACCCTACAGCTGTATTTACCCTCCTTGAAATCTAGTCCAATAAGAAAATTTTACTGTTACCTGTCTAGATAGAAGCCTCCAGGTTTACATGTAGCTGAAGGGTGGTTGTTACTTCACCCATTATAATCTCTGAAGCAATATCCATTAGTTTCACAAAATATGTTTTATTAGCAATAGCAATAGGCAAATTGCTAAACAGTAGTGAATGGTGGTAACTGTAAAGATATTAGCATACAAGCCAATATCAATAAGCATTATTAAGATTTGTACATCAGTTTCATTGGTATTCTTATAGATCATAAGTCATTACATGAATCCTATCAAGTATGCACCATGCACATTATATTACTTCACTTAAATGACACAGCTTGCAGAATGTTGTTACTTGTTAAATAACTTTTCGGCTCAAGAAGGAAGTGTCACACCATACTCCAAACCTTGGCACAAAATGAAAATTTTAAATTATTTATTATTAATTGATGATGATTTGGGGATGAGGTAATAATAACTTAACACAGCTGTTTTGGAATCTTGCACTCGGGATCCGACATTTCTTCACAGAGAGCAATACAGATGGAGGATAGAAAAATAACTTGTTCTCTCTCTCTCTCTCTCTCTCTCTCTCTCTCTCTCTCTCTCTCTCTCTCTTATTTACGTCACCTACTTTTTATTTTTCTTTCTTAGTTTGTCTGAATGTTCTCATTTTTCTTAATGTCGGAAAGTTGTTAATCTCTTTTGTGCTCTACTGTCTTACTTTGCCCAGGTCTATTTTTTTACCTGTACGGTTTGTAGCCACCTTCATAACTTTTACTCAGTATGTACGAAGAAGCAGTTTCATTTGATGAAATTTATTCAATTGGGTGCAATGCAGGGATACAGGATTTTTCATCATTAGAAGATGAAAATAAATCACTGAAACTGTACATACACATGTCTTTGAAGATGACATAGGTGGTTTGCCATTCTTTTGCTGAAGGAATCACCTTGATGTTTGTGGGAAATGAAATTGCTGGGAATCCTAGATTGGAATGACACAGACCCAATTCTAAACAGGAGGCCAGTGTCTTTAACAGCTGTATTGCCTCATTTAATTATTTATTATTGTGTAGTGTTCTTCAGTTTCTACACTCAATATACGGTGGACAACTTACATTATAAAACCAGTATAAGGTCCTGGAAAAGACCAAGAAAATTGGGAAATTCAGAATCCATATTAAGCAAAATCATGTCTTTGGGCTCATCTCATTTTTGTATGTACTGCACTGTTTACTGTGCAATGACACAAGTGTTCTGCTGAATTCTCTGATATATGTAAAGATACTGTCTTCAATTGTGCTGCTAATAGTACTGTAGTACTAAATTGTCATGCCTGATACTGCATGCCATTCTAAGAAAATGGTAGTCTTTAATGCCTCTAAGTGTGACGTCCACTGATTTGAAATTTTTGCAGCTGCTTTCAGAGATACATGCATATACTTCCTATAAATATTTTTGCTTATAATGGTAGTAGTTACAAAGTAACAAAATAAAAAGGTCATGACAAATGAGATACAACAAAACAATAGGAACAGTGTAAACTTATTATGTTCTTCACTTTATGGAGCTTGTCAGTGAGAGAAAGTATTGTAAACATTTGTTCTATGTGAAGTTTATTGGACGTCACTACTTTATTATTTTTTACAATATAGAAATGAGGACAGTTTACAATTCATCACAAAGGTGTGACAACGAGCTGCAACAGGCACATAAAAAAGACACACACATAGAACACTTTTTTCGGCCATGGCCTTCTTCAGGTACATAAAAATCCCAACAACCATGACGCAACCTTCCTATCCCCTGTTCCCTCTCCTATTTTCACATGGTAGAGTGTGATTCGAAGTACGGCAAAAACACACACACACACACACACACACACACACACACACAAACAAACAAAACCTATTTTATAAGATTTAAGATTCATATTTATGTACCCTGAAATAGCTCATTTATAATTGTACAAAAATCTACAACCCTTGCATATTACATAGCAATCCTTCTCACTTTCTTTAGACTCGAATTTCTGTTGCCTAAGTGCCAATGATGATGTTTTGGGAAACTTCCTGGCAGATTAAAATTGTGTGCTGGAACCAGGACTTGAACCTGGGACCTTTGCCTTTCGAGGGAAAGCGCTTTACCGACTGAGATATCCCGACACGACTTACCCAGGTTTGAGTCCCGGTTCCAGCACACAATTTTAATCTTCCAGGAAGTTTCATATCAGTGCACACTGCAGAGAGAAAGTTTCAATCTATGATGTTTTGTTCTTGTAGATGCACAATCCACCAGCTTATACTGTGCTGCATTTTAACTGCAAAATAAGATGAAAACTAGGAACCTCTATGTACTTGTCATTCTTAAACCATGTCTCCATTAATGGCATGATCCTACCCTTAAGTGTCAGAAAAGCGGTCAATAAGTCTTCACTATGAGCGTTCGGATTTGTGTATTAAACATATACAAGAGTGAAGTTCGACAAATGTCAACAGAAGAAGTTAAACTAAACGAGTTGTCTTAAAAACACCTTATTGAACAATGTTGGTAGTGTGAGTCTGGGTTTATGTTCGTGTGATCGATGTCCCTTCTGTCATCTTTTTTGCTCACTCACATTTTTCACTGACCCGCCATACCATTGATATCTCCATATCAAAAAACTCCAGGATATCATGTGACACATCACAAACATGCTGCTATGCACTTTGCAATCCCTGCAGATTTTTTCAGACTGGCTCGATGCCCGTAAACAGGCAACTATGCCCCCATGCACAGTTTCCCCTAAGTCTGTGTCAAAAATGTAAGTCGGCATTTCTCTCTCTCTCTCTCTCTCTCTCTCTCTCTCTCTCTCTCTCTCTCTCTCTCTCTCTCTCTCTCTCTCTCTTATATATATATGAAAGGTATAGAAGGAAATTTCCTGGTGGGATAAACAAATATAAAAGATAGAAAACGGATGACTTACCCAAAAGGACCGGCTCATCAATAGACACAAATAAAAATAAAAATCACACTCAAAACACACTTACTAGCTTTCGCCACCACTGGCAGATTCTTCAGGAAAAAGAGGAAAAAAAGGGGAGGAGAAAGGGAAGGATATGGGTTTTAAGGAAGTGGAAAAGGAGTCATTCCAATCCCAGGAGTGGAAGGACTTACCTTAGGGGACAAAAAGGAAGGTAGACAAATACACACACACACACACACACACACACACACACACACACACACACACTCACACATATCCAAACACAAACACACCTAGGCAGACATTTGTAAAAAGCAAAGAGGTAGGACAGAGATACCACTTCAGGCAGAGGCTTTTTGTCTCCTAAGGTAAGTCCTTCCACTCCTGGGATTGGAATGACTCCTTTTCCACTTCCTTAAAACCCATATCCTTCCCTTTCTCCTCCCCCTTTTTTTCCTCTTTTTCCTGAAGAAGCTGCCAGTGGTGGCAAAAGCTAGTAAGTGTGTTTTGAGTGTGATTTTTATTTTTATTTGTGTCTATCGACGAGCCGGTCCTTTTGAGTAAGTCATCCGTTTTCTAAGTAGTAAAAATTCCTAACAGGAAAAATACACGTAAAAAAATAGATAAAGTCCACTTACCAGGTGAAGGAGCACAGGCAGTGATAGCAACCCCACACACACACACACACACACACACACACACACACACACACACACACACATTTACACAGACACACGTACACTTATGCAGACATACTGTAGAACTGTAGAAAGCAAAGAAGTTAGAAGTTATATTATATAATAATGGAAAGTCCAGTTTGGAATAAATAATATAGTGAGGACAGTTTACTACTCATCGCAAAGACGTGGCGACGAGCTGCGACAGGCACATACAAAAGACACACACATACAACACATTCAGCTATCGGCCATGGCCTTCTTCGGAAATAGAGCACTCACGCAATCACACAGGCACACAACACAGTCATACAACCATCACCTCCGACTGCCACACTTCGAATCACGCTCTGCAGCGAATCGGGGACGGGAGGGGAGGGGATAGAAAGGTTACGTCACGGTGGTGGGGATGGGTTAGATGGGAATAACGAGATGCAGCTTAGGAATGGAGTGGGGAGGCAGGTGAGGGGAGAAAATAAAATAAAATAAAATAAATAATTCATGTACACTGCAAGTGCACAAGACCACACACACACACACACACACACACCACACACATACATATACACACACACACACAATCACACATTCACACACCACTCAAATCAGGCGAGGTTTGGGATGCAGAGGTAGGAACTGTAAGGTATGGAAAAAAAAATTATATATATATATATATATATATATATATATATATATATATATATGGGGAAGTTATCGTAGGTTGAGGCCTGGTTGATTTCGGGATCGGAGAATGTATTGTAGGAATAACTCCCATCTGTGCAGTTCAGAAAAGCTGGTGGTGGATGGGAGGATCCAGATGGCCCGGGTTGTGAAGCAGCCATTGAAATCAAGCATGTGCTCCGCTGCATGCTGTGCCACAGGGTGGTCCACCTTGTTTTTGGCCACAGTTTGGCGGTGGCCATTCATCCTAATGGACAGCTGGTTGGTGGTCATGCCAATATAGAAAGCTGTACAGTGCTTGCAGCACAGTTGGTAAATTACGTGGCTGCTTTCACAAGTGGCCCGGCCTCTGATAGGGTAGGATAAGCCTGTGACAGGACTGGAATAGGAAGTGCTGGGTGGGTGGATTGGACAGGTCTTGCAGCGGGGTCTTCCACAAGGATATGATCCCTGTGGCAGTGAGCTGGGTTTGGTTAGAAGTTAGGCAGAGATGCCACTTGAGGCAGAGGCTCTGTCCAGAGAAACGAGGCAAAGATGTTAAGATGGTGGGAGGGAATTCGAATTTAGCGGAGGTTAAGACCAGGTGGGCTACGTGAAGAGAGAATATGCTGAAGGACTAGTTCCCATCTCCGGAGTTCTGAAGGATTGGTGTCGGTGGGAAGTATCCAGATAACCCGGACGGTGTAACACTGTGCCAAGATGTGCTGGTCGTGCCCCAAGACCTGTTTAGCCACAGGGTGACCCTCATTACCAACAAACACTGTCTGCCTGTGACCATTCATGCAAATGGACAGTTTGTTGCTGGTCATCCTCACATAGAACGCTTCACAGTGCAGGCATGTAAGTTGGTAAATCACGTGGTTGCTGTCGCAAGTGGCTCTGCCCTTGATTGTGTACACCCTCCGGGTTACGGGACTGGAGTAAGTGGTAGTAGAAGGGTGCATAGGGCTGGTTTTACAACGGGGGCGGTTACAAGGGTAGGAGCCAGAAGGTAGGGAAGGTGATTTGGGGATTTCATAGGGATGGACTAGGAGATTATGGGGGTTAGGTGGGCAGTGGAAAGACACTCTCGGAGGTGTGGGGAGGATGTCATGAAGGATGGATCTCATTTCGGGGCAGCATTTTAGGAAGTCGTATCCTTGCTGGAGAGCCACATTCAGAGTCCGCTCCAGTCCCGGAAAGTATCCGGTGACAAGAGGGGCACTTCTGGGGTTCTGTTGAAGGTTCTGAATTTGGGGGAATGAGGAGGTTGCTCTGGCAATTTGCTTCTGTACCAGATTAGGAGGATAGCTGTGGGATGTGAAGGCTGTTATCAGGTTATTGGTGTATTGGTTCAGGGATTCAGATCTGGAGCAGACTCGTACGAAGACCTAGGCTGTATGGAAGGGAACGTTTGATGTGGAATGGATGGCAGCTGTCATAATGCAGTTACTGTTGTTTATTGGTAGGTTTGATGTGGACTGATGTGTGTAGTTGGCCGTTGGGTAGATGGAGGTCGACATCGAGGAAAGTGGCATGGGATTTGGAATAGGACCAGGTGAATTTGATGGGACCAAAGGAGTTGAGGTTGGAGAGGAAATTCTCGAGTTCTTCTTCACTGTGAGTCCAGATCATGAAGATGTCATCAATGAATCTATACCAAACTTTGGGTTGACAGGCTTGGGTGTCCAGGAAGGCTTCCTCTAAGCGTCCCATAAATAAGTTTGCGTACGAGGGGGTCGTCCTGGTCCCCATGGCTGTTCCCTTCAGTTATTGGTATGTCTGGCCCTCAAAAGTGAAGAAGTTGTGGGTTAGGATGAAGCTGGCTAGGGTATTAAGGAAAGAGGTTTTAGGTAGGAAGTGGGTGGTCAGTGTGAAAGGAAATATTCCATCGCAGTGAGGCCCTGGGCATGTGGGATATTTGTGTATAAGGAGGTGGCATCAATGGTGCAAGGATGGTTTCAGGAGGTAACAGGCTGGGTAAGGATTTCAGGCAATGTAGGAAGTGGTTGGTGTCTTTGATGAAGGATGGGAGACTGCACATGATGGGTTGAAGGTGTTGGTCTATGTAGGCAGAGATTCATTCTGTTGGGGCTTGGTAACCGGCCACAATTGGGCGGCTGGGATGATTGGGTATGTGAATCTTCGGAAGTAGGTAGACGTTGGGTGTGCGGGGTGTCGGTGGAGTCATGAGTTTAATGGAGTCAGGTGAAAGGTTTTGTAGGGGGCCTAAGGTTTTGAGGATTCCTTGAAGCTCTGCCTGGACATCAGGAATGGGATCGCCTTGAAAAACATTATATGTGATATTATCTGAAAACTGACGCACTACCTCTGCCACATACTCCCGCCGATCAAGTACCACTGTTGTGGAGCCCTTGTCGGCAGGGAGAATGACGATGGAATGATCAGCCTTCAGATCACGGATAGCTCGGGATTCAGCTGCGGTAATGTTGGGAGTAGGATTAAGGTTTCTCAGGAGAGACTGGGAGGCAAGGTTGGAAGTAAGGAATTCCTGGAAGGTTTGAAGAGGGTGATTTTGAGGAAGAGGAGGTAGGTCTCGCTGTGACGGAGGACGGAACTGTTTCAGGCAGGGTTCGATTTGAATGATGTCTTGGGGAGCTGGATCATTAGGAGGAGGATTATTTTTCTTCATGGCAAAGTGATATCTCCAGCAAAGACTGCGAGTATAGCATAGTAAATCTTTCACAAGGGCTGTTTGGTTGAATTTGGGAGTAGGGCCTTTGGATAGGACAGAGGATTCAGATTGGGAGAGAGGTTTAGAGGAGAGTTTGACAACTGAATTGGGATGTTGTGGTTCCGGATTGTGTGGATTGTAATTTTGAGGTTTGGGGGGGAGAGGAGTTGGGAGTGGGAGATTGAGTAGATGGGAGAGACTGGGTTTGTGTGCAATCAGAGGAGGTTGAGGTTTACTGGAGAGGTTGTTGAGGGAGAGAGTATTGCCTTTCCGGAGGTGGGTGACCAGGAGATGGGATAGTATTTTGAGGTGCTGGATGGCATGCTGTTCTAATTTGCGTTTGGTCTGAAGGAGGTGTAGATGTAGGTGTAGATGTAGGAGAGGAAAGGTTGAGGATTTTGATTAGTGATAGGAGTTGACAGGTGTGTTCATTGGCGGAGTTGATGTGTAGGTTAAGGATTAGGCGGGTGAGGGCTATGGATTCTTCAGTTTGGAATTGGTATAGGGTGGGATGAAAGGATGGGTTACAGCCAGAGACGGGAACTTTTAGTGTGAGGCCCTTGAAAGTGTTTCCAAATGTCAGACAAACCTGCATAAAACGAATGTGGGAGCGTAATCTGACTAGGGAAAAAGCATGTTTACGGAGGGAATGTAAATAAAACTGGATGGGGTTGTTGTAGAGATGTTGTAAGGGAGGCATAATATATGGATGAAAGAAAAGTGAGAAATATGGGCTATATAACAGGCTGCAATGAACAATAAAATAATAAAATATATAAAATTTTTAAAAAATGAATGTGAAAAGTAATTCAGGTAAGCAAAAAGAAAGGAAATAGAAAAAGTCGTTAAAATTCATTGTTGATACTGTGGTGTGTGTTTGTGTGCTTTATATTATAGAGGAAAAATTCCTAACAGGAAAAAAATACGTAAAAAATAGATGAAGTCCACTTAACAGGCGAAGGAGCACAGGCAGTGATAGCAACAAATACACACACACACACACACACACACACACACACACACACACACACACACACACACACACACACACAAATGCTAGCTTTCGCAGCCTAGGTGCTTCGTCAGGCAGAAGGGAAGGCGAGGGAAAAGGAAATGATGAGGGTTTTAAGGGAGTGGGTAAGGAGTCATTCCAATCCCGGGACAGGAAAGACTTACCTTGGGGGGGGGGGGGGGGAAGGAGGGTAAACAAATACACACACACACATACATTTTCACAGATGCAAGTACACTTAGGCAGACATACTGTAGAAAGCAGAGCATCGTAACCCACAACTTTTTCACTTTTGAGAGCCAGACATACCAACAACTAAAGGTAACAGCTATGCGAACCAGGATGGCTCCCTCGTATGCCAACTTATTTATAGGATGCTTAGAGGAAGCCTTCTTGGATACTCAAGCCTGTCGACTCAGTTTGGTACAGATTGACCAGCAACAAACGGTCCATTCGCATGAACTGACACAGGCAGCAGTGTTTGTTGGTAATGAGGATCACCCTGTGGCTAAACACGCCTTGGTGCGTGCACATCTTGGCACATTGTTACGCCGTCTGGGTTACATGGATACTTCCCACGGCCACCAGCCATTAAGAACTCTGGAGATGGGAACTTGCCCATGAGCATATTCTCTCTTCCCATTGCCCTTCTGGTCTCAGCCTCCGTTAATTTAAATTCCTGCTCACCATTCAACAAAATCTTTGACTCTTATCTCTGGACAGCACCTCTGCCTAGACTGGTATCTCTGTCCAACTTCTTTGCTTTTTGCATATATCTGCCTTGGTGTGTGTCCTTCCCCAAAGGTAAGTCCTTCCTCTCCCGGGGTTATAATGACTCCACTCCCCTCCCATAAAACCAGCATACTTTGCTTTTTCTCTCTACTTCCTTGCTCTTTCTCTGAAGAAGCAACCTAGGGTTGAGAAAGCTAAGCATTCTGTGTTTGTATGTGTTTTAATTTTTTGTCAAAATTATGAATGTTCTTGCATTTTTTCATTTGACTTACCCAAAGCTCAGCCTTGTTGATAGATACAAAAACACAAATACAAATACACACAAACATTCAAGCTTTCGCAACCGTTGATCGCTCGAACATGAAATGAGGAAGGAAGGAGGGGTGGAAAAGGAAAGGATGTGGGTTTTAAGGGAGTGGATGGGAGTCATTCCAATCTTGGGAGTGGAAGGAATTGCCTTAGGGGAAAGAAGGAAAGGTAAACACACACACACACACACACACACACTTGTTTACCTTTCCTTTTCCCCCTCTTAAAGTAATTCCTTCCACTCCTGGGATTGGAATGACTCCTTTTCCACACCCATAAAACCTGTATGCTTCCCTTTCTCCCCTCCTTCCTTCCTCCATCTGTTCCTGAAGAAGTGACCATCAGTTGTGAAAGCTTGAATGTTTGTGTGTGTTGTCATTTGTTTTGTGTGCCTATCGGCGACCCTGTGCTTTGGGTAAGTCAAACAAACTTTATTTATATGTATATTATAGACAAAAAATTCCTAGCAGGAAATATATATATATATATAGACGAAGATTACTCACCAGGTGAAGGAGCACAGGTGGTGATAGTAGCACAAATCACACACACACACACACACACACACACACACACACACACAAGCTTTCACAACCAAGTTGCTTCTTTAGGCAGAAGGGAATGAGAGGGAAAAGGAAATGATGAGGGTCTTAAGGAAAGGGGTAAGGAGCCATTCCAATCCTGGGAGAGGAAAGACTTACCTGGGGGGGGGGGGGAGGAATGTAAACAAATATACACACACACACACACACACACACACACACACACACACACACACACACACACATTTACACAGATGCAAACACACCTAGGCAGACATACTGTAGAAAGCAAAGAAAATGGACAGAGATACCACTTGAGGCAGAGGCTCTGTCCAGAGAACCAAGGCAAAGATGTTAAAGGTGGTGGGAGGGAATTTAAGTTTAGCGGAGGTTGAGACCATGTGGGCAAAGGGAAGGGAGAATATGCTGAAGGGCTAGTTCCCATCTCCAGAGTTCTGAAGGATTGGTGTCGGTGGGAAGTATCCAGATAACCCGGATGGTGTAACACTGTGCCAAGATGTGCTGGCTGTGCACCAAGGCGTGTTTAGTCACAGGGTAATCCTCATTACCAACAAACACTGTCTGCCTCTGACCATTCATGCGAATGTACAGTTTGTTGCTGGTCATTCCCACTCAGAATGCTGCACAGTGCAAGCATGTCAGTTGGTTAATCACATGGGTACTATCACAAGTGGCTCTGCCTTTGATCATGTACACCTTCTTGGTTACGGGACTGGAGTAAGTTGTGGTGGAAGGGTGCATAGGGCGGGTTTTACAACAGGGGCGGTTACAAGGGTAGGAGCCAGAAGGTAGGGAAGGTGGTTTGCGGATTTCATAGGGATGGACTAGGAGGTTACGGAGGTTAGGTGGGCGGGGGAAAGACACTCTCGGTGGAGTGGTAAGGATGTCATGGACGGACGGATCTCATATATATTTTTATACATATTTTTATTTTTTATTTGTCCTTGCAGCCTGTTTTATAGCCCATATTTCGCACTTCTCCTTCATCCATAGATTATGCCTCCCTCACAACATCCCTACAACAACCCCATCTAGTTTTATGTACATTCCCTCCGTAAAAACACCTAACCTTCAGAAAAGTGAGGGAAAGGAAATGATGGGGGTTTTAAGGGAGGGGGTAAGCAGCCATTCCAATCCCGGGAGAGGGAGGACTTAAATTGGGGGAATAAAAGGAAGGTAAACACACACACACACACACACACACACACACACACACACACACACACTCTTTACACATACGCAAACACACCTAGGCAGACATACTGTAGAAAACAAAGAAGTTAAGGAGTTAGACAGAGATGCCACTTGAAGCTGAGTGAGTAATCTTTATATATATATTAGAGAGAGAGAGAGAGAGAGAGAGAGAGAGAGAGAGAGAGAGAGAGAGAGAGAGAGAGAGATTGTGAAATTTCTATTGTAAGTTGGTGTAGTATTTGGTGTGGTGTGTAAACAAAATCATCTATTATATTGGCACTAGTGTTTTTCTTATTTTACTTCTCAAACACAGGTTTTTGCATGACAAGTGGTATTAGATAAACACAACTTTAAAACTATTTAGATTTTTCAATATTTTTTCTTGTTGCATGCTTTGCTACTAACTTCATAGGTATAACTGAAGGAGAATCCATAGTAGGTACTCAGTAGTTGATAATGAAGACAGGTATTTTGAACTTGTTATGAATACGGGAAACTGTATAATTTTCTTTACAAACTTGCAATAAAAAATTGTTTGAATTCACATAGGTAATAAATACTAAAAGTGATAACACTTTCCATTCCACTCTTCATTTATTTACGTACATATCTTCAGAACATCAAAATGTAATTGACTGTTCTGTACAATGGTGTCCATTCACCAAATTAACAAGTTTATTTTTATATTCCTATGGATTCTCCTAATATGCTGTCCTTTTGTCATCGTAGGAGTTACGAAAAAAGAACTGGAAAGCAATGGAAGCCCTCTCAGCAATGGAAAAATCTCTACAATCTAAAGTGAAAGACTCCCAAAACCTAGACAATGTAAGTTGTTTCATTTAGCACGATTTGTTTGTGATCAGTTGCTGGACTGATTTGTCTGCATGAATAGTTTGCATGAGGCATGTATTCTATGTTGATGTAGTAGCTTTTAAACTGCAACATTCATGTAGTGTCTCCCATAGTTACTGTAAGAGCTTAATTGGTTCAGTATTACACAACTTCTGGTATGTCAGAAATATGTAACACCTATGGCACATAACTTCAGTTGTGGCAGACACACTTTCAATACTCTTGGTGGTGGTTCTTATTTATATAATCTGCTCTAGTAAATACTTTAATTTTGACAATCTGTATACAGTGATAGCTCCTCAAAATAGTGTTGAGACATGTAGACATTACAGCAGGTGTGTAAAAGGTTTAGCAATTTCGATTGTATTGGTGGTGGTGGTCTTCAAAACTCAGATGCAGTTTTGTTTATTGTACTTAATCTTAGGTTCTTTGTTATTTACAATACAGGTTAATATTATAAATTAAGATGTTGTATCAGAAATATTTTGTTATAGATAAAATTATGTGTAGTTTTCTTGTAGGTAACTGTTGCTAATCACAGGTAGTATTTAGTATTATTAAATACATGTTTGAACCTTAGAATTACTTTGAAAATTACTGTTCCAGGAAATGGCCTCAGAAATACGTTCGCAGCAGCAAGCAACGACTAGGTTGCTTCTCCAGCGAATTTTTCCCAGCATAAAAATCGATGACAATGAGGTAATGGAAATTATTCTAAAAACTTTCTGAAGTTAATGTGTTTGTTCATGACACTTGTGCCCAATCCCCAAAGCCAACACACCTACACAAGCAGCAGAGAGCTCCTGAAGTAAAATGATCCTGTCCTCCTCATAGGAGGTATTCACCGTTTTTTTTTTTTTTTAAGCGTGTCAGTGCAGCAATGGCTCCATCTACACTTCAGTCCATATTAAACCTACCAACCACCAACAGTACCTACACTTTGACAGTTGCCATCCCTTTCACATAAAAAAATCCCTCCCTTACAGCCTGGCCACCAGTGGATGGCATATCTGCAGTGACAAGAACTCCCTTTCTGAATATGCTGAGGATCTCACAAAGGCTTTGACAGACAAACTATCCCACATATGTAGTCCGCAAACAGATCTCCTATGCCATATCCTCAGACATCTCAAATCCTCCTTCTAACACCAGTAACCATCCATAAGAGTGCTCTCCTTGTCACCCAGTACTATCCTGGACTCGAACAACTAAATTACATCCTTCGCCAAGGTTTTGATTTTCTATCCTCGTGCCCAGAAATGAAAGACATCCTGCCCAAGATCCTTCCCACGCGTCCTAAAGTGATGTTCCATCGCCCTCCCAACCTCCACAGTATCCTAGTTCATCCTTATGCCACTCCCAAAACCCAGCTCACTGCCACGGGGATCATATCCTTGTGGAAGACCCCGCTGCAAGACCTGTCCAATCCACCCACCCAGCACTTGCTATTCCAGTCCTGTCACAGGCTTATCCTACCCTATCAGAGGCCGGGCCACTTGTGAAATCAGCCACATAATTTACCAACTGTGCTGCAAGCACTGTACAGCTTTCTATATTGGCATGACCACCAACCAGCTATCCATTAGGATGAATGGCCACCGCCAAACTGTGGCCAAAAGCAAGGTGGACCACTCTGTGGCGCAGCATGCAGCGGAGCACATGCTTGATTTCAACGGCTGCTTCACAACCCGGGCCATGTGGATCCTCCCATCCACCACAGGCTTTTCTGAACTGCACAGATGGGAGTTATCCCTACAATACATTATCCGATCCTGAAATCAACCAGGCCTCAACCTACGATAACTTCCCTGTTTTTTTTTTTTTTTTTTTTTTCCGCCCATACCTTACAGTTCCTACCTCTCTATCCCAAACCTCACCTATTTTGAGTGGTGCATAAATGTGCGATCTCTCGCTCGCGCGCTGATTTTATTTTATTTGTCTCCCCTCACCCACCTCCCCACTCATACCTAAGCTGCATCTCATTATTCCCATCTAACCCATCCCCACCACCGTGACGTAACCTTCCTATCCCCTCTCCCCTCCCCACCTGTCACCGCAGAGCATGAATCGAAGTGCGGCAGCCGGAGGTGATGGTTATATGACTGTGTTGTGTGCCTGTGTGATTGCGCGAGTATTCTATTTTCTGAAGAAGGCCATGACCGATAGCTGAAATCGTTATATGTGTGTATCTTTTGTATGTGCCTGTCGCAGCTCGTCGCCACGTCTTTGTGATGAGTTGTAAACTGTGCTTACTATATTATTAATTCCAACCTGGAATTTACATTATATATAATATATATAGAGTTGAAGTTTCGATATATGTGAAAAGTCTGTATATGAGGTTGTACTGATACTGTCTTGCTATGTCACTACCAACCACTTTTTCATATGGTCATAACCATACTGTTTTGACATTGTGTTTTGCTGATTAGTTTTACTTAAATATGAGTTAACTTACTTGTTTAAATTATAAAAAGTTTTTTTCTCTCTGCATCCCCAACTACTGATTAACGTGCAAGGAGATGGCATTTCCAGATGAAAGCATAAATACACACTAATGCAACCCCTCAAAATGACTTTCCAAAGTAAATGAAACATGCACAGTATAAATATCAGCATTTACAGTAATAGTCAATTTGCCTTTAAATCCCTTAATAACATAATAAATTTAATTTTTGGAGAAACTGCTAGGTGTTTTGTGGCAGAAGACATTTTCAGTCAACTTGAACATATAAAATTTGATTTAAATTCACACACACACAACATTCATGTGATTGCACACCTTGTGTATTTTAAAATACATCTGATGTTGTTAACATGCATGAGTCAGGTTGACTATGAATATGCTGTACATGTTGCATCAAATTGCAGCTCCAAACATTTAGACCCTCATAATTATTATCTACACACAGTTTTGTCGACATTAGTGTGTGTTTTTTAGGTGTTTGCTTTTGTGTCAGGCAGCCTATTTTGAGGCACCGATGAAGATAGAATAATATTCAAAGCACTACATACGTGGTTATGGAGGAGTATAGAGAAAGTGAAAATGAGAAGACAGTTTTAATGACTGAGGAGTTCGAAAGAAAAGAACTGTTTTGAAAATGATTAAAAGGAGAGGAGGAGGAGGGGGGGGGTGGATGAACTGGATCAGAATGTTTGAGATGGGGAGGGGACTGTGTACTGAATTGAATCTTGGACAACATCAAAGGAAGGAAACATTTGGGCATGAAAAGCTTGGCTGTGGACTAGCTAAAGTAATGACATTCAACCAACGACAATGCTTGCAATAAGGGAGAATACCTGTGATTGGGGCGGGGGGGGGGGGGGGGGGGGGGCAATAATGGAAAGTCCAGGTTGGTATTAATAATATAATAAGGACACTTTACAACTCACCACAAAGATGTGATGACGAGCTGCGACAGGCACATACAAATGACACATATGTACAACACTTTAGCTATTGGCACACAATACAGTCACACAACCATCACCTCTGGATGCCACACTTAGAATCTATTTTCTGAAGAAGGCCGTGGCCTATAGCTGAAAGTGTTGTATGCGTATGTCTTTTGTATGTGCCTGTCGCAGGTCCTCGCCACGTCTTTGTGGCGAGTAGTAAACTGTCCTTACTGTATTATTAAACAACAACAAAAGATATAATGTAGTATTTAAAGAGTACTGTAGGACAATGAAACTACACTGTTAGTGCACGGCAGGGCTTGCCGATATTTATTCTACGAATTCTTAAGGGGTCTGCCTGTTCTTTCTAAGGGCATCCTTGCCCACCTTTCACCAAAACCTGTAAAAGAATGATTAACTTATTAATTTAAAAAGTTGCTGCAGTCAGCCAGTTTAGTGCCTGTGGAGACAGTCTCCCTGCTCGACTGTTCCTGCAACAGTTCAAAGGCAAAATGCGTGCTGGCGCATGAGGCCTGAATGCCCACTAACCTTCTGCACACAATGCTTCTAAATGACGTACATTCGGTCACCCATTTGGAGCACTTCTGGCACATATACGATAAAGACAACATTTGTGTTTACAATTTATTGAAATGTATTTATACAAAATATAATTTTTTAATGTTTTGCTTACTGCAGATGTGATTGAGTACTAGCAAAAGGGGAAATGGGGCACAGGCTCCTTACCGGCCACAAGTGTAGGTCTTAATGGTTCCACTTCTTTAAATTTTTAGAGCAGAATATCACTGCAGATGTTGCATCTCTTCAAATGTCTAGCCATTGCAATTACTGTAGGCGTACATGCGATTGTACTATATAAATAGGTATTTAAAATCTACATAACTAATAGCGGAGGTCAACAACGAATATTCATCTGCTATTTTCAATGCACTTAGACAGATTCTTTATCGGAGAAAATGAAATAGTACAATGTTCCACTTTACCCAAGTCAAAGATTCTTTGTTAAACAATATTGGATTAAGATTCTTTCTTAAAGAATATTGGATTAAGATTCTTTGGCAAAGAATTGATAGTGTAATATTAGCCTTGGAAAGCTTACTGCAGTATCCCTTTGTGGGTACGTCCAAGTTATTCCTACCTATTGTGCAAGACAGTTTTTATGATCGTCCTCATACAGCAGCAGAAATTTTATTGTTGCTGTGACAAACTATACAAATTTGGCACTCGTGTTTTCAAAGAGAACATCAAAAATGTTACTGCAATGCTAGCGATCCAAATGGTCACATTTCTCATCACAGTTAATCATCTCATCACAGTTGATAAAATTTATGGTGAGCTGATGAGGGAATTTTTGACGAAAGGAAACTTTGACAAAATTTCCATATAACACTGTCCAATTTTCTTTGACAAAGAATCTTCGTTAAAGAAAATTTGATAGTGTCATTTTGACCTGACACTACATATATTTGCATATTGGCAGAGCGATAAACCTCAACAAAACTTGCAGAAACGTAAAGCCACCACTCGCTTTAAATTAGGCTTTAATTTGCAAGTTCACTATGTTATCCAATAGACAGATACAATGTGTTGTATTTTTGCTGCATCCATATTATTTTTTCCAATTATGATTTGGTATCTGTTAACGAGGAGGTTGGAAGACATTAGTGGACCTTATTTATTTCTGTAGATAATTTTTTAAAAATGACAAAACTATTACTGACCAAACAATCTGCAGCAGGTGGAGAGCGGACTACAGGTTATTGAAGGTTCATTGTTGTTGATACAATTTTTAAGAGTCTTTGTGAGACGTGCCAGTGAAAAACCTTGTTTCAAACATGAACAATAATCTGAACAAAAAAAAAAAAGTCAATCATTTTCACTAGATTTCATGTAGCTACAGTTAGCTGCTCTTTTGGAATTCCATCGATGTCTGTAAATACAATTATGAAGAATTGTGAAAAGAAATTGTTGTGTAGTATCATCTAACAAGATGGAATTCATGAATTCGTTAATATCATATTTCATCATACCTTATCACAGTATGGACTGTCTTCACTTACACAAATTGGAGAGGATTATGATTTTTAATGATATATGGTATGTTAATTATGCATCTTTTTGCTTATATTTTTGTGATTTTGACATCTTCCTCAATATTGCATTTTTTAAGTCAGGAACATGTGGAAACATAAATAGGGGTTTCACTGTTGTTGCAGTTCCCTATGGAAATTGAATAACTAAAAATGGTGTGTGTGTGTGTGTGTGTGTGTGTGTGTGTGTGTGTGTGTGTGTGTGTCATACTCTTCGGTCACGCCGTTCAACAGTTGCCGGCCTCGGCCGTCTTCTGTTTCACTGGGACGCTCCGTCTGCCGGGCACCCGGTGGTGGAAGCTGCCCCTCCTGATCAACTCAGGGAGGTGGCAGACGCGTCAGTCGAACCTATGCAACACGACCCTTTGCCCCTAGATAGCGATAGTAGTGCTCCCTCGAAATCCAGTCCTCAGCAGCCATTGAGGTGACCCCGTTTGTTTGTTCCTTTTTATCTTTTTTTCTTCTCTCATTTTTATCATGGCACTCCTTCAATGGAATATTCGCGGCATTCGTTTCAATTGGAAGGAGTTAAAACTACTCCTTCGATTGCCCTGCCCGCTTCTAGTCTGTCTCCAAGAAACTAAGTTACATCCAAGTGATCGTGCAGACTTTCCCCACTAAACCTCTGTGCGTTTCGACCTGCCACCTGAGGTAGGTACCCCAGCCCATGGAGGAGTTCTGATGCTCATTAGAGATGACGTCTATTACCATGCCATCCCGTTTCATTGTATACTTTCCTACAGGAAGTTGCCGTCTGCATCACTCTATCCAGCTTTTCCTTTTCCCTATGTAGTATCTATTCGCCATCGTCATCTGCCCTCTTAGTGGACCTTTTCCACCACCTCAATCTTGTTTGCCTCAACACCGGTGCACTGACCTTCCTTTCTGACACAACCCATACTTATTCCCACATAGACCTTGCGGTATGCACTCCTCAGCTTGCACGTCTGTTCGAGTGCAGTGTACTCGAGTGACCATTTCCCTTGTATCATCGACATCCTGCATCATTCCCCATCTCATCCCACCAGTTGGAAAATGTCTAAAGCCGACGGGGGCTTTATTCTTCCATGGCTGTTTTTCACGATCAGAATTTTCCCAGCTGTGACAGTCAGGTTGAATACCTCACAGAGATTATTCTCACTGCTGCCAAACATTCCATACCTCGTACATCCTCTTCTCCACGTCGTGTCCCGGTCCTTTGGTGGACTGCAGCCTGCCGCGACGTACTTAGAGCCTGGCGACGTGCTTTACGCACCTTCCACCGCCACCCAACGTTGGAGAATTGTATAAATTATAAACAAATGAGAGCGCAAAGTCGTCGTACTATAAACGACAGTAAAAAAACTTGCTAGACTGCTTTTACCAGTTCTTTTAACCGCTTTACTCCCTCCACAGTTGTTTGGGATGGCCTACGCCATTTATCCGGCATCAAGGTTCACTCCCCGATTCCTCGCCTGATTGTCGAGAACACAGTCCTCATGGACCCCACTGATGTTTCCAAGGCACTGGACCATTCCTTTGCAGAGGTTTCAAGCCCTACCCATTACCACCCTGCCTTCCTCCCTCACAAACAGGTAGAGGAGGCACGGCCGCCTTCTTTCCACTCTCTTAATCATGAAAATTATAAGGTCTCCTCCACCATGCAGGAGCTAGACCGTGCTCTCGCCCTGTCCCGATCTTCTGCTCCCGGGCCCGATTCCATCCATATTGAGATGCTGAAGAACCTCTCTCCTGCGGGCAAGTGTTTCCTACTTAGTACCTATATTCGCATATGGACTGAAGATCAGGTTCCCACAAGTTGGCGTGAAGCCATTGTTGTCCCCATCCCCAAACCAGGGAGGACAAACGTCTTCCTTCCAGTTATTGCACCATTTCCCTGATAAGCTGCGTCTGTAAGGTGATGGAACGCATGATTAACGCTCGGTTGGTCTGGCTGCTGGAATCTCGACGCCTCCTGACTAATGTTCAATGTGGTTTTCGTCGACACCGCTCTGCTGCTGATCACCTCGTTACCTTGTCGACCTTCATTATGAATTACGTTCTAAGGAAGCGTCAAACAGTAGCAGTGTTCTTCGACTTGGAGAAGGCATACGATACCTGTTGGAGAGCGGGCATTCTCCGCACATTGCACACATGGGGCCTTCGTGGCCGCCTCCCTCTTTTTATTCAAGCGTTTTTGGTGGATCGCAAGTTCCGGGTACAGGTGGGCTCTGTTTTGTCAGACACCTTTCGCCAGGAGAGTGGGATGCCACAGGGCTCTGTCTTGAGTGTGGCTCTCTTTGCCATCGCAATCAATCCGATCGTAGATTGCCTTTCAGCCAATGTTTCCGGATCCCTTTTTGTAGACGATTTCACAATTTATTGAAGCGCCCAGCGGACGTGTGTCCTGGAGCGTCATCTTCAGCGCTGTCTTGACGGCCTATATTCCTGGAGCATTGCGAATGGCTTCCGATTCTCCACTGAGAAAACGGTATGTATAAACTTCTGGAGATACAAGGAATTTCGTCCACCATCTCTCCGTCTCGGCCCCATTTGCTCTGCCATTCGTGGAGACAACAAAATTCATGGGGCTAATGTTGAATCGGAAACTTTGTCCTATTTGGCTGCCCGTTGTGCCCAATCCCTTAAAGTTCTTCGTGTCCTCAGTGGCACATCATGGGGAGCGGATCATACCGTCCTGCTTCACCTTTACCAGGCCATTGTTCAGTCGAAGCTTGACTACAGAAGCTTTGTATATTCCTCTGCACAGCCATCCATTCTCCGCCATCTCAACTCTATTCACCATCAGGGATTACGCCTATCGACCGGTGTATTTTATACCAGCCCTGTTGAAAGCCTTTATGCCAAAGCTGCTGTATTACCCTTGACCACTCGGCGTGACATACTCGTGTGTTGGTACGCATGCCGACTGCTGTCGGTGCCCAACCATCCATCTTACCCATTATTCTTTGATGACTCACTTGATAGCCAATATCGGTTGTCTGCAATAGCCTTGCTTCCACCTGGAGTTCGGTTTCGCCGCCTGGTTCTACGGCTCAATTTTACCCTTCTTTTCACCTTTCGGTTGAGCGTCAGCCCATTGCCACCGTGGCATCAGGCCCAGGTTCACACCCACCTTGAACTTAGTTCGCTCCCCAAGGAGAGCACTCTGGATTTGGTATACAGCTCGAGGCTTGTAGAACTCCGTTCGTGGTTCGATAATGCCGTATTTATCTACACTGATGGTTCCAAGACCTCTGACGGTGTCGGATCTGCCTTCATCATCGGGGACAACTTGTTCCAATACAAGCTCCCTGACCGGTGCTCGAATTTCACGGCTGAGCTTTTTGCCATCCACCAGGCCGTTTTATACATCCGTAACAGCCACCATTTTTATGCCATCTGCTCTGACTCCCTTAGTGCCCTGCATAGTCTTAAAGCACCCTTTCTCGAACCATCCTCTTGTATATCGAATCCAATGCTCCCTCCAGTTGCTAGCGGATAACAGCTGTAACGTTTCTTTTCTGTGGGTCCCTGGCCATGTGGGTGTGCCCAGGAATGAGACCGCTGACATAGCAGCCAAGGCAGCAGCTCTTTTACCTCGCATGGCTACTTTTTGCGTCCCATCAGACGATGTTCAACGGGCTCTTCACCGGAGTATTGTCGTTCTGGCACAGTGCGTGGTTCTCATTCCAAGACAATAAATTGAGAACTGTAAAACCAATCCCGACGGTGAGACATGTTTTACTATCTTGTGTTGATTTTAATCATCTCCATGTAGCCCTTCACTTTCCGTCTACTCTGGAGGAACTTTTAGCCGATGACACGCGAGTAGCTGCTCGAGTTTTGCGTTTTATCAACATGGCCAATCTATCAAAAGATATTTAACCCTTTTAATTGTTTTCATCCTTTGTTTTCATTTTTAGCCTTCTCTTGATACTCTATTTGGTAGTTACCAATTTTTTAGAGATGTAGCGAATCTCTGTTCTCATCTGGGCGCTAATGACCTTAGAAGTTGTGTACCCTAAAATCACCAAAAAAAAAAAAAAAAAAAAAAAAAAAAAAAAAACAACACCATGAAGACAAGGGTTACACCTCTGTTGTAATGAATCATAGTGAATCTGATATCTCCACCTACAGAGTGGAGTTCTGTCACTCACTCAACCTCCACAACATCCTAGTCCATCCCTATGCCACTCCCAACCCCTTACCACAGGGATCATACCCTGTGGAAGACCCCGATGCAAAACCTGCCAAATTCACCCACCCAGCACTTCCTGTTCCAGTCCCCTCACAGGCTTATCCTACCCAATCAGGCGTTGGGCCACCTGTGAAAGCAGTCACCTATACACCAACTCTGCTGCAATCATTGCACAGCATTTTATATTTGTACGACGACAAACCAGCTGTCCGTCAGAATGAATGACCACTGCCAACCTGTGACAGAAAAACAAGATAGACCATCCTGTGGCACAGCATGCAGCTGAGCACAGCCCTCTGTATTTGAATGGCTGCTTCACTATCCGAGCCATCTGGATCCTGCCCTCCACCACAAGCTCTTATGAACTGCGCAGATGTGAGTTGTCAGTTCAACACATTCTTCAGCCCCACAACCATCCTGGCCTCAACCTAAGAGAACTTCCCATCCCTGCACCCTATGCCTAACATCTTCCCCCCCCCCCCACCCCTGTTTTCCAACAGTTAACTAAAAGATGTGAACTCTTCACTAGGAACAGGGGACTAATAATCCAGTCGTTTAGCCACCCCTTCAAAAAACTCCCAACAACAACATTTAAACAAGGCAAATTGGTATGAATTCGTTCCTGATGCCACAGTTGGACCTATTGACATGGTGGTTGCGACTGTCGTTCAGAAAATTTTATCTGCTGCAGAGCATGCAATCCCCCTTTCATCGGGATGCTCCCAGCGACAGTGCCTTGGTGGTCATCGGAAGTCGCCGATGCCATTTGAAACCGTCGGCATGCTCTTCAGCACTATAAGCGACACCCATCACTCGAGAATTTTATCACTTTTAAACAACTCCGTGCTCGTACTTGGCAGAAGATATTGAGGCAAAAACAGGAATGTTGGGCACATTACGTGTCCACCATAGGATCGTGTACCTCTCCTTCGTAAGTCTGGACAAAGACCCGATACCTGTATGACTACCAGTCCCAGGCAGCAAAACCTGGGATCTCTATCCAAGGGGCTGTATGTACGTATCGAGGCACTATTGCCGAGGCTTTTGCCGAGCACTACACTCGTGCCGCTTCATCTGGAGATTATCCACCTGCTTTCCGCACTTTAAAACAGCGAATGGAATGCAAAAACCTCGTCTTCACCTCGTGCCACCCTGAGGTATATAACACTCCATTTAGCGAATGGGAGCTCCTCAGTGCCTTTTCACACTGCCCCTGGGCCAGACGGAATTCACAATCAAATGTTAAAACATCTGACTGCTGATTCCAAACACCACATTCTTGCACTGTTTAACCCCATCTGGACCGATGGTGTCTTTCCATCAC
Source organism: Locusta migratoria (assembly GCA_026315105.1). Taxonomy (NCBI): domain Eukaryota; kingdom Metazoa; phylum Arthropoda; class Insecta; order Orthoptera; family Acrididae; genus Locusta; species Locusta migratoria. Next base: position 563,852,622 of record CM048747.1, on the reverse strand, counting down.
AGTGGCGAGAAAGCACAATTGTCCCAGTGCAAAATCCGGGTAAATACCCGCTAGATGTAGACAGCTATCGACCCATCAGCCTGACGAACATTCTCTACAAGCTGCTAAAATGCACGGTGAGCTGGCATTTGTATTGGCTCCTCAAATCTCGGGGCCTGCTGGCTCCACGCCAAGGTGGTTTCCGCAAGGGGCACGCGACCTCGGATAACTTAGTCCATCTCGAGTCTGCCATCCGGACAGCGTTCTTTTGATGTCACCATTTGGTAGCTGTGTTTCTCAACTTGTCAAAGGCGTATGACACGACGTGGTGACACCACATTTTAATCACATTACATGGGTGGGTTCTCCGGGGCTCACTCCCAGTTTTTATCCAAAACTTTTTAGCTGTCCGTACTTCTCAAGTTAAATTTGTTGCATCATGTAGCACCCTTCATATCCAGGAGAATGGGGTGCCTCAGGGCTCTATTTTAAGCATTCCATTGTTTTTAGTGGCGTAGTGACAGCAGTCAGGTCGTCAGTATCCCCTTCATTGTATGCTGACAACGTCTGCATCTATTTTAGCTCATCTATCATCTGTGTTGCAGAACGCCAGCTACAGGGAGCCATACGGAAGGTGTAGACGTGGGCTCTCTCCCATTGGTTCCAATTTTGTGCTGCCAAAACGTGCGTTATGCACTTCTGTCGATGACTGCCAGTCCACCCCCATCCAAAGTTTTATCTTGACGGCTAACTACTCAACGTAGTTGAAATGCATAGATTTCTCGGTCTGGTATTTGATGACCGGCTCACGTGGCAACCACATATTTGCCAGCTGAATCAGAAGTGCTGGTGGCACATCAACACTCTCCCCTGCCTTAGCAGTACCACTTGGGGTGCAGATCGTAGTACCCTGTTGCGTTGCTATAAAGCCCTTGTTCTGTCACCTTTGGACTACGGGAGTGTAGTATATGGTTCCGCATCGCCCTTGGCATTGCAGATGTTGGATCCTATCCACCATTGTGGAGTTAAAAACACGACAGGGGCTTTCGGAACAAGTCCGGTGGACAGTCTTCTTGTGGAGGCTGGGGTGCCCCCTCTGCGAATAAGACGGCAACAATTGCTGGCAAATTACGCTGCTTATGTCTGTGGCATGCCTACTCATTGAAACCGTCGTCTCCTTTTTCCGAACAAAGTACTGCCTACTCCAGAACAGCGGCCGAGATCGGGTTTGAAGGTTAGTGTGCGTGTTTGGTCTATTCGGAGTGAACTGGAGTCTGTTCCCCTCCCATCTCTCTTCCAATTACAGTCGCATACACTACCGTGGTGTATATGTCGGCCACACCTTCGACTGGAATTGTCACAGTTCTCCAAAACCTAATTTCACCCTGAGACACTTCGATGCCAATTTTTATCAATTATTGATGGATTCTGTGGCTATCCAGTAGTCTACACTGACAGCTCAATGGTAAATCTTAGTGTCGGCTTTGCCTATACACTTGCAGGACATACTTAGTTATGCTCCTTACCAGATGGTTGCAGTGTTTTCATTGCGGAGCTGGTAGCTATCTATCACGCACTCAAACATCTCCGTTTCTACCCCGGGGAGTACTTCATCGTGTGAGACTCCCTGAGCGGTCTTAAAGACATCGACCAGTGTTTTTCGTGCCAACCTTTTGTTGTTGCCATACAAGAGCCCATATACACCATTGAACAATGAGGGCAATCAGTGAAATTCCTTTGGGCTCCAGGGCATGTCTGGATAGAGGGCAACGAACTGGTTGACAGGCTTATAAAAGAGGCTACCCGTAAACCTATCCTCAAAGTAGGTATTACACTTCCTGATCTCCATTTCATATTACGCTGTAAAGTTCTCGGTTTGTGGAATATTGAATGGATCACCTTACATATGCCCAACAAATTGAGGTCTATGAAGGAGATGAAAAACGTCTGGAGGTACTCTCTGTGGAAATCTCACAGGGGCTCTGTCGTCCTCTGCCAGATCCACGTTGGCCATACTTGGCTGACACACGGTCACCTTCTCCGTCGTGAGGACCCACCTCAGTGTTGCTGTGGCATCCATTTATCGGTAGCCCACATTTTATTGAATTGCCCAAACCTAGCCGCCCAGAGGCAGCGTTTTAATCTCCCCAACATTCTGATCTCAGTTTTAGCAGACGATGCCTCTGATTGATGGAGTTTTAAATTTTATTCGTACGAGTGGATTATATCATTCTGTATGACTTTTATTTAGTGTCCAGTCTCTGTTTTCCACTTGCCTAACACTTTTATGTAGGTGGTTTTATCATGTAATAGAGTGGCAGGATGTTCTACTGGTCACCCGGCCAAGACCCTCTGGTATCCTCTATACATTTTTGTCTTCTTTTTACCAGGTTTTATTTTGATTCTTTTATTTCTTCACATCTTAAACTCTGCTTGATGAATTTTAACACATTTTCTTTTACGATATTGTAGGGATTTATATTGCATTTTCTACGATTGGAACAAGGGACTGATAACCGTAGTCATTTAGTCCCTTTAAAACCAATCGATCATCATAGAAAATAGCAAGCATAGTTTCACAGGATCAATGCTTTCTAAATCCATGCTGTACAGAAGATTTTCCATCTCAAGGAAATTTACTGTATTAGAACTGAGAATGTGTTCACGAATTCTTCAGCAAACTAATGTTAATGGTACAGGTTTGTAATTGTGCTGGTTTCTTCCGTTGCCTTTTTATACACGGAACTACTAACATCATTTTCCAGTCACTTGGAACTTTGCATTCGATCACAAATCTGTTGTAAATGAAAGCTAAGTAAGGGGACAATGCCGCAGAGTACTCTTTGTAAAACCGAACTGGTACCCTATCTCTACATGGTGACTTGTTTGTTTTCAAAACTCCTGCCTGGTCCTGTACATGGACTATGTCATTGATTGATTGATTGTTTGATTGATTTTGTCATCGAAGTCAAAACAGTTTTGGTCCAACCTGCCACTACCCACACCGAAACTAAATTTATTGTGCGGTCTTGCTCCCTGTATATATTTAGTAAAGCCAACCAATGCCCTTGAACAGTGCAAGGAGTCCCTTTACCAGTTCTTTATTAGACACAATTTCTTCGGGTCTGGTTGTCGCAAATTTCCTTTGTCTTTTACTCTCCAATGCAATGCATTCGAAGATTAGATGTGATGCAGTTTCATCACCATCATCACAGATCCTACATTGAGGGTCCTCTTCTGTTATTCACATTGTATGTAGGTGTTTTTTGAAATTCCCATAGCCTGTCAGTAATCCAATCATGAGTCTAATTTCTCTCCTGTTCAAGCCCAGGATTACAGAGCTTCTTTTAAAACATGGCTTTGGCATCCTTACCTTGCCATGTTTTTGTTTATAGACCTTGGTCCAATATTCTACTTGCTTTCTTCTGAGCCAGTTACGTAGCTCCAATTTGATCATTGCCTTGGTGATTTTCGGGACAGGTTCCAGTCCAATAAATGGAGTCTCTGCCCCCATCCTGGCTAATCTGTCGGCATGTTCATTGCCGCTGATCCCCGAGTGGCCAGAGATGCACAATAGGTTTACCCTATTACTTTCCCCTAACTCCACCGAAACCCTGTGACATTCTGCAACAATTTTAGATCTTGTTGCAGGATCTGCCAGTGATCTCAGGGCTGCCTGGCTGTCTGAATAGATGTAGATGCTACGGTTTTTGTAGCACCTACCCGAATTCTCCTACACACACACACACACACACACACACACACACACACACACACACACACACACAAAATCACCCTATGGCAGTGATTTAAGCCTGGAATACTGAGGCTAGTTTCCCTAGAGAGATGATGCTCTCCAGCCTTGGCTGCACCCGGTATACCCCAGACCAAACTCATTGGTTTGATTTCGACCCGTCAGTGAACCAGACAATGTCCTCCATATGGTGTTGAACTATTTTCTCCCACTGCTCCCTACTTCGAATTGTTATATTGAAAGGCTTGTTGAAGCAGTATGGGGTTATAATATAGTTGGCCAGCATTTCCCCAAACTTTCCTATATTTACCTCACTCACTATTTTAGTGTGTGATTCTGGATAACCCAAAGAGTTCGATTTTTTTGTTAGATTTGAGCCTGTATGCACCAGTCGCTGCCTCCATCTTGACTCAAAGGTGTAATGCGGGCATATCCAGCATGGTTTCCATCCCAGCAGTTGGTGTGCTGCTATTTCTGCCTCTTATGGCTAAGCAGGCTAATCTCTGCTCCTTACCAAGCTCCTTAGCACTAACCTACTGTCCTACCTTCTTCCATCACACAACTGCCCCACAGGTGATCCTGGGTCCAATCACCATGGTGTATATCCAGTACATAATCTTGGGGTTCAAGCCCCAGTTTTTGCCACAAGCTCTCCTGGTACTTACCAGAGTACCTTTCGCCTTGGAGCAAATTTTCCTAATGTGAGCTGTCCATGTCAGTTTCTCATCCAAGGTAACTCCTAGATATTTCACTGTCCCCTTCACAGGTAGAGCTTCATCGAAAAGCTTTAGATTCCAACTTGAGTGTTGGATATGTTTCTTTGTGAATGGTACAGCAACAGTCTTCTTAGGACTAACCCCCAGATCCTGTTTTCTGCACCAGTCTTGCACAATGTCCAATGCACCTTGTGCCATATTCTTCACTGTGTCAGCAAATTTGCCAAGTATTACTATGAAAAGATCTGCGTATCCTTGGCAAAAGTACTGCTTAGAGTTTAATTCTCCAATGAGTTAATTCACAATTAGATTCCATAATAAAGGGAAAAGAACTCCTCCTTGCGGGAAACCCCTAGTGGTGTTGATTACCATTTTTTCATTCATCATGGTAGCCTCTACCTTTCTTCCACTGAGCATGTCCCTATTCCACCTACATATAATGGTCCCTAGGTCATTCACCTCTGCTACCCTAACCATGGAATCAAAGGTAGTGTTTTGATATGCATGGTTTGAATGTAGAAGAGCTCTACTTAACCTCCTCTCTCCAACATGCACATTAACCAGCTTTTCCAATGTCTTAAGAATAAAGGAGGACAGGCTGATTGGTCTCATCTCCTTGGCCTTGGTATGATCAATTCTCCCTGGCTTTGGAATGAAGACAACCTTCACTGCCCTCCAGGCATTGGGAATGATTCCTGCTGCTAGGCTAACCCTAAATAACCTGCATAGGAATCTAATAAGATTTTCTCCCGCTTGTTGCAGGAGAGCTGGATAGATTCCATCGGGGCCAGGTGACTTGAACTGTTGAAATGTTCCCACCGCCCATCGGACCTTATTGAAATTGACACACTCCTTGGCCAGATCCCAGTCCTCTTTGCGAATACCTGAATCACATTCTGGTCTGAGTTATCCCCCAGAGTATATTGAGGAAAGTGAGTCTTGAGGAGCAGTTCCAGCATTTCATGTGCTGTCTTTGTATACTCCCCATCCTCCTTCCTCAATGTTCCTCCTGGATTAGTTGGTACCCTAGTGAGGATTATATGAAGTCTCGCTTGAGCAGCCGTGCCCTCCACTTACTCACAGAATACCTTCCAGGATGCCTCCTTTGCCTGTCTGATGTCAAGGTTGTAATGGACAAGGGCCTCACGATAATTTGCCCATTGTGCATTGCGCCTCGCAAGGTTAAACAGTCTTCGTACCTGTTTCCTTTGCTTTTCCAGGTTATTATTCCACCAAGGCACACTCCTATTTGTGCACTTCTTGGTGATTGAGCAGTTGTCCTGGTATGAGGTCACTATAGCAGAGGTTACGGCCTCTGCTACTTCCTCAAACTCTTCTGGATTCCTTATCGAAGTTTTAATTTCCGATAGGCTGAAGTCAAGGCCTCTCCTATATGTCGCCAGTCCGTTTTCCTGGGATTCCTATAGGCCATGGTCTGTCTGGTTCCCATTTCAACCTGGAATTTAATATACATGTGATCTGATGAGGATGGCTCCAAAACCACATGCCACTGTTTGACATAACTGTCCATCATCATGGAACCAAAAGTTATGTCAATTACTTCTTCTCTTCTACTATTCCTGAATGTAGATTCATCACCCCTATTCAGGATCTCCAAGTTGTTAGATAGACGAAATTCAAGAAGGTGCTCACCTGTGCTGTTGGTGTCCTTGCTGCCCCACGATAGATTGTGGGCATTGGTCACATCCCACTAACAGTTGGTCACCTTGCCAATGGCAGCTACCATCAGTCTCCTCACTTCCAAAGGAGGAGGAGAGCTGTCTTTGTAAGGAAGGTATGCTGAGGCCAAAACAATTTCCCTTGTGATACCTTCTTCACGTTGCTGCATCCCGATGGTCACCAGATCCCTAGAACAAAAATCCATCATTGGCATGATAGGGATTCCATTACTATCATAAATGCATGTTCTGGAGTTTCTTAGATGTCTAGCATAAATCAGCTTACCTCCAGTACCACCGAAGCCCGATAAACACCCTTTGTATAAATAGGGTTCTTGTATCAGGGCCACGTCTGCTTCCTGTCTCCCCAGGCGATGGCTCAGGGCAGCAGTGGCCCCTATACTGAGCTGCAGGTTTATCTGTAGCACTTCCAGTCTCCATATTGCTGCCATTATTGCCTTTCTGATGGTGACCTGCGAGAACCCTAAAAAGAGTTACTGGCCTTGCTCTTGCATTGCCTTCAGGGACTTCTCTCAGACCTCCACCACCAGGGTTCTTCCTTCCGGAACGACCTTTTGGTTGATTACCCTCCAATCCTCTGTCGAGACTTCTGGGTTCTGGACCTTATAATGTTTACTTGGTTTTTAAGTAATTACCTTCTATCACTTTCAAACATAATACTCATCTTTTCAACATTATGATTTATGGGGGTTCTGCTCACTGCAACATTATTCACCTGGGGCGTTGTGGTAGAAATAAATACTCGTATGTACAATTTTTCACTTCTTCTTTAATTTGCAATCAAACTGCTTCTCCACCAAAACATTACAACTTCAAAACGTAAAAAATGCAACAGTACGTCCATTTTAAAACAACAGACTGACATAGCTTCCAAAGCATTTGACACGTGCCAAAACTCGAACTCCTCCACGCAAGGCGGTGAGGCAAATATATAACATCGACAATAATGGCATTATATCATGCATTGTTCATAACAATTGAATATACTAATTTACAATTACCAAACACACAAGTAAAAGATTTCATGTTCACAAAAATAATCACAATATAAAATGAAAACTATACATACAATAATTTTAGATGGCACATATCTTCTAAGTTTTAATCACGCTACTTTTTGTTTGACAACAAACTAAAATGTTAAATGTCAATTAGTTAGTTAACGAGTACATCATACATGTTCCTAACATAAAATGAACTATCAAATATCTTGGCCATTCTCAAAATATACTCCAAATCTCATGTCAGTCAATATATACAAAGAATTTACTATCCTCAAATCTCAACTATTACATTAATTAACACAATTATCTGGTCTACGCAACTTGTTTATGAACTTGACATATATACAATGCTATTTATTTTCATATTTCTTTGTTTTACAAAAGTTTTTACAATTTGTCTGTTTAGTTACTGAAATAATGTAAAATGTCTAAACTATTGTTTATGGAACGATCTGAAAACATCTTATACAGATCTCTTAATTAATGAAATCCATCACTTGCTCACTAATCACCAAGACACTGTCCTACAGTGATTCCTAGGCTGGCTATTTCGTTTTTAACTAACTTCACACGCAACATGTATCGCTATTGAACCACACGATTCTGGGCCCGACGCAGATGGTATTGTACAATAACATTGAGATGAGAGGGCTGGCAGTATCATCACAACCTTTTTCTCGAACAGACTCTTTGGAGGGACATCCTTAAGGATCTGTGGTACCCATATTGATACCTTTGCGGTCTTCAGGAGCTCGGCTGCTGTCTTGATCAGCAGCTCTGCATCCTCCCACGGGGATATCATGGGCACCTTGTCCTGAAGCCATTCTGCTGAGTGCTTCACCTCACAGACAAAAATGAGGGCACTGTGATCTAGATAGATACTCCTGAAGTTGCGTTCTGGACCAATCTTTTCAAAGAGAGCCATCTGCACGATCTCCTCCTGCTGTGAGGTGATGCTCACCAGTGGATATCCTTCTTGGACAACCGCCATTTTGATGACAGAGACTGCAGTGCTATAGGTCTGTTTCCCTATTTCCTGCCTCTGCTTTTTAGGATCATGCTTGTCAAGAGAGGAGGGAGTCTTAGATTCCTCCCTAACCCTCTTGCCACCTGTCCTTGATGTTGTGGGGGGGGGGTCTATGTATCCCCCCCATTTTTCCCTTCCTTTTGCTTCTGTTCCTCGAGAAGTTTCCTCCTCTGAGCTCCAGACAAGGCCTTAATCCTATTCTGGTCCAACTTCTCGATTGCAGTTCCCACTTCGTGCTCAGGTCTAGACCCTGATTCAGAAGTGGGAGTGCACTCCGTTGGTCCTGATCCCGATGTCAGAGTATCGGAGGTCTCAGATTGCCCCTTAGTTTCTTTTAAAATAAAATCTTTTTTACGTGTCCATCTTCGTCCCATGAGATTTGGGGATTTATACGGTCCACACCACGATAGCCCCGCACGGTGTTAGGCTACTTACTCAGGGAGGTTGCCCGGTATCCCTGAGGCTCCATTTGAGACACATCTACCCATGTGCCACGCACCCCTCGGCTCGAATCCCATCACACCTGGGGTTTGGAAGGGTATTGGGAAAGGACTGGGAGTGGATAAGGAGGACAGGACATCAGCTGAGGCCTTCCCAGCAGCAGGTTCTCTACCTTTGGTATAGCCCTCAGCTTCCCACGGATGTGCAAGCCGCTCCACCCATATGGACAGTGCTTCGTCAAGGTGGTGTCCCCCGGAGAGGGCTATGCCATTACTATGCTCTCGATTTGGGAGTTAATGTAACCATCTAATGATGGCATGGTATGTTTGCTTGGTGTTCCTGCTGGAATGATTACTTAAATGTTAAATTTATAACTTCAGTCTTCAGTTTGCTGTTTTCTATCACCTCCCCAGAATGATTGAGTGACATCAAACTTTTTATAGACTTGCAAAACCCTATTAACTTCAGCCTGATTTGATTTGCTTCACCTTTTTTTGAACAGTGTGTGCAACTGCCTTTGTTTTCTCAGCAATTTTGAGTATTATTATTAAACTGTGGTGGATCTTTCCCATTCTTAATCCATTTTCAGGCACATATTTCTCCAGTGCTTTATTTACAATACATTTAAATTTTGCCCATAATTCCTCTATATTTACCATACTGGAACTAAATAATGTCTATTCATTTCTTAAGTGGGATGCTAATAATTGCTCATCTGCTCTTATGCATAAGTTCCAGGGATTTTCTTTAGTAGCTGCAAACATTTAGCAGATGTTTCTTGAGATTTTGTTTCAGGTTTGCAGTCACAAATTGTGGCATTCATTTTGAACAAAGTTTCTTCATTATCAATTTGTGATGCAAAATAAAAACACACTCGGTCATTTGAGATACTTTTGCCTTTGCATCTCATACTAAAGTCAGTTGTCGGTATCCCTTCCTGTAAATATTTCACATTTTTATCTTAATTGAAAATACATTTAGTAATCCCAAAAACTGTAAATGTACATTTTTTCCACTTTGAATAATTTGTGTTAAAGTCCCCATCAATCAACGAGCTAGTGTGATAATGACCTGCAACAATTAATACATTGCTGTAGCTTTATATTCACATACTCAGATGTTGGTTGTCATATCTTAGTACGAGAGCCAATACAGCTCTGGGGGAGTAAGGGGGGGGGGGGGATGGAAAAGTGGAAGGGTAAGAAGCAGCACACAGTTGACAGGCAGTCAGAGAGAGACAGGATTTGGGAGGAGGTATAGGATAGTGGGTATGGGGACTGTTGGTTGCTACTGTAGGTTGAGGCCAGGATAATTTTCATACTGTAAAATGTGTACTAAATTTCATCTGTGTAGTTCAGAAAACTGGTGGTGTTGTGGAGGATCCCATTGGGCTTGTTTGTGATGCAGTAATTGAAATAGAGTATTGTTATGCTCAGCTGCAAGTTGTGCAACAGGGCGGTCTACCTTGCATTTATCCCCAGTTTGATTTGGCCATTCACTCTGATGGACAGCTGGTTGGTAGTCATATCAATGTAGAAAGCTGTGCAATGATTGCAGCAGAATTGGCAAATCACATGGCTGCTATTACAGTTGGCCTGATCTTTGCTGGGGTAGGATAAGCCTGTTAGTAGACTGTAATGTGAGGTGTGGGGTGAGTGGATTGGGCAAGTGTGCCACAGGGATGTAAATCATGTGTTAAGGGGTTGGAATTGATAGTGGCAAGTCCTTTCAAGCAGTATAAACATTTCAGCTGAAGAAATATGACAGCCATGCAAAACCTCAAAACTGGTCCTTACTTGATCATCCTTCCTGCAGTCATAAGGTCAACTGCTGTTGCCATGAACTGCAGTGTCTTTACCTAGCATAATGCCTCTGCTAATTGTCATACTTTACTTCCTTAAAAATGTCAGTGTGATTCCTTCTGAAAAGTGCGACATGACTTTCAGTCCCTGCATAAATCCTTCAGTCCACCTCAGAATGTCTCTTCCTAATGCATCTCCCTCTTCACGCCATCACCACCTCACATACCTACCTTCCACATACTCTTGAATGCCTAATTGTGGCTAGCTACTAAAATGCCTTCATGCCTCCTTGATGAACACCTTAGCCACTTGCCTAAAGTACAGCCTCCCTCCTCAAACCACATCCTTCACCAACTGTCCCCACCCCTATACCTCATATCCTTGCTTGTCACTGTTGAAGCAGTTTTCCAGATTGCTTATTGATGAACACTTATGACTAGAAAGTGGGTTTGTTGCTCAACCAAACAATATTCACATCAAACTCCTCTTCAGATCTGTGAACAATAGTGTTGGCAAAACACAACTCTTGATCCGTGGCCTTGGGATTAATGGCTGACAGGTTTGGATTTTGTATGGGAAGAGCTGCAGGTCTTGAGCACAGTGTCTCCCAGTCGATTCCCAACCTTTGTGAAGCTTATCTGATAAACTTTTTGGGGCCGATCTCAAACACAGCACATGTCTTCCCAATGTTTTCAAGCGTTTTCACCCTTTTTGGATTACCTAAATTGCCAACACTATCATCCCAAACACTACCCATGCTCTCAAACTTGCAAATCAAATTCTTGATTCTTACCACAATTGGGTAAGTTGGCTTCAGCTAGAACTCGGTCGCAAACTTCCTTCAATCTACATTCGGCCTGTTGCTTCTCACACAGTATGCCTCCACAAATGCTCTACTCTTAGGAATAATGTACCGTAACATCTTCAAGTGCAAAAGGCCGACAAGGAGGAGGTGCATGTGTATGCGCTCGCTAATTACCACCGTGCCGTGTGATCGAGTGTGCAGTTCGAATGTTCTAATGCAAACTTTTCAGAAGTTATGATGATTTTATTTCATTTAGTTCAATATTTGTCTCCCTGTACATCATAAGTTACAATCTGCCTTAAGTTAGAACAGGTGGATAGTTCAAAGTACTTCAGGTGAGCTTTGTCACAGGGTGGTAACATAGTAAAGGAACTGGAATCTAGGTGTAGCAAAGCTCATACAGTAAGCACTTATACAAGAAAACCAAGTTAGCAGTGCATCGTTCAGTATTTCAACCAACTTATTTGTATGGGAGTGGAAGCCGGGTGGATGTAAGCTACCTTATTAATAGAGTTGAGGTTGCAGGTATCAAAGTAACAAGGATGATTGCAAGTACTAATTGATGTGAAAAATGGCAGGAGGCTGCCCATAACAAGGAAATCAAACAAAAACCGGGAATGAACTCCATAGGTGAAGCAGTTACAGAAAACAGGTTGAGATGGTGGATTCATGTTACATGGATGGGACAAGCAAGAGACTCTTAGGTTTAGCAGTAGAGGGTCGGAGAAGTCGAGATAGACCCAGGAGAGCCGCGGTGGAGTAGCCGAGCGGTCTAAAGCGTCTCACTGGGAGCGTACGGTTGCTCGCCGTGGAAGTTCGAGTCCTCCCTGGGGCATGGGTGCGTGTGTGTTAGTCCGTAGGTTTAAGTAGTTTGTAAGCTACGGACTGATGACCACGCAGTTTGGTCCAATAGATTTACAAACATTTGAACAAACGTACATTTTTAGACCCAGGAGAAAGAATTATTTTGAAGTAACATCAAACGAGGCATTGATATTAGCGTTGAATAAGGGATTCTGGCAAAATTTTTATAAAGGTACTATGATCCAGATTGAACATGGAAAGGTACAATCAAACATTATGAATGGCCATCATCAGCATGTGGCCAGGAGAGATGGAGACCATCTTGTGGCACCATCTGTAACAGTCTGCAGCTGAGCTCAACCCCTCTACCATAAGCTTTTTTGAACTGTGCAGGTGGTAGCTACTTTACAACCCTTTCTCTGGTCTGAAAATTATCCCGGCCTCATCCTATGTCATGTACACTGCCCCACCCCCTCTATTCTACCTCCCAATACGTATCTTCATCTGAACTGTCAACTGTTTTCCTCTGGCTCTCCACTTCTTTACTCCCTCATTCTCTGCCTCCTTCTACCCACCCAGTACAGCTTGAGCTGTGATGGTATGTGTAACCGCACCCTTGTCCTTCACACTTCCTCCCCTTCTTCCTTCCCTACTCCACTTTGGAGCAGCATTTTAAACATGGCAACCAGAGACTGTGGTACATGTTTACGAGTTGTGCCTTTGTTATTGTATGAATGTTTGTGCGCTCCTTTTCTGATGAAGTCTGTGCTCAAAAACTTGATTGGTATGTTTGTGTGATTGTCTTTCTATGTGCCTGTGTAAGGCTCAGTGATGATTCCTAGTGAGTTACAACCTAAGGCCATTATATTTTTGTTTGTGTTTAAAGTTTCTCTTTAATGGATATGTACTGTTCATCTTTCTTTACTGCATAGAAAAGAAAGAAAACTATTACAGAAAGAAATGTTAGATTAATTATGCAATAATTTTTTATTTTTTAATAATATTTTGCTTAAAATAGTATTTTGAATTTCATAACTATCTGATCTCATTCAGACACTTATCTTTTGCTTGCATCTAACAATTTTATTTAATTTTTCTCTTGGCTGTAATACTAAGCATTTTATTTTTATTTGGGAGATCAGCTATATTTTATTTGTTACAGGTGCATGAAAAATGGGTAGAAAATTTTGAAAAAGAAGCGCACAGTCTTATTTCCAAATTACAATTACAAAATCAAGATCTAGGTTCTGATTTTGGATCGAAGAATCAGTCATCGATGTTCATAGAATTAGAAAAACAGAACTCTCAATTGTCAGCCCTTGTGTCTCATTACAAGAACATAATAGATGATACAGTAAGTTCACTTACTTATTCCAAGAACACTAGTAATCACAGTCTGTGATTAAGTTTTTTGTCTTAGTTATGTTCTACATAATTTTTATTTTTAGTTCTGCTGTTCAGTACTCTTTTTAACTCAGGAGTTTACAGTGCTCGTTGCTTGTGTGTTGATGTGAATATGAAAAAAGGTGCTCAAGTGTGTACCTGAAAGTAGTATTGTTTCATATAACGTGGAATCTCATGTTTTCCTCACTACACCTTTATTTCAGTATGCCATGCACTGGCATAACAAGTTCCTGTTCAGTGCATTGTAATGGGTTCTTCGAGTTATCATTATTTCTCTTGTTTCGTATTATGGTCCTTACACCAAAGATATATAGCAGAAAGCCAGAATCCATCCTGTTCTATGAAGTTTCTAGAAAGTAATGATCACTGTCATAAGACATAGAAATATGTCTGATGTCTCTTAAAGTTTGTCTCTCAAAGTTCAGCAAGTAACTACTGTAAAACTCATACTAGATGTACAACAGTTTTGTCTCTTCTTAGCCAATAGTTCCCTAGTAATATCACTGAAAAAATGCAGCTTATTATGATATTAGCTTACTTAATGAGGTACAGATCTAATTAGTGATAAACCTGGTGTTTGTTTGTATTTTAATTTTGACATAAAACTTTCGGAGAATGCTAGTATTGAGGATTTGAAGTGTAAATAATTATCTTGTGATGTTAATTTTACTTATCATTCAGTCAAAGGTAATTTAGATAGATTACCCCATTGTATTTGAATCTAATGGTGTCACTAGTTGACAACTTATATAAAATTTATACTGAAGACGAGCAATGAAATTTGAGACTATGTAGTAAGATTACATACAGAGAAACATGATAAACATTCTTCAGTTGTTTTTCTGTAAGGAGGAGGATAGAAATAAAAAACATTACAAACAAATGTATAATGCAGTTTGAAAAGTAAAAATACTTTTTATATGTGTGTTTATACAAAAATAAATAAATACACAACAAAATAAAAACACAGTGAAGTAGGTATTTGCAGCTTATATGCTTATTATGCAAGAAACTAACTTTGGAATATGTATACTGCTGTGGTAAGTTGTGATCCTTAAGGTCACTTAAAGTGGCTCCGAAAACAATAACTCTTCTATACAGCCTCTAAGATTAAATCATGTGCCTGTAATCATTTGCAAGCTGTTGGCAGTGAACCCTAAAGAAAGTTGTCATGCAGAAGTTCTACTACAAAAACTTGTGCAATCTTGCAGATCTTATCTCCACAGGATGTGTGGTACAGTTCTTCACAAACAATTAAATCCTGTGGCCTTCTTTATCTTCTGTTGAGTCACATTACAACCATCTAATAGGGTGCAGATCATTGTGTATTAGCTGCATATACTGGAAATAAACTGGCAGTCAATCAGTCTAGTATTAAAACATCTCTAAGAAAATCTGAAGCCACACTATCTGGAATGCTCCTCAAAAGTTTGCAAGGTGAATTGCAAAGTATTTGAAGTTCACCCAGCAACATCCATCATTAGTCCAGTTTCATACTGTGCCACGAACATCCAATCTTGACTATGGAATCATTGTTTAGGCCTCCTTTAGAGTCGTATGCGCATTTATTATGGTAGAGACCAGCCTACTTGCTCCTGCTTTATTGAAACACAATAGGTTTGGAAACTGAATTTGATATAACAGTTCAGTAGTGCATTTCAAATACTAATGGAAATGTAAATGTCACCATTTTAATTTTTTGCCAGACTCATTCCGTTAAGTACAGAACAGCATTAATTTTACGTAATACAGTCTGAATGAGCCCAACGTGAAGGTGTCTTGCATAGTCTGAATAGTGAATTATAGAAATTCCCGATATTACATATAGTAAACTTTATTGCCCAGTTACATTCATAATCACCCAACCTAATATATACGTGTGTTCAACTGAGTACCAAAATTCAATCTGATTTATGCGTGTTCCATAGATCGAATATGACACTTTGTAATGATGTGGCACATGTCAGGTTAATAAAACATGTCTATACAAGATACTACATTACACAAAATATTACATGACAGAATTTTTTAATTTGACTAGTGATAGAAATTCTCCAAGAGATGATAAATTATTTTTCAAAAGAGATAATTGGCTGGCCAGTACCTTTGTGCTGTACTGCCGATAGTCACACACATAAAGAAAGAGGGTGGAAATATAACAAGCTTTCGGAACTGGGTACCTTCTTCAGGCAAGAGAGAAGGGAAGAAAAAACGAATGGGAAAATAAGGGAAGGTAATTCATTACCTAAGATTTTTAGGATTGTGGAAGTCAGAGATACTGTATATTAGTACTGAGCCACGCCAAAGAAGAGATATATAAAATAGACGAAGATTATCAATCAGGCGAAGGAGCACAGGTGTGACAGCATCACAAATAAATAAAGAAATAAACACACACAGACACACAAATGCAATCCTTCTCAACCTAGTTGCCTCCTCAGGCAGAAGGGAAGGAGATGGAAAAGGGAACGATGAGGGCTCTAAGGAAGGGGGCAAGGAGCCATTCCAATCCCGGGAGAGGAAAGACTTACCTTGGGGGAAGAAGAGGTGGTGAACAAATACACACACACCCATACATTCACACAGACGCAAACAAACCTTGGTTTGTCGCATCCCAAAAAGACTTGGCCATTGCCAAGTCTTTGGAAGCTATGGATGTTGAGGATCTGCTTCAAAAATCGGCGACAGAAGAAGATACTCTGAATCCTACTGCGCCGTCGAAAGCAGCATCTCCCAGCGACCAGGAGGCTCTATGATCCTCCAATGGAACTGTGGCTGCTTTTTCTGCCATCTCCAGAGTTGCAGCAATTGTTGTGCTGCTTCCCATCGTTTTGTGTAGCCCTACAGGAAACCTGGTTTCCTGCTCAAAGGACCCCAGCCCTTCGTGGCTATTAGGGCTATTACAAAAACCGTACCATGTAGGACAGGGTCTCTGGAGGTGTATTCATCTATGTCCTTGCCACTGTCCCCAGTACCGCTGTGCCTCTTCACACGACTCTTGAGGTGGTGGCTGTTCGCACCCGTGCTATGCAAGAACTGACGATCTGTTCTCTTTACCTTCCTCAAGATGAGATGGTCTAGTTTACTGACCTTGATGCTCTGGTGGCACAACTTCCCCCTCCATTTCTGCTTCTGGGGTACTTCAATGCCCCCCATCACTTTTGGGGTGGAGCGCAGCCAACAGGCTGCGGTAGGTACAGCACGACATCTGCCTGCTCAACACTGGTGCAACCACACATTTTCGTGTGGTGCGAGTTACATATTCAGTGATTGATCTCTCTGTTTGTACCCCGAGCCTGCTTCCGCACTTCCAGTGGAGGGTCCATGATGACCTTTGCAACAGCAACCATTTTTCTGTTCTCTTGATGCTCCTTGATTTTCAACCTGCGGGCTGCCTGTCTCGATGGTCTCTTCGTCAAGCTGATTGGCAATACTACACCTCAGCTGCTACGGTTCCTGTTCCACTGCCAGCCACGTGGACATGGCGTTTCACCAGGTCACCCGTATGATAGTTTCAGCCGCTGAGGCAACCATTCCCACCACTTTTGGCTCCCCATGGCGTAAGTCGTGCCCTGGTGGGCGCTGGAAATTGCTGAGACCATCCGGTATCATCGTCGGGCGCTCCAGTACGATCGTCGACACTCCACTGTAGAAAACCTTATAGCTTTTAAGCGGCTCCGGGCCCGAGCTTGACAGCTCATCCGGCAGGGTAAACGGGAATGTTGGGAGACATATGCCACCAGCATCGGCCGTCGCGCGTCTGCATCTCGGGTGTGGTCCCAGGTTAGGTTTCTATTTGGGTACCGTCCATCAACAGCGATTCCCAGCCTACGCTGGAGTAAGTGGACATTTTTGTGAAAAAAAATTTCGTTTGAAATTGGTAGCCTATGGACCAACCCGACTTCCATCGCAGAACACATGGCCAAGCATTATGCTCGCACCTCTGCAACATCAGAATACAGTGAAGACTTCCATGCACTGAAAGAGCGGGTTGAACAGCGACGGCTGTCCTTTCAAATGTGTCGAGCTGAATCATACAACTCCGCTTTAAGTGAATGGGAATTCGAAACTGCCCTTGTCGCATGCCCCGATACCTCTCCGGGACTGGACAGGATCCACAGCCAGATTCTCGCCCTGTTCAACCGTTTATGGGCAAAGGGGGCTTTCCCGTCAAAAAGGGCGTGAAAGCATCATTATTCCGGTGATCAAACCTGGTGCCTGATCAACAGGTGGCTGATAGTTACCGCCCAATCAGCCTCACCAACGTTCTGAGCAAGCTATTCGAACGTATGGTGAGCCGGCGGCTTATGTGGATACTTGAACATCGAGGTCTGTTGTCCCCACATCAGGGGGGTTTCCGCCAAGGCCATTTCACTGTTGAAAACTTAGTGGCTCTGGAGTCTGCCATTCGTACGGCATTTAGCAGGCATGAGCACTTCGTTGCCGTCTTTTTCGACCTCAGAAAGGCATATGATACCACTTGGCACCACCACATTCTGGCTACACTGCACAGTTGGGGCTTGAGAGGTCTGCTCCCACTTTTTATTCAAAACTTTCTTTCCTTCCGATCTTTTCGGGTACGGGTTGGTACTTCCCTCAGCAACTCTCCCACAGGGCTCCGTCCTTAGTGTACCCCTCTTTCTAATTGCCATCAATGGACTCGATGAGGCAATGGGGTCATCAGTTTCTTCCTCCTTGTTCACCGATGACTTCTGCTTATACTTCAGCTCAGCTAGCATAGGGATAGCTGAAAGGCATCTACAGGGAGCCATTCGAAAGGCGCAGTCGTGGGCCTCAACCCATGGGTTCCAGTTTTCTCCATCGAAAACCCAGGTTATGCACTTCTGCCGCCGTCGAGCTGTCCGTTTGGACCCAGAGCTATAATTATATAATGAACTTCTTCGTGTCGAAGAGACTCACCGATTTCTTGGCATGCTCTTCGACAGCCGGCTCACTTGGGTGCCCCATCTTCGTCAGCTCAAGCAGAATTGCGTGTGATATCTCAATATTCTACGCTGCCTCAGCCACACTAGTTGGGGAGCCACCCGTACGAGTCTTTTGCAGCTCTACAGGGCGCTGATTCAATCACGATTAGACTAGGGGAGCTTTGTGTATGGTTCGGCAGCCTCATCTGCATTGCAGGTCTTGGACCCAGTACTCCACAGTGGCATCAGTTTAGCGACAGGGGCCTTTTGGACAAGTCCAGTGGCAAGTCTACTTGCTGAAGCTGACATCCTTCCCCTGCGATTTCGCCGGCAGCAGATGTTATCCTCTTATGCTGCCAATGTTCATGCAACACCTCACCACCCAAATCACAAGCTTCTTTTCCCAGCTGCTACACTCCCATCTCCACGACGACGACCGATGTCAGGTCTTCACATTGCGGTCCATGTTCGTTCCTTCCTGTCATCCCTTGAGTCCCTTTCCATTCCTCCATTTCACTGCCTTTACCATCCCACTCCTTGGTCTCTTCCAAGTCTGCAGCTTTGGCTGGACTTGTCGCATGCCTCGAAAGCCTCTGTAGCGCCACTGAGTCTCCGTCGCCAGTTTCAGGCGGTTTTAGTATCATTCTGTGGCATGGAAGTCATATACAAAGATGGTTCCATGGTCGACGGCTGTACTGGATATGCATATGTCCATGGTGAGCATGTCGAACAGCATTCACTGCCCTGTGGGAGTAGTGTGTTCATTGCGGAATTGGTTGCCATCTATCAGGCACTTGAACATCTCAGAGCATGCCCTGGGGAGTCTCTGGCTATCTGTTCCGACTCCCTGAATGGCTTGCAAGCTCTCGCCAAGTGTTTCCCAAAACACCCCTTGGTGCGATCCATTCAGGAGTCTGTTTCCAGGCATGTTCGGTCTGGTTGCTCTGTGGTCTTTGTTTGGATCCCAGGCTACATTGGGATTCCTGGAAATGAACATATGGATCAGCTGGCTAAGCAGACTACTTCCTCCAGTCCATTGGCTATTGGTTTTCCGGAGAGCGATCTCCGACTGGAGTTCCATCGGAAGATCCTTGGCCTGTGGGATTCCGAGTAGGCTAACTCTGCTCAACCCAACAAGTGCAGTGAAGCTATATATGGTCGCATGGAAGTCCTCACTGCAGTCATCTTGTAGGGAATCAGTTGTTCCTACGAATCAGCCACACATGGCTGACGCATGGCCACCTTCTTCGGCAGGAGGATGCACCATAGTGTGACTGTGGCGCCCCCTTGACAGTGGTCCATATTCTGGTGGACTGTCCACTTTTAGTTGCCTTGAGACAATCTTTTAACCTACCAGATGCGCTTTCTTTTATGCAAGGAGACAAAGCTGCTATGGCTGAATGTGTTCTAAATTTTATTCACGCTGCTGGTTTTTATCATGTGATTTAATAGTGGGACCCTAAACCTGATACTTCAGGCACCCGCACCATAAATACTGTATGTCTGCCTAAGTGTATTTGCATCTGTGTAAATGTGTGGGTGTGTGTGTATTTGTTCACCCTCCTTTTTTTCCCCCCAAGGTAAGTCTTTCCTGTCGCGGGATTGGGATGACTCCTTACCCACTCCCTTAAAACCCTCATCATTTCCTTTTCCCTCTCCTTCTGCCTGATGAAGCAGCTAGGCTGCGAAAGCTAGCATTTGTGTGTGTGTGTGTGTGTGTGTGTGTGTGTGTGTGTGTGTGTGTGTGTGTGTGTGTGTGTGTGTGTGTGTGTCTGTGCCTGTGTTTTTATTTGTTGCTATCACTGCCTGTGCTCCTTCGCCTGGTAAGTAGACGTCATCTATTTTTTACATATATTTTTTTTGTTAGGTATTTTTCCTCTATCAGATGACATACCAAAAGGACCGGCTCATCGATAGGCACAAATAATCACACACAAACACTACTCCTGGGATTGGAATGACTCCTTTTCCACTTCCTTAAAACCCATATATATATATATATCTATATATATATAAAAATAGATGAAGTCCACTTACCAGGCGAAGGAGCACAGGCAGTAATAGCAACAAATAAACACACATACACAAAAGCAAGCTTTCGCAGCCTAGCTGCTTCGTCAGGCAGAAGGGAAGGAGAGGGAAAAGGAAATGATGAGGGTTTTAAGGGAGTGGATAAGGAGTCATTCCAATCCCGGGACAGAAAAGACTTACCTTGGAGAGAAAAAAGGAGGGGAAACAAATACACAAATTTGGGAGTAGGGCTAAAGGTCACCCTTTGGATAGGACAGAGGTTTCAGATTGGGAGAGAGGTTTAGAGGAGAGTTTGACCACTGAATTGGGATGTTGTGGTTCCGGATTGTGTGGATTGTAATTTTGAGGTTTGGGGGGGAGAGGAGTTGGGAGTGGGAGATTGAGTAGATGGGAGAGACTGGGTTTGTGTGCAATCAGAGGAGGTTGAGGTTTACTGGAGAGGTTGTTGAGGGAGAGAGTATTGCCTTTCCGGAGGTGGGTGATCAGGAGATTGGATAGTTTTTTGAGGTGCTGGGTGGCATGCTGTTGTAATTTGCGGTTGGCCTGAAGGAGGATATTCTGAACTGCAGTTGTAGATGTAGGAGAGGAAAGGTTGAGGATTTTGATTAGGGATAGGAGTTGACAGGTGTGTTCATTGGCGGAGTTGATGTGTGGGTTAAGGATTAGGCGGGTGAGGGATATGGATTGTTCAGTTTGGAATTGGTATAGGGCAGGATGAAAGGATGGGTTACAGCCAGAGATGGGAACTTTCAGTGTGAGGCTCTTGGGAGTGATTCCAAATGTCAGACAAGCCTGCATAAAAAGAATGTGGGAGCGTAATCTGACTAGGGAAAAAGCATGTTTACGAAGGGAATGTAAATAAAACTGGATGGGGTTGTTGTAGGGATGTTGTAAGGGAGGCATAATATATGGATGAAGGAAAAGTGAGAAATATGGACTATATAACAGGTTGTAATGAACGAATAAAATAATAAAAAATATGTATAGAAATATGTATAAAATTTTTTTTAAATTAATTCAGGTAAGCAATAAGAAAGGAAATAGAAAAAGTCGTTAAAATTCGTTGTTGATACTGTGGTCACCTTACGTTGTCAACCATGTAGTATTAAATGGTTAGGTAGTGGTATGACATGCAAACGAGGTTTAAGGATGGTGAAAATCAGAAAAAGTACGAGAAAACCGCGTGAGAAAGCAAGTAAAACGTCTAAATAGGATTGGTTAAGTGGTAGCAGATTAAGATATTGAGGCTAAGAATAGTCTGACGGGCTATAGTAGAATCAAAACATTTCTACATGTCTGCCTAAGTGTGTTTGGATGTGGATATGTGTGAGTGTGTGTGTATTTGTTTACCTTCCTTTTTGTCCCCTAAGGTAAGTCCTTCCACTCCTGGGATTGGAATGGCTCCTTTTCCACTTTCTTAAAATCCATATCCTTCCCTATCTCGTCTCCTTCCTCCCTCTTTTTCCCCGAAGAAGCCACCACTGGTGGCGAAAGCTCGAATGGTTGTGTGTTTTTGTGTATGTTTGGTGTTCCTATCGACGAGCCTGTACTTTAGGTAAGTCAAAAATCTTTATTTTATACCATTTTCCCACCTGGAAGGTCTCCTTCTATAATATATATATATATATATATGTGTGTGTGTGTGTGTGTGTGTGTGTGTGTGTGTGTGTGTGTGTGTGTGTGTGTGTGTATATATATATACACTGAGCCAGGCAGAGCTTCAAGGAATCCTCAAAACCTTAGGCCCCCTACAAAACCTTTCACCTGACTCCATTAACCTCATGACTCCACCGACACCCCGCACCCCCACCTTCTACCTACTTCCCAAGATTCACAAACCCAATCATCCCGGCCGCCCCATTGTGGCCGGTTACCAAGCCCCAACAGAACGAATCTCTGCCTACATAGACCAACACCTTCAACCCATCATGTGCAGCTCCCATCCTTCATCAAAGACACCAACCACTTCCTTGATCGCCTTAAATCCTTACCCAGCCTGTTACCTCCTGAAACCTTCCTTGTAACCATTGATGCCACTTCCTTATACACTAATATCCCACATGCCCAGGGCCTCGCTGCGATGGAATATTTCCTTTCACGCCGACCACCCACTTCCTTACCTAAAACCTCTTTCCTTAATACCCTAGCCAGCTTCATCCTAACCCACAACTTCTTCACTTTTGAGGGCCGGACATACCAACAACTAAAGGGACCAGGATGGCCCCCTCGTACGCGAACTTATTTATGGGACGCTTAGAGGAAACCTTCCTGGACACCCAAGCCTGTCAACCCAAAGTTTGGTATAGATTCATTGACGACATCTTCATGATCTGGACTCACAGTGAAGAAGAACTCCAGAATTTCCTCTCCAACCTCAACTCCTTTGGTCCCATCAAATTCACGTGGTCCTATTCCAAATCCCATGCCACTTTCCTCGATGTCGACCTCCATCTATCCAACGGCCAACTACACACATCCGTCCACATCAAACCTACCAATAAACAACAGTACCTGCATTATGACAGCTGCCATCCTTTCCACATCAAACGTTCCCTTCCCTACAGCTTAGGTCTTCGTGGCAAACGAGTCTGCTCCAGTCCTGAATCCCTGAACCAATACACCAATAACCTGATAACAGCCTTCACATCCCGCAGCTATCCTCCTGGTCTGGTACAGAAGCAAATTGCCAGAGCCACTTCCTCATCTCCCCAATTTAAGAATTTTCCACAAAACCCCAGAAGTGCCCCTCTTGTCACCGGATACTTTCCGGGACTGGAGCGGACTCTGAATGTGGCTCTCCAGCAAGGATACGACTTCCTAAAATCCTGCCCCGAAATGAGATCCATCCTTCATGACATCCTTCCTACTCCACCGAGAGTGTCTTTCCGCTGCCCACCTAACCTCCGTAACCTCCTAGTCCACCCCAATGAAATCCCCAAACCACCTTCCCTACCTTCTGGCTCCTACCCTTGTAACCGCCCCCATTGTAAAACCTGCCCTATGCACCCTTCCACCACCACTTACTCCAGTCCCGTAACCCGGAAGGTGTACACGATCAAAGGCAGAGCCACTTGCGATAGTACCCACGTGATCTACCAACTGACATGCCTGCACTGTGAAGCGTTCTATGTGGGAATGACCAGCAACAAACTGTCCACTCGCATGAACGGTCACAGGCAGACAGTGTTTGTTGGTAATGAGGATCACCCTGTGGCTAAACATGCCTTGGTGCACGGCCAGCACATCTTGGCGCAGTGTTACACCCTCCGGGTTATCTGGATACTTCCCACCGACACCAACCTTTCAGAACCTCGGAGATGGGAACTTGCCCTTCAGCTTATTCTCTCCTCCTGTTGCCCACCTGATCTCAATCTCCGCTAATTCAAATTCCCGCCCACCATCTTTAGCATCTTTGCCTTGGTTCTGTGGACAGAGCCTCTGCCTCAATTGGTATCTCTGTCCAACTTCTTTGCTTTTCACAAATGTCTGTCTAGGTGTGTTTGCGTTTAGATATGTCTGAGTGTGTGTGTATTTGTTTACCTTCCTTTTTTTCCCCTAGGGTAAGTCCTTCCACTCCTGTGATTGGAATAACTCCTTTTCCACTTCCTTAAAACCTATATCCTTCCCTTTTTCCTCCCCTTTTTTCCTCTTTTTCCTGAAGAAGCTGCCAGTGGTGGCGAATGCTTGTATGTGTGTTTGTGTGTGATTTTATTTGTTTTTATTTTATTTGTTTCTATCGACGAGCCGGTCCTTTTGGTAAGTCATCTCTTTTCTTTAGTAAAGCAGTCAACAACCCGAAGATTGGTTTGAACACCACAGTGCTTTACTAGGCATGGTCCTGTTTAGAGGTGGTATGCCATTGCCTTATTGCCTTCCTCTGACCTTTGAACTGACTTACCCAGCCTGTTATAGGGGGACCTACAGTTTAACGTGGGTCCCGAACCACGGAGCTACTCGGTATTTTTCACATGAGCAATACTGCCAGAGGTGAAACAAGTGGAAAGTGACAGATAAAAATCCTAGAACCTGGGGTGTGTGTGTGTGTGTGTGTGTGTGTGTGTGTGTGTGTGTGTGTGTGTGTTTTTTTTTTTTTTTTTTTTTTTTTTTTTTTATTTGTTACTATCACTGCCTGTGCTCCTTCGCCTGGTAAGAAGACTTCATCTATTTTTTTTTTTTTTTACATATATTTTTCCTTTTAGGATTTTTTTCCTCTTAGAAGACAATAATAAATTAATGTTAACATCGACTTTTGTGTTGATGGACTGAAACAAAATTTTCTGACATTGTACATAATGGCTTTCTAGTGGGAAATTATAAAAGGAAGAATCACAAAATTATACTGAAATTTATAACTATATCTGCACCTAAGTCATATTTAGTTATTTATTTTCGATTGTGTAGCTCTTGGAAAATGATTTAGTTTAGCCCCAGACACTACAGGTAAGGTCAGTAAAAGATGAGAAGCATATACCACTTCATTTCTTGTTGTTTTTTGCTTTTTGATTCTTGGTGGGCTTGTCCCCAGCAACAAAGTACGTTCATCCAGTATCAGCTGAAGATTGAAAGAAATACAGTGCTGACCAAAACTTATTCACTACTGTCTACTTAGAGCCAGCTAACAGTTCATTGGTTTTATTTTATTCCTGATGTTCTCTTACTGTATTGCCTCATCGGATCTTAAGCACATAAGAAACAAGTGGTAATGGACTCATCCCATGAATTACGACTGACATTTAAGAGTGTTTTTCCTTATGAGAACAGCTACAAAAGCATATTGAATTTTGTATTAATTTTATGGAATTAATAGTAATACAAGAAAAAATAAACAATGTATTTTCACAACACAAGTGGTTTTTTTTTTTTTCTCTGCTATCATGCAGAGAGATGTGTATTGAAAACAGACTGGATATCTGAGATACTTTTACTGCAGAAGCAATACCGTAACCGAACAGGCTCATTCCGGAAATATTAAACATTTCGAATGTCGTCGGCTCAGCGTGAGCCAGCTAAAGCAGAGTCGTGTCGACCTGGCTGGCAGTGTGGACAGTGCAGTTGAAAACAATGTGTTTAATGTCCTGGCCCAGCCAGCAGTGTGAACACGGCCTAATTCTTCCTTTCCCTTTTTCTATCACTAATGTTGCACGGTAAGAACAATTGATGCTAAATTCCATGTGAGCTCGAATCTCTTTAGTTTTTACCTTCATGGTCTTTTCTCAAGATATACATAGGAGAAGGCTATATACTGATTGACTCACAGAAGAAAACTGAAATTAACATGAAAGTTGTCACATGTCTGCTGTAATCTCAACAAAATGTCTGAAATCGATTTAAAAAAATTTTACATGCACTACACCAAAGAACAGAAAATACTACTTTAAATATTGCAAAAAAGTCAAACCTGTTTTTGAAACCTATTAAAAAGTATAATATAATTTCTCCTAAGTGCATAGAAATTGCTAACCCCATGCAGATAACATAGACCTAAAAAACTATGGTTGTGAATTTTAAATAGCTACGACAATACTTGTAAAATTGAAAACGAAAAACGTTGGGTACATGGGATGGATAATACAGTAGTAGGAAGTAGAGGTTGGTTAAAGAAATCGCACAACAGTTCATAGCATATGTAGTGCAACAAAATCATAAGTGAGTTTGGTTATCTATTCGTATCTCAGTTATTATTTAACTGAGGCCTCACATTTTTCATTTTTAAATAATGGTATTACAAATGTTAAGCTAGCTATTAAACATTGACAGTCACAAATTTCAAGCCGGTCTGCATATAATGGTGGTAATAATAAAACTGTCATATTGCCATCACTGCTAGAGTTACTAGATATTGTACTATAGGCAGCAGAGAGAAAAAAAAGAAGTGTGCTTACATCACACTCGGGCAATGAAACTGATTTAATTTTCTTTCACACTGCAAACGATTTGACGGTACGGGAGAATAGAGTCGTGCCTGTTTGAATGCGATCGGCTACTTGAATAGCTACTTGAATTTCCTAGTTGACAGGTAGCTGGAGACACAATTTGCATATCCCTGTGTGTGTCGTTGCAACCGAAACTCGAACGAAGGTAATAGTTCACCCTTAGCTCTTTGTGAAGTGTGACAGCCCGTTATTCCTGGAATTCCCTACCACCTTCTCTCCCTCAGTCCAATGTATGGTCTGACAGCTGGGACTTTCCCAAAATTACTTGTTATTTGTAACAAAGAGAGAGAGAGAGAGAGAGAGAGAGAGAGAGAGAGAGAGAGAGGAACCCAACATAAACGTACAGCTATATACTATAACGGTTCTCCAAAGAGATTTAAAATTTGAAATCATCTGTTGAATTACAGTATTTATCTGTCAATAAATATATCAGTTTATTTTTAAGGTATTTAAAGTAGTCGTATTAAAATCAAATAGTGGTCTGTTCACCTTAGTTACCCCTCTTATTGGGTTTTGTTGTGTAAATGGTATGTCTATACAGACTGCTGGTGTTCCACACCCACTCTCAATGCTAAACCATACTGAATATGCAGAAGTTTAAATGTGAAATTTATTTGCTTTAAGGTTTTATAGTGTGAGAAGATTGAGACCATGTTTAACTAAACCCATGTTTATGCTGAATTTCTTACAAATATGTTCCACACATGCTTTCCATAACAGGTGTTCACTCATAGTATAGTACCCAAAAAATTCCTGTTTGGTTATCTAAGGGCCGCTGGAGATGTGACTGGAGTAACATTTATATGTAGATTACAGCTAAGCAGGAAGTGCATTGTTACTGCCTTGTTTTTCTTTACAAGGTGATTATTTGAAGTTAGTAACTTGACAGAATATTGTAATTGATTTCACTACTGTTGGCAGCAGCTCCAAATAGTCTTTTACAGTACTTTACAAAAGTCTTTTGTTCAAATTAAAATTTAAGTTTGTTATTAATTATATTTCGAAAAAGTGCAATTTTTACTGAAGCAGGTAATTGTATCTTTGTCAGTGAGTGTGCTCTCAACAACCGATTGTTCCTAATCGAAATGTTTTTTAACACTGTTTCACCTCATTTGCAATCTATTCTCATTCCAGTTTCTTGTAGTGTTCTGTTCCTACTACTTTTGACATGTAGTTCTGATATCAGATTCTGGTATGTTTGTAAAAATGTTAAAATGTTTGTGAAGCTTAAGGGACTTAACTGCAGGGTCATCAAATTACAATCTAGTTAAAAACGACCTTATACTAAAGACAACACAAACATCCATGCCCAAGGTGGGGATTCAAAACCCCGACAGGAAACGGCCTAGCGCATCGGAGCATAGCACCTCAATGCGCTGCACCGTGGTGGTATGTTTGTATGTTTGCCTTATTTCAATAGTGTTGGTTTAACTAATGTTGACATAATAAGACTTAAACATAACTGGGCAAAGATAATTCTGCAATTAAGACACCTACAATATTACAAGCAATTGACTGAAATATTTCAGGTATCTCAATCACAGAATTATCACCCAGTTAGGTTTAAGCTTCAAGATATCGACATGAGCTGAAGTGGTGGTGTACCACTATTGAAATAAGGGTTTCAAATCTTGATTTAAAATAAGCCATGTTAGATAACTTTTTAAACTCTTGAGTGAAACAGTCATGTTCCTATATATCAACAAAACTTGTAGATTCTGTGACAAAATGAATCAAATGTGGTTAGTGACTAAGCACAATATGAGCTTGGAAAAATACAAAAATTGACCTGGAAAACTCGGGGAAGTTTATTTTTAAAAATCGCTTGACAGCAGGATTGAAGGTGCTGGTTATATCGTTCGTTGATAGTATGTTTGTGGGTCTCCGCATACTACTCTATTCTGGCTGCATTCAAAAATGTTGTTGAAGATTTTTTAAATTTAATTGGACCCTATTTTATTCCATATGGAGATTTCAAGGTTCTGCTAAACCACTTTCGTGAGCTCCCAGAATATTTAGTCACTTAATCATCACTTTTTAAAGTTTTTAATATGTGGTCTTTTGAAGCTCTGAAATATTCCAGGCAAGACATTTTTGTATATTGAAACAAAGTTGCAAATAACCAATCTATTGAATAATATTTACACTAGTATTTTGTATCTTTCACGGCACACCAGTTACCGTAAATATCTCTGTATGCTGCATAACATTATTCATTGTATGATGTTGATTTAAAAAATTTTCTAATATTCTTTCCATTATGTTTGGGATGACTTAGTAATTTCAGCAATGTTTTGTTTGTTATTGATAGGAAGGAATGCTGAACAAACTGCAAAAGCATGTTGAACAAGAGGAAGCACGATGGAGACAGCAGATACAACAGAAAGAATCTGAATTGGATCTTCTTCGTGAAGAACGAGACAGGTTACTAGCATTTAAGGAAAATGCTTCTGGACCTGAAGAGGTAATTTCTCATTGCTGTATTTATTTTTGTACTGAACTCTCTCTCTCTCTCTCTCTCTCTCTCTCTCTCTCTCTCTCTCTCTCTCTCTCTCTCTCTCTCTCTCTCTAAATGAACAATGAAAATCGTCAAGTCAGTTACATGATGATTATCAACTTTTGTACTTTTGAAAAAGTTTTAATAGAGAAGTTCTGTAAGTACAGAAAATGAGAAGGCACTAAATGAAGAAGACTAAAATAATCATCCTTTTCTTTCTTATTCCCTCATTTGTGTTCACAAGGCAAGCCTTAAATCACATCACAACCAGTGATATCTGAATTTTAATGTAACATATTTTTTCCTGTATGATCAGAGCCTCTTCTCAATTGTCCAACAGTATCTTGTTCGCCTTTTCTCCCAGTGTATTTCTGTTTGTTCACACCTTCCTTCACCTGATCTCTCCATCTTGTTTGTCGCCTTTCTATTGTTGTTCTTCTAGATTCTCTACATTCTAGGACACTCCTGGGTTATTTCTTTTCCTATTTTTTGAATGGCCTAACCATTTCAGCTATAGTTTTTTTTTTCATGGCAGTGATCTGAATCATGTGTCATGCTTGTTCATTTATTATCCTCAC
Organism: Locusta migratoria; assembly: GCA_026315105.1. Taxonomy (NCBI): domain Eukaryota; kingdom Metazoa; phylum Arthropoda; class Insecta; order Orthoptera; family Acrididae; genus Locusta; species Locusta migratoria. The sequence goes on along the minus strand of CM048747.1, from coordinate 563,823,222 downwards.
CCAGGATCTGTTTCAGAAAGTGAATCTGTGTTGCTTTTATTTCACCCAGACCTTTCTGAGAGTTAACCATTTTCTTCCATAGGTTAAATTTGGTAGATGATTTTTGCCTTATAGGTATTTTCTAGTTTCTCATTATTTCTTTTAAAAAATAAATGTCATTACATAATTGGAGGTCAATAAAATAACCACATTGCGTCTCTTTAATCATTCACTATCAACATACTACTCTTCCCAGTTGTTTACTTCAAACTCATGGTTGCAGCAAGGGGAAGAGTAGTTTCTCAAAGGTCTGAATTTGTGTGCATATGCATTTACATTATGTTATCCCTATATTTCTCTCTCTCTGACTGGCTGTTGGCTGCAGTTTTCATCTTGCAATGATACATCTTCCACATGAAATATACAGAAATTGGTCAAAATAATGCAAATTCCTTGATGATAGAAAATTAATTTGATGATGCTAATGCAAATCCCCTTTCAAGATAGAACAAGAATTTGATGATAAAGAACTAGCACTTTGAAACAAGGAAGTCTGTTCACTTCTGAAATTGTTTACAAATATAGAAAAAGCCTTTATTGGGTTTATCTTATTCTTTACAATGTACTAAGGAAGTATTATTGTTAAGTGACAATAGAGAGAGTTTCTGGGGCAGGAAATTTGCTACTGGTAAGATGGAAATATTACATTTTTAACTAAAGTAACTTCCTCCGTAACTTCCTCCGTATCGGATAACATAATCACTGTTATTGCAAAACCGATTACATACATTCTTAAGAAATCATTGGAAATATTTAATCTTCGAAAATTAAGAGCAATGCAGACAGCTGCCAAAGTACTACCCATGTTATGTTAACAATATTAGGTGCTGGTGTCCGATGGTTATATGAATGTATCTGTAACAACTCTCTACACTTCACATTGTACCATGTGTTTGTTTTGGAGTGCAGAAATAGTGAGGACTTCAAAGCACCCCCCCCCCCCTCTCTCTCTCTCTCTCTCTCTCTCTCTCTCTCTCTCTCTCTCTCTCTCTCCTATTTCTGTAAGGCTGGCACAAATATTCCATCCTTTTGGAAAACTTCCCCCATGAATCACAGACCATCCTCATTAATCAGACATCGCCGTGGTGGGATGGCTTGCATGCCTCAACGATACAGATAGCCTTACTGTAGGTGCAACCACAGTGGAAGCCTATCTGTGTAGAGGCCAAACAAACGTTTTGTTCCTGAAGAGAGGCAGTAGCCTTTTCAGTAGTTACAGGGACAACAGTCTGGATGATTGACTGAGCTGGCCTTGTGACATCAACTAATGTGGCTTTGACACACAGCTATTGTGAACAGCTGAAAGCAAGGGGAAATACAGCTGTTACTTTTCCCGAGGACAGGCAGCTCTACGTTATGAAAATATGATGGCATCCTCTCAGGTAAAATATTCCAGAGATGAAATAGTCCCCCATTCGGATCTCCGGGCAGGGACTACTCAGGAGGATGTGATCATCAGGAAAGACAATACTGGCATTCTACGGGTCGGTGTGTGGAATGTTAGATCGCTTAATCGAGTAGGAAAATTTGAAAATTTAAAAAGGGAAATGAATACGTTGAAGTTATAGTGGGGATTAGTGGAGTTCGGTGGCAGGATGAACAGGATTTCTGGTCAGGTGAGTACAGGATTATAAATACAAAATCAATTGGGGGTATCACAGGAGTAGGATTGATAATGAATAAGGAAATAGGAATGCGGGTAAACTACTATGACCAGCACAGTGATCGCATTATCATTGTCAAGATAGATACGAAGCCAACACTGACAACAGTAGTACAGGTTTATATATGCCAACTAGCTCTGCTGATGATGAGGAAATCGAAGAAATGTATGAGGAGTTAAAGGAAATTATTCAGTCAATTAAGGGAGAGGAAAACTCAATTGTGATAGGAGATTGGAATTCGATAGTAGGAAAAGGAAGAGAAGGAAAAATAGTTGGTGAATGTGGACTGGGCAGAAGGAATGAAAGAGGAAGTCGCCTGGTAGAATTTTGCATGGAACATGATTTAATCATAACAAACAACCGGTTTAAGAATCATGAAAGAAGATTGTATAAGTGGAAGAGTCCAGGAGACACCGGAAAGTATCAGATTTTATAATGCTAAAACATAGATTCCGGAACCTGGTTTTAAACTGTAAGGGACAGATATAGACTCTGACCATAACTTATTGGTCATGAACTGTAGGCTAAAACAGGAGGGAAAAAAATGGCAGAAAGCTTGGAAAATAAGGAGATGGGACTTGGATAAATTGAGGGAACCTGAAGTTCTTAAGAATTTCAGAGGGAGCTTTAGGCAACAATTGACAGAAACAGGGGGAAATAAAACAGTTGATGAGGAATGGGTAGGATTGAGAGATGAAATAGTGAAGGCAGCAGAGGACAAAATAGGTAGAAAGGCAAGACCTACAAAAAATCCACGGATATCATAAATTTAATTGATTAAAGGAGAAAAGATAAAAATGCAGTAAATGAAACAGGCAAAATGGAGTACACACGACTAAGAAATGAGATTGACAGGAAGTGCAAAATAGCTAAGCAGGAGTGGCTAGAAGTGGCTAGGAGTGTGTAGAAGAATGTATAAGAAGGGGAAAAGTAGATAAAAACATTTGGGGAAAAGAAAAACAGCTCTACGAATATTAAGAATTCAGATAGAAAACCAGTTTTCAGCAAAGAAGGGAAAGCTGAAAGGTGTTAAGAGTACATAGAAATTTCTATAAAGGAAATGAACTTAGAGATAATGTTGTAGAAAGGGAAGAGGAAGTAGATGAAGATGAAATAGGAGATACTATTACTGAGAGATGAATTTGACAGAGCCCTGAAAGACGTAGGTCAAAACAAGGCCACGGGAGTAGATGGTGTCTAAGATGTTTGAGACAGGCGAGGTACCATCAAACTTTAAGAAAAATGTAATATTCCCCATTCCAAAGAAATCACGTGCAGACAAGTGTGTAAATTACAGAACCATCAGTTTGATAAGTCATGGTTGCAAAATTTTAACACGCATTATCTAAAGCAGAATGGAGAAGCTGGTAGAAGCTGACTTTGGGGAAGATCAGTTTGGATGTACGAGGAACGTAGGAACCCAGGAGGCAATACTCACTTCACAAATTATCTTAGAAGATAGATTAATGAAAGGCAAACCTACATTTTTAGCTTTTGTGGATTTGGAGAAAGTTTTTGACATTGTTGATTGGAATACACTCTTTCAAATTCTGAAGTCAGCAGGAGTAAAATACAGGGAAAGGAGAGTTATTTACAACTTCTACAAAAGCCAGACCACAATTATTAGACTCGAAGGGCATGAAAGGGAAGCATTAATTGGGAATGGAGTAAGACAGGGTTGTAGCCTTTTTTCGATGTTATTCAGTTTGTACATCGAGCAGGCAGTGAAGGAAAGCAAGGAAAAATGTGGAATTAAATTTCAGAGTGAAGAAATAAAAACATATCATTTTGCTGATGACATTGTAATTCTGTCAGACTCAGCAAAGGACCTGGAAGAGCAGTTGAATGGAATAGACGGTGTATTGAAGAGAGCGTATAAAATGAACATTAACAAGAGAAAACAAGGATAATGGAATGCAGTCTTAGAAAGTCAGGCTGAAGGAATTAGATTAGGTAACGAAATAATAAAGGTGGTAGATGAGTTTTGTTACTTGGGTAGTAAAATAACATATGACGGTCGCAGTACAGTGGATAATAAATGCAGAATGGCAATGGGAAGAAAAGCATTTTTGAAAACGAGAAATTTGATAATATCAAATATTAATTTCAGTGTAAGGAAGTCTTTTCTGAAGGCATTTGTCTGGAGTGTTGCCTTGTATGGGAGTGAGACATGGACGATAAACAGTGCGGACAGGAAGAGGATTGCGGCTTTTGAAATGTGGTGCTACAGAAGAATGCTGAAGATTAGGTGGGTGGATCACATAACTAATGAACAGAATTGGTGAGAGAAGGAATTTTTGGCATACCTTGACCAAAAGAAGGGATCACTTGGTAGGACACATTCTTAGACATCGAGGAATTGTGAATTTAGCATTGGAGGGAAGTGTGTGGGGTAAAAATCGCGAGAGATGGAGACGCATATAATAAGCAGATTCCAATGGATGTGGGTTGCCGTTCTTATGAGGAGACGAAGATGCTTGCTCAGGATAGAGTAGGGTGGAGAGCTTCATCAAACCAGTCTCCGGACTGAAGCCCATAACAACCAGCCCCATGATGTTTTACTGCTATTGACCATCAACCTTTGTACAAAATCAGTAAAACTTACACAATGGAAGTAAGTGACAGTGTTAACAAATGAGACACTTGGCATGTTGTGCAGTTCAAGGAAAGATTATACCATTGTACAGGAAGTTGCTCTTATTTTGTCCAATCACTGTTGACTGTTGTACTTACCTTATTGCTGATTGTTCTTGTTTATTGTTAGTATCTTAATTTCATATTACGCATGTGTGTGGGTTCTTCATTTTTTTGCATGACGACTTTAATACCTCTTTTTAATTATGTATGTTTTTGCATGCAATGTAATTCTTTCTTGGAACCATTGGGCAGATCAACTTACGTGTAAATGGATGAAAGCTGCCAGTAACTACCATATCAGAGCATTAATGCTGCAGCTGTCAATAGAGAAGTGCTTCGTTATTATGCTTTCATTTGGCACTGTTTTGTATTGTTGGTTAGATGCTGACTTTTCTGACTGTTTGTCAAACATGTACTTAATGATTACACTTGATTTGTGTTTTCTTGGGAAACTTTAAAACAGGAAAAATTGGTGTTCAGCAGACTGGTCATCAGTGTTGATCTTGCTACTGCTGCAACTGTGGCATTGTTCACCAGTCACAATCTAAACATAAAAATAAGCATGAAGCTGTATGAGATTATTGCAGCAATTGAGTTGACATCTGATTTGTGTGCAGTCCTCAGTTAAACTAAATTCTGTCACATAAACTTTCTCCATGGGAATTAAAATTCGTAATGAACATAAGTTTTGTCATTTGATGGAAGGCCATAGAGGTTCACCAGTATTATTGACAATGCAAGATTGTGACATGTAAATGAGTTAATAAGCAGCCTGAGTGTTCTAAACAGAAGTATTAATAAGTCCATAAAGTTTGGGAACATTGTGTAATTAACAGTTCTGTGTTAGTGTTTCATGTCGGTGTACATTTATTGTGATGGTTCATGGGATTATAGACATTGTGATGAAAACATTGGAAAGGAAGTGACACATATTGAATAACACGTTCATCACCCAGCACAGTTCGTTTGTGTTTCTTACCAGACCCACGTCCAGCAGTCAGATCATCTGAATATAAATAGAACAATAAGTGGGAATATTTGTGTTATAATCAGCCATGTTTTGTGCGTTGTCAGATGTTGATTACTGCAGATCCTTCGATTCAATAGAATACACAGTGTGTTTACAATTGAATTGAGGAGACTGACAAGCATGTCATGTAGAATACTGCTTATGATGTCTCTGCAGTTATTACTGATCTTCCATTGAGTTGAGAAGCATAGGCCTAGCACACATCGGTGATGTGGACACTGTAAAAGAATTATTGAAAGTGAGAAGTGTAGTGATGACGAAGTAGTGTGTTATAGAAGAAAAGTGATAAATAGAATTTTGTCAAGTTCAGACGCCGATATTGATGATAGATATGCAAGTGAACTACTTGATAAGGTGTTGGATGAACTTAATGCAGATGAGAAAAAGGGCCTGACCTCTTTGGGTAATTCTTTGGATAATATTAAATGGAAGGAATTCGCTAATAGGCAACATACATTTCTGTTCACAGGAAAATATGGGCTTCTGATGGATTTTCCATCTTAGTGCAAAATAGTCCCCCATTCGGATCTCCGGGCAGGGACTTCTCAGGAGGATGTGATCATCAGGAAAGACAATACTGGCATTCTACGGGTCGGAGCGTGGAATGTTAGATCCCTTAATAGAGTAGGAAAATTATAAAATTTAAAAAGGGAAATGGATAGGTTGAAGTTAGATATAGTGGGGATTAGTGAAGTTCGGTGGCAGGATGAACAGGATTTCTGGTCAGGTGAGTACAGGATTATAAATACAAAATCAATTGGGGGTATCACAGGAGTAGGATTGATAATGAATAAGAAAATAGGAATGCGGGTAAACTACTATGACCAGCACAGTGATCGCATTATCATTGTCAAGATAGATACGAAGCCAACACCGACAACAGTAGTACAGCTTTATATGCCAACTAGCTATGCCGATGATAAGGAAATGAAAGAAATATATGAGGAGCTAAAGGAAATTATTCAGACAATAAAGGGAGAGGAAAACTTAATTGTTATGGGAGACTGGAATTCGGTAGTTGGACAAGGAAGGGAAGGGAAGATAGTAGGTGAATATGGTCTGGGCAAAAGGAATGAAAGAGGAAGCTGCCTGGCAGAATTTTGCACAGAACATAATTTAGTTATAACAAACACCTGGTTCAAGAATCACAAAAGAAGGTTGTATACGTGGAAGAGACCAGGAGCCACCGGGAGATGCCAGATAGATTTTATAATGGTAAGACATAGATTACACAACCAGGTTTTACAGTGTAAGACATACCCAGGGGCAGATATAGACTCTGACCATAACTTGTTTGTTATGAACTGTAGGCTGAAACTGAAGAAACTACAAAAAGGTAGGAAAATAAGGAGATGGGACCTAGATAAATTGAAAGAACCTGAGGTTCTTAAGAATTTCAGAGGGAGCTTTAGGCAACAATTGACAGAAACGGGGGAAAATAAAACAGTAGAGGAGGAATGGGTAAAATTGAGAGATGAAATAGTGAAGGTAGCAGAGGACAAAATAGGTAGGAAGGCAAGACCTACAAAAAATCCTTGGATATCACAGGAGATACTAAATTTAATCAATGAAAGGAGAAAATATAAAAATGCAGTAAATGAAACAGGCAAAATGCAGTACAGACGACAAAGAAATGATATTGACAGGAAGTGCAAAATGGCTAAGCAGGAGTGGCTAGAAGGCAAATGCAAGGATGTAGAAGAATGTATAACTAGGGGAAAAATATACAGCCTACAGGAAAATAAAAGAAACATTTGGAGATAAGAAAAACAGCTCTATGAATATCTCACTGATGGAAAACCAGTTCTCAGCAAAGAAGGGAAAGCTGAAAGGTGGAAAGAGTATATAGAGGGGCTCTACAAAGGAAATGAACTTAGAGACAATATTCACGTTGCAATGGAAGTAGGCTTGACTTCAAAGGCAGAACTTATACTGAAAGCACGTTTATTACGAACTCGACATACACGCAGCACTGACTGCCTCTCAGGCAGAGTGCTCTGCTATTTATACACAGACAGAATTTACCAGAAATTAGAAGAACAGTTAACATAAGAAACAACTAGAATTTACAAGTGAACATGAGAAAGAAACTTCTGGAATTGTAATTACAAAGAAATAAATTTTTGCCGGTGGGCGGGATTGAACCGGCGACCTTCAGCACTGCAGTCCGTGATGATATCCCCTGTGCCACGGCGGCTGTCGGTGTTCGTGGTCTCTCGCAGCATTGCTCCCTCTACTGGAGAAACAGCGACCCGCTGTTATGATCCCTGTGGAGCCAGCTGCAATGTCCTGGATCTTGGCCGTGTCATGGGTCCTCTGTATGACAGTTCAAGAGAATCCTTCCCTTCTTCACGATTATCGACAACAGATGTTCCTGTCGTGGCTTCATCAGGAACATTACCGTCCTTAAAGTCCTTGAACAAGAAGGCATTGTCGTCTACCTGCTCTTCAGGATCGTAGTAAGGCTTTATGCGCAGGACGTTTACAATGTCTCTTCGTTTTTGACATTTCGACGACGCTCATAACCCTCAACTTCGTATGTGACGTCTGACAGGCGGCATATGACACGATACAGACAAAAGTATCGCTTCAATAACTTTTCTGACAGTCCAACCTTCCGTACAGGGGTAAAAATCCATACCAGATCTCCTGGGCTCTACACAACAGGTCGGTGCTTGTTGTTACACCGCTGACAGTCCTTCTCCTGGGCGTCCAGTGTCCGTACGCGAGCCAGCTGTCGTGCTTCTTCGACCCTGGTGATGAGCTGTTTAACATAGTCATCCTGAGTGTCCCCCGGTTGGAACAGGAACAGTGTATCCATTGTCGTCTCAGCTTCACGGCCATGGAGCAGGAAAAACGGAGTGAAGCATGTGGTGTCTTGTCTTGCGGTATTGTAAGCAAATGTCACGACTGGCAGAATTGTATCCCAATCCTTCTGCTCAACATCGACGTACATCGACAGCATGTCCGCTAATGTTTTGTTAAAACGTTCCGTAAGACCAAGACCATTTGTCTGAGGATGGTATGCAGTTGTCATTCTGTGGACAATGTTGCACCGTGACATTACCTCTGATACTAGTTTTGACTGGAATACTTTTCCACGATCAGATATCATGACACATGGTGCTCCATGCTTCAAAATAATGTCTTCTACAAGGAATTTTGCGATCTCTGGAGCTTCTGCTGTCGGCACAGGTTTGGTGACAGTGTAACGTGTGAGGTAGTCAGTGCAGACTATTATCCAACGGTTACCGGTTGTCGACTTTGGGAACCTCCCTAAAAGATCGATCCCAACTCGGTGGAATGGAGCTGCTGCCGGTGGAATTGATATGAGATGTCCTGGAGGTAATTGCGGCACATGCTTCCATCACTGGCACTCTTTACAGTGACTCACATAGTGCTTGACAGATCGGTAGAGACCTTTCCAGTAATACCTGCATCTGATTCTGTCTAGGGTCTTCACGAATCCCATATGGCCGGATATTGGAGCATCATGGAAATATTTGATAATAGCTGGCTGGAGATGAGCTGGAACAAGTGGTAGCCATTTGGGGCCCAGTGGATCGTAGTTGCTCTTGTACAATGTTCCGTTTATAAGTTGGAACTCTCCATTGGTCGGTTCTCCTTTCTCCAAGGCCTCTATGATTTTTAATAGTGTTGGATCTTCCCTCTGTTCAGCTGTAACGTCATCTAATTCAGTGAGAGCTGAAATTTCATTAATGCTGTTGTGTTCCACTAATGGATTCCTCGAAAGGCAGTCGGCATCCTTCTGTTTGCGGCTGTTCTTGAATACCACTGTGACATCGTACTCTTGGAGTCTTAGTGCCCATCTTGCTAGTCGACCTAATGGATCCTTAAAGCTAGTCAGCCAACACAAAGAATGGTGGTCTGTCACGACGGTGAATGGTTTGCTGAATAAATACGGCCGGAACTTGTTGATAGCCCAGATAACTGCAAGACATTCTTTTTCAGTTGTAGAGTAGTTTATCTCGGACTTAGAGAGTACTCTTGATGCATAGGCTATCACTTTCTCGGCACCTTCCTGAACTTGTACAAGCACTGCACCAATCCCATAGCCACTGGCGTCTGTGTGAAGTTCCGTTTCTGCATTCTCGTCGTACAAGGCTAGCACTGGTGCGGAAGTTAGAGCCTATTTAAGTGCTCAGAAAGCTCTTTCTTTTGTCTCATTCCAGTAAAATTTGGCGGCTCCCTGCAGAAGTTCTTGTAATGGATGTGCCTTGTTACAAAATCCTTTTATGAAACGTCGGTAGTATGAGCACAGCCCGAGAAAACTTCTCACATCACGAATGTGCTGAGGAGTTGGAAATTCTGTGACTGCCATTACTTTATCTGGATCAGGACAGACACCATCTCCGTTGATTAGGTGCCCCAGGATTTTTATCTCTTTAGCGACGAAGAGGCACTTCTTTGGATTGAGCTGGAGACCTGCAGCCTGAACACACTTCAACACAGTTGACAGGCGACTCAGATGTTCTTAAAATGTTTTCGAGAAAACGACAGTGTCATCTGAATAGCAAAGACACGTCGTCCACTTAAGGTGTCGAAGCAAGTTGTCCATCATGCGTTCGCATGTGGCTGGAGCATTACATAATCCAAATGGAATTACTTTAAATTCATAGAGGCCAAAAGGTGTAATAAAATCCGTCTACTCCCTGTCAGCTTCGTCAATCTGGATTTGCCAGTAACCTGTCTACATGTCCATAGTTGAGAAGTATGTAGCTCCTTTCAAGCAGGCTAAGGTGTCATCAATACGCGGCAATGGGTAGACATCTTACTCTGTGATTCTGTTCAGCCGCCGATAGTCGACACAGAATCGCCATGTGCCATCCTTCTTCTTTACAAGGACCACCGAAGATTACCAAGGACTCTCCGAAGGTTGTCTCGCAACATCTTCTCCACTTCCTCCCGAATTATCCGTCTTTCAGCTGGCGACACTCTATACGAACGCTGGCTAATTGGCGGATGGTCCCCAGTATTGATACGGTGCTTCATCGTGGGCCGTTTCGTCTGACTTTTCCCATGCTGAGGTATGAATGCATCCGAAAATTGGCGTAGTATACCTAACACCCACTGGCGTTGTTCCTTGGTCAGTCCAGGCCCTATTGGCAGTTCCACGTTAGTTTCCTCCAGCGTGTTGTCTGTACTAATAGCAGGGCATGGGTCTTCATTGATGACATTGAGCTCACCGTCCTGATTTGGTTCAGCTGTCCCGATACACATTCCCTTGGGGATAAGTTGTGACTGCTCGTGACAATTTGTGATCTAAATCTCTCCTTGACCACCGGTAATGCTTATGATAGCCGCTGGTATGTAAATTTCTTTTGTGAGCCTGATAAACTTTTTACTATCAACAAGAACTTCACAGTTTAACACAGTCATCTGTGTTTGTGACTGCCACTCTTCTCATTGTCAACGGCGGTATCGTCACATTGTCATCGACGAATAACTTCCAAGAAAATTCTGTATTACGTGTATCTGGCGGAACAACTTCTCCAATTTGCAGCTCAGATCTTCCACAGTCAGTGATAGCTTGGGATGCCTGAAGGAAGTCCCATCCGAGGATGACATTGTGACTACATTCTGTTAACACGACAAATTCATACGTCTGCGTCCTGTTGTTGATGGTTATTCTTGCAACACAATTTCCTGCTGGTTGGACTTACTTTCCATTCGCGACCTTTAGCACAGTTGCTCCCGTATCACAGAACATTGTCTTCTTTAGTGCGGTAATTATCCAATAATACAGAAAAAGAGGCTCCTGAATCAACAAGTGCCTGGACAGGTTGGCCGTCGATTATGACATCGATGAGATTTCCCGACATCTTGGCGACTGTCGTCCATGGAGGATTTTCATCTGCGGCGGCCTCACCTCCGTAGATGGTCGCCTCACTTAGTTTTCCTGGGCGCGGCGGCTAGGAGAGCGGCTGGTACCTCTGTACGGCAACGGTGAACGGCTGCGGTGCGTCGGGGAGCGACCTCGTCTAGGGTATGACGATGGGCTTCTTCCCGTAGGTCGACTAAACTCATCAGCAGGTGACTGCCTTGGATAGAACTGCTCCGACGGCTGACATCTTGCGGCAAAATAATCATCGAATACTCGCCTCCTCTCTCTGCAGTAGCGTAAGACATGTCCAGGGCATCCACAGTGGAAACACAGTGATGTGTTGTCTTCTGTCCTCCAGACGTCTGTTCTTCTGCGGGGCGTCATAGTTACCAGGGGAGTTGGCTGTGGTCGCGTCGGTCAGTTCATGGGCTGACGTTTGGCGGCTGCAGCGTAAGTCATAGCAGGGCGATGCCATTCTTCACATCGCGTGCGATTGACGGGGCAGACAGGAGCTACTGTTTGAAATACCTTGTCCTCAGCCGCGTCAGCTATCTCGTGACTTACAGAGCTCACATCCATTGCCATAATCTGATGCTCGCTCGGTCTAATAGTCCCGGCTGCCATGCACTGTTGTAATTCTTCTCTCACGATTTGTCATAAGAGAGAAGCAAAGTCCTGCTGGTCTTCCACAACGGAAATAGGGACTACATTTGGGAGTCTGTCATACTTCTTGCGTCCAACCCTTCTTTGTTGCATCTCTTCAATATGCTGGCACCATTTGATGAACTCTTCTGTCGTAGCGACGTCTTTTATCAGAAGAGCTTGGTACATATCTTCTGCAATTCCCTTCATCAGGTGCGTGATTTTGTCCGCTTCAGTCATGTTCGGTTTGACTACGTTACACAGGGCCAAAACACTCTGTATGTACGATTGTGTCGGCTCACCATGTCGTTGGGCCTGGTTCTTCAGTTGTTCTTCCGCCGAGCGGATTTGACGCTGGCGGTCTCCAAACGTCTTCTTAAGTTCCTCCTGGAACGCCTCCCAGTCATTCAACTTGTCTTCATTGTTTTTGAACCATTGCTGGGCTATTCCATCCAAGTAGAAATAAACGTTGGTCAAGCACATCGTATGATCCCACCTGTTGTACTTGGCGACTCGGTCGAACCCTTTTAGCCATTTGTTGGGGTCCTGTCCAACATCTCCAGAGAACACCGACGGGTGTCTGATGTGCAGCTGGCTTATTGCTGGTTTCGTCTCCATCATTCTTCTGATAATACGGACTTTTGGAAGGATGTACTCGGTGTATCCCTTGTATTCCGGTTCCAGTCCGTGTAAGCGACGGCTTTTACGTTGCCTAATCGGAGCCACGGTGATGCAGCTGTTGCACAGTGTACCTGGCGCCTCCACCAAACAATTGTCACGTTGCAATGGAAGTAGGCTTGACTTCGAAGGCAACTAAACACAGCACTTATACTGAAAGCACGTTTATTACGAACTCAACATACACGCAGCACCGACTGCCTCTCGGGCAGAGTGCTCTGCTATTTATACACAGACAGAATTTACAAGAAATTAGAAGAACAGTTAACATAAGAAACAAGTAGAATTTACAAGTGAACATAAGAAAGATGTAGAAACTTCTGGAATTGTAAATTACAAAGAAATAAATTTTTGCCGGTGGGCGGGATTGAACCGGCGACCTTCTGCTCCTCAGTCCGTGACGCTATCCCCTGCGCTACACCGGCAGTTGGAGTTCGTGGTCTCTTGCGGCAATATTGTAGGAAGGGAAGAGGATGTAAATGACAATGAAATAGGAGATACTGTACTGAGAGAAGAATTTGACAGAGCCCTGAAAGACCTAAGTCGAAACAAGGCCCCTGGAGTAGATGATATTCCCTCAGAGCTACTGAAGTCTCTGGGAGAACCAGCCATGACAAAACTGTTTCACCTGGTGTGTAAGATGTATGAGACAGGCGAAGTACCCTCAGACTTTAAGAAAAATGTTATCATCCCCATTCCAAAGAAAGCAGGTGCAGACAGGTGTGAAAACTACAGAGCCATCAGTTTAATAAATCATGGTTGCAAAATATTAACAGGAATTATATACAGAAGGATGGAAAAGCTGGTAGAAGCCGACCTCGGGGAAGATCAGTGTGGGTTCAGGAGAAATGTAGGAACACGGGAGGCAATACTCACTTTACGGCTTATCCTAGAAGATAGATTAAGAAAAGGCAAACCTACATATCTAGCTGTTGTAGATTTGGAGAAGGCTTTTGACAATGTTGATTGGAATAAACTCTTTCAAGTACTGAAGCAAGCAGGAGTAAAATATAGGGAGTGTAAGCAGACAGGAAGAGGGTAGAGACTTTTGAAATGTGGTGCTACAGAAGAATGCTGAAGATTAGGTGGGTGGATCGCGTAACTAATGAGGAGGTACTGAACAGAATTGGGGAGAAAAGAAATTTCTGGTATACCTTGACTAAAAGAAGGGATCGCTTGGTAGGACACATTCTTAGACATCAAGGAATTGTGAATTTAGCATTGGAGGGAAGTGTGTGGGGTAAAAATGGCAGAGGAAGACCAAGAGATGGATACAGTAAGCAGATTCAGACAGATGTAGGTTGCCATTCTTATGTGGAGATGAAGAGGCTTGCTCAGGATAGGGTATTGTGGAGAGCTGCATCAAACCAGTCTCCAGACTGAAGACCACAACAACATCAACAACAAACAACAGTGCAAATTACATGCTCTTGCTGTTCCTGGGTGAGAAACTACTAAACTTATTAGTCGCAGAGACCAACATGTATGGGAAATAAAAACCAACAAGAATTGACAGATCGTGTAAGACTGAACAGGTGGAAACCCACCACTGCTGACGAAATTAGAATATTTATCGGACTCTTGATCTGACTTGGTCTAGCACCGACACCACTCATTACAACTTTCCATTTCCGACCTGCAAAATGTCCCATGATCATTTTTAATTACTGTTGGCAAATTTGCATTTCACAAATAATGATATGATAGACCAAACTAACAAAGTGTCACCACTAATAAATATATTGACAGACAACAATCGAGTGGTTTTTTTCAGCAGGCGAAGATAACTGTAGTCAATTGTTACTTCGAGAGTACAGATAAAATTCAGGCAGTAAATTCCAACAAAGTCACATACGTATGGGATAAAGTTACTCAAACTGTGGTCCACTGAAGGGTATAAAGGGTCTGCAAAAGTATATTCTTTACGCGATACTAGCAGATGAAAGCAAGGTAGCACAGCAGAAAATGCGCGCTTTGATGTTGCAGACAGATTGCTAAATGAAAACAATTTTTACACACACTATGAATTGGCAGGCAAATGCCTAAATGGGAAACTAATGCTGTTGAACTGTACGGTACAACAAAACATATGTGCCACATTTTGTAATGTCATACCCATTGAAATTTTGGAGCATATTCTCAGTTCGAATATAGTAAATTTCCTTGAGACGAAAAAGCTTCTATCTATGACTCAACACAGATGTACGAAACATCGTTTGTGTGAAACTCAGCTTGCCCTTTTCTCACATGATATCTTGCGAGCCATGGATGGAGGACAACAGGCAGATTGTGTTTGTCTCGATTTCAAAAAGGCGTTTGATGCAGTGCCAGACAGCAGACTGCTAACGAAGATACAAGTACATGGAATAGGTTCACAGATTTGTGACTGGCTGGAAGACTTCTTAAGTAATAGAATGCTGTATATTGTTCTCGGTGGCGAGTGTTCATCAGAGACGATTGTATCATCAGGCGTGACCCAGGGGTGTGTGGTAGGACAGCTATTATTTTTTATCTGTATAAATGATCTGATGGACAGAGTAACTTGCAATTTGCGGCTGTTTGCTGATGATGCTGTGGTGTATGGGTGGGTGTTGTCTTTGACTACAATAGCATACAGGATGATTTGGACAAAATTTCTAGATGGTGTCAAGAATGGAAAAAAGTTCCCACAATGTTCAATTACAGCATTAGTAGTGAGCATCTCGATGCAGTTGCGTCTTCAAATATCAAGGCATAATATTACAGAGCAATGTGAAGTGGAACAAACTTGTAACGATAGTTGTGAGTAAGGCGGACAGCATACTTCGGTTTATTGGGTGAATTTTGGGAAGATGTACTTCATCTGTAATGGAGACCATGTTTAAAATGCTAGTACGACCACAACTTGAGTATTGCTCAAGTGTTTGGGACTGCAGCAGACCAGTTTAAAAGAAGACGGTAGTAGGAGTACAGATACGAGCAGCTGGTTTTGTTACTGGTAGGTTTGACCATTGCACGAGTGCCACAGTAATGCTCTGGGCACTCGAATGGGGATTGCTGGAGGAAAGACGATGTTCTTTTTGAGAAATTCTGTTGGGGAAATTTAGAGGAGCGGAATTTGAAGCGGACTGCAGGACAGTCTTGCTGCCGCCTACTAACATTTTGTGTAATGATCACAAGCAGAAAATAAGAGAAATTATGGCTCATACAGAGGCACAAAGACATTCTTTTTTGCCCTCGTTCTATTTGGGAGTAGAATAGGAAAGGACATGCCTAGTATCGGTATAGTGTACCCTGCACCACGCACTTTACGGTGGATTGCGGAGTATTTATGTCGATATAGAAGAGAGGTGAAATGATGGCACAGGAAGATGTCATGTTAAAACTGAGGGATGTTCACATTGTGCGGATGTTGCCTACAAAACAGGCACCTGTTGTGACATACAACTCAGATGCTACTGATGGTCATCCTCCAAAACAGGAACCTCTAGCACTATTGGTGTATAATAATGGAAAAGCCTGAATCGACATAAGTGACCAGATGGTGTCATGTGCAACAACAATATGGAAAAGTATCAAGTGGTTCCTGCATTTACTGTTGATATGACGACAGTCAATGCCCGTATCAGGTACCAGATAGCGACTCACACAAACATAAAAATAAGAAAATTGCGGCAGTGCCTTGTTACCAAATTGCTCTCACCAGCAACTGGTGTACCCAACTGTAACTCAGGTGAAACACAGGACTCTGATCCTCCGTCAGAGATTCTTAGGTATTAACAGCACAAGCGTGCCTTTTGTTATATCAAGATACTTGATCCCGGGAAGACATTTAGTGACAAGAAAAGCAGCTGTATAAATATAAAGCACTCAGATGGAAAACCAGTTCTCAGCAAAGAAGGGAAAGCTGAAAGGTGGAAAGTGTACATAGAGTTGTTCTACAAAGTTACTGAACTTAGAGACAATATTATAGGAAGGGAAGAGGAGGCAGATGAAGATGAAATATGAAGTACTATCCTTAGAGATGAATTTCAGAGAGCAAGATTTAATTTAAAATGAGGCCCCTGGAGTGGACGACATTCCCTCAGAATTACTGAAGGCTCTGGACAGCCAGCTTTGACAAAACTATTTCACCTGGTCTGTAAGATGAATAACACAGGGGAAATACCCTCAGACTTCAAGAAAAATGTAGTAATTCCTGTAAGTCTATCAGAGACAGCAAAGGACAGGAAGAGCAGTTGAACGGAATGGACAATGTGTTGAAAGGAGCATACAAGATAAATGTTAACAAGAGGAAAAACAAGGGAGTGGAATTCATTCTTAGACAGTCAGGTGATGCTGAAGGAATTACATTGGGTAACGAAACATTAAAGGAGGTAGATGAGTTTTTTTACTTGGGCAGTAAAATAACACACAATGGTTGCAGTACAGAGGACATACAATGCAGAATGGCAGTGGGGAGAAAAGCGTTATTAAAAAATAGAAATTTGTTAGCATTGAATATTAATTTAAGCATAAGGAAATCCTATCTAAAGGCATTTGTGTGGAGTGTTGCCTTGTATTAGAGTGAAACATGGACGATAAACATTGCGGCCAGGAAGAGGATAGAGGCTTTTGAAATGTGGTGTCACAGGAGAATGCTGAAGATTAGGTCGGTGGCTCACGGAATTAATGAAGTGGTATTGAACAGAATTGGTAAGAAAAGGAATTTTTGGCATAACTTGACTAAAAGAAGAGATTGCTAGGACTTATTCTTAGACATCAAGGAATCGTGAATTTAGCTTTGGAAGGAAATTTGTGGGGGTAAACATAGCAGAGGGAGACCAAGAGATTAATACAATAATCAGATTCAAATGGATGTTAGTTGCCTTTCTTAAGAGGAGATGAAGAGGTTTGCTCAGGCTAGAGTAGGGTGGTGAGCTTCATCAGACCAGTCCCCAGACTGAAGGTGATGACGACTACTACTACTACTACTACTACTACTACTACTACTACTGCTACTACAAAGACTATGACTACTACATTGTTATGAAACATTCAGTTTACTGCATATCATGTTATCATGGTGTATGTGTTATATTTATTGATCAGTGGTTATTCCATTAATTCCCTTTAAAAATCCTACTGAAGTTAATATTTTCATGAACAAGAAGTGTGTCACCCAAATTTGGGTGATGGAGGGCAGCCCTATGTAAGCATACTCGTCACCCAAATATGGGTTGTTTGGTGACGAATGTGTTGCATTTATTTCTCATGATTAGAGGAGTGAAGAGAGGTTCGGAGGTGGGGGGGATGGGGGGGAGGGTACAAAAGCAGTACTTTAGGTGAGACTCTACAAGGCACCTTACAGAGTCCAGATGTAGATATGGCAGAGCCCAGATGTAGATATGGGAGTGAAAGCAATGTGTGTGCTGTAAGTCTTTGTCATATTGAACATTTCTGTGCAAATTAAATTCCTTATGGACTTATAAATAACTCTGTATTATTAAATTAAAACTTTAATAATACTATTGAGCTGTGTGTTCATATTTCTGTAGAAATAGAGATGCATCTTTTTTCTCCTGCAGGCTGCGCGTGAGGTATGTGGAGTGGAGTTTGCCTTTAGCTGTATTGAAAAATCTCTTCCAGTGATCATTAGTGAGGTATGCTTGGATGTTGGTTCAGTGGATTGGTGGTGTTGCATGTATTGGTTTTGCTTTATGTAACTAAACTGCAGTGGTGATGAGCATCATTTGCTTGCTAGCAGCTACACCTTCTGTAACTTGTAACTTCTGAGCCCCCAACTGCCCGTAACTCCTTTCTGTAAAGGAGGACAAAGAGAAAATATTGCCACAATTAGAATTGAAATAGCCACATACCGTACTGAACTTCAAACTCGTCATTGTAAAGCCTTAGAGGTGGTTAAACCTCTGTCTGGAATGGAGTTCTTAGATTCTTGCCCTGGACTATATTTACAACCACGAACAAAAACTTGAACTCAATGAAGATAGCTTAATCTCATTCTCTTTTCCAATGAACTTAGGTTTCCAGCTGGGCAAATTTCTCGAAAATGGTTTGATGTTCTGAGAGAATTGCTCCCATAATATTCTGGGTGTAGATGAAGGTACAAATAACAAAATGGTGTATGTAAAATGTACATTCCTTAATCTCAAGATACTGAAATAGTTTATTTTTTGGGGATCTTAAACAACCTGAGGCTAGAAATTTCCCAGGGAACTTTGTCTGTGCATGTTTCAGGCAAATGCACAGAAATCTTAGAGCAGCACTGGTCCATAGAATAATGAGAAGCAGTGAGATAGAATAGTCTATGTTTAGAAGTTCTGTACTTTGTACATTGTTGTTTTTTGTTATGTTGATTTCCTTCTTAAGAAAAGTCATGACCAGACAGACGAGTACTAATAAATCTATTAGCCTGTAAGAAAGTACCGTATATAATAAATGTCTAGAAATGGGAAATTAGCGTCTATGAAAATATTTAATTACAATTACGGAATTAATTCTATTTCAAACTTAATATTATTACAATTTAAATGAAAAGTGAAGTCATAATGAAAATGCACGGTCAGGAGATTGTAATGGTACACTATTTTATTGAATTTGTGCAGCTGGAAACCTTAAACCCTATGTACAGGCCTTGGAAATATTCACATTAATTTTCTTTTCTAGGTTGTGAGATTCAGCTTCATGACCATTTTATTTTCATTTTCTCTCTAGTATGTTGCTTGCTTTTGCTCAAGAGTGCTTATATGAACCGTATTAAAAACCCTTCTTTGTAGGAAGTATCAAGGGAAAGGCTACCACTCACATATAATAGATGTCTAGCTTTTGAGCATTAGCTCTTTATTGTTGGTGTAACTACACACCTCCAAAACATTATACCCATACAATAAACCACATGTTTGCTTTGTGTGTGTGTGTGTGTGTGTGTGTGTGTGTGTGTGTGTGTGTGTGTGTGTGTGTGTTCAATAGTTACTTCTCAAACACTAGTGTTACTGTGGTCCCCACATATTTTATCTGCTATGTGTAAATTTTGTGCATTCTATCATCCAGCTATTTCTGTTGTTGTTAAATAGTGGACTGACTAACGATAACCAGTGCATGTAGAGTGGGGAAAATGCATATTCAGTTGCCACATAAATGAGACATAAAACATACTCGTCCCTCAGATCATGCATATTCTGCCACCCCTTCCCCTCCACTTATTTTCATTCTTGTCTCTTTCTATCCGTAGTGACAACAAACATAAGACTAATTTCAACCGTTTGGTTGTTTGTAAACATATGATTTGTAGGGATTTTTCTCTGTAATTTGCCAATACTCTGACAAAGGGGTACTTCGTTGAAAGTCTGTGGGCGAGTAAATCGCCAAATTTTGTGAATGGAAAATGAAGAAACTTTTCTCAAGTCTGACGGGTCAGTTGCATGCCGACTTCTTGTAAGTTCTTGGAACATGTGCACTTCAGTTACACTAAGTCTGAGCATGAAAGTATATTTGTGGGAAATTTTCCCTCAATTAATCTGGAAGGCTGTTAATATTTAATTGCATTATTCTTGCAATCACATTAAGATATGCAGAACATTCATACTGGTCATCACAGACATTTATGGAAGGAAACTACTGTATGTTGTTAGGTTGAATAGTAGCATTTTACTGCTACACTATTCAATTACATTCTTAAATTCAGGTAGTAGATAGTAACTGAAGACTTTTGATTTGTAAATACTATATTTTTTGTTGTACAGTAGGTGTAAATTGTGGCCACTGTATTGTTTGCTATTGTAGGTAGCTTCCTTCCAGTGTGGTTTTGTTACATGCATGTCCTGTACAATAATGGAAAATTTTCAATTTCTGAAAAGAACTTGTTGCTAGTGTTGCTTTCAGTTTGTGGGTTATAATTATTTTTCTTTCTGTTTGCCTACCACCTTTCATTTTATTCAACACACGGGCTGATTAGTATGCAGTCTCAGCGCTCTCTCTGTTGGTAAGTTCGTGCCTGTATTCATTGTTTTATGTAAGTGGTGTGCATAGAGTTCTGTTTAAATTCCTGTATATAACTTCATGTTTAAAATATAGAGATGTGTTAATGTAGAATTGTGTATAACATCTCTCGAAAGTGAATACTACTTGTGTGCTTCTCAGAACCTCAAGTTTTCTGTGGATTGGTCTCTTGTGTCTTGGTTTGCCAAGACCCTCTCTTGTACTTACGTTATCCTGCTGAATGTGGGGATCTTACATTCTTTTCGTTGTAAATATAATTTGCACTCTCTTCCTGGCATTTCTCTCCATAAAGATATCAAAATAATTAAATTTTCATATGTAATTCAGTTTATTTTTTCTTTTTGGTGGCTAATAGTTATAGTATCTCAATATAAGTAAATATTTAACGGAGAGTCATTGCATTAACTTGACCGAAGTACTAAATAGCAGTTAGTCAGGTCTCAAAACTGGGAGTAAAAATAAACTCAAAAAGACATAAAAATGATTTTGTTTTAAATGGGACTGTAGTTTGATCTTTCAAGTTGTTTACCTAATCAGCGTATTTGTTCTTTAGAGGGTGCATGTAGTTTAGTTTCTCTAAAATAAGTAATGTAATGGAATACAGTAGAACAACATATTGCAAATCTTTCAATAAAAATCAGAGGGAACAGAGAACAACAATACACTGAAAGCCCTAAAATTTGGCCTAATGGTGATGTAGAATGGCAGAGTCAGAAAGAAACATGTATCAACAAAAAGGTTGGATGTTTGTCACAATATACTTTTATTTGTTGCTTGAGGAATACAACAGTTCACAGAGACTGCTGACCCTAGCTAGAACAGCAGTGTGAATAGAACAACCACAGATGCTATGTTTATGGAGGAATTCTGGGAGGAAGGAAGAGAGATGTTTTTGTCACATCTTGAGACTACTAAATGACTGAACATCGAAGAAAACAAGCAATGGAAAGTCCAGGTTGCACCTAAACAATACGGTGACAATAGACTGCAACTCACTGAAAAGAGGTTAAAGATGCAGTAGACATGGTAGACAAACTCGTACACCCATAGTCTCAGAATTCAGCAGCCAGATATAATGATTCTGGATATGTGAAGTGTGCCCGTGTGATTGCATGAATGGTGTTGTCTTATCTGATGAAGGCTAATGGTGAAAAGGTGAAGTTCCATGTGTAAAAGTGTCTTATATGTGCCTGTCACAGCTATACATCTTTTTTTTTTTTTTTTTTTTTTTTTGAGAGAGAGAGTTGCGAACTGTTCTCATTATATTGTTGTAACATGAAGGAAAACTCTGGATCAGGAGTACTTTTTACCAGTAACAACTAATGAGCTTCAAAATCACACCATTAGTAGAATGCTGACGATAGTACACTCCAGACAGCAGAAATGATAGTCTTGAGGTCAATACTATAGAAAATATGTAGAGATATTATCTTCAGAAAGAGTAAAGTGAAACCACTGTATGAAATCTTACCAACATAAAGGTTTAAGTGGTTTGTTCACCCGAAGAGAATGGATCCAAAGAGAACAGCTAGAGAAAAGCTTCACAGGCAAATGCACAGCATATGATTTAGAGGCAGGCAGAGGAATTAATTGATCTCCCAAACAGTGAAGATCTGCAGTGAAGAGGCATCAAATGTACCCAGGTTGAAGACATACAGACATTTATACTGACAAAAATGAGCAGCACTCTTACTCTACAGTGGAGCAGTTGGAGACGGTTACATGGTGAATAGATGTAGGTGGGTGATAATGATATATATTTTCTTGTCTATATGGTTAATTTGAGACCAAAGGAAATGTGTTACAAATGTAACTGATGAATATTTCAGTTTAGCCTTTAGTCAAATCAGTAAGTGAATGTTATAGAGCTTTTACTAGGGAAAATTAATGAATACAGTAATTTACCTGATAAGATCTCAGAAAATTACCTTATAAATAGCATAGAAAGTTTAATAAATGCAAGGAAAGCAATTGCAGGCAAGTCTGAAAATTACACAACTATCAGTGTAGTAAGTCATGGTTGCAAAATAATAATAATATGAATTATTTACAGAAATCTGAGAAAATGGTGGTATATGACCAAGATTAGTTTAGACACAGTATGAGTGTCTGAACATGTTACGCAATACTCCCCTTAAGACTTATTCTACAACCTAGGAAAGATTTTGGGAAAGTTGTTGCCACTTTTGACTGGAATACACCCTCTAAAATTTTAAAGCTAACATTACAGGCAACAAAATGTTATATTCAACTTGTACAGAAACCAGACAACAATTACGAGAATTAAAGGGTACGAAGGGAAGCAATGGTTGGGGAGGGATTAAGACAGGGTTGTAGCCCCTCTCTCCAATGTGTACATTGAACAAGCAGGAAAGGTAGGAGAAATTTGGAAACTGGATTAAAATTGAGGAAGAAGAGAGAAAAAAATCTCGTGGTTTGCCAGTGACATTGTAGTTTGCCAGAGACAGAAAAGGATCCAGAAGAGCAATTAAATGCAGTGGACAGTGTCCTGAAAGCAGGGTTAGGCCTGTACCAGAAATTAGAAGAATAGTTACCATAAGAAACTTGTAGAAATTAGGTGATGCTATCCATAGCGCCACACCAGCATTCGGTTAACTTGGAGCCTTGCGGCATTGTTCCCTCTACTGAAAGGACAGTGACCCACTGTTAGGTTCCCTTAGGAGCCTGCTGCAGTGTCCTGGTTCTTGATCTGGTCATGGGTCCTCTGTATAACAGTTCTGAAGAATCCCTCCCTTCTGCACTGTTACCGATGACAGATGTTCCTGTTGTGGTTTCGTCAGTATTATTATTGTACTTAGTCTTTGAACAAGAAGCCATTTTCACCTCTCTGCTCTTCAGAATTGTTTTGATGCTTCATGCGCAGGACGTGAACAATGTCTCTTTGCTTTTGAGTTTCAACGACGGCTTGTAATCCTTGACTTCGTATGTGACACCTGAGAGGCGGCATATGACACTGTACGGACCAAAGTATCACTTCAATAACTTTTCTGATAGTTTGACTTTCCATACAGGGGTAAAAATCCATACCAGATCTCCTGGGCTGTACACAACAGGTCGGTGCTTGTCGTTACACCGTTGACGGTCCTTCTCCTGGCCTTTCACTGTCCGTATGTGAGCCAGCTGTCTTCCTTCTTAGACCTTTGTGATGTGCTGTTACACATAGTCATCCTGAGTGTCATCCGGCTGGAATGGGAACAACGTACCCATTGTCGTCTCAGCTTCATGGCCATGGAGCAGAAAAAATGGCATGAATTCTGTGGTGTCTTGTCTCTCGGTTTTATAGGCAAATGTAATGACTGGCAGTATTGTATCCCAATCCTTCTGCTCAGCATAGACATACATAGATAGCATATCTGCTAACGTCTTGTTAAAACGTTCTGTAAGACGATTTGTCTGAGGAAGGTATGCAGTTGGCATTCTGTGGACAATGTCGCAATGTGACATTACCTCCAATACTAGCTTTGACTGGAATACTTTTCCTCGATCAGATATCATGACACGTGGTGCTCCATGCTTCAAAATAATGTCTTCTACAAGGAATTTTGCGATCTCTGGAACTTCTGCAGTTGGCACAGGTTTGGTGACACAGTAGCACGAGAGGTAGTCAGTGCACACTACTATCCATGGGTTACCAATTGTCAACTTTGGAAACCTCCCTAAAAGATTGATCCCAACTCAGTGGAATGGAGCTGCTGCAAGTGGAATCAGTACGAGATACCCTGGAGATAATTGCGGCACATGCTTCTGTCGCTGGCACTCTTTATAGTGACTCACATAGTGCTTGACAGATCGGTAGAGTCCTTCCAGTAATACCTGCGTCCAATTCTGTCTAGGGTCTTCATGAATCCCAGATGACCGGATATTGGAGCATTGTGGAAATACTTGATAACAACTGGCCAGAGATGAGCTGGAACAAGTGGTAGCCATTTGGGGCCCAGTGGGTCGTAGTTGCTCTTATACAAAGAACCGTTTATAAGTTGGAACTCTCCATTGATTGGTTCTCCTTTCTCCAAGGCCTCTATGGTTTTTAATAGTGCTAGATCATCCTGCTGTTCGGCTTTAACATCACCTAATTCAGTGAGGGCTGAAATTTCATTCGTGCTGCTGTGTTTCACTAATAGATAGTTTATCTCGGACTTAGAGAGTACTCTTGATGAGTAGGCTACCACCTTTTCAGCACCTTCCTGAACTTGTACAAGTGCTGCACCAAACCCATAACCACTGGTGTCTGTGTGAAGTTCAGTTTCCACATTCCCCTTCGTACAAGGCTAAAACTGGTGCGGAAGTTAGAGCCTCCTTAATTGCCCAGAAAGTGCTTTCTTTTCTCTCATCCCAGTAAACCCAGTAAACCCATAACCACTGGTGTCTGTGTGAAGTTCAGTTTCCACATTCCCCTTCGTACAAGGCTAAAACTGGTGCGGAAGTTAGAGCCTCCTTAATTGCCCAGAAAGTGCTTTCTTTTCTCTCATCCCAGTAAAACTTGGCGTCTTCCTGCAGAAGTTCTTGCAATGGACATGCCTTTTTAAAAAATCCTTTTATGAAACGTCGGTAGTATGAGCACAGCCCGAGAAAACTTCTCACATCACGAATGTGCTGAGGAGTTGGAAATTCTGTGACTGCCCTTACTTTATCTGCATCAGGACGGAACCATCTCTGTTCACTAGGTGCCCCAGGATTTTTATTTCTTTGGTGACGAAGAGGCACTTCTTTAGACTGAGGTGGGGTCCTGCAGTCTGAACATGCTTCAACACTTTTGACAGGCGACTCAGGTGTTTTTCAAATGTTTTCGAAGAAACGACAAAGTCATCTAAATAGCAAAGACACATTGTCCACTTAAGTTGTCGAAGCAATTTGTCCACCATGCGCTCGAATGTGGCCGGAGAATTACATAATCCAAATGGCATTACTTTGAATTCATAGGGCTGTCAAGTGTAATAAAAGCCGTCTTCTCCCTGTCAGCCTTGATTTGCCAGTAACTTGTCTGCATGTCCATAGTTGAGAAGTATGTAGCTCCTTTCGACCAGTCTAAGGTGTCATCAATGCGTGGCAATGGGTAGACATCTTTCTTTGTGATTTTGTTCAGCCGCCGATAGTAGACACAGGATCACCATGTGCCAGACTACTTCTTTATGAGGACCACTGGAGATAACCAAGAACTCTCTGAAGGTTGACTAATGTCATCATGCAACATCTCCCTCCTGAATAATCCATCTTTCAGCTGGTGACACCCCTATATGAATGCTGGCTAATTCGTGGGTGATCCTCATTATTGATACGATGCCTTATCCTGGGCTGTTTTGTCTGACTTTTCCCCTGCTGAGGTGTGAATGCAACCAAAAATTGGCGTAGTATAGCTAACACCCGTCGATGTTGTTCCTTGGTCAATACGGGCCCTAGTGGCAGTTCCACGGTTTATTTCCTCAAGCTTGTTGTCTGTACTAACACAGTAGAGCATGGGTCTTCATTGATGACGATGAGCTCACCTTCCTGGATTGGTTCAACTCTCTCAATACACAATCCTTTGAGGATAAGTTGTGACTGCTCGTGACAGTTAGTGATCCAAATCTCTCCTCGACCACCGGTAATGCTTATGATAGCCGCTGGTATGTAAATTTCTTTGGTCAGCCTGATAAACTTTTTACTATCAACAAGCACTTCACAGTTTACCTGGTAACCTGTGTTTGTGACTGCAACTGGTCTCATTGTCAATGGCGGGATCGCTACATTGTCAACGGCAAATTACTTCCCAGAAAATTATGTATTTCATGTACCCGTCAGAACGACTTCTTAAATTTGCAGCTCAGATCTTCCACAATCAATGACAGCTTGGGATGCCTGAAGGAAGTCTCATCCAGGGCTGACACTAGGACTAGATTCTGTTAAAACGACAAATTCAAACGGCTGGGTCCTTTTGTTGATGGTTACTCTTACGGCACAAGTTCCTGCTGGATGGACGTACTTTCTATTCGCAGCCTTCAGCACAGTTGCCCGCGTATCACAGAACATTGTGTTCTTTAGTGTGCGGCGGTAATTATCCGATAATACAGAAAAGAGGCTCCTGAATCAACAAGTGCCCGGACAGGTTGGCCGTTGATTATGACGTCGATGAGATTTCCCGACATCTTAGCGACTGTCGTCCATAGAGGATTTTTATCTGTGGCAGCCTCACCTTCATAAATGGTCACCTCGCTTTGTTTTCCTGGGTGCGGCGGCTAGGGGAAGGGCTGGTACCTCTGTACGGCAACGGTGAATGGCAGCGGCGCGTCGGGGATCGACCTCATCCAGGATAAGGCGATGGGCTTCTTCCCCATAGGTTGACTCAACTCATCAGCAGGCAACTGCACGGGATTGAACTGCTCTGATGGCTGATGTCTTGTGGCAAAATAATCGTCAAATACGCGCCTTCTCTCTCTGCAGTAGTGAACAACATGTCCAGGGCGCCAACAGTGGAAGCACAGTGGTATATTGTCTTCTGTCCTCCAGACGTCTGTTCTTCTGTGGGGCATCATAGTTGTCGGGGGGGGGGGGGGGGCGTTGGTTGTGGCCATGTTGGCCGATTCATAGGCTAATGTTTGAAATACTACTTCCTTGGCAGTGTCGGCTCCCTCGTGACTTATAGGGCTTACATCAATGGCAATAATCTGATGCTCGCTCGGTCCAATAGTCCCGGCTGCCATAAATTGTTGTAATGCTTCTCTCACAATTCGTCGTATGAGATAAGCGAAGTCATGCTGGTCTTCCACAACAGCCATAGGGATTACATTCGGGAGTATCTCATACTTCATTCATGCAACCCTCCTTTGTTGCATCTCTTCAATACACTGGCACCACTTAATGAACTCTACCGTTGTAGCGACGCCTTTCATCAGAAGGTCTTGTTACATGTCTTCTGCGATATCCTTTGTGAGGTGTGTGATTTTGTCGGCATCAGTCATATTCGATTTGACTATGTTACACAGGGCCAAAACATTCTGTATGTAAGACTGTGTCAGCTCACTATTTCATTGGATCCGGTTCTTCAGTTCTTCCGCTGAGCGGATTTGTCGCTGGCAGTCTCCAAACGTCTTCTTAAGTTCCACCTGGAATGTTTCCCAGTCATTCAGCTTCTCGTCGTTGTTTTCAAACCCTTGCTGGGCTGTTCCGTCCAGGTAGAAATAAACGTTGGCCAAGCACATTGTATGATCCCACATGCTATTCTTGGCGACTCGATCGAACCCTTTTACCCA
The DNA here is from genome assembly GCA_026315105.1 of Locusta migratoria. Lineage (NCBI taxonomy): Eukaryota > Metazoa > Arthropoda > Insecta > Orthoptera > Acrididae > Locusta > Locusta migratoria. Next base: position 563,795,463 of record CM048747.1, on the reverse strand, counting down.
TTTGTTGGGGTCCTGTCCAGCGTCTCTAGAGAACACCAACTGGGTGTCTGATGTGCAGCTGACTTAACGCTGGCTTCGTGTCCATTTTTCTTCTGAAGATACGGACTTTTGGAAGGATGTACTTGGTAAAGCTCTTGTATTCCAGTTACTAGGGTGTAAGCAACAGCTTTTATGTTGCCTAATCGGAGCCACGGTGATGCAGCTGTTGCACAGGATACCTGGCTTTTCCACCAATCAATGTCGCGTTGAAATAGAAGCAGGCTTGACTATGAAGGCAGGGTTTTCGACAAAACACAGCTCTTATACTGAAATCAGGTTTATTGCGAACTTAAACGTACACGTAGCACTGACTTACTCTCGGGCACATTGATCTACTATTTATACACAGACAGATGTACCAGAAATTAGAAGAATAGTTAACATAAGAAACATGTAGAAATTACAAGTGAACATAAAAAACATGTAGTACATTCTGGAAATGATAATTACAAAGTAATAAATTTTTGCCGGTGCACGGGATTGAACCTTCAGCACCGTAATCGGTGATGCTATCCATTCCGTCATGCCGGCAGTTGGTTATCTTGGTGTCTCACGGCAATATCATATGTTATGGAGCACTGAAAAACATTGAATGGTAAAGTTGATAATTTGTGCTTTTGAAGTTTGGGGGGGGGGGGGGGGGGGCGGCGCACAGTATCATTGCGGAATGTAGCAGTGTTTAACAAATTTCATAGTAAGCATTTTTTTGTTGAGCATGACCATATTGTTTCAGTGGAATACCATGATAGATATGACCGAATCACGATGGAATCTCTACAGTGTTTGACTGTAGGTATCGGGCATGCCGTATCGTAATCTGGTTTTGGGGTTTTTCATACATAAAGCATGTTGTTTGTAACAAGGAATGTAAATGATGATTCATGGACTGTTCTACACACTTCGCCATCAAGTGTTGAGTTTTATGATTGTGGCACTACTTCCTTCACAGCTCTCCCTTGGCTTCAGTTATTGAGGGTTTAACAACTTCAGGCATTCCAGCTATACATTACACAGTGAGTGCTGAGTTATTCAGTTACTTTTGCTGTGGTAGTGTTACTTTGTCTGGCTACAATAACTATTAATTTTTGTCAGTCGTCAATAAACTTCAGGTTTTGTCACTATACCTCCTTGTGAATTATTTTTTTGCACTGTCCTTAATGTTTTATTAGCAACAGTATCCCCACTAGCTATGCATTATCTAGTTGGCCTTTTCAGACATCTGTAATATCATACATCTCACTGATAATTAGCTTCAACCGCAGTAGAACAAAACACAAAATATATTGCAAGGTAATGTCAAAGACTTCGTACATCAGTTGTGCACTCTTTGTTTCATATGTATACCCCTTCAGGGGCTCGGCATTAATTTGCTGAGTACGGGCTTGGTGAACCTGGGGTTCATAGCTGTGGACTGTCGCGCCAACAGTCTGCCACACCCTAAGGTCTGTGCGTGCTTAAACGACCACCATAAGGCATGACGGTGGAATGTTGTACATTTCAGACCCCGGGGATCTTCGCATAATCACCCGGGTCACAAAGATGGTACAAACCTCTGTTAAAAACTCAATCTCAAGGTGTGCTACGTGCCGAGGAGATGCATGGCTGTTGAGGTTGAACAGTCACTAGCGAGCAACCTCTGGCGAACCTGCCGCATCTTTATTGTATAAGGCTTTCCCAGGCATGCAGGGCTCTGCCTGGGTGGATGGATAGTTCCCTAACTGCTCATGGGACGTGCATGAAACAAGCCAAAATAGCGTTGCCAGACGCAAAACCGGCGTCTCTAAGTGTGGCAGGACAGACTTTAACGCGGCGACATATGATCCCAAGATGTCCCCTTCCCGTGCCTCGCCATGGATGGTAAGAATGTAGGGGCGTGAATCGATCGAAGCCATACTCATGACAATATCATGTCTGTGTGCTTAATGATGGTGTCTCCAGCTCCAGCAGCCTTCTGCAAGGGTCGCTCTGCTATTGATAACCTTCTGTCTCTTGAGTGAGTCAGCCATCCATCAAGCTTTCGCTCAGCGTGAGCACCTTATCACCACCACCTTGGACTTTCAGGAGGAGTACGACACTCCATGGCGTCACCACATACTGGCAACACTACACAAATGGGGTTTACAGTGTGCTCTTTTGATCTTCATCTAAAACTTCCTGTCCCTTCGCACCTTCCGTGTTAGGGTTGGAACTTGTTTGAGTTCCACTTGCACTCAGGAGAACGGTGTCCCTCAGGGCTCTTTTTGGTGGAAATAAACGGTGTTGTAGGAGCAGTAGGCTCATTGGTCTCCTGTTCCCTCTTTGCTGACTTTTGCCCTGTATTACAGCTCTAAGAGCATCAGTGTTGCTCTAAGGCACCTGCAGGGAGCAATTACGAAGGCACATTCATGGGCCTCAACACATGGATTTCAGTCCTCTGCATCTAAAACCCGAGTCATGGACTATAGCTGATGAACTGCCTAGTGTCAAAGACACATCACTTTCTCAGCATGCTATTCAATGATCGGCTCACTTGGGTGCTACATATCCAACAGCTTAAACAAAAGTGTTGGTGATACCTGAACATGTCATACTGCCTAAGCCACACAGGGGAGCCACAAGTCGAACACTCCTGCAGCTCTACAAGGCTCTCATACAATCTCGCCTGGATTATGGGAGCCTTGTGTACGATTCGGCAGTGCCTTCTGCACTGTAGGTTTTAAACCCCATCCTTCATAATGGTGTCCATCTAAAAAGGGGGCTTGTCGCTCAAGCTCAGTAACGAGCCTCATTGCAGAGGCTGAGGTATCCCCTTGCAATTCCACTGGCAACAGTTACTGGCTTCGTACATTGTCCGTTTTCACGCTTTGTCCCGCCATCCCAAACACAAGCTTATATTTCCAACGGCTGCACCCCGATCCAGACGACGATAGCCTAGGTCACGTCTCATAATTGCAGCCCATGTCCATTCCATTCTCTCGTCCCTTGAATCCCTTCCCTTCACTGCTACTTTGCTCTAATCTTCCCAAACCCCTCCTCGGTGCATTTCTCGCCTGCAGATTTGGTTGGACCTGTTCCAGGACTCAAAAGCCTCAGTAACAGATAACAAGCTGCAGTTGCTGAAGCCCTCTACCCATCTGTGGCGATCCTCCTGCCGGCCCCTCAGGAGGGATGAGGTCATCATTACCCGCCTGTGAATTGGGCACTGTCCGTTTACCCACGGATTCTTCCTACGATGAGAGGAACCCGAGATGTCTGTACGCCACATCTTAATAGAGTGTATCTTGTACCAGGCACAGTGAACAGAGGCAGATCTTGGTGCAGATTTACCACATATTTTAGGCGATGACGAGGCCAGTGTGTTCAAACTTTTACACTTTTGTGAAATTTCTGGACTCTGGCCTAAGCTGTTAGGTTGAAGGTTTTAGTGTGTTGTAGATTGGTAGGTAGATATCTTTTCTTCCTGCAGGCAGGCAGCTTTCGTCCTGTCATTTAACTACTTCATCCAAGTTCTACTATTTAGACAAAGTATGATGGTGGCTCTTGAGTTACCTACCTTGATTCATGCTGCACCCAGGTTTTATCTCCAGTTCTTGAATTCTGCATTTTATATTGTGATTCCCTCATCTTAAAAAGGGCATTCCGGACACTCACCTCAACTACAGTATGCCTGGGTGCTGAAAACCTTGTTGTTGAGCACCCTCCATGCATCATCATCATCATCATCATCAAAAGCCTCAGTACAGTTGTTGAATCTCCGTCACCAGTTCCGAGCACTGCTCGCATCATTTCACAATGCAGAAGTGCTCTACACAGGGTTCTCTGGTCGATGGCTGTGCTGGGAATGCCTTTGTCTGAGGTGACGATAACGATCAGCGATTCTCACCTCGTGGTAGCAGTGTCTTCACCGCAGAGCCGGTTGCAATTTTACGAGCCCTCGCACATCTCCAAGCCTGCCCCAGGAGTCGTTTGTCATACGTAGTGACTTACTGAGTGGCTTTACAGTCACTAGACCAATGTTTTCCTAAACATCCTGTAGTTCGGTCGATTAGGGACGCAGTCTTTACCCTTCGCAAGTCAGGCCGTTCTGTCACTTTTCTTTGGACTCCGGCCCACATCAGTACAGTAGGCAATGACACGTCAATCAGCTGGTCGAGCGAGCCACTACTTCACACCCCTTGGGGATTGGTCTCCAGGGATTGGTCTCCGAAGGAAGTTGAACAGCAAGATACTAGGGGTTTGGAACTCCCGACTAAAGTGTCCACGCCATTAAACCCTCCACTGTGTGTGGAAGTCTCCCACAGGGCCTCTTGTCTGGACTCTATTGTTCTTTGCCGATTGAGAATTGGCCGTACATGGCTACCGCATGTTTACCTGCTTTGCCGTGAGGCCCTGACGGTGTGTCGGTGTGGGGTAGCACTGACTGTCCACATTTAGCAAACTTGTGGCAATGTTTTAATCTACCAGACACGCTACCCTTAGTTTTAGCTGACAATGCCTCCATGGCTAACTCTGTTTAAAGTTTTATTTGCGCAGCTGGGTTTTACAATTCCATCTAGTGGTGGCTACTATAGTCTGACCTTTCAGGTCCACACCTATCCAGTATTTTTGAGTCCTTTTATGACTTCTATGTTGAATGCCAAGTGGTTTTTAGTGTGTACAGCGTGTCTGGCTTATCCTTTATTATCTTTGTGATCAACCAGCCATGGTACTCTGCTGTCGAGTTTTAGCTCAGTTCCTGACTTGGTTTTTAACCTATCGTGTGTCTCTTTTGTGTTGTCAGTGAATTTTCCATTGTAAATCTGTCCCTTTTGTAAGTTTCTATTTTTGTTGTTTTAATTTTTTAAGCTTCTGATTGTGGACTCTTAGCTAGACAGGGGACTGATGACCTAGCTGCTTACTCCCCTCAAAACCAACAACAGTCACGTGTATACAGTGTCACATTAGTGCCAACTTGCTACAAGATGTAATATACAGTGTGGTATTCCCATTATTTTGCGCATACTAGTTGTAAACAAGGGTTTTTTCTTTTCATTTATTTATTTATTTATTTTTGCGCTAAAACATCTGATGGCTGGAGTAGAGAAGATATAAAACACAGACTGCCAATACGGAGAAAAGTTTTTCATGCCCTCACTCTGTGTACCACCTCTTCCCAGCCGGAGAAGTGCACCCCTTCTCCGGCGCCTGTCGCTGGCGGTGCCCCATCTCGGGGCCTTTCATCCCGGCGTTCCCCAGATTGGAGATCTTCGACCTCCAGTCGGCTATCGGACTCACAGTCGGTGAGTTCAAAGGTCGCCCAATCTTAATCAGTACCAGACCTAACTGACAAAAGTTCTCTTTCTGGGACTGGTCCTCCACGTCCCGCAAGAGATAAGGAGAAGAAGAAACCAAAGTTACAAGATAAAGCCTCTCTGGTACCACCGGATGTGCCGACTGTGCTTTCGCAACTCGCTCATCCCATTGAGCCTAAGGCTCATCAGCTATTTATGGTTGTCGTCCCTTTTTTGGTGACGGACGCTGACAAAGCAGCGTGACGGATGTTACCATATTTGCTACCCACCTAGATCCTCGTGATGTGATCATCCAATGGAATTGTAATGGCTACTACCGTCACCTCTTGGAGATTAAACAACTAATCTCTCTTTCTTCTGCGGCCTGTGTCGTCCTGCAGGAATCGCAGTTTACGAATGCACATTCACCGACCCTCCGTGGGTTCCGTGCTTTTTGTCGGAACTGGGTTGGTCCCCTCCAGGCGTCTGGTGGGGTTTGTACTTTGGTCCGAATAGATATTGTCAGTACCTGGATTCCTCTCCAAACTCCATTGGAAGTGGTTGCTGTCTGGGTTCACTTGGACACTCCGTTAACCATTTGCAACCTCTACCTTCCCCCTGACAGGCCACTTACACTCGTGTCCCTAGTTGCCCTCCTTCAGCAACTCCCCCTCCTTACCTCATCCTTGGGGACTTCAATGCCCACCATCCTTTGTGGAGCAGTGCTTATACGTCTAACCGGGGCCGCCTCATTGACCAGTTTCTTGCTGACCACGACCTGTGCCTTCTCAACGATGGTTCCCTAACCCATTTTAGTGCCGCTTACGGCACCTTTTCTGCCATAGATATATATATATATATATATCTCTCTCTCTCTCTCTCTCTCTCTCTCTCTCTCTCTCGTATCTCCTCTCCTCCCTTTATTTCACTGGTTGGCGCATGAGGACCTCTGCGATAGCGACCACTTTCCGTTGTTCCTTTCACTTCCCTCACACCTACCACGAGACAGGGTATCCCGTTGGGTTTTCCGTCGTGCTAATTGGCTGCTATATAAATCCCATATTGGTTTCCCATCTTCCCCCTCAGGCTCTATTGATGATATTATAAGCCATATGTCCAACATGATTACTCAAGCTGCCAACACTGCTGTTCCCCGGTCGACAGGCACTTCTACTCGCCAGCCGGTCCCGTGGTGGAACGCAACTGTTGCCGCAGCCATTCGCGAGCGCCGTAGGGCTTTGCATAATTTTAAGTGCCACCCATCCCTCGCTGGTCTCATACATTTCAAATGTTTGCATGCCAGAGCTCTTTACTTAATCAAACAAAGTAAGTGGGCATGCTGGGAGCATTTTGTCTCCTCGTTGGGCTCTACTGTCCCCTTGATGTGAGTGTGGGCTATGCTCCGATCTATCCAAGGTAGCTGGTGGCCGTCTTCCATCCATGGCCTTCCCTTCCCTGATGGGGTCTGTACAGAGCCATCTGCCCTTGCAGACTATCTTGCAATTCACTTCGCCAATGTATCAGTGACAACTTCATATCTGGCGGCCTTTCTCCTTAAAAAACACCAGGCCGAAACCTTCAACTTAGGTTTTACTTCTCACCAAGTGGAACCATATAACGAACCTTTTACTGACTGGGAACTATCGCTGGCCCTCTCCTCTTCTCATGATTCAGCACCTGGCCCTGACAATATCCATAATCAATTGCTGAAACACCTCAACTCTTCACAACGACAATTTCTCCTCCAAGTTTATAACCGTATTTGGCTTAAAGCGGTCTTCCCCTCCCAGTGGAGGGAGAGTATTGTGGTCCCTTGCCCTCAAGCCTGGCAAGGACCCGTCGGCGCTGGACAGTTATCGACCAATAAGCCTGACAAATGTCCCCTGTAAATTACTTGAAAGGATGGTAGCCCGCAGATTATGCTGGGTTCTTGAATCCCGGGGACTTCTCTCACCTTACCAGTCTGGGTTCCGGGAGGGAAGATACCCTATTGAGCATTTACTTCGACTGGAGACGGTGATCAGGCAGGCCTTCTCTAGACGACGACATCTTGTTGCAGTCTTCTTCAATCTTCATAAGGTGTACAACACTGCATGGCGTCGTCATATTTTACGTTTCTTTTTGACTGGGGCCTCGGAGGCTCCTTACCAACTTTTATCCGTCAGTTTTTATCCCACCGCCTTTTCCGTGTCCGAGTTGGCTCTTCATTCAGCCTCCCTCGAATACAGGAGAACGGTGTCCCCCAGGGCTCAGTATTGAGTGTTACACTTTTTCTAATTTCCATCAATTGGCTGGTGAACTCAGATGGGTCGCTGGTAACCCGGTACTGTATATCGATAACTTTTGCATATGGTACAGCTCCTACTCAGTAGCCTCTGCTGAACTTCAGCTCCAGAGCACCATTCGGCGGGCTTCAACATGGGCTACGTCCCATGATTTCCAGTTTTCCTCGTCAAAACGAAGGTGATGCATTTTTGTCGTCGTACTACAGTTCACCCTGATCTAGAATTCTTCTTGGGTAGTCAGAGCCTGGAAGTTGTAACACAGCACTATTTTCTGGGTGTTCTCTTCGTTAAAAATTGACTTGGGTGCCCTATATTCGTCACCTAAAGATTAGTTGTATGAGGAAACTTAATGCCCTATGTTTCCTTGCTCATTCATCTTGGGGTGCAGATTGAACAACTATCCTTCATATCTATCGGCCTCTAATCTTGTCCCAATTGGACTATGGCTCGACAGCTCCTTCTGCCCCTGGTACACCATTATGGTGTACGCTTGGCTACAGGTGTGTTCCGGACTAACCCTGTCGACAGTATCCTTGTTGAGGCAGGAATCTGCCCTCTTCAGGTCAGGCCGCATCAGCTTCTGGCGTCTTACGCCATCGCCATCCGGCAATATCCTGCTCATCCCACTTACCAGGTTCTTTTTGCATATGAAGGGCTTCGACCCCCTGAAACCCGGCTGCGGGTGGGATTGCCCATCGGGCAGCGGCTTCTCTCTCTTTGTCCAGATTTCCACTTCCCTTCCCTGGATTGCCGCCCCCCCCACCCCCCGTTTCATTGCATGCACACCCCCGTGGATGGTACCGCGGCCACTAATTCAGGCAGATCTCTTCCAGAGCCCAAAAGCTTTAATTCCCCCATGGTCTTTCAGCGTTTTGTGCGCCCAGTACTATAAGAGTTTCAGGGAGCCTCTATTTTCTACACTGATGGCTCGAAAACTGTGGGCTACTCCGGATATGCGTTTACATCTCCTGTTGGGGCGGAATGCCATTCTCTGCCAGAGGCATGCAGTGTGTTCACGGCAGAGCTGATGGCGATTTATAGAGCCCTATGTTTTATTAAACAGACTACCGTGGAACATGGTTTAATCTGTGTTGACTCCATGAGCAGTCTGCAGACCATTGATCAATGTTTCCCCTCCCATCCTTTGGTTATTTGCATCCACGATCTCCTTTCTGACCACCATCGTGCTGCTTGCTCTGTTACATTTCTCTGGGTGCCAACCCATGTTGATATTACAGGGAGTGAACAGGCTGACCGGTTGGCTAGATCGGCAATTACTCGCTGTCCACCTCCCTTTCTAATTCCGGGTGCGGATCTGCGGGTGCAGATCAGATCTTTGCTTCATTACTCATGGGATAGCACCTGGAAAGCAACTGCCCCTTCCAATAAACTCTGCACCATCAAAGATATGGAGTTCATCTTTACTCCCTGCAAAGAGAGAATTGATTGTCCCCTGTCACCTCCATATTGGATATTGCAGGCTGACACACGGATTTCTTGTACGCAATGACAATCCACCGCATCGTGATTGTGGAGCTGTACAGTCCGTGGCTCATATTCTGGTTGAATGTCCTCTATTTGACACTTCGTGGCGACTATGGCCTACCACCCTCGTTGCCTCTAGTTTGTGACTCTTTGCTGTTTGCGGGGTTTAGAGCCTTCTGCCCCCCCCCCCCCCAGTCCTTCACTCTCTCTTTTACTTTTTAACATTGTTTTATTTTTCCCCACTCTGAAGCTGTGATTGTTGACCACTGTACCATTAGTAACTTGTGGTTTAGAAGATTGTGGTCGCTTCCAGAGCTGTGGATGCAGACACTGTAGCTTTCGCTACCCTAAGTTGGTTTTAGTCTTGTCAGTGAGATCATTTTAATTCCTTCTTTTTCCTAGTGGAATGGTCTGTTCGCTTTCCCACATCTTTCGTTGGTTTCTGTGGTATGTACAATTAGGAGATAAAGGGACTGATGACCTCGCTGTTTGGTCCCTCATTTCCATCAACACACACACACACACACACACACACACACACACACACACACACACACACAGAGAGAGAGAGAGAGAGAGAGAGAGAGAGAGAGAGAGAGAGAGAGAGAAGTGCTTATGAATAACTGAAATACCATCAAAAACATAAAATGTACAAAAATGCAAGTTTCGCGACGAATTCCTTTGACCATAAAAAGTATTGAGATCTAATGGGAAACCAAACAGATTTTAGTTGGTGTTCATGGTACCAACTATTCAACACCTCGTCATAATTTTTTATCTAATTAGTTATCTACCAACATCTGTAGTTACTATCAAAATTATATATATTTATTTCTATAATAAATATAATGTCTTGGCAATTTCTCGTTGTCATAATGACATAAGAATAATTTATATTCCATTATGCACTGAAACATAACCACATAATAATGAAGTACACTCTTATGTGCATAAATATAACAATGGAAAGGCCAGGTTGGAATTAATAATATAGTAATAAGAACTGTTCACAGTTCACCGCAAAGACGTGGCGACGAGCTGTGTCAGGCACATAGAAAAGACACACACATACAATAATTTCAGCTATCGGCCATGGCTTTCTTCAGGAAATAGAACTTTCACGCAATCACACAGGCACACAACACAGTCATACAACCATCACCTACGACTGCAGCACTTTGAATCATGCTCCATGGTGTGTAAGCCATGCAGGGGAGGGGAGGGGGGATAGCAAGGTTATGTAACGGTGGTGGGGATGGGTACAGCACGGCGTAGATGGGAATGACAATGCAGCTTAGGAATGCATTGGTTAGGCGGGTGAGGGGAAAAAAATAAAAATAAAAAAAAATAAAAATAAAAGAAACTAAATATAGATTTAAATAATTCATTGATGCACCACTCAAAATAGGAGAGGTTTTGGATAGAGAGGTAGGAACTGTAAGGTGTGGGGGGGAAAAGGGAAGTTATCGTAGGTTGAGGCCTGGATGATTTCGGGATCGGAGAATGTATTGTAGGGATAACTCCCATCTGTGCAGTTTAGAAAAGCGGGTGGTGGATGGGAGGATCCAGATGGCCTGGGTTGTCAAGCAGCCATTGAAATGAACTATGTGCTCCGCTGCATGCTGTGCCACAGGGTGGTTCACCTTGGTTTTGCCCACAGTTAGGTGGTAGCCATTCATCCTAATGGACAGCTACTTAGTGGTCATGCTAATATAGAAAACTGCACAGTGATTGCTGCACAGTTGGTAAATTACATGGCTACTTTCACAGGTGGCCCAGCCTATGATGGTGAAGGATAAGACTGTGTTAGGACTGGAATAGGAAGTGCTGGGTGGGTGGATTGGACATGTCTTGCAGCGGGGTCTTCCACAAGGGTATGATCCCTGTGGCAGTAGGCTGGGTATCGGGGTGGCAAAAGGATGGACTAGAAAGTTACAGTTTCTGGGAGAGTGGCGGAACACCACTTTAGGAGGGGTGTGAAGGATCTTGGGCAGGATGTCTCATTTCTGGGCACGAGGACAGAAAATCTTGGCAAAGGATGCAGTTCAGTTGTTACAGTACTGGGCAGCAAGGGGAGTGCTCTTTTGTAGATGGTTACTGGTTTTATAAGGAGGATTTGAGATGTCTGAGGATATGGCACAGGAGATCTGTTTGCGGACTACATCTGTGGGATAGATTGTCTGTGAAGGCCTTTGTGAGACCCTCAGCATATTCAGAAAGGGAGTTCTTGTCACTGCAGATATGCCGTCCACGGGTGGCCAGGCTGTAAGGGAGGGATTTTTTGACGTGGAAGGGATGGCAACTGTCAAAATGTAGGTACTGTTTGTGGTTGGTAGGTTTAATATGGACGGAAGTGTGGATGGAGCCATCAGTGAGGTGGAGGTTGACATCCAGGAATGTGGGATGGTAGGTTGAGGAAGACCAGGTAAAGTGCATAGGGAGGAGGAGTTGAGGTTCTGAAGAAAGGAGGATAGGGTGTCCTGGCCCCCGAGTCCAGATCATAAAAATATCATCAGTGACCCTGAACCAGGCTAGAGGTTTGGGGTTTTGGGATGCTAGGAAGGATTCCTCCAGACAGCCCATAAACAGATTGGCATAGAAGGGTGCCATGCGGGTGCCCATAGCTGTGGCTGAATTGACTGTAAATTTTTCCCTCAAAGGAAAAGTAGTTGTTACTTAGAATAAGGATGGTGAGAGTTATAAGGAATGAGGCGTCAGTCTTTAATTCAGAGGGACGTTGGGAGAGGTAGTGTTAGAGAGTGGCAAGGCTATGGGCATGTGTTGATGTAGGTGTATAGGGATGTGGCATCAACTTCCTATTCCAGCCCTGTCACAAGCTTATTCTACCCTCTGAGACCAGGCCACTTGTGAAGGCAGCCATGTAATTTACCAACTGTGCTGCAATCACTGTGCAGCTTTTTATATTGACATGACCAATAATCAGCTGTCCATTAGGATCAATGGCCACTGCCAAACTGTGGTCAAAACAAGGTGGACCACCCAGTAGCAAAGCATGCAGCAGAGCATGTGCTCAATTTCAATGGCTGCTTTAGAAAACCCAGACCATCTGGATCCTCCCATCCACCACCCACTTTTCTTAACTGCACAAATCGGAGTTATTTCTACAGTACATTCTCCGATCCTGAAATCATCCAGTTCTCAACCTATGATAACTTCCATTTTTTCCCACACCCATCCATCTGAAACCTCTCCTATTTTGAGTGGTGTGTGTGTGTGTGTGTGTGATTTTTCTTTATTTTATTTTCTTATCTTGTTTCATTTTTCTCCCTTCACCTGCCTCCCCACTTCATTCCTAAGCTACATCTCGTTATTCCCAACTAGGCCGTGCTGTACCCATCCCCACCACCGTGACACAGTCTTCCTATCCCTCTCCCCTCCCCGATTTACACACTGCAGAGCATAATTCGAAGTGCGGCAGCTGCAGGTGATTGTTGTATGACTGTGTTGTGTGCCTGTGAGATTGCATGAGTGTTCTATTTTCTGAAGGAGACCATGGCCAATAGCTTAGTGTTGAATGTGTCTTTTGTATGTGCCTATCACAGCTTGTCTCCATGTCTTTGCGGTGAGTTGTAAACTGTCCTTATTACTATATTATTAATTCCAACTTGGACTTTCCATTATTGGATTATTTAACTTCTGTTGCTGTGCCTGCCATTATGGAATGGAATAAAATGTTGAAAATAGTTGACACTGTACTAAGGTAGAATGTGTCTGATTAAAGTATTAGTCAAATTATCATCAGGAGTTATATTTTATTGATCTTACTTAAGTTTTGACTTTTGATGGATAGAGACACTCAGATTAGAATTTTATGATTAATTATTCTGTATTTCATTTTAGATGCAGACGAAGTTGCAAGACTTTCAAGAGAAGCTGGAAAGGGAACAACAAGAAAAACTGAAACTAAGCTTGGCACTTGATGCAGCATACAGTGATTGCAACAGCTTACGTGTAAATCTACAAGAAATTGAACACTTAAAAGCAGCAGTAGAACAATTGCAGCAGGTACTAGTCTCTCTCACAGACAGATGCACGCGTGCACACGCGCGCACGCACACACACACACACACACACACACACACACACACACACACCTCATCAACTCATTTCTTTTCATTCCTATTAATGTGTGTTACTTTTTGTTCCAGGAAAAATCTTTCCTTAAAACAGAACTTGAGACTGAAAGACAGAAGCGAGAAGAACTGTCAAGAGACTTGAGTGCAAAAAGTATAACAAAGACTGCAAAAGATTTTTCCTTTCATGAACATGAAATTGTAGCAGATCTTCAACAGAAGACAGAGAAGCTTAACGTAAGAATAATTGTACTGGATGTTACCACCATTTTACTTTTTTACTGCTTGCATAAAACTGAAATTTAAAAGATGTGTCTGGACTTGCTAAAGGGAGGAAACTCGGAAATGAATGTTTCAGTTAATACTAAATATCGTGGGCTTATTGCAAAACTGTGTTACTCATATTAGTTCATTTTGAACTACCTCTGCATCCCATATTAGAAAAGAAATATCATTTGTCTGGAGAGAACTGGTAAATTTTTTCCTGGTTTTCCTGGTTTCCTCCTGATAAATGATCTTCATGGGCTCAAAGGTAACCCAAGATGAAAAATATAAACAGGTTTTCAATTATTCTAACTGTATGAAAACTGTATGAAAAAGGCTGATAAGGATTTGATACCAACCCAAACTGTATTTTTGACATTTTACAGGGTGGATCTTTGTTCAAAGATCAAAGCAGTATACGAAATAATCAGTTCACCCCTATGTTCTGAATCCCACACATTGTTACCAATGCCAGAGGTATAATCATACCCGTCAGTCTTCTCCCAATGCACCCAAATGCATCACCTGTGGCAGAGACACTCGAGAGGGTGACTGTCCACCTCCATCCCCTAGCTGCATCAACTGCACGGGCGACCGTGCTGCTTCTTCAAGGGACTGCCCTGTTTCCGAGGAGGAGCGGGTAATCCAAGAAATCATAGTACGCGAAAGTGTCGACCTCTGCTGTGTGGAAGATACTAGCCAGTCAAAAGCTTTCCGAGCTCCGAATACAGCGCTCTCCTTGCCTTTCCTCGTCCTACTAAGGAGGTAGGCACACAGACATGTGACGTTACTTTTAGTGACACAGTTGTCAGATTGGCCAGCCCAAAGATTGCCCGATCCATCTCCCCACTCTCTTCCTCTCTCCAAACAACAGTCATCAGCAGCTCCTCACAAATCACAGGCTCTAAACTGGACGCCCAGAATTTCAAGAAAGAACCTGTTCGTGAAGACGTCTTAAGATCTGAGCCTGCACAATCGACACCCCCACACACATCTCGTCATCATTCGCCTAAGACGGCACACGGAAAAAAAGTTCCTCTCGTTCCCCCCGCCGTGGCGCAACTCACCTGTCGCTCCACCTGGCAGTACCGCTGCCCAGTCTTCATCTGTCTCGCCGGGGCGGGCTACTGCTAGCCAATAGTCCGGCCGTTTAGTGGCAGAGGTAGCCGCCTCTGCCGATAAGCCCAGGCAGGCGGCAGAAACTCCAGATGGAGCGATGGAACAAGACCCCTCACCTGTCGATGCCAAGAGCAATGCTCCCCCAAAGTCAGCCCCTCGGCACCCAACGATGTGGTCTCTTCTAGCCCTTTTCTTCTCTGTCTATTATCACTTACTTTACGGATCTCCTTCAACGGAATATTCGCGGAATTCGTTCCGACAGAGAACAATTAAAACTACTCCTTAGATTGCACTGTCCGTTTGTGGTCGGACTCCAAGAAAAGAAGTTATGCCCACACGACGACATAGATTTCTCACAATAAACCTCCGTGCGCTTTTGACCTGCCCCCTGTGGAAGGTATTCCAGCCCGTGGATGGGTTATGTTGCTCATTAGAGAAGACATCTAATACCATCCTATTTCACTGCACACTCACCTACAGGTAGTTGTCCACATCACTCTCCCCGCCTTTTTCTTTTCACTTTTTAACATCTATACCCCTTCTTCAACTGCCTTTACTAGGGCAGATGTGCTGCAACTCGTTGCTCAACTTCCTTCCTTCTTTTTGTTGAAACTCTATGGGGTTCTTCAGCCTATTGTCAGAGAGGCTCCCTTTTAGCAGACCTTCTGAACCATCTCAATCTTAGTCTAGGTACAGAAAAATGCAACCAGTCACTTTTATGAAATGGAGCTTGCTTTATTCCAGGAACGGGTTTTCGAACTTTGCCAAGTTCATCTTCAGACGGTACAGGAAGTTCACAGGTTCATTTCGTAGCGAGATGCTGGGTGCTTTTTTAATAGTAACTTGGTTTATCAACTTAAAAAGTCCTGTGATGTGGTACCATACTGCAACCAAATCTCCTGACAAATGGGAATCTACTGCAAAAGTCATCCATAAAGCCACACATGTCAATTACCTACCACAGAGCCAGCACCCAGCATCTCGCTACGAAATGAACCTGTAAACTTCCTGTACCATCTGAAGATGAACTTGGAAAAGTTCGAAAACCCATTCATGGAATAAAGCAAGCTGTATTTCATGAAAGTGACTGATTGCGTTTTTCTGTACCTAGATTATACTAACAGTCACAGGTTCTCCAACATCCAATATGGATAAGCTAAAAATCTTAATCTTGTCTATCTAAACACAGGTGCACCAACCTTTCTTTCACACACAAGCGTACCTATTCTCACTTGGATCTCTCGATATGTACTGCTCAACTTGGGAATCAGTTTGAACAGTATGCTTCGTCGAGCGACCATTTCCCCTGTACAATTCATCTCCTTCATCATACCCTATCTCCAGGTTCCACCAGTTGGAACATCTTGAAAGCTGACTGGGGACTTTTCCCTCCATGGCAGTTTGCCACAATCGGAACTTCCCCAGCTGCGACAGTCAGCTCGAATACCTCACGGAAGTCATTCTAAATGCTGCTGAATATTCCATTCCCCATAGTTCCTCTTCTCCACATCGAGTCCCAGTCCCCTGATGGACTGAGTCATGTAGTGACATTATTAGAGCCCGGCAACATGCTCTATGCACCTTCTAACGCCTTCTAACAATGGCAACTGCTTCAGTTACAAATGTCTAAGAGCGCAATGCCGTCGACTCATCTAGGAAAGCAAACAGGCCTGCTGGATTGCTTTCACTAATTCATTTACCGGATTTACTCCTTTGGTGGGTCTGGGGGGGAGGGGCCTGTGCCGGTTATCTGCCACTGAGGTCCACTCCCTGGCTTGACCATAGCAAATGCAGTCTTCATGGACCCAGCCAATATATCCAATGCTTTAGGCCAATCTTATGTTGATGTCTTGAGCTCCGCACATTACCACCCTGCCTTCCTCCCTCGAAAACAGACAGAAGAGGCACAGCCACCTTCCTTCCAATCTCTCAATCTTGAAAGTTACAATGCCACCTTCACTATTCAGGAGCTCGAACATGCTCTCGCCGTGTCCCGATATTCTGCTCCAGGGCCCGATGCAATTCATATTCAGATGCTGAAGAACCTTCCTCTTTCGGGTAAATGTTTTCTCCTTCACACCTACAATCGCATCTGGACTGAAGGTCAGGTTCCCACATGCTGGCATGCAGCAATTGTTTTTCGCATACCAAAACCAGGGAAGGACAGACATCTTCCTTCAAGTTATCACCCCATTTCTCTCACCAGCTGCGTTTGCAAGGTGATGGAACGCATGGTTAATGCTCGGTTGATTTGGTTACTCGAATATCGCCGTCTCCTCACTAACGTCCAATGCGGATTTCGTAGGCATTGTTCTGCTATTGACCACCTTGTTACCTTGTCGACCTATATTACGAATAACGTTTTGCGAAAGTGCCAGACGGTGGCCATGTTCTTTGATTTGGAGAAGGCTTATGACACCTGTTGGAGGGCGGGTATTTTCCGCACACTCCATAAATGGGGCTTTTTATTAAAGCATTTTTAATGGATTGAAGGTTCAGGGTATGTGTGGGCTCTGTCTTATAAGACACCTTTTGCCAGGAGAATGGGGTGCCACAAAGATCTGTGTTGAGCGTGGTACTCTTCACTGTAGCAATCAACCCAATTATGGATTGTCTTCCAGTTGACGTCTCTGACTCCCTTTTTGTGGACGACTTTGCGATCTCCTTCAGTGCCCAGAGAACGTCTCCTGGAATGCTGTCTTCAGCGCTGCCTTGACTGTCTTTATTCGTGGAGTGTTACCAATGGCTCCAGTGAGAAAACAGTCTGCATCAATTTCTGGAGATACAAAGTGTTTCTTCCACCATCTCTACATCTTGGCCCTGTTACTCTGCCATTTGTGGAGATGATGAAATTTTTAGGGCTAATATTGGATAGGAAACGCTGCTGATCTCCACATGTCCTATCTGTCTGGCCGATGTACTCGTTCTCTTAACGTCCTCCGTGTACTTAGCAGTACTTCATGATGGGGAGCAGATCGAACTGTCCTACTTCACCTCTACCGGTAGATTGTCCACTCGAAACTGGATTACGGAAGCTTCGTTTACTCTTCTTCACGGCTGTCAATTGTACACCGTCTAAACTCAATCCACCGAGGGTTACGCCTGGTGATTGGAGCGTTATACACCAGCCCTGTCGAAAGTGTTTACGCCAAAGCTGCCGAATTGCCTTTGTCATTGGAGATGACAGGTTTCAGTACAGGCTTCCTGTCCAGTGTTTGATTTTCACAGCTGAGCTTTTTGCTCTGTATCAAGCTGTTCTGTATATCTGACACCACCACCATTCTTCCTATGTCATTTGCTCGGAAACCATCAGTGCCATTCAAAGTCTTAGAGACCCATATCCGATCCACCCTGTCGTACACAGAGTTCAACACTCCCTTCAATTTTTAGCAGAGAACGGTTCACACGTTCGCTTTCTGTGGGTACCTGGCCACATAGGTGTTCCTGGTGTACAGCACAAATAAGATAGGTTGGAGGCATTGTCAGGATGGAAGGCGAAGAGGTGAAGGCTCATGGGCACCCTAGGAATGGGTGGCTGATTGATAAATCAAAGATAGGCTTTAAGTTAATATCGGGTGTATTCTAAAGTACGGAATACATGGCGGGACTCACCCTGGGGTCGGATACAGTGAAAGAGTGCCAGTCTATGTTATGGATTATAAAACAGAAAAGGTAAAGGTTACGGTAATGGTTCACACAGTTGGTGGCTGATTCCGAACAACTGCTAGGCGGGAGCGGACGGTATGCGAGGCTGCGCATCTCCAGTATATCTGTTCTGTTCAAGAACTTAAATGGAAGAGAGCGAAGGAACTTATTCCCGCACCTCTGAATCCTCCAGCAGTAGCACACGTGATCAAACGTGGGTGTCTGCTATTGGCTCCATGGTAGCATGGAAACATTAGTAGTTTCAGCACTGACGCCAGAAGGGTGGCGTGATTTTAGAATCAGCATTCAATACTGCTTCTGGCTGGAACTGTCCTGCAATGTGGTCAGCCTTCGTCACGTTGTCAAGGTGTATGTTGCAGTGGAAGAACACTTGTGAAAGTTTTGAAATAAAATTTTTGAATTATTTCCCTAAACTCTTAGACTGACTGTTCATCCTGTAAACTAGGGACGAGGCTGCCGATGCTGCGGCCAAGGCCGCATCCCTCCTGCCTCGCACAACTACCATCTATGTCCCATCCAATGACATTCAAGGGGTATTTGCCAATGCATTTTATTTTCGTGGCATAGGTTGTGGTTCTCGTTTCATCCCAATAAGCTTCGAACCATTAAACCAATCCCAATCCCAAAAACTTGGAAGACCGCACACCCCTCTCGATGGGAGGAAGTAATCCTAGCCTGGTTGTGGATCAGTCACTGCTGTTTCGGCCACTGCCATTTGCTGACGGTGTGCCACGTTTTACTGTCCTGTGCTAATTTTAATCATACAGTAGAACCTCGTTTTTACGCTTCTCAGGGGACTTCAGTGAAATGGTGTAAAATGCAGGAAAATGTAAAATGCAGGAAATAATGTTTTAAATGGTAAAATATGCCTACTGGATCAGCCTTGCATTTTCGTAGTTTATATGTGATATATGTACATAATAGACATCTAAATACTCACCAGGGAGTTGATTATACAATTAAGGTTATCCAAATTTTTACTATTTTAAGCGCCAGGCAGAACTGGTAATTTTATGGGAAGTGAAAATTTTTGATGTAATTTCATTCATTATAATCGAGGACGCCGCTATTTTAAGCGCTAGGCAGAACTGGTAATTTTATAGGAAGTGGAAATTTTTTTACGTAATTTCATTCATTATAATAGAGAACGCCACTGCTGGGCTATAACACATCTTCAAAATTACCTGAACCGCTTCGATAGATATCGTTTGGATGCCGCTGCAAGGCTATGTAACACATCTTCAAAATTACTTCCTTTTAGCGGAATTAATTATTTACATAGTAAAACTCCTACAGTTCCGATCATTTTGTATTTTTCGATGTTTCACATGACAATATTCGAGAATTTATTCGCGTTCTCGAGTACAAACATATGCATAAGTATTTTTGTGACGTTTCCATAGGATCGGCATCTCTCACTATTATCGCTTTTTTGAGATTGTGGGTATTATGATACCCAACTGTGACAGACAAAGTTCTTTTTTAACCAGAAATATGTATCACAAAAACAACACAACTATTTATTCTCACTGCAACAAAGCAACTGGTTTTGATTGTTTGAGTACTCGCCAGCCGCTCTGGCAAAGAAGCTAGCGGAAAGACAAACTACACCGCCACAAATCGGCGCGTCTTTAAGTCAACAACGAAACAAAACGCGAAATATACGTTTGAATAAACGCAAAGTGTCAAGAAACTCGAATGCGAATAATTTTTAAGCGCTATACTTTAGGGGGAAAGCCATGCTAGTGTCAATTTATGTACATTACGCCATTTTTCTTCACGAACATGCTTTCAAAAGTGTAAAACGCGGGAAAAGTGTAAATATGTCAATGCAAAAACGAGGGCGAATTAACATTGTAAACATAGGAAATTTGATGGGACTGACAAGAAATGGTGTAAATGGCGGGAAAACGTAAAAACCGAGAATGTAAAAATGAGGTTTTACTGTATCTGTGTTGTCCTTAATCTGCCAAACACCTTAGAGGAAATTTTAGCCGACAACGCATGAGCGGCTGCTCGGGTCTTGCGTTTTATACAGATGACTCGTTTATCAAAGGACATCTAATTCCTATTCTTGATGTATCTTACCCTATGCTTTTAGCAATATCCTGGTATCATCCTAATGTTAATCAGCTTGGGGAATATGCCATCAAAACAGAACTCTACAATACCTTAAATTATGCTAAAGAGGTTGTCACTTACCAAGACCTGGTTGATATTCCCAAAAAGGAATTGAAAGAAAAGTGGAATGTTGAAGGTATTGTGGGTTTTCAGAATGTTATGAAAAGGGTGAATGGGGAGCTCTTGAAATCTGACTCCTTTATCCTCACATTCAACCGTCCAAAACATCTGGACCATGTGAAGGCAGGTTATCTTTGACAGTTCAACCATATGTTTCAAAACCACTGTGCTAATTCAAGTGTCACATTTTACGCACACCGCATTCGGTAGCAAGGGGAAAACCACTTGTGGGAAATGTGGTGAAGCAACAAGGATTGATTGCTCACCATCCACATAGTGTGTGAACTGTTGTAGAGACGAACCTGTTTGGAGTAGAGATTGGATCTACCACGAGGAGAAGAAATTAGAGGAAGGTAAAGACAACCAAGCAAATTTTCTATGCTGAGGCCAAAAGGACCTTAAAGACCATGCAGCCTCCTGAGTTTGTAACCTCTTTCGCCTCAGCTCTCGAAAAATCAGTTACCAAAGTCAATACCTACACGCAAATGGAGGTTGTCAGTGTTGCCACGAATACTTGCACCTGTCAGTGCACCTGTCAGGTGGCAATGGCTGTATCACCTGTCACCTCCCCAACAACCTCCAGAAAAGGGATGGATACCATATTTGGTAATCAAACTGCACAACCAGTACTACAATCCATTTTAGCCATCTCTACATCTACTGTAGACTCTACAATACCACCAAAAGCAAATAAGTCTATAAATAAATTGCCATCACATGTGAAACCTGACATATGGAACCTGTTATCACTATCAGCATTGCTCTGACTGACTCTGCCCTAGAGTTCATGGAGCTAGAGGTCAGCCTGCGGCAACCACCTTGCCCCAAGATTGAATTCCCACTGGGGGCAAACAACTTGCCCCAAGAGTGACCTTCCACCTATTATGTGCCTCCAGCGCCATCAGAAAGAGCAGGTGAAAGTACAACCTCGTAGATAGATAGCTCCCAAACTGTAATGGAACTTGCTGGGATTTAGGACACAACTGGAACTACGTTTATCATCTCGGGGACGACCTATGTGTATATGCCTCCAGGAGACAAATTCAAGCCTTCCGATAACCCTGAGATAAGTAGTTCCAATTTCTCTATAGAAAGGACGATCTCAGTGGAGAAGGAGCAAGTGGAAGAGTGGCATGTTTTCATCAATACTGTCTATCACTCTGAAACAGTCACTCTCAACACAATCCTACAAGCAGCAGCAGTAATAGTGTACATGCGCCACAGACTGACTGTAAGCTCTCTGTATGCCTCCACACAATGCCCTTAATGAAGAGGCTCTGGAAGACCAGACACAGCTCCCCCACCCATTCACCGTCTGTGGTGATTTTCATGCACACAATGTGCTTTGGGGCTCTGTTGTTACCTGCCCCAGAAGTAGAACCGTTGAGAGGTTTCCCTTGTCATCAGGTGTCCATTAGCTAAATATAAGTCGAGCACACACTTCTGCACTGCAACAGTGTCATTCTCTGCCATTGATCTTTTGCCTCGCTCTCCAGCCCTCTCCCCTACTATTCAGTGGGAAGTGTCCGACGTCCTTCACATAAGTGATGACTTCCCAATGTGGGTCCACCAGCCAGACAGAATGGAGCTCGTAGGCATCTGCAACAGTTTGTGCTCAGCAGAGCGGGTCAGACCATTTACAGCCATCTAGCAAAGTTCGATCATCACGATAGGAACAAGTGGATCGTACCACCGAAACGGTCCACCAGACCACTGCAGTCTTATTAGAGGCGACCGAGATGTCCCTCGACGGACTGACGAATGCCTCTCTGCGCTAAAGGTGTGACGTGCAGCTTCACGTCGGTTCGAAAGCCGGCCATCTGCAGAGAATCTCGAAGCCTTTCGGGCGGCTAGGGCAAAATGTTGCCAAATTGTTTGAGAAAGCGAGAAACAATTGGGGCAACAATTCCTAAATACCCTTAATCGTTCAACTGAAAGTACACGAGTATGAGAGACCTAAGGGGATATCAGGCAGAGGAGGAATGTGCCAAGTGGCTGCTGTAGAGGGGAATAGTACCCTATGGACCAAACCACGAGACATTGCACAAACAGTGGTGAAATATTTTACTGCAGTCTCTTCAGCTGCCAGTCGGGCTCCTGCTTTCCTGCACCAGAGACTGCTCTATGGAGAGTAGCCACTAACATCGAAGAATAAAACTGCCCCTTTTCCAGGTGGGATCTTGATTATGCACCATCAGCAGCTTGTGGCACGTGCCCTGGTCATCATAGGTTATATTACATTATGCTAAGGCACCTTTGGACAGAAACAAAGTCCTCATCTCACTTTTTAATATGATTTGGGTGTCAGGTCACATTTCCAACTCCTGGTGAGAAGCGATTCTGGAAAGGATTCTAAAAGCCTGAGGAGTTACCGTAGTGTTTCTCTTACCAGCTATGTGGGGAAGAAACCTTAGAGCAGATAGTCAACTGCCTTCTTGTCTGGATGATAGAATCCGTGCAGCTCCTTAGTCGCTTTCATTCAGGAGATATTGATCCACCTTTGATCACCTGGAGGCCACTATATGCAACAGGCTTTCCTGTGATGGCATTACTTTTCAGGATTTTTTTGAGATCGAGAAGGCCTACAGTACTATTTGTAGGCATTTTATTTTCAGTCAAATCCACAAATAGGGTTTCCGTGCTTTTTTAAAAATATACATAACGTCTGTGAACTTAAGTGATTGCTTCGCCTTAGACTTGAAAAGATGGTGCCTCAAAGCACTAAGTATTGTAAAGTGTCTTAGTTCTACTACAAGGGGAGCTGACAGGACTCGTCTGTTACTATTTTGACTTGACTATGGCTGTATGGCGTATGGGTCTGCAAGGTCTTATTTAAAGATGTTGGATGTGTGCACCACGAAGGGATTTGACTCACCACTGCAGCAAGTCTGTGCACTGCTGCTCAACTGCCACTTGACATCCGTCGACAGCTCCTCGTGGCGCACCAGGCATGTACCACTCTGTCCGTACCGAATACACCTATATAGCGTATCATTGCTCGGCATCCTATTGAAAGAATTTTTGTAATTGGATATGACCAATGATGCCTTTTTGGATTCACACAATGGAATGTTTCTGGATACAGTTAACATTGAGGAAAGGCTACAACCCTGTCTTACTCCCTTCCCAACCTTTGCGTCCCTTTCTTGCCCTTCGACTCTAATAACCACTGTCTGGTTTTTGTATAGGTTGAATATAACTCTTTGCTCCCTATATTTCACCCCTGATACCTTCAGAATTTGGAAGAGTGTACTCCAGTCGACATTGTCAAAAGCTTTCTCCAAATCGACAAATGCTAAGAATGTAGGTTTCCCTTTCCTTAGCCTATCTTCTAAGATAAGCTGTAATGTGAGTATTGCCTCACGTGTTCCTACATTTCTCCTAAATCCAAACTCATCTTCCCCGTGGTCGGATTCCACAAGATTTTCCATTCGTCTGTATTCGTGTTAGTATTTTGCACCCATGACTTATTAAACTGATAGTTCTGTAATTTTCACACTTGTCTGCACTTGCTTTCTTTATAATTGGAATTACAATATTCTTTTTGTAGTCACCTGCATACCAGGTGATACAATCTTTTCACGACTGGCTCTCCTAACGACATCAGCAGTTCAGACGGCAGAGGGTACATCACAGTAAGGTTTGCACTTTTTCACTGTTCTCCTCGAAAATTGATTGATAAGTGTGATTTTTCATAAGAAGAAATGACATGAGAAGTGCATCTGGCCATCCCTTACAATTAATCAATGCAATTCCATAGTCAACTGTGCAGATACCTGCATAAGCAGGTAAAGGCGCAAGAAAAAGAGGAAAAGAAGAGGGAAGGGAGATGAAAAAATGACGAGGCAGTGGCGAAGAGGGGGGGGGGAGGAAGAGATGAAAAGAGTGAGGGCAGAGGAAAAACAGGTACAAGAGGGACGAGGAGATGGACTAACAAGAATGTGGAAGAAATGTGCATCTGAGCAGCTAAATGTTTGCAAAAGTTAGGTGTGAATAAAGTTAATAAATTAAATCACCATGATATCATTTTAAAGTAATGCATGAACCAGTTTTGTATATTTACTTGCATTCAGCTTAAAAACAAAGTTTCTAATTGTAATTCTTTCCTTATTGTGCTTATTTTAACATCAGATTATACCTGTTAATGAGGAGAATAACGGTATTTTAGATTTTAAAAATTGCTTTATAATCACACCATTAGAGATTGGATTTTGTACTGGTTAAGCCTTTTAGTGATAAAGAAGAATGTTATAACTAAATGGAAGTAAACTTTATCCACTTGAATGAACCTACATTATTTTAAAAAGCCAATTAACAAAAACTATAGACAAATCAAATTTACCCTTTGGTTAAGTACCTGCACAATATGTGGCAGCATCATGAAACAAAACGTTGTGGACCACAGGGCAATCTCTGTGATTGGAGGAAACGTTTCATTAAACTACGGAAACGTTTTGCTACTTACTATCAACATGAAAGTATTATTTCTGTCATGTCTTAAGCAATTAATCTAAAAGACAAGGGAAAAAATTGTGTGTCTGAGTGTTAAAAATCATTTTGTTCCCTTATGTTTCATTACTGTGCAGTATCTTACCTGTCATAAATTTTTCCAGGGTATTAGTGAAAATTATTCCTCATCCAGTAATGGACCAGAAAGTGAAACTGTCTCTAGTGAGGTTAGTATAATTATTTACATATTAAAGTTGCAAATTAAAAACCTTGTGTTAGAATCATAATCTTTTTTCTGAGAAGGTTCATTTGGAGCCATGCATTCTATCTTAATTTATGGTAAACAGGGGACAGTCTTAAAATAAATTTCTGGAGGAGCAAACAGGAAATGTGTAGCGTGTTGTGCTTAAATTTTTAATACCTGACACTTCTGTTCATATACCTTGTTTCATATATTTAAGATGGAATACAGTTCAGATAAAATGATACACATGCTGGTGATTATTATCGTTAATGTATAAACATTAAAAGGTCTTCCTGCACCTGAGCAATACACATTAATAACTAATCAACCTCTCTCCAAATAAATATAATTCGCCATGTAGGCAAGTTGTCGATACTAGTTCTATTTTCTGCCTTATTTGCATATTGATGATTAAACTACACAATGATTTGTATTTATTCCTTCCATTATTTATATTCTATGAATAAATTCCCCCATCCACATTTACAGGTATTATTTCAGTGATAAAATTTTTTTAGCTCTGTAAGACTCAAAGATAGTCATGCAGCCTCTTTTGAAATGAAAATGACATAGGGGGTACATCTACATACATATACTCAGCAACCCACCACTACTAGGCATTACCTTTCCTATTTTCACTCCCACAATAGAGCACCTCGATTCTGATCAGCTTTTGAATAAGAAACCTTATCACGTGTCCATACAGCTGTTGTTGTTGTTGTGGTCTTCAGTCCGGAGACTGGTTTGATGCAGCTCTCCACCCTACTCTATCCTGAGCAAGCCTTTTCATCTCCTCATAAGAACGACACCCCACATCCACTTGAATCTGCTTACTATACGCGTCTCTTGGTCTCCCTCTGCGATTTTTACCCCACACACTTCCCTCCAATGCTAAATTTACGATTCCCCGATGTCTAAGAATGTGTCCTACCAAGCGATCCCTTCTTTTAGTCAAGGTATGCCAAAAATTCCTTTTCTCACCAATTCTGTTCAGTACCTCTTCATTAGTTATGCGATCTACCCACCTAATCTTCAGCATTCTTCTGTAGCACCACATTTCAAAAGACTCTATTCTCTTCCTGTCCGCACTGCTTATCGTCCATGTTTCACTCCCGTACAAGGCAACACTCCACACAAATGCCTTCAGAAAAGACTTCCTTACCCTTAAATTAATATTCGATGTTAGCAAATTTCTCTTTTTCAAAAATGCTTTTCTTCCCATTGCCATTCTGCATTTTATATCCTCTGTACTGCGACCATCGCATGTTATTTTACTACCCAAGTAACAAAACTCATCTACCACCTTTATTGTTTCGTTACCTAATCTAACTCCTTCAGCATCGCCTGATTTTCTAAGCTGTTAAGAGGGTGAAACGCCTCTTTGAGAAAGAGTGAGTTTCATATTTTTAAATAAGTACAGATGAAACGGTAACAGATGAAGAAAAGAAAGAAGAAAAGGGGGTGGGGGTGGAAGTTGAATAAAAGTTCTCTGGTTTTAATTGTAAAATTATTTTCGTTAGTTTTATTGAAAGTCTTCTTTTTCACCACTCTGAAATCTATCCCACCCTTCATTTTCACTGTTTTGTTTCAAATTTTGACATTTGACTGTAGTTGCACCCAGGAACAATGGTGCCAGAGTTCAGATTTGTTCTGTGCAATGAGATCATGCAATCTCCGACAGCCAATGAGCATTCAACAGTGTCCTCTGTAGTGTGCTAGGAATGTTTTAGACATGGTCAGCATTAACCCGCAAGACTCGCACCTTTAAAAGTTACGCATTCGATCGCGTGTATAGCATTTTCTGACAGCCAAAGAACATTCCGTAATGAACATAATACGTTCAAATAAGTATTACCAGTTGCATTTATAAGAGGGCACACAAATTTGACTATTTTAAATCGGTTAAATGCCGACTCTTCTAAACTTTCTGTGAGCAAAATGCTCACATGCAAATGTTCGCGGATTAAACATTGTTGTTACAAGTTATACACTGAATTTTATTGTACCATTCTAATGTACTCTCTTTGACAAAAAAAAAAACATGGCCAGCGGTCTGCCGGCGCTGAACATAAGTCCAGCTATCTGCACAATCTGGCAACACTGTAGACTGCAGAAGTCCATACAGTACTTCTTGTGTACAGTTACGAGCGGTCTACTTCAGCTATGTTCTTGGTCTCGCTGTAAAATGTGTGACTTTAAAAAGTGCGGGTGTCGGCATTCAAATCTGCTTGCTGATAAAATATTTCTCACATCACTTGTGAAGGAAGGTTCAAAGCCATCTGTAACTAAAACAAATGCTAAATTATCAATCAACAACCCAAAATGAAAATTAACAAACGACCCCAAAGCATCGACCTATCTGAAGAACAAAATATATAAATAAATAAGTTAGGGATATATAATAATAATAATAATAATTATTATTATTATTATTATTATTATTATTATTTTCTGTCCAATGGGCCTGCAGCGCAGAATATATCTCTAAGAGACATCATATAATTATACCAATATGCTGCTTAAAGTTTATTATAATGTTGTTATGGATCCATTTCGGCACAAATAGCCATTGTTAGACAAACTGTGAAATACACACAATTTTATATAATAATCATAATTTTGTTATATATACTTTTAAGTTAGGCCCTTTTTTTTTTCTTAATAGAAAGGTTTGTTTTACTTACGACCAAGTGACATCCTTGGACAATGTCTTGCTTTTTATTTAACAATAACGTGAACTTTTGTGTCACACTTATGTAATACAGTACAAATACCGTTAAATAAATTTTTTAAATATTTGTATCTTGATGTTCTGACAGTTGGCCAAAGATGTTACATGTTTACAGTTGGCAGTTGCTACAATCATTATTAATTGTGACCTGTGATCTGTGGGTTATAATTATTTGATATCTATGTTAAAAATAATTTTTAGCAGTCATTCAAAGATGTTTTTTGATTATGATTGATATTGAATTTTGCGTTAGATTGATAATTTAATAATCTTCATGATCAATGTGTGTGTGTGTGTGTGTGTGTGTGTGTGTGTGTGTGTGTGTTTGTGTGTATATTTCTCTCTCTTCTAGAATGTTCATTATTAGACATTTAGCAATAAAGTGTAAACATTTTCATTGCAGCCTCCATTCGTTCTGCACTATGATTATCGTTTTTGAGGTGGACTGTATTGTTTCTGCTATGTTGCACGCTCCTTACAAAAAATCTGTTGCCAACATTACAAACACGAAATATCGTACACCTAAGATAAAACTTCGCTACTGGACACGTATAATATCACATTTTCACGTTCAGTTTAACATACTATTAATACCATTAGTAAAATACTTTTAAGAAACAGTATGTTGATTTAAACATAACTTTGGCTGTCCTTTTACGTAATTTTCAATTTTTAATGCTTTCGTAAATAATAGCTGCAAACACTAAAAATGCATTACATTTAGTTTCGGAAATTGTTGAAACTATATAGATACTAATTTGTATAAGAACAACAATACTACATGTTATAACTATTGCACAACATGATTACATATATACCTTTTGTTTAAATAAATTAGGGCAAACCATGTTTTATATATATCACTGGATCGTAAATTAAATACTGATCATTTTTCATGCAGAAAATTAATAATCCGTTTGGTACTAAGTAACTATCTTCGAAATTAACAAAACTATGACAACCATATACAAATCCGTATATATAGAAAATTAGACCGCAAACTGAAATACATTAAAATTCCATGTCTCAATAATAGTACGTCTAGACAATATTGGCAAAACAGATGTGTGTGCTCTTCGAAAACACAAATAATGTAAATAATTTGAGCACTGTAAACACTAGTCAAAGGAAGACTTTATATTTGTGTGCCACATTAAATACAAATTTCATGAAACATGTACATACATTGAGATAAATAGTTAAAGCTTAAATGTAATATTTTAATTTCTGTATTTTGGCATATTTAAAGTAAAAGAATATTGTTTAATTGTGAATTACAAAACATTGTCATTAGTCTTATTACGTGGTTATGCTGCAAAAGTTTGAGTGCGAGTGTCATTAGCCTTATTACGCGCTTATGCTGCAAAAGTTTGAGTGCTAGCAATGCTCTGGCACTCGTTTGGCAGTCACAAAGCTGTAAACATCTCTGTCATCTGAGGCTAAGTGTTTCTAACATTATAATGTTGCACAACTAAATAAATTTGTTTCCATCACAATGGAACTATCATCAAGAATGTCTGTGATTATTTAATTGCATCTCCTGAAACATATTCTACTATTTTGCTGAATGCTGAGCAACAACAACGCAGATGTCCGTCTTCAAGAACCAAGATAAGTAAAATATTTATGTTTGATCTTCCCCATCTAAAGTGAAGTGGATTGCTATAAATCTGACTGTTGGAATGAAATATGTATCCGGTATTTAGGAAACTTCAATTTCAACAGTTAAATCAAAGTTCCAGAAGAGATGGTGTCATTAGTGGATGAAAAATGTATATATTGAGAAGTTTGTTTTATCTGAGTGAAGTCTATGGCAGGTATTATTGTTAGTTCTGTATGCAAATTGGATACTTATTTTTATTTTTTTCAGTAATGAGTCATTCCATGTCAAATCAACACACCATTTAAGATTTTGCTAAAATTTTTGCATACTTATAGTGCTGAGACTAAGAAAAATACCAAATTTCAATTTTTTAATTCAAACCGTTCCTGAAATATGGCAATGTAAACTTTTCAAAAACCAGCCAAAAATGTGTGAAGGGACTGTTTTTAAATTGCCCTAGAAGCTGCTCTAATTGAGATAAAGAGCTGGAAAAGGTGTCATTTTGCTTGCTGTTTCCGGTTCTATACAACAAAACATAGCTTTTAATTAATAGCCTTTTTTTCAAAATCCTAATTAATATTTTGATTTAAATTTTTTTAGAGAAAGTACATAATTGAAAATTTTCAAAATATTTCCATAACTACTTCATACTGTTATAAATCACATGGCAAAATATAAATGTGGGACGATAATGGGTTCATTCTTTTAAAAAAATATTCTTGTTTTTCACTAACAGCCCTAGTTTGACCAAACTGACCTTTAACAAACACGAATTTCATTAAAATATACTGAAATGTAACTATAAAAGTATGAGAAATATCAAAACATCACCTTATTAAAACAAAACTAATCATCATATAATTAAGTTGACTGCTTATTTTAATTTCACACAAGTTAACTAACAGTATATTAACTGATAAAACACAAACGTCTTGAGCATTTAACTACAAACTGAAATAAAGTATGAAAAAGTACAAGTATTAAACAATATTTTGGAAAGGATAGGTTGCTACTTACCACAGAGACGTCTGATGAGCTGCAGAAAGACACACATAACAGAACAGAATAAACAAAATGAAGCTTTCGGCTGTTAAGCCCTCATCTGCCACAGAGAACACATATGTGCACATACACTCTCACAAACCCAACCACCGTCTCCGGCTATTGAGGCTGGACTGCAGCTGGTTGGCAGTTGGGTTTGTGTGTGTGTGTGTGTGTGTGTGTGTGTGTGTGTGTGGCAGATGAAGGCTTAACAGCCGAAAGCTTCATTTTTCGATTAATGATGAAAATTCTCCTGAGAGATGATTAAATATTGTTGAAACGAGATAGAATGGCTGGCCAGTACTTACCTATGTGCTGTACCACCGATAGTAACACAAATGAAGAAA
Source organism: Locusta migratoria (assembly GCA_026315105.1). Lineage (NCBI taxonomy): Eukaryota > Metazoa > Arthropoda > Insecta > Orthoptera > Acrididae > Locusta > Locusta migratoria. Next base: position 563,764,606 of record CM048747.1, on the reverse strand, counting down.
CAGAAAAAAAGGGGGACAAAAGGGACAAGCTTTCGGAACACAGTTCCTTCATCAGTGGGAGAGAAGGGAAAGGTAGTTCACAACCTAAGTCATGAAAGTGGTGTTTCGGGAGTGTGGACGTCAGAGATACTGCCAGAAATACTGCAGTATCTCTGGCGTCTACACTCCCGAAACACCACCTTCATGACCTACCTTTCCCTTTTGTTCCCATCCTTTCTTCTTCCCTTCTCTCCCACTGATGAAGGAACTGCAAAACGATTTAGACGAAATTTCTGCATGGTGCGAAAATTGGCAATTGACACTAAATAAAGAAAAGTGTGAAGTAATACACATGACCACTAAAAGAAATCCGCTGAACTTTAATTACGCGATAAATCAGTCAAACCTTAAGGTTGTAGATTCTACCGAATACCTAGGAGTTAGAATTACGAACAACTTTGAATGGAGAGAACACACACAAAATATTGTGGGGAAGGCGAACCAAAGGTTATGTTTCATCGGCAGAATGCTTCGAAGATGCACCAGCTCCACCAAAGAGACTGGCTACATCACACTGGAGTACTGTTGCCCCTTGTGGGACCCTCACCAGGTGGGACTGACGGAAGACATTGAGAAGGTTCAGAGAAGGGCAGCTCGTTTTGTTTTATCACGTTACAGGGGGGGGGGGGGGGAGGAAAGCGTCACATAAATGTCGCAAGAATTGGGGTTGAAATCATTAAAAGAAAGACGTTATTCATTACGGCGTGATCTGTTTGCAAAGTTTCAATCACCGACTTTTAGTTCTGAATGTGAAAATATTTTACTAGCACCTACCTACTTAGAGAGACATGACCATCCCAATAAAATAAGAGAAATCAGATTGAAAACGGAACGATTTAGGTGTTCTTTCTTCCCGTGCGCTATTAGAGAATGGAATGGTAGAGAAAAGTTATGAAAGTGGTTAAGGCACTTTAATGTGATTTGCAGAGTATCGATGTAGATGTAGAACACTAATTCGGGACAAAATTAAATTTTGAGTTAAACGCAGTTTTCCCAATAAATTGTCTTGGAACTTCAAAGATTACATTTTAATAAAGCCAGCTGGGTTTGGTTTACATCACATTCATTAATAATGTATGTTCTCCCTGCTGGACTAAATGAATTTACTTTTGTGAGAACATCGACAACTGATACCCACAGGACAGTAAAACTGCAGTCTGTTGCTCGTGTTGTTAACGTGGCGCGTATGTTGGCAACTTTGCTGCGAGCGACTATGGGAAAGCAATAATCTGAGTGTTCCTGAACTGGAGATTTGGGTGCTATGCGCCCTCAAATAAAAATAATTAAAAAAATTTAAAAAATAAATAAATAAAAAATAAACTACTTCTTGTTTAGCCTATACCTAACCCAACTTCCACTTAAAATGATCTATGTTTCGTATAAATCATAAAATAATATTCTGTAGTGTTGCCAACATTTGCAGTGCATGGGCAACAGACTTTGCAGTTTAGCCCCCACACATCATCTGCATGTTGACTGTGTCACAGCAATACCACATATCTGCAAATTATAGGTATTTTACTTTCTTCCGTGTAGTTACGTTATGGGACGTTGTTTGTAAACTAACAACATCGGTACTGTTTATTAATATTCCAGTTTTCAGTTTCCTCTTACTATATAAAAACATATGTCATTATTGTGACAAATATAGTGTTTCTTGTCTCTTCTGTAAAATTGTGTTTTAGCAGATACGTGGTATTGTCATTACAGTCGATGTGCAGGATTGGAGAATGACTTAGCTGGTTCACATGGATGAAGAAAAGTTATTTTCACTTCATCAAGTTCTTAGTCCCCCCCCCCCCCCCCTCCTCTCTCTAAAATGTACCCAAGCCGCCAGTTTCTGCCATATACAGTTGGGACCTAACCTGATACATCTTGTAACTCTGCATATCAGTTGACAAGTATTTGACTCTTAATTTTTATGTAGTGTTGGGAATGAAAGTGCAACGTTGTTGTGTTCCTTTGATTGTCAATGCCTCTTCAAGCCAGCATTTTAATATTTCTGAAGCAGTGTAGTCTTCACTCAGATACATTTCGTGCAGTTTGGATCTGATTTTGGGATGGCCTTTGCAAACTTGCACGAGTTGCCAGTCTCTTAACTGAACCCCCTACTCCATCACAAGCCTCTTTCCCATGTGTTGTGGCTGAAAAGTGCCACTCAGCTTTTATTTTGAAGTTTTCCCCATGAACGTAAGGGTTCAGGAAGTGTTTATTTTTGTACTCAGCAGCTGAACTTTGTCTTCCTGCTTGTAATATATAACACAAAGGTGATATTTTGATATTTCTAATACATTTTTTACTTACCTTTCAGTACATTTTAATGAAATTCCTCAAACTAGGGCTGTTAGTGAAAAACGAGTGTCCAGAATAAAGTTTTTAACAATGAACCCATCATCATCCCACATTTATATTTTTCCATGAAGTAGTTATGGAATATTTTGAAAATTTTCAATCATGTACTTTTTGTAACTAAATTAAATCAATATATTAATTAGGATTTTGAAAAACATTATTAATTATAAGCTATGTTTTGTTGTATCACTTGAAAGAGCATGCAAAATGACACCTTTCCCAGCTCTCTAGCTCGATTAGGGCAGCTCTCAGAGCACTTAAAAAAAAGTCCATTCACTCATTTTTGTCCAGTTTTTGAAAAGTTCACTTGACCATATTTCAGGAATGGTTTGAGGTAAAAAAAAAAAAAAAAAAACTGAAATTTGGTATTTTTCTTAGTTTCAGCACCCACTATGAGTATACCAACTTTCAACAAAATCTAAGAGGGTGAGGTAAAAATTTTATTTAAAGTGTGTTGATTTGACATGTAATGACTCTAATGAGCCTAATTTGTTTGATAATTTGCCTAAATATGCAATTGGTATATATGTGGGTTTAGTTTTTTCTGGTACTTGTCTACATAATTTTATAGCCTTGTGGATTTTTTGTTTTGTAGGTGCAGTTTTCCTATTGTATATTTGTAGTACAAGGTGTAGGTTGAAACCATTTTGTTGTGCTATGTATCGTAGTGTATCAGTTTCCTTTTCTGGCAGCATTGTTTAATGGTAAATTTTGTAATCTGTTAATCATTACATTGAAGTATGCACGTTTGTCTATTCTTGAGTGGAAATAAGTAGCATGTATTACAGTGTCAGTTGTTGTTTTCTTCCTAAATATTTCAAACACATGAGAATTATTATTATTAGTGTGGATAGGAGCGTGGAATGTTATAACCCTTAATTGCATAGGAAAGTTAGAAAATCTGGAAAGAGAAATGGATCGGTTAAAGTTAGATATGGTAGGAGTTAGTGAAGTTCGGTGGCAGGATGAACAGGATTTCTGGTCAAGTGATTACAGGGTTATAAATACAAAATCAGTTTGTGGTAATGCAGGAGTAGGTCTGATAATGAATAGTAAAATAGGAATGCGGGTAAATTACTATGAACAGAATAGTGAACCAATCATCATGGTAAAGATTGGCACAAAACCAACACCGACTACAGTAGTACAATTTTATATGCCAACTAGCTCTGCCGATGATGAGAATATTGAACAAATGTTTAAGGAGATAAAAGAAGTTATTCAGAAAGTTAAAGGAGATGAAAACTTGATTGTGATGGGGGACTGGAACTCGGTCATAGGAAAGGGAAGACAAGGAAATGTAGTAGGTGAATATGAAATGGGAAAAAGGAATGAAACAGGAGATATCTTAGTAGAATTCTGTGCAGAGCACAATTTAATGATCACCAACACTTGGTTTAAACATCATGAAAGAAGGCTGTATACATGGAAGAGACCAGGAGACACTGGACAGTACCAGATTGACTTTATAATGATAAGGAATAGATTTAGGAACTAGGTTTTAAACTGTAAGACATACCCAGGGGCAGATATAGACTCTGACCATAACTTATTGGTTATGAACTGCAGATTAAAACGTAAGAGACTGCAGAAAGGTAGAAAAGTTAGGAGATGGAACCTGGACAAATTGAAGGAACCAGAGGTGGCTTGAGAGTTTCAGAGGGAGCATTAGGCAAGGATTGGCTGAAACGGGGGAAAGCAATATAGTAGAAGAAGAATAGGTAGCTCTGAGAGATAGGGTAGTGAAGGCAGCAGAGGATCATATAGGCAGGAGGACAAGGCCTAATAGAAATCCCTGGATAACACATGATATACTGAACTTAATTGATGAGAGGAGAAAATATAAAAATTCCGCAAGTGAAGAAGGCAAAAGGGGGTAAAGAAGTCTGAAAAATGAGGTTGACAGGAAGTGCAGGCTGGTTAAGCAGGAGTGGCTTGAGGAGAAATGCAAGACCGTAGAAAAATGTATAAATAGGGGAAAGATTGATACTGCTTACAGGAAAATAATAGAGACATTTGGAGACAAGAAAAGTAGTGGAATGAATATCAAGAACTCGGATGGAAAACCAGTACTAAGCAAAGATGGGAAAGCTGAAAGGTGGAAGGAATATATAGAAGGCCTGTCCAAAGGAAATAAATTTGAAAGCAGTATTCTAGAAATGGAAGATGATGTAGAGGAGAATGAGAGAAGAGATACTATACTGCGAGAAGAATTTGACAGAGCACTAAAAGATTTGAGTAGAAAAAGGGCCCCGGAATAGATGGCATTCCGTATTAACTGATGATATCATTAGGAGAGCCAGTCGTGCAGAAATTGTTCCACCTAGTACACAAGATATATGAGACGGGAGAAATACCCTCAGACTTAAAGAATAATACAGTAATTCCAATTCCAAAGAAAGCAAGTGCAGACAAATGTGAAGTCCTGTAATAGGACTATCAGTTTAATACGTCGTTGCAAAGTATTGACATGAACAATTTACAGACGAATGGAAAAGCTGGTGGAATCTGAACTTGGGAAGATCAGTTTGGATTTAGGAGAAATGTTGGAACACGGGAGGCAATACTCACATTACGACATATCTTAGAAGATAGGCTAAGGAAAAGCAAGCCTACATTTTTAGCGTTTGTAGATTTGGAGAAAGCTTTTTACAATGTCGACTGAAATACACTCTTTCAATTTCTGGAGGTAGCAGAGGTGAAATATAGGGAGCTAAGAGTTTATTTTATACATATAATAAAGATTTTTGACTTACCTAAAGTACAGGCTTGTGGACAGAAACACCAAACACACACACAAAACATTTGAGCTTTCACCACCAGTGGTGGCTTCTTCGGGAAAAAGAGGAAGGAAGGAGAGGAGAAAGGGAAGGATACGGGTTTTAAGGAAGTGGAAAAGGAGCCATTCCAATCCCAGGAGTGGAAGGACTTACCTTAAAGGACAAAAAGGAAGGTAAACAAATACACACACACACACACTCACACACATCCACATGCAAACACACCTAGGCAGACATTTATAGAAACCAAAGAAGTTTGACAGAGATACCACTTAAGGCAGAGGCTCTGTCCACAGAACCAAGGCAAAGATGTTAAGTACACTTACTTAAGAATTAGAATTTAGCGGAGGTTGAGACCAGGTGGGCAACGGGAAGAGAGAATGTGTTGAAGGGCAAGTTCCCATCTCCGGAGTTCTGAAAGATTGGTGTTGGTGGGAAGTATCCAGATAATCCGGATGGTGTAACACTGGGCCAAGATGTGCTGGTCGTGCACCAAGGTGTGTTTAGACACAGGGTGATCTTCATTACCAACAAACACTGCCTGCCTGTGATGGTTCATGAAAATGGACAGTTTGTTGCTGGTCATTCCCACATAGAACGCTTCACAGTGCAGGCATGTCAGTTGGTAAATCACATGGGTGCTATCGCAAGTGGCTCTGCCCTTGATCGTGTACACCTTCCGGGTTACGGGACTGGAATAAGTGGTGGTGGAAGGGTGCATAGGGCAGGTTTTACAACGGGGGTGGTTACAAGGGTAGGAGCCAGAGGATAGGGAAGGGGTTTCGGGATTTCATATGGATGGACTAGGAGGTTACGGAGGTTAGGTGGGCAGCGGAAAGACACTCTCGGTGGACTGAGAAGGATGTCATGAAGGATGGATCTCATTTCGGGACAGGATTTAAGGAAATCGTATCCTTGCTGGAGAGCTACATTCAGAGTCCGCTCCAGTCCCAGAAAGTATCCGGTGACAAGAGGGGCACTTCTGGGGTTCTGTTGAAGGTTCTGAATTTGGGGGGATGAGGAAGTGGCTCTGGAAATTTGCTTCTGTACCAGATCAGGAGGATAGCCGCGGGAGATGAAAGCTGTTATTAGGTTATTGGTGTACTGGTTCAGGGATTCGGGACTGGAGCAGACTCGTTTGCCACGAAGACCTAAGCTGTGTGTAATATATATATATATATATATATATATATATATATATATATATATATATATATATATATATATATGAGGAAAAATTCCTAACAGGAAAAATTACGTAAAAAATAGATGAAGTACACTTACCAGGCGAAGGGGCACAGGCAGTGATAGCAACAAATACACACACACACACACACACACACACACACACTAGCTTTCGCAGCCTAGCTGCTTCATCAGGCAGAAGGGAAGGAGAGGGAAAAGGAAGTGATGAGGGTTTTAAGGAAGGGGGTAAGGAGCCATTCCAATCCCGGGACAGTAAAGACTTGCCTTGGGGGAAAAAATGGAGGGTAAACAAATGCACACATACCCACACATTTACACAGGGGTAAATGTGTGGGTGTACTTGTGTCTGTGTAAATGTGTGGGTGGGTGTGCATTTGTTTACCCTCCATTTTTTCCCCCAAGGTAAGTCTTTCCTGTCCCAGGATTGGAATGGCTCCTTACCCCCTTCCTTAAAACCCTCATCATTTCCTTTTCCCTCTCCTTCCCTTCTGCCTGATGAAGCAGCTAGGCTGCAAAAGCTAGTGTGTGTGTGTGTGTGTGTGTGTGTGTGTGTGTGTGTGTGTGTGTGTATAAATAGAAAACGGATGACTTACCCAAAAGGACCGGCTCGTCGGTAGACACAAATAAGAATAAAAATCACACTCAAAACACACTTACTAGCTTTTGCCACCACTGGCAGCTTCTTTGGGAAAAAGAGGAAAAAAGGGGAGGAGAAAGGGAAGGATATGGGTTTTAAGAAAGTGGAAAAGGAGTCATTCCAATCCCAGGAGTGGAAGGACTTACCTTAGGGGACAAAATGGAAGGTAGACAAATACACACACACTCACACATATCCAAACACACACACACACCTAGACACACATTTGTAAAAAGGAAAGAAGTTGGACAGACATACCACTTGAGGCAGAGGCTCTGGCCACAGAACCGAGGCAAAGATGCTAAAGATGGTGGGTGGGAATATGAATTTAGGGGAGGTTGAGACCAGGTGGGCAATGGGAGGAGAGAATAAGCTGAAGGGCAAGTTCTCATCTCTGGTGTTCTGAAAGGTTGGTGTCGGTGGGAATTATCCAGATAACCTTGACGGTGTAGCACTGCACCAAGATGTGCTGTCCGTGCCCCAAGGCGTGTTTAGCTAAAGGGTGATCCTCATTACCAACAAACACTGTTTGTCAACTCCTATCCCTGATCAAAATCCTCAACCTTTCCACTCCCACATCCACACCTAGAGTTCAGAACATCCTTTTACAGGCCAACCAAAAATTGGAACAGCATGCCAGCCTCCACCTCAAAAAAACTATCCAAACTCCTGGTCACCCACCTCCGGAAAGGCAATACACTCTCCCTCAACAACCTCTCCAATAAACCTCAAGCTCCTCTTATTGCTCAGAAACCCAGTCTCTCCCATCTACTCAATCTCCCACTTCCAACTCCACTCCCCCCCAAACCTCACAATCCTAATCCTCACAATCCTAATCCACACAATCCTGAACCACAACACCCCAATTCAGTAGTCAACCTCTCCTCTAAACCTCTCTCCCAATCTGAAACCTCCATCCTATCCAAAGGCCTCACCTTTAGTCCCACTCCCAAATTCAACCAGACAGCCCTTGTCAAAGACCTACTATCCTATACTCGTAGCCTTGGCTGGAGATATCACTTTGCCACGAAGAAAAATAATCCTACTCCTGATGATCCAGTTCCCCAAGACATCATTCAAATTGAACCCTGCCTAGAACAGTTCCGTCCCCCATCACAGCGAGACCCACCCGCTCTTCCTCAAAATCATCCCCTTCAAACCTTCCAGGAATTCCTTACTTCCAACCTTGCCTCTCAGTCCTTCCCGAAAAACCTTAATCCTACTCCCAACATTACCGCAGCTGAATCCCGAGCTATCCGTGATTTGAAGGCTGACCATTCCATCATCATTCTCCCTGCCAACAAGGGATCCACGACAGTGGTACTTGATCGGCGGGGGTATGTGGCCGAGGGACTGCGTCAGCTTTCACACAACACTACCTACAAAGTCTGTCATGGTGACACCATTCCTCATGTCCAGGCAGAGCTTCAGGGAATTCTCAGATCCTTAGGCCCCCTACAAAACCTTTCACCTTAGTCCATCAAACTCATGACCCTACCGACACCCCATACCCCTACCTTCTACCTACTTCCTAAAATTCACAAACGTAATCATCCAGACCGGCCGATTGTGGCCAGTTACCAAGCCCCCACAGAACGAATCTCTGCCTACATAGACCAACACCTTCAACCCATCATGTGCAGTCTCCCATCCTTCATAAAAGACACCAACCACTTCCTCGATCGCCTGAAATCCTTACCCAGCCTGTTACCTCCTGAAACCATCCTTGTAACCATTGATGCCACCTCCTTATACACAAATATCCCACATGCCCAGGGCCTCGCTGCGATGGAGTATTTCGTTTCACACCACTTCCCTACCTAAAACCTCTTTCCTTAATACCCTAGCCAGCTTCATCCTAACCCACAACTTCTTCACCTTTGAGTGCTGGACATACCAACAACTAAAGGGAACAGCCATAGGAACCAGGATGGCCCCCTCGTATGCAAACTTATTTATGGGACACTTAGAGGAAGCCTTCCTGGAAACCCAAAGTTTGGTACAGATTCATTGACAACATCTTCATGATCTGGACCAACAGTGAAGAAGAACTCCAGAATTTACTCTCCAACCTCAACTCCTTTGGTCCCATCAAATTCACCTGGTCCTATTCCAAATCCCATGCCACTTTCCTTGATGTCGACCTCCATCTATCCAACGGCCAACTTCACACATCCGTCCACATCAAACCAACCAACCAAAAACAACAATACCTCCATTATGACAGCTGCCATCCATTCCACATCAAATGTTCCCTTCCCTACAGCTTAGGTCTTCGTGGCAGAAGAGTCTGCTCCAGTTCCGAATCACTGAACCAGTACACCAATAACTCAATAACAGCTTTTACAACCTGCAGCTATCCTCCTGACCTGGTTCAGAAACAAATTACCAGAGCCACTTCCTCATCGCCCCAAATCCAGAACCTTCCACCGAAAAACCCCAGAAGTGCCCCTCTTGTCACCGGATACTTTCCGGGACTGGAGCGGACTCTGAATGTGGCTCTCCAGCAGGGATACGACTTCCTTAAATCCTGCCTCGAAATGATATTCACCTTCATGACATCCTCCCCACTCCACCGAGAGTGTCTTTCCGCCACCCACCTAACGTCCGTAACCTCCTAGTCCATCCCTATGAAATCCCCAAACCACCTTCCCTACCCTCTGGCTCCTACCCATGCAACTGGCCCTGTTGTAAAACCTGCCCTATGCACCCTTCCACCACCACTTACTCCAGTCCCGTAACCCGGAAGGTGTACACAATAAAGGGCAGAGCCACTTGCGATAGCACCCACGTGATTTACCAACTTACATGCCTGCACTGTGAAGCGTTCTATGTGAGGATGACCAGCAACAAACTGTCCATTTGCATGAATGGTCACAGGCAGACAGTGTTTGTTGGTAATGAGGATCACCCTGTAGCTAAACTTGCCTTGGGGCATGGCCAGCACATCTTGGCGCAGTGCTACACCATCCGGGTTATCTGGATACTTCCCACTGACACCAACCTTTCAGAACTCTGGAGATGGGAACTTGCCCTTCAGCTTATTCTCTCCTCCCGTTGCCCACCTGGTCTCAACCTCCGCTAAATTCATATTCCCGCCCACCATCTTTAGCATCATTGCCTCGGTTCTGTGGACAGAGACTCTGCCTCAAGTGGTATCTCTGTCCAACTTCTTTGCTTTTTACAAATGTCTGTCTAGGTGTGTTTGTGTTTGGATATGTGTGTGTGTGCGTGTATTTGTTTACCTTCATTTTTGTCCCCTAAGGTAAGTCCTTCCACTCCTGGTATTGGAATGGCTTCTTTTCCACTTCCTTAAAACCCGTATCCTTCCCTTTCTCCTCTTCTTCCTTCCTCTTTTTCCCGAAGAAGCCACCAGTGGTGGCGAAAGCTCGAATGTTTGTGTGTGCTTTGTTTCTGTTGACAAGCCTGTACTTTAGGTAAGTCAAAAATCTTTACTTTATACCTATTTTTCCCACCTGGAAAGTCTCCTTATATATATATATATATATATATATATATATATATATATATATATATATATATATATATATAAAAAATAGAAAACAGATGACTTACCAAAAGGACCGGCTCGTCGATAGAAACAAATAAAATAAATAAAATCACACACAAACACACATACAAGCTTTCGCAGCCTAGCTGCTTCGTCAGGCAGAAGGGAAGGAGAGGGAAAAGGAAATGATGAGGGTTTCAAGGGAGTGGATAAGGAGTCATTCCAATCCCGGGACAGGAAAGACTTACCTTGGGGGGAAAAAAAGAGGGTAAACAAAAACACACACACCCACACATTTACACAGACGCAAGTACACTTAGGCAGACACACTGTAGAACTGTGTGTAAAAATAGAAAAGAGATGACTTACCAAAAGGACCGGCTCGTCGAGAGAAACAAATAAAATCACACACATACAAGCTTTCGCCACCACTGGCAGCTTCTTCAGGAAAAAGAGGAAAAAAGGGGAGGAAAAGGGAAGGATATGGGTTTTAAGGAAGTGGAAAAGGAGTCATTCCAATCCCAGGAGTGGAAGGACTTACCTTAGGGGGAAGAAAGGAAGGTAAACAAATACACACACACACTCAGACATATCGAAACGCAAACACACCTAGACTCACAAATGTCTGTCTAGGTGTGTTTGCGTTTCGATATGTCTGAGTGTGTGTGTATTTGTTTACCTTCCTTTCTTCCCCCTAAGGTAAGTCCTTCCACTCCTGGGATTGGAATGACTCCTTTTCCACTTGGGGCCTTGTTTCGACTTAGATCTTTCAGTGCTCTGTCAAATTCAACTCTCAGTATAGTATCTCCTATTTCATCATCATCTACATCCTCTTCCCTTCCTACAGTAGTGTTTCGAAGTTCATTTCCTTTGTAGAGCCCCTCTATATACTCTTTCCACCTTTCAGCTTTCCCTTCTTTGCTGAGAACTGATTTTCCATCAGTGTCCTTGATATTCATAGAGCTGTTTTTCTTATCACCAAATGTTTCTTTTATTTTCCGGTAGGCTGTATCTATTTTTCCCCTATTTATACATTCTTCTACATCCTTGCATTTGCCTTCTAGCCATTCCTGCTTAGCCATTTTGCACTTCCTGTCAATCTCATTTCTTAGTCGTCTGTACTCCATTTTGCCTGTTTCATTTACTGCATTTTTATACTTTTTCCTTTCATCGATTAAATTTAGTATCTCCTGTGATATCCAAGGATTCTTTGTAGGTCTTGCCTTCCTACCTATTTTGTCGTCTGCTGCCTTCACTATTTCATCTCTCAATGCTACCCATTCCTCCTCAACTGTTTTATTTTCCCCTGTTTCTGTCAATTGTTGCCTGAAGCTCCCTCTGAAATTCTTAAGAACTTCAGGTTCCTTCAATTTATCTAGGTCCCATCTCCTTATTTTCCTACCTTTCTGTAGTTTCTTCAGTTTCAGCCTACAGTTCATAACCAACAAGTTATGGTCAGAGTCTATGTCTGCCCCTGGGTATGTTCTACACTTCAAAACCTGGTTCCGAAATCTATGTCTTACCATTATAAAATCTATTTGGTATCTCCCTGTGTCTCCTGGTCTCTTCCACGTATACAACCTTCTTTTGTGATTCTTAAACCAGGTGTTTGTTATAACTAAATTATGTTCTGTGCAAAATTCTACCAGGCGGCTTCCTCTTTCATTCCTTTTGCCCAGACCATATTCACCCACTATCTTCCCTTCCCTTCCTTGTCCTACTACCGAATTCCAGTCTCCCGTAACAATTAAGTTTTCCTCTCCCTTAATTGTCTGAATAATTTCCTTTAGCTCCTCATATATTTCTTCTATCTCCTCATCATTGGCAGAGCTAGTTGGCATATAAACCTGTACTACTGTTGTCGGTGTTGGCTTCGTATCTATCTTGACAATGACAATGCGATCGCTGTGCTGGTCATAGTAGTTTACCCACATTCCTATTTTCTTATTCATTATCAATCCTACTCCTGTGATACCCCCAACTGATTTTGTATTTATAATCCTGTACTCACCTGACCAGAAATCCTGTTCATCCTGCCACCGAACTTCACTAATCCCCACTATATCTAACTTCAACCTATCCATTTCCCTTTTTAAATTTTCTAATTTTCCTACTCTATTAAGGGATCTAACATTCCACGCTCCGACCCGTATATATATTGGTATATATATTAGTAATATCAAATGATACTAATTTGCCATTAGGTGGAATTTTGATGTCCTTTATTTTTTTGTGCAAGTGTCCGAGAATTTTTATAGTGAATTTAGTGTTGAATGTATATAAATTTGAAACTAATCTGTTCAACCTTTTACTAATAAGATAAGTTGGACTATTGATACTGCTCGAATCTGAATATTTGGCTTATGTAGCTTTGGTTGTCCATGTAGCTGTGGTATTGTGGGATTCATTACAATACATTGTTTTTTCTCAAAGTCTGTAAGGATATTATTGCAACTTTTTATTGCCTTTTTTATTTTGTTTTGGCCATGAATTTGTTGGTAGGGTCTCTAGGGATTTCTATTATGTTATTATTTGTAGTAAAGTCATTTACTGTATTTATATAATCATTTTGATAAATTATGACAAGGCTATTTCCTTTGTCTGCTTTGGTTGCAATTGCTTGGTTTATAGTGAAATTTGTTATTGATGCTAGAGATGATTTTGTGATAAGTGTGTGTGTGTGTGTGTGTGTGTGTGTGTGTGTGTGTGTCAGTATGTTCTATTTTGTTGGTTGCATTCTTGATCTGTGGTTGCTGCTACTTTTACAGTTATTGTATTTTGTAGTCTCCCTGAAGTTTTGCAGAGTCAATTGCAATTTTTGTAGATGCTATTATACTTTCTTTATATTTATTTTGTGTTGGTTGAATAGTATATTTGGATGTGCCTCGGTTGCACAGTGGTAGAATGCCAGACTACAAATCCAAAGGTCGCGGGTTCGATCCCTGCCAGGTCCTAGGATTTTATCTGTCACATTCCACTTCTTTCACCTCTGTCAGTATTGCTCATGTGAAAAATACCAAGTAGCACCGTGGTTCGGAACCCATGTTAAACTGTAGGTCTCCCTATAACTGGCTGGGTAAGTCAGTTCAAAGGTTAGAGGAAGGCAACGGTATACCACCTCTAAACAGGACCATGCCTAGTAAAGCACTGTGGTGTTCAAAGCAATCTTTGGATTGTTGACTGCTTTACCTGTATTATATTCGAGTCCTGTATCTGGAAGTATTTGTTCTTCTGTTCTAATGGTTATATTTGTGAGATTTTTTGTTCTTGGAAAAAATTCCATTAGAGACTGGATTGTAATAGCTAGATGTCATTTATAGATTTCTTGCTGCATCAAATTACATATTTTTTGTTATGAATACATCATTTCTTATAGCTTACATAACTAATAAATTTCTCAATAAATCTAAACAATTGCTCTATTATTAGTGGAGTCTTCGTATTACTATGTTGTAAAAATGAGCAATATAAATTAATAAATATTGTAGCAACTGCCAACTGTAAACATGTAACTTCCTTGGCCAACTCTCAGAACATAAAGATAAAAATACTAAAAAAAATTATTTAACGATATTTGTATTGTATTTTAAGTGTGACACAAAAGTTCACGTTGTCGTTAAATAAACAGCAACACATTGTCCAAGGATGTCACATGGTCATAAGTAAAAGAACTATACGAAACTTCCTGGAAGATCAAAATTGTGTGCCGGAACTGGGACTCGAACCTGGGACCTTTGCCTTTCGCGGGCAAGCGCTCTAGTAAAGTTAAGTTGTGAGGCAGCATTGTGAGTCATGTCGGGATAGCTCAGTCGGCAGACTGCTTGCCCATGAAAGGCAAAGGTCCCAGGTTCGATTCCTGTTCCGGCACACAATTTTAATCTGCCAGTAAGTTTCATAGCAGGGCACACTCTGCTGCAGAGTGAAATTTTCATTCTGAAAAGAACTGTATACTGAAAAAACATCCTTAACTTAAATGTTTATATAACAAAACAATGATTATTATATAAACTTTTATGTATTTCACAGTTTGTCTGACAATGGCTATTTGTGCCGAAATGGATGCGTAACAACATTATAATAAAAAAATTTATGCAGAATATTGGTATAATTATATGAATAATAGTAATAATAATAATAATAATAATAATTAATAATAATAATAATATGCGTTTCGGAGCTATAACTCCATTATCGAGGACTTTATTACTGTATTTTTGTGTTACTTCTACTTCAGTTTTTCACCTAACGGTAGGAAAATGACACAGTTGTTATTTTCTTGGTGAGAAAGTTGCCACACGTGTTAATGCAAGGATATTATAAAAAACATACAGTGAAGTATTGTGAAGTGTTACCTGCATTTGTCGAGAGGAAATTATCAACTGCATTGGTGAAATAACTCCGCATTTGCACACATTTTACAACAAATTTTCGCAACTGGTAGGTTTATGCTGGCACTGTATACATCAAATTCATTACGTTAAAGTTATTGAGTATTGAAGCTATAGTTAAAATCATTTGTTTTGATTAACAACATTTTTAAGATGACAGAGTCTGTAATTTTGGTTTACCTTAGGCATATTCAACTTAAGCTTTGACAAACTTATTATCATACAAGATAATTTAAAATATGAACTATGTATATTAGCAAGTGTTTTAGTGGTTTGCCATAATTGTTAAAAGGTTGTTATATTATTTCTATAACCAAGACAAAAATTAATAGACAGCAAAATGACTTGAGAGTGGGGCAGGATTGGGGGGGGGGGGGGGTGTATTTTTGCATGAGGTTGGACTTAGGGACATACTTGGGTTGTTTACTTTTTGTGTGGCTGTTGTATTCACATTCAGTATGTTCATTCTGCATGTCAGTGGGTTGGATGATTTGTTGTTTGCCAGCCGCGGTGGCCGAATGGTCTGCAGCGCGACAGTCACAGTCTGCACGGCCACTACAGTCGGGGGTTCGAATCCCCCCTTCAAGCATGGATATTTGTGCCGTCCTTAGTATTAGCTAGTTCATAAGTAGTATGTAAGTTTAGGGACTGATGACCCCGTAGTTAAGTCCCATAAGCTCTACAAATGTTTGAACATTTTGATTTGTTGTTTGTGTATTTCTAGTGGCTCAAGTTTGGATCCTGATGGTAGTCTTTGGCATATTGTTAGGTCTTTGTTGATGTTTGGGAGACTGTGTTTGCTCTCATGCAGATGAGTTGTTATTACAGATTTGTGATGTGCTTTTAGAAGTAGAGCTGACATGTGTTCATTATATCGTATGGCAAATGATTGTCTGTCCTGCCTATGTAAAAACTGGGTTAGTCTGGGCTTTAGATCTAGTAAACACCTGGTTGTTTATGTTTGTCAGGTTTGTTGCAACTGTAAGGAATGACAAGTTTTATCTTGTTGTGATTGTAATAGCTCATTTTGATACCATATTTTTTGAATTGATCGGCAATTTTATAAGATGCTTTTCCAATTAAAGGAATACTAGTGCTCGCTGTCAGAGGTTAAAGTCCTCCCTGGGGCATTGTGTGTGTGTGTGTGTGTGTGTGTGTGTGTGTGTGTGTGTGTGTGTGTGTGTGTTGTCCTTAGGTTAGTTTGCCTTAGTTTAAGTAGTTTGTAAGCTAGGGCAGTTTGGTCCGATAGATATACAAACATTTGAGTACTAGAATTTTTTGTGGTTTTGGTGTCTGTTGGTAGCAAGTGTGTTGTTTTCATTTCTATTTTAGTTCTTTTTCATGTTATGAAGGAGGTGATTGATTGTAGAGGGTGGATATCCATTATTAGTGTGTATCTGTTAGATTAAAATTATTTCATTAGCAAGATCATACTGTGCCATTGGGATGTTCACTCCTCTATTAACCATACTTCTGTATGCTGCTAGTTTTTGTGTGGATGAAAGGAGCTGTCGTGGATAGTTCTGTCAGTAGCTGTTTTCTTTCTGTAGACAGTGAAGGTGAGTGTGCTGTTTTATAAGCAAACTGCTAGGTACAGAAAATTTAATGTCTTATCCACTTCATGTTCAATGGTGAACGTGATGTTGGGATGGAACTGGCTGAAGAGGCTACATAGTTCTTCTAGTTCAGTTTGCGGCCTTGAAGAGTAAGATAATATCATCTACATTTCTATGAAAGTAAATTATTTTACCAACTAATGTATGATTTGAACAAGGAATCTGATTTTCTAAATGATCAATATAAATTTCAGCTTATAGCCCAGAAAGACTTTATCCCATGGCTAATCCATCTGGTTGTACATAAAATTTGTTATTAAAATGAAAATAATTATATTTCAACACCAGTTTTAAGAGGTCCAGAAGTTTTTTACATTCAGTTGCTGCAATTGGCTTAAATTTGTTCAAATTTTTGTTAATTATGTCTAGTGTTACCTTTATTGGGACATTGGCATTAGAGGCCGTCAAACGCGGCCTGGCTCCCGCTCGTTCCCGCCAACGAGAGCGGCTAGCGAGATCGCCGCACCCGGGAGCCGACCGTGTCTGTAAATGCAGTCTCGGGAGCGAGAAGACTCGGTACTCCCGGCTGGCATGTGGGACAGCCGACAGCAGTGCGCGTGCGCACAGCCAGATTGCGACCGTCCGGCACACGTCTACGACGGTGCGTTCACACTGCCGACCGGACCGAGCCGAGCGGGGATGTGCCAAGACGAAAAAGAGGGGGGAAAACAACTTTTTCAATTTTCAAGTTGTAAGAAATTTTGACGGTATAGAAGACCACGCCACATCGTTTTACCAACTTATTTCTTCCTTAGTAGCTTTGGCTTGCCTATGAAAAAATAAAAAGTCTACTTTTCATTCCGCACGAGTTTCGTAAAGCTCCTCACTCGATTATGATGAAAGTATTCGGTTAAAAAATCTGGTTTTTGGACACAGGGTAGTAAAACATCTTAGCTTTCCAATAAAACATTCACCTTTTCAAAATTCATAACAGTCGTTTTCAAATGATTCTTTTTGTCAGGTATGCACACTTGTTTTACAAATGGTGTATTGAAAATTTTCGATAGCGGGCAGCTTAGTGTTCTATGCATTTTAGACCATACATTACAGCGAGTGAAATGGAGCGAAAAGAAAAGAAAAGTTTTTGAAATGGTAGTCGCACTGATATCTACCTCCTTTCACAAGTAATTGTGAGTTATCTGAGCGGCATCATGCCGCGACCGCAAGCCCACGAACTCGGCGTGTGTTGAGCGTGGCGTAAAGCACTGCAGTGCTGAAAAAATTATTTGCTGGCCACGTATGTTGGTCCATCGTGATGTGTTAATAATCCATAACCAGAAAATAGCTATACCCTAATTTTCTTGGGGCGCAACCGATTACAATGAACAATGATCTGCTCTGGTTTTATGTAAGGTAATACTTCACTTAAGAGGTACACAAGTAGTTTGTTGCCCACATCATACAATTGATGAAATACATATTTAGTGTTTCGAACTACAAGAGAAGACTGCGAATTTGCTGTTGATGAACTGAAATAAAATTTCTAAAATTCTACTCAATGACTTTCTAGTTGAGGATGATAAACTAAAGAAGCCCAAAAATATACTTACTTTTATTGGCATCTACACCTAAGATTACACTATTTAACCTTTTCTTAATTTTCGCTTTTGTAACTCTCGAAAATGTACCACATTTGAACATTTGGTACGCCAGGTGTGCAGGTTTTATGTGGGACACGCTGTACTATGTTTCAGCTCATCGCCACTTTCAAAGAAATCTACACGGTTCTCAGCCTTTTTATTTATTTTGTTAGGAAGCTGTCTGATGGAAACTGCTTTTCTATGAACATTTCCTGAATCTCACAATTTTCTTTGTCTCCGTGGTACTTGCATATCGATTTTTCTACTTTAAATGAAAGGAAAATGCGCAGATTTAGTTTAGCCTCAAACGCTGCAGATCAGTAAAGGATGAGAAGCAGGTGTCTTTTCTTTTTTTTTTTTGTTTTTTTTTTTTTTTTTTTTTTTTTTTTGTTTTTTTTTTTTTTTAGTGGGCTTGTGGCCAGCAACAAGGGATCGTCACCCACTGTCAGTGGAAACACGGATGTCACGACCAGTAGTTACTCACTGCCATCTACTTTGAGCCAGTTGTTAATTGGTTTTGTAATTTATTACTATTGTTTGCACACTGTAGTGACTCATAGAATTATGTACACATTAGAAATATGTGGTATGGATCCATCCCATTAATTTCGACTAACATTTAGGAGAGTTTTTCTTTATGTGAAAAACTAAACATTTCTCAATTTTTAAATTCATATTACAGAATTAATAGTAACAGAAGAAAAATAAACACATTTTCATAAGTGTAATTGGAAAAAAAAATCATGCAGAGAAGCTTCTGCTCAGAGCAGGCTGGAGACGTGTGATACTTGTGCTGCAAAAGCAACACCGTAGCCCAATTGGTTCATGCCAGCGCCGACTCGCGCCGGGAATATTAAAGATATCGAATGTTTATGGAAGGAAATACTCTCAAAAAATGTTCAAATGTTTGTAGAGTCTATGGGACTTAACTACGGGGTCATCAGTCCCTAAACTTACAAACTACTTATGAACTACTAACAACTAAGGACGGCACAAATATCCAACCTGTCTACTTCATTTAGAACCGAAGACATCGTAAAACAAACCGATTAAAATATTCAATGCAAGGCAAGAAGGATACTGCGTTTGAATAAAAGTAAAGGAAGGAGAGACGTATGTTAATTCTAACTTGATGACAAATCTGCGAATAAATACCTTTCGTTTTAAGCGAAATTGAAGGAAATGGGTCGGATAGAACGGCGTCACCAAATGACATTAGTTTACAACAAGGACATCCCCATAAGAAATATACAGAAAAAAATCCTGTTTGAGTGTAGAAAAAGGAAGACGAGAGTTATGTAAATTGTGGTACTTGATGAGAAATCTGTGGATGAATACCTTTAGTTTTACACAAAAATGAAGGAACTTGGCCGGGTAGTTTAGTCTGTCCGGCTGACTAGTTTTCGTAGATTCTTTTAATATATAACAAAATCTACGAACTGTTAGCTGGCTTGTTGAAGTGGCCAGCAATCGATCTTCTGCAGACAGTGGGTTGGGATTCCTTATTGCTGGAGACAAGCTCCCTCCTTCTCTCCTAAAAATAAATAAATAAAAGTGACAGACGCTTATCATCCTTTACTGACCTGTCCTGCAGTGTCTGAGGCTAAAGTAAACCAGCGTATGTTGAAAATTTGAAAGTACCATCTTGCAGACAAAGAAAATTGTCTTCAAATGATACAGCAAAATGTTCGTAGAAACGTTCGTCTCCAACAGGTTACTAAAAGCAACTCAGTTCATTCTTTCTTTAATCTCACACGTGAAAGTACCGCATTTATGTCGGACACATTGTATACAATTATTTTCACCTTGTGGTAACACATTTTCCGAAACCTACAAAAGCGAAAATGTATATATTTTCTGTTAGGAGTAGATGCATCTATAAATATAAATATCTTTTGACTTTCTTGTTCATCTGCAACTAGAAAGCCATTTTATTTCAGTCCATTAAGAGGAAAGTCGCAGTTTACATTACTTTGTTCTTCTCTTCTAGTTCCAAACATGAAATATATATTCCATGAATTGTATTATGTGAAAAAAAAAAAAAAAAAAAAAACAGATGTATGCCTCTCAAAGTCAAGTATGATCTGCTGTAAAACCGTAGCAGATAGTTGTCCATTGTAATCGGTTGCCACCCAATAAAAATTAGTTCATTATTGTTTTCTGATTATGGATCATTAAAACATCATGAGGGAATGACAAACGTAGCCAGCAATTCACATTTTTGGCACCGCAGATAAGTCGCAATTACTTGTGATAGGAGGTAGATATCAGTGCGACTACCATTTCAAAAACTTTTTTGTTCTTTCAGCTCCATTTCACTCGCTGTAATGTATGGTCTAAAATGCATAGAACAGTAAGGTGCCCGCTATCTAACTTTTTCAATACACGAATTGTAAATTAAGTGCATATACTTGACAAATAGCGTCATTTGAAAACAGCTGTTGGGAATTATGAAAAGGTGAATGTCTTATACGAAAGCTAAGATGTTTTACTATAATATGTCCAAAATTCAGATTTTTTTTAACCGCATACTTTCATCAAAATCGAGTGAGGAGCGTTGCGGAACTAAAAACTCGTGCGGAATGAAAATTAGCCTTTTTATTTTTTCACAGGCAAGGCAAAGCTAGTAAGGAAAAACTAATTTCATAAAACGATGTAGCGTGATTGTGTATACCATCAAAAATTTTTACAACGTGAAAATCGAAAAAGTGTGTTTTCCCCCGCAACCGGTGGTGTGCACCGACTAGGCTGAGGTGGCTCAGCTCGTCCCGACGGGCGCGACGTGAACCCGGGAGTATCGTGACTCGTCCTGCCCGAAACGTCTCGCTCTCGCGAGTGTGACATCATCGCTTCCCCTCCACCAACCCTTTACCCGCCGTCAGCCGTCGAGAGCGACGCGCGAGCGCTGCGGGAATCGAGCGGGAGTGGCGGCCTTTTTGACCGACCCTAATTGGCATACAGATTTACAATATTGAAAGATGCCAGTTTAGCTCCACTGCATACCTGGAGAGCGTTGACTGCCTGAAAGAATTCTCTGTTGTTTTTTATGAATCTGTTGTTCTCAAAAGTGTCTTCTTGAGGATGTTGAAGAGATTTTTGTTTAGATGGAATAGCATAGGCAAGACATGCAGATCAATTGCTATACAATATAAGGAACACATGTCAGCTTTGTCTAAAAGTGCATCACAAATCTGCAGTAGCAATCACCTTCATGAGAGCAAACACAGCCTCCCAAACATCAACAAAGACCTAGCAATCTGCAATACAACTATCAGGCTCCAAACTTAATACATTAGAGGCACTGAAATACTCAAACAACAAATCGTCCAACCCACTGACATGCTGATTGAACATACTGACAGCAAATAAAACAGCCACCCAAAAAGTAAACCTACTTTGTTAATCAAAACAAATGACTGTAATTGTTGTTGTGGTCTTAAGTCTGGAGACTGATTTGATGCAGCTCTCCAACCTAATTTATCCTGAGCAAGCCTCTTCATCTGCTCATAATAATGGCAATCTACAGCCATTTCAATTTGCTTACTATATTCATCTCTGGGTCTCCCTTTGCGATTTTTATCCCACTGCAACATGCCTAACGGCCAGGGCTCGTGTACAACCTAACATAAATGTATCTTGGCTCGCCTACTAAGGGCGGTTGTAACTCTGTTGCTTTTACCCTTCAAAGTTTATGCCTGTAAACCAGTGAATTAACAAGGTACAGTACCGGTAATGAATAAGTCCACACATGTCCTTCTACATTAGTTTATTTTCTTTAGTCACATTTACACTATATATCACAATTTACAATAAACATTTTCGCCACTCACATAACTATTGGAGCCGAAAACGGAAGACATTCGTGTACAAGTGCACTTACAAATTTCGGAACACCACACATGGCGTATAAAACGCGAACTGCTATAAGCAGCTACCTTACCTACTCGGCGTCTGACTAGAAAAAGACCCCGCGCCTTGCCTCCCTTGCTCCCAGCTCTGTGAAGTCATGTAATTAACCACTTTAGTAAACTTTTAAAAAATATGCATAAACATTGAAATCACGACACTTTAGTATTCTCTAACATTGCATATATAAACAAAAAGAAAATAAGATTTATGTCACATTAAACTGGTCATAGTAAATATTTGTTCTGTAATGTTGTCGTGTCATTGACCACTTTAGTCAGTTGTTTGCATGTGGACATGTGGATATGTGTGTGTGTGTGTGTGTGTGTGTGTGTGTGTGTGTGTGAGTGAGTGAGTGAGTGAGTATTTGTTTACCTTCCTTTTTGTCCCCTAAGGTAAGTCCTTCCACTCCTGGGATTGGAATGGATCCTTTTCCACTTCCTTAAAACCCAAATCCTTTCCTTTCACCTCTCCTTCCTTCCTCTTTTTCCCGAAGAAGCCACCAGTTGTGGCAAAAGCTCGAATGTTTGTGTGTTTTTATGTGTGTTTGATGTTTCTGTCGACGAGCCTGTACTTTAGGTAAGTCAAATATCTTTATTTTATACCTATATGAAAAATTCTATATATATATATATATATATATATGATTACTCACCAGGCGAAGGAGCACAGGTGGTGATAATAGCACAAATAAAACATACACACACACTGGGTTGTGAAAGCATGTGCGTGCGCATGTGTGTGTGTGTGTGTGTGTGTGTGTGTGTGTGTGTGTGTGTGTGTGTGTGTGGCGTTAGTCGCTTCTTCACCATAAGAGGAAAAAAGGGGAGGAGAAAGGGAAGGATATGGGTTTTAAGGAAGTGGAAAAGGAGTCATTCCAATCCCAGGAGTGGAAGGACTTACCTTAGGGGAAAAAAGGAAGGTAAACAAACACACACACACACACACACACACACACACACACACACTCACACATATCCAAACGCAAACACACCTAGACAGACATTTGTAAAAATCAAAGAAGCTGGAGCAGAACGGAGGCAAAGATACTAAAAATGGTGGGTGGGAATTTGAATTAGCGGAGACTGAGACCAGGTGGGCAACAGGAGGAGAGAATAAGCTGAAGAGCAAGTTCCCATCTCTGGAGTTCTGAAAGGTTGGTGTCAGTGGGAAGTATCCAGATAACCCGGATGGTGTAACACTGGGCCAAGATGTGCAGGCCGTGCACCAAGGCATGTTTAGCCACAGGGTGATCCTCATTACCAACAAACTGACGTTCATGCGAATGGACTGTTTGTTGCTGGTCATTCCCACATAGAACGCTTCACGGTGCAAGCCTGTCAGTTCGTAAATCACGTGGGTGCTGTCGCAAGTGGCTGTGCCCTTGATTGTGTACACCTTCTGGGTTACGGGACTGGAGTAAGTGGTGGTGGGAGGGTGCATAGGGCAGGTTTTACAACGGGGACGATTGCATAGGTAGGAGCCAGAGGGTAGGGAAGGTGGTTTGGGGATTTCATAGAGATGGACTAGGAGGTTACGAAGGTTAGGTGGGCGGCGGAAAGACACTCTTGGAGTGGAAAGGGTGTCATTAAGGATGGATCTCATTTCAGGGCGGGATTTAAGGAAGTCATATCCTTGCTGGAGAGCCACATTCAGAGTCCGCTCCAGTGCAGGAAAGTATCCGGTGACAGAAGGGGCACTTCTGGGCTTCTTCAGTGGAAGGTTCTGGATTTGGGGGGATGAGAAGGTGGCTCTGGTAATTTGCTTCTGAACCAGATCAGGAGGATAGCTGCGGAATGTGAAAGCTGTGATAAGGTTATTGGTGTATTGGTTTAGGGATTCGGGACTGGAGCAGACTCTTTTGCCACGAAGACCTAAGCTGTAGGGAAGGGAACGTTTGATGTGGAATTGATGGCAGCTGTCATAATGGAGGTACTGTTTGTTGGTTGGATTGATGTGGACGGATGTGTGAAGTTGGCCGTTGGACAGATGGAGGTCGACATCAAGGAAAGTGGCATGGGATTTGGTAAAGAAGATATAAAATGCAGATTGTCTATGGGAAGAAAGTCGTTTCTAAAGAAGCGAAACTTGTTAATGTCCAATATTAATTTAAATGTTAGAATGTCCTTTCTGAAAGCATTTGTCTGGAGTGGAGCATTGTATGGGAGTGAAACATGGATGATAAGGAGTTCGGATAAAAAGATGATAGAAGCTTTTTAAATGTGGCGCCACAGACGAATGATGAAATTTAGATGGGTAGATCATGTAACTAATGAGGTGCTTAACTGAATCGGGGAGAAAAGGAGTTTCTGGCATATCCTGACTAAGAGAAGGGATAGATTGGTTGGACACATTCTGAGACATCAAGGAATTGTCAACTTAGCATTAGAAGGAAGCGTGTGGGGTAAAAATCGTAGAGGGAGACAGAGGGACGAATATAATAATCGGAGACAAAAGGATGTAGGTTGCCGAACGTATTATCAGATGAAGAGACTTGCACAGGACCGGGTAGTGTGGAGAGCTGCATCAAAGTAGACTAAAACAACAACAACAATGTACAAATTGAACTACATTTCAGAAAGGCTACAACCATGTCTTACACCCTTCCCAACCTCAGCATCCCTCTCATGCCCTTCAACTCTGATTACTACCGTCTGGTTTTTGTAGAAGTTGTGAATAACCTTCCGGTCCCTATAACTATAGCTTCAATACTCAATAATTCGAATGTAATGAATTTGATGTATACAGTACCAGCATAAACATGCCAGTTGTGAGACTGTGTTGTAAAATGTGTGCAAATGATCAAGTTATTTCACCAAGGCACGAGAATTTCATCTCAACAAATGCAGGTAATACTTCACAAAACTTCAGTGTATATTGATTGTTGCATTAATGCGTGCATTAACTTTCATGACAAATGTTGTTGTTACTACTATTATTATTATTATTATTATTATTATTTACCCGTAACCTATATGGTGCAGTCACGAAATATCTATATTAATAGTAAATAAACAAAAATAAAAAAGCACTGTCAATTTTTTAATTATTTTTTATTTTTTGACTTGATTCCTAAAAGGTTTTCACACACTCTTGTTAATTGTATACAATTATATTTTGCAAGATTTCGGCTTGTTCAATAGTCACAGTGTTTTCTTTGAAAACTGCATTGGTTCTATTTTGTGAACATACCATGAAATACACACCAACGAATTATGATCATAGACTTTCTTATCACATGTACACAAACTGGGGAGACTTGAAAATGCTGTAATGATAATAGTAACTTTGTATATAGATTAAGTTCTAGTTATATGGAATTCAGTGTTACCACACTTACTCTGTTTCTTATTTTATCTGTAAAAGGAAACATAGACACAGATGGAAACAGAATATTTAATCTTTATTTTAGTGCAGATCAAAGTAACATGAAAAAAGTCATACCTGAACTACAGAAAAAGTAATTTAATCTACATAAATGTGTCCATAGCAACCATGCCCTAGACAAACATTTTAGTAGATGCATTGATTTTAAAGAATGACTTTCAACAGATTCCATTAATAGTGAATAACTGCTTAGAAAAAGAAACAAGGTAATTTGTTGCAATATATACTCTTCCCTTCCATTTCATTAAGGAATGACAGTTGTCTCAGAAATCTAAGACTTCATTTATATATAAAACTACCAGTATCAGCATGTTGTTTAGACTATTCTTTATTACAGTATACTCCCAGTTTATGTGCATATGCTTCAGACCACCATAGTTCAGTTCATTGGTTGCATATTTCAGGGCATGTTCATTAAATAGAATAAATGCACATTTTAGACGGAGCACTCTCTTATATGTGCACAACTCTAAACATTGCAGAACATAGCTCTAATTATAAGAAGAGCTCGAAACCTTTTAGGAGGCTAGGTGTGTGTGTGTGTGTGTGTGTGTGTGTGTGTGTGTGTGTGTGCAAGGGGGGAGGGGATGATAGTGGTGGAATTTCGAAGTACCGACCATGTGCATCACGACCTAACATGTTGCCCACTACACTACAGCAAACAATTATGAAACTGTTCGTAAATTCTCGTACTATTGATTGCAATTGTTACCTGAGAATATGGCATTTTTAGACACTAGATTATAATTTATCACACTACTAACAATGTGTTTTTGTTAATTCTTCAGTGCGCCATTGCTTTGAAATGACAACCCATAAGTTATAATAAGAAAATTAAAAAATACAGAAAGCAAGATGTCATATGCCAGTACCCATAAAATTCAAGATTGAAAATGTACATTATTATTGCTGTTAGAATTCATGAACTCTACAGAATGCATGAAGACAGTGAATGTTCCAGTCTGGAGACAGAGAGATGTATCTATCATGGGTGTGTTGGTAAGGCAGTGTATGTACAGTTTAACAGAAAAATCCCTCCACATTAATATGTGTGAAATTTATTAAAAGAAATAAATGCTCATCCCTGGTCATTGGAGAAATTACAGAAGTTCCAGAATAATAAAGTTTGTGCGAGACAGTGAGTGATATTTCAGGTGCTCTTCTATCATAACATTTCAAGTTGTCCGCACTTAAATGAGAGACGTCAGCTCAGTCTGTAGCGAGAATTGTTAGCGCACTGCGGAATGCGACACACTGAGGATATTCTGCGGTAAAGCAATTCTCTGCCTAATCGCCGTTGTCCGCTGCAATGGTGCATGTGGTTTCACGGGCCACACGTGTCAGCTATTTAACTGCAGCTCAGGATTGACCACCTGCTCCTGTCCCTAATAGGCAGCCTCTGACAGGAATGCAGGAACTGTTATCAGCAACTAATAGTGTTCCCACAGTTCCGACTGCAATGGCAGATAATAGTAGAGCTGTGATACCTATTGTGTAAATATCTGTGAACTTGGCAAAGACAAAAATGGAGCCGTAGATGGGCACTAATACTAGACTGTCATCTCTGGCCGCTATGTTCAGAGTATTGACACCTCAGAGAGAGCAGATACTGCGTTGGGAGAGGGATGGTGGGTGAGGTTGGAGGGGGCGGGCAAAGATGATGGCACACCAGAGTACGTAGGTACCAGGTTTGTAGAAAAAGATGTAGCTTAGGTATGTGGGGTGGGGGCGACAGCATGAATGGCCATGACCAAACTGTGGCCTAAAGCAAGGTAGACCACCATGTGGCACAACATACAGCGGAGCATAAGCTCGAATGAAACAGTTACGTCGCAAACCGGCCCATTTGCATGTCCTCCCACTGCCAGTTTTGTTATCTGAACTGCATAGAGGACTATACCTGGTGTCATATAAGAAGCCACTCCCGTGCATAGAGGTGGAGCGAGCGATAAGGGAAGCCTGGAGGGGAGGAGCTACGGCGAAGTACCAACAGTTGCACCTGCGGGAGAAGTACTGTTTAACTCGTGGCCATCCATGCGCCTACAGAATGAACATCATTGGCTATCCGTTACCACGAGTACAAATTATTTTATTCATTTTAAAATTGCCAGAAGAGCCCCCTTACATAAGAACATAAGTTTTAGGGTTTTACCAATGAGTAATATGATAGAACATGAATATTATTTTGTGGAATGTAGTAACATTATTCTTGTGGTATCTTGATATTACATTTTCCGAAGTAGGGGGAGGATATAGCCTCCATCTTCCCCTCTCTCTACCGCACTCACCTCTCCCCCATCCCAACCCCTCCACCCCCCAGGCCTCGCTCCAAACTCCTCTCTGCCCCGCTCACTCCCTCCCACCCCCTATCTGCCCCGCTCGCTCTCTCCCTCCCACCCCCTATCTGCCCCGCTCGCTCTCTCCCTCCCACCCCCTATCTGCCCCGCTCGCTCTCTCCCTCCCACCCCCTATCTGCCCCGCTCGCTCTCTCCCTCCCACCCCCTATCTGCCCCGCTCGCTCTCTCCCTCCCACCCCCTATCTGCCCCGCTCGCTCTCTCCCTCCCACCCCCTATCTGCCCCGCTCGCTCTCTCCCTCCCACCCCCTATCTGCCCCGCTCGCTCTCTCCCTCCCACCCCCTATCTGCCCCGCTCGCTCTCTCCCTCCCACCCCCTATCTGCCCCGCTCGCTCACTCCCTCCCACCCCCTATCTGCCCCGCTCGCTCACTCCCTCCCACCCCCTATCTGCCCCGCTCGCTCACTCCCTCCCACCCCCTATCTGCCCCGCTCGCTCACTCCCTCCCACCCCCTATCTGCCCCGCTCGCTCACTCCCTCCCACCCCCTATCTGCCCCGCTCGCTCACTCCCTCCCACCCCCTATCTGCCCCGCTCGCTCACTCCCTCCCACCCCCTATCTGCCCCGCTCGCTCACTCCCTCCCACCCCCTATCTGCCCCGCTCGCTCACTCCCTCCCACCCCCTATCTGCCCCGCTCGCTCACTCCCTCCCACCCCCTATCTGCCCCGCTCGCTCACTCCCTCCCACCCCCTATCTGCCCCGCTCGCTCACTCCCTCCCACCCCCTATCTGCCCCGCTCGCTCACTCCCTCCCACCCCCTATCTGCCCCGCTCGCTCACTCCCTCCCACCCCCTATCTGCCCCGCTCGCTCACTCCCTCCCACCCCCTATCTGCCCCGCTCGCTCACTCCCTCCCACCCCCTATCTGCCCCGCTCGCTCACTCCCTCCCACCCCCTATCTGCCCCGCTCGCTCACTCCCTCCCACCCCCTATCTGCCCCGCTCGCTCACTCCCTCCCACCCCCTATCTGCCCCGCTCGCTCACTCCCTCCCACCCCCTATCTGCCCCGCTCGCTCACTCCCTCCCACCCCCTATCTGCCCCGCTCGCTCACTCCCTCCCACCCCCTATCTGCCCCGCTCGCTCACTCCCTCCCACCCCCTATCTGCCCCGCTCGCTCTCTCCCTCCCACCCCCTATCTGCCCCGCTCGCTCTCTCCCTCCCACCCCCTATCTGCCCCGCTCGCTCTCTCCCTCCCACCCCCTATCTGCCCCGCTCGCTCTCTCCCTCCCACCCCCTATCTGCCCCGCTCGCTCTCTCCCTCCCACCCCCTATCTGCCCCGCTCGCTCTCTCCCTCCCACCCCCTATCTGCCCCGCTCGCTCACTCCCTCGCCACCGGCCCCCTACCCTCTCCGCCCGCCACTCCCTCGCCACCGGCCCCCTACCCTCTCCGCCCGCCACTCCCTCGCCACCGGCCCCCTACCTTCTCCGCCCGCCACTCCCTCGCCACCGGCCCCCTACCCTCTCCGCCCGCCACTCCTTCGCCACTGCCTGCACCCACCATCGCTATGTCCCCTACTCCCCCCCCCCCTACACCCTCATTCCTGGCCCTCTCTTCCCTTTTCCTCCTCCTCTCCCTACCCACTCCGCTCCACTACCTCCGCTCCCCCTTCCCCTTCTCCCTTTTCTCCCTCTCCCGCCCTCTTTTCCCCCTCTACCGCCCACTTTCCCCAACTCCCACTCACCCATTGCACGATTTGTGTGTGTGTGTGTGTGTGTGTGTGTGTGTGTGTGTGTGTGTGTGTGTGTGTGTACACTAACTTCCTCTATCTAGATTTTTTAATATACCAGGAAATAAAAATGTTTCTGCCAACTTTCAGACACTAACCACAAATTCTCAGCCCTTAACTGAACACACAGAGCGAAAGCTGAAGAATAAAAGGAAGAAGGTATGGATCAGGTTCCATCTTATCACACAAGTCTCTTTCTTATCTGTAGTATTTGAGCACTTTGTAACATTGCAGTAGCTAGATTCACATATTTCCCCCCTTCCTGATTTCGTAAAAGTTGAGGTCTGTATTGAGAGTAGATGTAAGTACTTGGTTTCTTTCGTTTGCTCGAAATCTTTGTCAGAGCCGGCCTTAGCAGGTGCAGGTCTCTGTGCAAAATTTCTGTACCCTCCATCACAGGTTATATACCTCCCTCACGTTCAAAAGAATTCAGTGTTTTGTGATTGAAATACTATCAGTATATCAAAAGACTGTTGCAACAGTAGTTGCAAATCCTTTATTAAGGATGACAGTTAATTTGCTGTTTCTCGTAGGGCCTCTAGCCCTGTGCGACGGCACTGTTGGCAAATGCCCGAGGCCGGCTCTGACCACTGCAGCTGTTTCACGTACTCAATGGCATGGAGAAATAAGTGAAAACCAAGTTCCTGCTTTCTTTGGGTAGAAAATATTATTGCCTAGTTCCTCCAGCTTCTAATGCCATTTTTACATTTTGTTTCAAAGAAATGGATTTTGGCTTGGGAGAATATTTATCATTAACTACAAAAAAATTTCATTTCTTTGACTTTTTACTACATGTATATAAAGAACATTTTACATTATATTCAATCAGGTTTGTGTGAGGGGCAGGTACTTTACTTGATTCTTGCTGTAGGAATGTTCAGTGGAAATATGCATTATAAAGGTCAACAGAAAATAACAAATTAGTGGCTTGGCATGATGTATTTGTGGTGCTGATTATTTGAAGAATGAATGTTGAATAATACGGCTTGATGCTCATTACTACAATAGTAATAATGTGAGTTATACAAGTAATTTAGCCGATTTGAAAGCATTAATAAGAAAGTTAGATGTGTGGCATTTACTAGTTTCTTTTGTTTGTAACAATATAAGAAAGATGTGAATGCAGGGAACAGTTCATTGTACATTCTGGTACCGATAGAATGTTCGAACCTCTTGTAGAAAATAAAAAAGGAAATAGCATTGTCCACGGGTAGCAAATTCGCTATGAGAACATGTAGACGTACATGAAGCTAAATTAATTTGGGAATTACATCATTTGGTTCCTTTTTTAAACTGCCAAACAGCACTGTCAGTGTGACGAGCTGCATTCCAGGCAGCTGGGACACTGACAGTGTTAGTTCATTTAAACCATAATGTTACCTTTTCTGGTCTGTGTATTATAAAGGTACTACACTACTTTCTAGTCTCTCTCAGTATACCATGTGGCAGTGCTTTATTCCTGTATTAAGAGTCACTTCACCGTATAACATGTCATAAGAAAGACATTTCTTTCTTTAGTTGCATCAGTTTTTGTCAGTAGGTTAGAATATAACTACTTCTTTAAAGTGTATCTTCAATCTTCGACATATTACTCCATATCACGTAAGAAACAGATTGCCCATCCTTACAGCGGAATAGGCAACCGCATAAATAGTTATCCCCTCGGACAATAGATGTCGCTGGCGACGCTACGCTACGCTTCGGTACTCGTGACTGACCCTGTCGCAGGACTGGCAATGCTGGCTGCGGCCAGCTGGCGGAGTGGCCCGGTCGAGTGCCTGACGGCAGCTCTGGTTGTTTGTTGTTGTCGGCAGTGGGGGCGCCGGGGAGCAGAGTGCCAGTTGACCGCCACTTGAGGACACATGTCAACCCTCGTTACACAAAAGAAAACACGTGGAATAAATAGTAATGAAATGAATGAAAGTAACCCGTATAAACATGTTTCCCGTTTTAGTGTTGGAATGCTGGCAGTAGCGCGATATATGCTATATGTTAATTTATCCGACTTTCCAGTCGCGCTGTTTACACAATCGTCCTCCACGTGTGAAGCTATTCTGGAGCTCATTGATACAGATTATGGAGATAAAAACATATTGCCACATAAAAATTTAACACCAGAAAGTTTCCAGATTTCACCTTTTTTTTAAATGTACATCAGTTGCACCTGTAAACTAGAAAACAATTTTCTCACTTCATGTTTGTCTTCAGGTGACCCAAACTAATAGTGATTTTATCCGCTGATGCCCTGTTTCTGTGTGTGTTGCAATTTTAGAACGGTGTTCAGTAAGGACTAAAAATAAGTAAATGAAGAAAGTCAAACAAATTAAGCCTTTTAGCACAGTGTTATCAGAGAATTTCCAAAATGTTTAGTCTTATCAATATTCCTGGTTAACAACTAGCCGTTTGACGATTTTTATAACCTGGCAGAGATCTCAAGCACGCTAACGGCCCTCATCTTTTAATTTGACAAGCATTTACGTCAAAAGTTCAAAGGAATGAACTTAGAAGTCCTCAAATTTTATATGTTTTCATCAATAATCTGATTTGACCCCGTCGTACAACTGTTTCCGTCAGTTATTATACAGTAAATATCACATCAGTTTTCAGATAATAAAATTAAATCAGTGGAACGTGTTTCAAGACAACATTGTCTCTTGGCGGAATGGGTTTTTGAAAATTTAAGTATTTACAAATAAAACAGTCGCCACCATATGTCGTACTGACCAATCTTTATGATACTGATAACTGGTGCGATATTTTACTCAAGTTTTCGCCAGTTAATTCATCCATTACCACTGCTTCTACCCTATTTTGACCTACTTTGCAGCGAGTGACTCTAGTTCCTTTGTTTTATTGGAGCTGGAGTTTCTAAGGTAGTTAGACATTCAACTTACGGTGTATATATATAAAATTTAGCCATCTTCCATTATTAAGAGGAAAAAAACCCTTCACTGTTATGCATTACTATCTGAAAACCTGGTGTTGCCGGGTATTTATTTATGTATTTATTCATTTCAACCTTCAGTTGGTACTTCTCCTGTCCCTTCTCTTTATGTCCATTTCCTGTTTCCTAAAAACATGATTTAGTTATCACAGAATACATAATGTACAAAATAGTAACTGCAGTATCCAAAGGCAGGTAGTCATCATGATACAAATGGTATATAACGTTCATATATTAATACAAAACTTGACTATAAACAATACTTCTTGTTACTTGTCCAGGATCTAACACGTATAAATTCTTTGCTGAGCCCACACCTGAGCAAGTGACACAGTTGCCCGTGTGGGAAACAGGGACATATCAAATCCACGCCACAGTATTGAGAAGATTGCCCAGCGGTTTATTAATCGTAATAGAAAATGCAAGTCTTACTGGAAACTGCAGTCTGTTGAAGTTAAAAGTTAGATCTGTCGGAAATAATGAGTATTCGTTGGCTATACACTATTCCATTCTCTTCCTATTTCTGTAGCCTATAGAAGTGTACTGCTTTCGCCTACAGCGTGTACACTTCATAGCTCAAAGTTGGTTCAATTTGTCAACAGCACTGTCATCTTTCAGGAATTTCGTTAAGTTGTCTGCAATACTGGAGTGCCTTAGTAGTAATTACGAAATGTATTAAAACTTGGTTGATAATGTGACACGATTTGCAGTACATATGATGTCATATTTATTGAATTACAATATGTAAAATTGTATAATCTTCCAGGTATGCAGTCATTGGTATAAGTTCTGTATGTCTGTAAGATCTGTTGTGAATACAGTTAGTAGCAAAGAAGTAATAGAGTAAAAGCTGACCTTGATGGGGCGGTTTTCCATGAACATTACTGTTTATGTGCCGTACTGTGATATAATGTTGAAAGTATATTCAGCTGTATATGGGTATACTGACTGTAATATTTCCTGCTAGTACATTTGTAGTGTAGAAATTATAAATTGTAACGTCAAACAGAATGCTGTAGATTTACTCCATGAACAACAGAAAAGTAGTGAGCGAGAAACTTTTATCCTAAACATTTTCATCTGGTTGTCAGTGAGAGAAAGTGTGATAAAGGTTTGAAATGATGTCTAAAGTTTGTTGCAAGTTGCTAAGTACTGTCGTTCTAATGTAGTGTATTTTTAAAAAGTCTAGTCGCATTATGTGTCAGTTTCTTGCAACTCCTATTGTTTATGATGTTCTATCTCCTGAACCATGTGGCGTGTGTGTTTCTTACCTTTACAGCATTGTTACCTCATGGTAAGAAATATGTGTACCAAAGTTGGTTGAAATCATAGCAGTGGTTTAGGAGTAAAGTGTGTAGCATTGTCGCTTGAAGCAGCATTTTTCACGCATCTCATTGTTTATGACGTCATATCTCCTAAACTATGTGTTGTGTGTGATTGTTACACACAGCGACTGTCCTCGTGGATTGAAGCTTAAGTATGCAAAATTTAATAAATATTGGAACAAAACTGTAGATTTGTATACAACACTTACACAGAAATAAACAAATGTACGGACACACTGCTTTATATAGGCCTATAAAGTTTTATTATAATAAAAAAAAAAAAAAAAGACGGTTTAAACCTACAGGTACCTGCGGCCATCCAGATTTACTTTTCCCTAAATCTCTGCAAGCAATGGTTGTTTTGAAAGAGTGCGGCCGATTTCCTATCCCATCTTTAACAATCCAAACTTGTACTCCAATTATAACACTGTCAGTGGACGTTGAACCCCAATCTTCCTTCTTTTTCATTTTGGAAAGCATTAAGGAACAATGAACACTCAGATTCTAGTTCCCTCTTCTATGTGAGATTATCGGAAACGTGAGAAAAACCCTCTGCATAAAGTTGTTTTCACTTTAGTGGTTAATATTTCAGAACGAAAAACAATTATTCAATCTCAAATTTTGAAAGCTCGTGCTCGGTGTGCAATGATGAGCCAGCGAAAGGCTTCAACAAACATACATTATGGTCAAAGTTTTGCAAGTTTGCTGAAGAATGATGGGGGTGAAATTCAGTTTTATGTACACTATCAAGAGACTAAATTACGGTCAGCAGGGTCAAACAGACATGGGTTGCTGTCGTTATTCGGAGGTGAAGAGGCTTGGGTTAGGGATACCAGAAGTCCTCTTTTACCCGGCTATGACAAAAAATCATAATAAATAAAAATAAAAAATAGTGTGTATGTTCAAATGCCAAAATGTTTGGTGAGGAAGGCGGAATGAGGACTGAGGCACCTGTTTCCCACCACTTTTCTGTCAGTCTTTTAAAAACGAACATATTTGCCTCTTTGTGCTCCAGTAGGAGCATTTTTTAGCTGTTTCCCTTCTTTTCCTTGTCACAGCTGGGTATGCAGCTGATATAAGAAAAATTCTGTATTTCAGTAAATATTTGATAATTTATTTATATTTACTGAAACGTATTCGAATGTGTGACCTTTGTTTTGCGGGAAAAATAACGTGAGACATTTATAGAGAGAAAACATTGGCCTGTATGATGTCCACATCTCCTCCAAAACTATCGGACCAATTTCAACCAAACTTGGTATACAAATTACTTAATGTCAGGCAAAAGTAACTGTGGGGACTAGAACAATGTACAACACAGTTCAAGAGATATGGCGTCATAAACAATGAGACTCTCAAAAACTATTGCTTGCTGCGAACTGTGAGTAACGGGGTTCATTCGTCCACTATTAGCGTATGAGAGCACTTGGCAACTTACAAAAAACTTGAAGTTTGTTGCAAGTCGATAAGTGCTCTCATACACAAATAGTTGATGAATAGAGTCTTATTATTCAGTCTCACCTATAGGAAACTTGTTGCTACTGACAACTGCAGCAAAATGATCAAAAGGAAAGAAGCCGGCTGTAGTGGCCGAGCGGTCTGCGATGTGCCGCCAGTCACAGTCGCACAGAATGGCCGCTACGATTGGAGCTTCAAATCCCCCCCCCCCCCCAGGTATGGATGTTTGTGTCGTCTTTAGAGTAAGGTAGTTCATAAGTAGTTTGTAATTTTAGGGACTGATGACCCCGCAGTTAACTCCCTTAAGCTTAACAAACATTTGATTTGAAAAGGAAAGAAGTTTATAATTTAGTTCTATGCCATAGGTCATAACGGTAAAACTACAGAATTCGGCAAGACGTTACAGCTTATTATTTCCACTACCTACTGTATTCATGACACATTTTACAGACTGTATGCACATATACCACTGAACATAGCCTTGAAATTATATGGTAGAAGAACGCACAGTGCGTGAGATGAGAGGTCATAAACAATGAGCATAATGAAGAACCGATCAATCACGCATGAGATTCCCTTTTATTCCGTCTTTACTAAAAACTCTATCCATGATATAAGTAGATAGTATTTGCATAAGTTTATAACTCTCTATATCTCCAAATTATATCATAGTACGACACGGAGTTCAAGATATTAAGTAAAATAAATGGAGCCTGAATCTTTAATTTATTACATATTCAATATCTACTATTAGCAGAATATTTCGAAGTGTTGCGAGAGTTTACGCCCCTGTAAAATTATTTAATCTTAGGAGACATTATTCAGGAGATATAATGTCATTAGAATTGAGTTACATGCAAATGAAAAAAAAACTGAAATGCCCTGTGTATAGGAAAAAGTTATGGACAGAGACAGGAGGAGGAGATGGACTGTCATAAGAGCGAAACAATTACATATCTGGGCAACGCCGGAATTTAGCACTAGTAAAATATAAAAATGTAATTGTCGGCCATGATCTTAATTCTATAGGATATCACGTATTTTCTGTGCGGGATTCGCAATAGATGAATGAAATTTAAACAGGATAGAGCACTTATGACTCTTTATTAGAACTTATATGTGACTCATCTATTTTTCACCTGAATTCAAAATCCATTTTCGTAATCTATCTTCATCTTTGATGGGAAATCCCAACAATTTTACTTCAGGATTTCTCAATCTGCTCCTCCCATAATTTATGTAATCACAGACATTCAGTATGACGATTCGATTCACTAGCAACTCAATCTCTGAGACAACAGTTACTGTAGTTGACAGCAGCCAGCCAGTTTGGGCGTTCTTGCGGTCGGACCGGCACCCCCACCTCCACCACCCCCGGGAGGTGTCGGTCAGAGGCGGCAGACAAGGTTGCCAATTATGTCAGCGAAAGCAGTGCCATCTGTTGACCAGCCGCAGAAGTGAGGGTGGGATGCTTCGCCACATAGCGGCCGGCCTTAAAAGTGGTTGCCTTCCTGAGCCGGCGGACGATCAATCTGTTTCTTACGTGATCTGGAAAATTACCGAGTAGTATGGCAATATTTATTCTGTAAATTGTAGTATTATTTTCACATACATGTTAAAACGTGTGAACTACCGCAGCTAGTTCTTAATTTCTTTTTATTATTCCACTGTATTTAGTATGCATTTCAGTTTGTCTGGAAGCGTGTAATTTGATTCTCCATCCATTAATGTAACAAGAATAGGTTGCAGCTCACTGTAAAGTCTATCTGAGTCACAGTTGGGCATGTAAAAAAGACATGAATTCAGGCGCATTTTTTCTGTTTTTCTTCCCCCTCCCACCCCACACACAGCCTTCATTATAAAAAGCATACAATCCTACCCCATCAGGCGATGGGCACTTGTGAAAGCAGCTTTGTGATTCACCAGCTATTGCAATCATTGTACAGCTTTTTACATTGGTACGACTACCCGCCGTCAGTCCATTAGTTCGAATGGCCTCCGTCAAACTGTGAGAGTGTGACGAACTACCCTGTAGAATTAAATTCTCAGTTCCAATAGCTGTTTCACAACTTTGGTCACATGGATCCACCCCTCCGTACTATCAGTTCTTCTGAACTGTGCAGATAGGAGTTACCTTACAACACCTTCTTGCCACCATCCCAGACAAAACTTAAGAAGTAACCCGCCACCTAAGAATCTCCCACCGTGTCCCCCCTTTTTAATTCTAAGCTGCTTTTGAAATTTGCACAAGAGTACCTGCATGCTCCACCAGGTAGCACTGAACATTTCACCCACACCTGTGCCCTGATTACTCCTCCCCTCCCTACCCTTCATGTCTCTTCACTGTCCGATTAAGTACCAGTCAGGCTGCACCTCCCAGAGATGAAAATTGTTTGTTCATGAATTCTGACAGAGTGATTTTGTGAATTTGTGTATATTTATTTTTGAATGAATGCAGTGGTCAAAAATTTAAGTTGTGTAAATTTGAGTGAGTTCTTCAGTGTGAATCTGTGGCTTGGTGACTGTGTAGATGGTGAGTTGAAACTTACTTTTTTTATATTATTGACATGCCAACCTGCACTTTCCATTGTTTAATTCTTCATTTATTTTTTACAGAGTGGATCGGGGAGAAAGTAGTAATAACTCTGGTAAAACCATAAAGGAAAAGTTCCGCAGAAGACTTATAAACCTGAATTGATATTACATATAAAAAGTGTGTTTATATGAATCGAGTAAATTTGTACGTGAATACAAATAAGGACCTTTATATAACTGTGTGGGAGTGGTTGTAGTGTCTACAAAGGTGCTTAAATTTATACAGAAATTGAATAATGTAATTTTTAATCCATGTTCTATATATTAACTTTGTTAAAGATTACCTTCAATGACTGGATATTATCGACCGTAATGTGATGAGGTAATTTATTCCTGCTTTAATATAATTTTCAAATGACACCTATAATCCTTACTAGTTTAAATGTACTTACTCCAAAACATCATTCCTTTCCCCTTTTTTAAGTATAGACAAGTTACTGGAACTGACTGCAATATTGTTTGTGAGAGAATATAATTATTCTGTTGTGTTTTATGTATATTTTTTTAAAAATCTTTTATGATGTAGTTTTAATATTGATACCTCAGCATTGTGCTCCATGTCCAGAAACAAGTGAGGTGATGTTTATATAAGATTTCGTTTCATTTCCTACCACTTTTTCAGATCATATTTTTTAAAGTCTTGAGACAATGTAAGATCACTGGAATGTGATGTACCACATTAATGTGAAAGTAAAAAAATTTTTAAATTTTTCAGTCTCTTATTTTGTTTTGAAGATAGTTATGCAATACACAATCTACAATATATTGATCTAATAACTAGACCAAATACTACGTATAGATTTTAAAAGAAGTTTAACAATTCACTGAGGAATTCTTTGACCAATATTGTTAAATAAAGTATGAGTGAATCTGATAGGCAAATCACGTTTGGATTTTAAGGTGGTAAGTCTTACTTTTATATGAGAAACCATATTTTATTTGCACTGAAAAAGCAAGGATTAAATTAAATATGTGGCAGACTAGGGTAAGTATACCAGAATTTTTTTTTTTTTTTTAATATTTATTCCTTCAAGAGAACATTTCACTAATTATGTCACAGATTAGTGAAGATGCAGAAGTTTAGTGTTATACATCAGATTTTCATTTCATTTACTATAATTCTGGGTGTCCTGTCTGTGCAATGTACACCCATTGACCAAGCATAAATGGATCTCTCACTTCCATCTCGAAGTAATTTTTAGGCTGGAGTGTTCTCAGCCACATGATTTCATTATATGATGTGAAATGGCTGTGAAAAGTAGAGACTGCTGACGTTGATCTACATAGATACTCTGGAAGTGTCATAGAAGTCCATGGCAGAGGGTTCATTGAACCCATTTTATGATATTTCTCTATAGTTCCATTCTCTAGTATCTCTTGGGGAAAGAAACACCTAAATCTTTCTGTTTTTGTTCTGATTTCTCTTAATTTATTACGATTATGTCTCCCTATGTAGGTGGATGCTAACAAATCGTGTTCGCATTCGGAAGAGAAAGTTGGTGAAAGAAATTTCAAAATAGATCTCGCTGCAACGTATAAAGCCTTTCATTTTCACTCCACTTGTGCATCGTTACTGTTACTCTGTCACCCTTGTATCAAAATAATATTAAATGAGCTGCCTTTCTCTGAACTTTCTCTAAATCGTCCGTCTCCCACCTGGTGTGAATGCGACAATAAGCAGCAATACTCCTAAACAGGATGCACAAGTGTGGTGTGAACAGGTTCTTTAGTAGAAGTGTTGCATCTTCTAAGTGTTCTGCCAATGAAACATAGTCTTTCGTTCACTTTCCCCACAGTATTTTTTGTTTGTTCTTTCCAATTTATGTTGTTAATAACTGTTACTCACAGGTATTTAGTTGAATAGACGACCTGTAGATTTGACTCATTTATCATTTCTTTTAGTAGTCATGTGGATGACTCCCCACGTCTCATTATTAAGGGTCAATTGTCATTTACTGCACCATGCAGATATCTTATCTAAATCATTTTGCAGTTGCTAGTGATTTTCTAGTGACTGTACTAACCGATAAATGACATCATCTGTGAGCAGTCTAAGAGAGCTACTGAGATTGTCTCCTAAATTATTTACAAAAATAAGGAACTGTAGGAGCTCTATAATACTTCCCTGACAGATCACCAGATATGACATCTGTCCTACCAGATGACTTACCATCAGTTACAATGTACTGTGTCCTTTCTAACAGAAAATCACGAATCCGTTCCCACAACTATCACGATATTCTGTAAGCACACCATTTGATTAGAAGATACTTGTGAGGTACAGTGTGAAAAGCCTTCCAGAATTCTAGTAATATGGAATCTATTTGACATAAATTGTTCATAGCACTAATCACATTATGTAAGTAAAGAACTAGCTGTGTTTCACAAGAACAAGGAGCAAGGAGTACCTGCAGTACTTGGGAACAGGGAAGGAGAGGGAAGATACCTATCCTTCCCTCCCTCTCCCCCCCCCCCCCCCCCCGGCCCCAAGGATTGGAATGACTCCTTACCCACGCCCTTAAACAACACATCCTTTCCTTTTCCTCTCTCCTTCCCTGCTCTTTTTCTGAAGAAGCAACCTAAGGTTGAAAAAGCTGTTTCGTGTGTGTGTGTTTGTGTGTGTGTGTGTGTGTGTGTGTGTGTGTGTGTGTGTGTGTGTGTGTGTGTGTGTGTCATATATAATATTATAGAGGAAAATTTCCTAGCAGGAAAAATATATATAAAAAGTAAATGAAGTTTATTTACTAGGCGAAGAAGCACAAGTAGTGATAGTAACATAAATAAAACACACGCGCGCGCGCGCACACACACACACACACACACACACACACACACACACACACACACACACACACACCAAGGCAGACATTTGTAGAAAGCAGAGAGGTTGGACAAAGATACCAGTTGAGGCAGAGGCTCTGCCCAGAGAAGTGAGGCAAAGATGTTATAGAATGGTGAGTGGGAATTTGAATTTAGCGGAGGTTGAGACCAGGTGGGCAACGGGAAGAGGGAATATTCTGAAGGGCAAGTTTCCATCTCCAGAGTTCTGAAGGATTGGTATCGGTGGGAAGTATGCATGTAACCTGGACGGTTTAACAGTGCCAAGATGTACTGGCCATGGACCAAGGCATGTTGCCACTCAGTAATCCTCATTACCAACAAACACTATCTGTCTGTGACCGTTCATGTGAATGGACAGTTTGTTGCTGATCATTCCCACATAAAACGCTTCACAGTGCAGGCGTGTTAGTTGGTAAATCACTTGGGTGCTGTCACAAGTGGCTCTGCCCTTGATCATTTACACCTTCCGGGCTACGGGACTGGAGTAAGTGATAGTGGGAGGATGGATAGAGCAGGTTTTACAACAGGGACAGTTACATGGGCAGGAGCCGGAGGGTACGGAAGGTGGTTTGGGGATTTCATAGGGATGGACTAGGAGGTTACAAAGGTTAGGTGGGTGGCGGAAAGACACTTTTGGTGGTGTGGGAAAAGATGTCATGAAGGATGGATCTCATTTCGGGGCAGATTTAAGGAGCTTGTATCCTTGCTGGAGAGCCATATTTAGCCTTCTCTGGAAGGTTCTGGGTCTGGGAGGGATGATGACGTGCCCAGGCAATTTGTTTCTGTACCAGGTCAGGTATATAGCTGTGGGATGTGAAAGCTGTTATTAGGTTATTGCATTACTGGTTCAGGGATTCGGGACTGAGCAAAATAATTTGCCTCAAAGACCTAAGCTGTAGAGAAGGGAACATTTGATGTGGAATGGATGGCAGCTGTCATAATGGAGGTACTGTTATTGTTACTCGATCTCTATTTGTTGTACACATTTATCCTGCCAGGAAAGTTCCCTTATGTATATATAGAGGGGAAATAATCCTGTTTGGAAAAATATTTCTAAAAAGTAAAGAAAGTTGGACGAAAAGGCACCAGTTCGTTGACACACAACTTGCAACAGCACCCACGTGATTTACCAACTGACATGCCTGCACTGTGAAGCGTTCTATGTGGGAATGACCAGCAACAAACTACCCATTCACATGTACAGACACAGGCAGACAGTGTTTGTTGGTAATGAGGATCACCCTGTAGCTAAGCATGCCTTGGTGCCCAGCCAGTACATTTGGCACAGTGTTACACCGTCCGGGTTATATGGATACTTCCCACTGACACCAACCTTACAGAACTTGCCCTTCAACATAAGATAGGAACTTGCCCTTCAACATAGTCTCTCTTCTCATTGCCCAGCTGGTCTCAGACTTAGTTAGTTTCAAATTCCCACTCAACATTCTACAACATCTTTGCCTCCAATCTCTGGACAGAACCTCTGCCTCGACTGGCATCTCTGTCCAACCTCTTTGCAGTTTGCATATGTCTGCCTTGATGTACTTGCGTGTATATGTGTGTGTTCGTTTACCTATCTTTTTTTCCCCAAGGTAAGTCTTTCCTCTCCCGGGATTTGAATGACTCCTTATCCACTCCCTTAAAACTCTCATCCTTTCCTTTTCCCTGTCCTTCCCTGCTCTTTCTAAAGAAACAACCTTGGGTTGCAAAAGCTCAGTTGTGTGTGTGTGTGTGTGTGTGTGTGTGTGTGTGTGTGTGTGTGTGCGCGCGCGCGCGCGCGCGCGCATGTTTGTGTGTGTCGCCTGGTAAGTCCAACTTTCTTTACGTTATCTGATATTTGGCATTACCCTCGATAGCCTTAGACTAAAAATTCCCATCTCTGGTTGTAACCCATCCTTTCATCATGTCGTATACAAATTCCAAACAGAACAATCCACCACCCTCACCTGCCTAATCCTTAACCTATACATTAACTCTGCCAACTCCTATCCCTAGTCAAAATCCTCAACCTTTCCACTCCCACATCCACACCTACAATTAAGAATATCCTCTTACAGGCCAACCGCAAATTCATCATCATCAATAGTATTCTTCCTTGCGGCAGGTCTTGTCATGGGTTGATCCTCTTCCACTTTTCTCTGTCCAAAGCCAATCTTTTCATTTCTTCATATTTATATCCTTGGATGTTGTCCAGCATTTGATATCTTTGCTTTCCTCTTCCTCTTTTTCCTTTCACCATTCCTTCTATTCCTTCCTTCAGTAAACAGTCCCTCCTCAAACAATGTCCAATCCAGTTTTGTTTTCTTTTCCTAATGACTTTCAGCATGTTTCTTTGATCTCCAACTCTTCTTAATACTTCCTCATTCCTTATTTGGTCTTCCCATTTCACTTGTTTCATTTCTTCTCCATATCCACATATCTAGTGCCTCCGATCTTCTTTCATCTTCCTTCCTCAACGCCCAGGTCTCCACACCATACAGCACAACACTCCAGTTATAACACTTGAAGTCTTTTCCTCAGATCTTTCTGTAATGGTCCCCAAAGTAATCTGTTTCCTTTTGAATCCTTCTTTTGCCATGGCAATTCTTTTCTTAATTTCTGCAGTGCAGTACATATCACCCATTATCATACTTCCCAAGTATTTAAAGCTATGTACCTTCTCTATTTCTTCTCCCCCTATATCTAAACGACATTTTGTGTTCCTTCCTCCAGTTACCATGCTTTTCGTTTTCTTCTTGTTAATCTTCATTCCATATTCTTCTGATTTTATGTTTAGGTCATTTAACATTTGTTCCATCTCTTTTGTACTTTCTGCCATCACAACCATGTTGTCTGCAAATCTAATACTCTACTCACCGTCCCCCAATACAAACTCCTCTGCTGCCATTAAAGCTTTCCTTGATTATGTCTTCAAGGTAGATATTGAACAGCATTGGTGACAAACAGCATCCTTGTCTTACACCTCTTCCCAGTTTAATTTCTTCGCTTATCACACCTCCTATTCTTACTCTTGCTGTCTGGTTCAAGTACAGATTTGTATTTAGTTTTCTATCCCTCCAGTCAACTCCATGTTTCCTTAGGATTGCCATCAATTTGTCCCATCTCACACGGTCAAATGCCTTCTCCAGATCAATGAATATGGCATACACCTTTCTCTTCTTCTCCATGTACCTCTATCCTACCACTCTCAGTAGTCCATTGGCATCTCTAGTTCCTACTCCTCTGAAACCAAACTGTTCCTCACCCATTACGGCATTCAACTTTCCATATAGTCTTCTATTGAGCGTCCTTAGCAACACTTTGGCTGTATGTGATATCAGACTCACCCTATGTTCCTCACAGTTTTTGCTGTTCTTTTTCTTTTCTGCAGAAATCCTTTGGCGAATTTCCTGTCATGTCTATCTGAATATACAGTCCAATCAGCTCCTATTTCCCTTCTCTCTGTAATGATTTCAACAGCTCCACCGGGATCTCATCAATTCCTTCTGCCTTTCCATTTTTCATCTCTTTCACTGATGCTTCTACATCACTGGTTAGTATAGCATTCCCTTTGTCATCCTCTGCAACTGTATTCTCTTCTTCTAGTCCAAGCTCATCATCGCTTGGTCGTCTGTCTCCATCATATAGCCACTCTATATATTCATCCCATCTTCTCATTACTTCTTGGGTTTCATTCGCCATTTTACCATCTGCTGCCTCTATTTCCTTTATTCCACTGTTGCTGTTCTTTTCCCTAAATACCAAATCCATTGCTTCTTTGTACATCAAATCATATTTTCCAGGTTTTCTATCTTATCACACTTTTCCGTTAGCCATTTCATCCTTGCTTTGCG
Organism: Locusta migratoria; assembly: GCA_026315105.1. NCBI lineage: Eukaryota > Metazoa > Arthropoda > Insecta > Orthoptera > Acrididae > Locusta > Locusta migratoria. The sequence continues at coordinate 563,720,124 of CM048747.1, read as the reverse complement.
TATTTCCCTTCTTAGTTTGTTATTTAACCTCCTGTAGTTACACTTTCCTTCCTTCTGTATTTACTTTTTTCCATTTCCTGCGGTCGTCCATCTTGCTTATCATTTCTGGTGTAATCCATTCTTTCTTTACCCTTTTCCTTTCCTTGACTCGTAGCGTTTCCTTATCTGCCTTTTTTAACCCATTTTTATAATAATCCCAGCTCCTTTCTATGCATGTCCTGGCATTATGATTTCGCTAAATGCATTCTCTAATGTTTCACAAATGCCTTTGTCTTTCGGTTTCTCGATGTTAATAAACTCTCTCTCTTCTGTCCTTTTCAGGTTCTTTTCAATTTAACTAGAACTTCTGCTACTACTAGTATATGATCTGAGTAAACGTCTGCCCCTGGATAACTTTTGGCATGCTTTAGGCAATTTCAATATTGTTGTTGTATCATTATGTAATCAATTTAATGTCTTTTGTTGTCAAATCTTGATATCCAAGTATACCTTCGTCTTTTGTGGTTATCAAACAATGTATTTCCAACGACCATTAAATTTTCATTAATCTCTGTCCTCTTTCCTTTCCCCCAATCCAAATTTTGAAAGGGCTTTTCCTTCTGATCCTTCACCAACTATCGTATTCCAGACACCCATTACAACAATACATGCATCTCTTTTCTCCCTCTCTGCCAGATTTTCTATCTTCTCATAACATTCCTCAACCTCTTCCTCTGAATGATTACTTTTTGGCATATAAACTTGGATGATACCTAAATCTTTCTTTTTTTCTTTCAGTCTTATCATTATTATTCTTCCATTGATGTATTCAGCCTTCATAACCTTGTCCTTCAGTCTTTTACCTATCAGTATATCAACTTCATACATTCCATTTTTATCTTCACCTCAGTAGTACAATCGGAAGTCACCACTTTCTAGTTCTCCGCAACTTTCCAATCTTACCTCACACATTCCAAGTATGTCCAATTTATTTCTGTCCATTTCATGTTTAGCGTTTTCTAATTTCTCTTCCTGCAAAGGGGTCAAAACATTCCATGTTCCCATCCTCTATAATTCTTCTTTTTCTTTCTCCTTCCTTCCTGTTCCATCTCTCCTTATGTCTGGAAACCTCATTGTATTCCCCTCCCGGAGATCCAAGGGGAAGCTTTACCTTCGGAATCTTTTACAAACAGGTCCATCCCATGCCCGTCTAGGGAAAATAAGATCAGTGGTGGTTTCTCGTCGCCTTCCTCTGAAAGTGGAAAAAGAAAGACTCCCGAGGCCTCGGATACCCTAATACCGTCGGGGTCGAAAATGAACAAGAGTTGACCAAGGGTGGTCAATAAGAAAGAGAACGGGAGGGACCTGGCACAAGTAAGTGAAAGCAATGCCAGGCCCAGCTTGGAGCCCCGTGCACGCCACACACGTCAGGCAAGATGCATGTCCCTGAGGCAAAACTGCAAATTAGAACAGCAAAGAAAGGCAATACACTCTCCCTCAACAACCTCTCCAATAAACCTCAAGCTCCTCTTATTGCTCAGAAACCCAGTCTCTCCCATCTACTCAATCTCCCACTTCCAACTCCACTTCTCCCCCAAACTTCTAAATCCTTTTCCACACAATCCGGAAAAACAACATCCCAATTCAGTAGTCTAACTCTCTCCCAATCTGAAACCTCTGTCCTGATGAAAGGCCTCGCTCCCAAATTCAACCAAACAGTTCTTGTCAAAGATTTACTATCCTAAACTTGTAGTCTTTGCTGGAGATATCACTTGGCCACTAAGAAAGATACTCCTACTCCTAATGACCCAGCGCCCCAAGAAATCATTCAAATTGAACCCCACCTGGAAAGGTTTCATCCTCTGTCATGGCAAGATCCACGCCCTCTTCCTCAAAATCACCCTCTTCAGGAATTACTCACTTCCAACCTCCTCTCTGTATTTCCTGAAAAACCTTACTCCAACTCCCATCACCACCGCAGCTGAATCCCAGGCTATCTGTGATCTGAAGGCTGTCCATTCTATCATCATTCTCCCGGCCAACAAGGGATCCACGACCATGGTACTTGATTGGCAGGAGTATGTGGCTGAAGGGCTGCGACAGTTTCCAGACAACACTATGTACAAAGTTTGTCAAGGCAATCCCATTCCTGATGTCCAGGCAGAGCTTCAAGGAATCCTCAAATCCGTAGGCCCCCTACAAAGCCTTTCACCTGAGTGCATCAACCTCATGACCCCACCGACACCCCGCACCCCTACCTTCTACCTAGTTCCTAAAATTTACAAACCTATTCGTCCAAGCCGCCCCATTGTGGCTGGTTACCAAGCCCCCAGAGAACGAAGTTCTGCCTACATAGACCAACACTTTCAATCCATTATGTGCAGTCTCCTATCCTTCATCAAAGACACCAACCACTTTCTCAACCGCCTGAAATCCTTACCCAACCTGTTACCTCTGGAAACCATCCATGTAACCACTTTGAAAAACCTATGGGTATGCTGCCAGGTACCAAAATTGACCACGGCCGATATTTTGGCAAGACACCACCCTTCCATTTTCAAGGCAAAACTGCAGTGAGGAAGCAATGTGCAACGATCTTTAAAACCTCAGTTTTCAATGAGTAAACTGGAAAGAAAACACACACCGTGCAAGCAAGCACACAGCGCCGACATGACCAAAGATGAAATCGGTGAAAATATCGATAATAAATGTCGGTTCTTGATGGATTAGATCAGATTAGTTTTGTCCCTCTGTTGTTTGACAAGTGAGAGAGCAGGATCCCAAGCAGAATTCAAGCAGAAGCCTCCATCCCTATTCATAAGGTTGTCACCTAGTTTTATTTCTATTGCTTCCTTGATAACATAGTCCCAGTAGTTGGAAGTTCTTGCCAGAATTTCCGTTTGGTTGTATTCCGTAGGGTGACCTATGTCAAAGACAGTGTTCGGCCACAGCAGATTTGTTAAGCTGTTGTAAACGTCTGACGTTTATGCTCAATACAATGGTCCTCAACAGTCCTAATAGTTTGACCAACATATGACATGCCACAGCTATATGGGATATGGTAGACACCTGCCTTGCGCAAACCGAGATTATCCTTAACGGATCCAAACAGTGCCTTAATTTTAGAAGGTGGACGAAAAACACATTTTACATTGTTTTTACATAAAATGCGGCCAATCTTGTTGGAAGTGCTGCCAACGTATAGCAGAAAGGCCACTGACGTGAGTGCTGAGTGTTATCATCACTAGCCCATTGCACATGTGGTTGATAGCGCAATGCTCTTTTAATCTTACCTTCACCATAGCCATTCTGTCAAAGTTACCTCCATATGAGACAGCTCAGTGGGCAAACTTTCTGGGTCAGAAATGACTTGAGCCCTATGCACTAAGGTTTGAAGAACCCCTTCTCGTTGAGCTGGGTGATGACAACTATCAACTTGCAAATACAAATCAGTATGTGTTGGCTTCCTATGTCCCAATGTACCATTTGCGTTTCTCCTGGCCAACACATCAAGGAAGAGAAGGCAACCATTCTTTTCCACTTCCATTGTGAAACGGATGTTGGGGTGGATTGAATTTAGATGTTCCAAAAAATAATTAAAGTTCTCACTACCATGAGGCCAAACAACAAAAGTGCCATCTACACATCGGGGGGGGTGGGGGGGGGGGGGGAAGCAGGTTTTAACACCAAACGCCACTGACTCTGCACGATCTTCAAAGTCCTCCATGAGCAAATGAACAAATTAGCAATGATAGGTGACAAAGGGCTTCCTATCGAAACTCCATCTGTCTGCTCATAGTACTCGTCATTGAATAAAAAGTAGTTGGAAGTCAAAACAAATCCATTAAATCAGTACCAAACTTCGTCTCAATTAGTTGCAATGAAGAAAGAAACCACATCAAAACTAACTAAAATATCCGAGTCAGTCAAATGCAAACCCTTCAATCGATGTAGGAAATCCATCGAGTTCTTAATGTGGTGTTCATAACAGCTCACCAGTGGGCTCAACAAACCAGCAAGAGGTTTTGCCACAGGATATGTGGGAGCACCAATGTTTGACACAATAGGCCTAAGAGGGCACCCATCTTTATGAACATTTGGAAGGCCATAAAATCTAGGAGCTACAGTACAATACGAATTAAGACTTTTGACAATTTCCTGTGACAAAGAACTTTTCTTAAGGAGGTTGTTGGTCTTCCTCTCAAAACTTTTTGTAGGGTTAGCAGAAATCCTGCAATATGCTGATCAGGAAGTAAACACTGCATTTTTAATGATAATCCTGCTTGTTTAAAACAGTAGCATTTCTCTTGTCCACAGGTAAAATAACAATATCAGGATCCAAACCTAAGTGAAGGTAAGGCAGTTACTTCAGCTGCTGTTATATTACTCACAGGCTAACATTCCCTAGTCAACACACAACAAGCTTCACTCCTAACCTCCTCTTTAATGTCAGAAGCTAGTTTAAAAACAGCCTGTTCTATAGAACTAATAAAATCGACAACAGGTAAATGTTCAGGCACTGGTGCAAAATTTAAACATTTTCCCCAGAACAGATAGAGCTGCATCGTCAAAGTTTTTCTCTGTGAGATTAATCACAGAACGTAGAGTTGTAAAAGCAGACCCTGAGCTACAGAAGCGTTCAAACTTCGCCGAATGCTGGGCCATTATAGTTTTAAATTCCCAATCGGATTGTGACCAGGAAGCACCATCCAACCTGTCCCAAGAAAATTCCGAAATTTCAGAGGCAATATACAAATGAAGCCGAAATAATTCCTTGTACACAAAATCCAATTTTCAGCAGGTATAACGAATCCTCTGGTGAACAAGAGTTAAGCCTGCATGTTGTTAAATGCGACTAGCAGCAGGAGAATTGATATGATACACAACTTTGGCGAAAGTTGGAACACTATTATCACGACATTTCAACACTAAAGACAATCCACATTGCAATCTTACCCTGCCGCTACGAAGCATATCTAACTTCTACAAATGACGATACATTTCCTCCCCATAGATTCCTTAATTTCTCATGGCGAGGTTTTAAAGATCGTTGCACATTGCTTCCTAACTGCAGTTTTGCCTTGAAAATGGCAGGGTGGTCTCCTGCCGAAATATTGGCACTCGTCGATTTTGGTACCTGGTAGCATACCCATAAGTTTTTCGAAGTTGTTATTCACCAGGAGAAATTAAGGATTCACATCCTTGTAACCACTGATGCAACTTCCTTATACACAAAAATTCCGCATGCCCAGGGCCTCGCTGTAATCGAGTATTTTCTTTCATGCTGACAACCTGCAATCCTACCTAAAACCTCTGTTCTTATTACCCTAACCAGCTTCATCCTAACCCACAACTTCAACTTTGAGGCCTAGACATACCAACAACTAAAGGGAACTGCCATGGAAACCAGGATGGCCCTCTCATACGACAACTTATTTATTGTACGCTTAGAGGAAGCCTTCCTGGATACCCAAGCCTATCAACACAAAGTTTGGTATAGATTCATTGATGACATCTTCATGAACTAGACTCACAGTGAAGAACAACTCCAGAATTTCCTCTTCAACCTCAACTCCTTTGGTCCCATCAAATTCACCTGGTCCAATTCCAAACCCCTTGCCACTTTCCTCTATGTCAACCTACAGCTGTCCAGCAGCCAGCTTCACACATCCGTTCGCATCAAACCCACGAATAAACAATGGTACCTCCATTATGACAGTTGCTAACCATTCCACATCAAATGTTTCCTACAGCTTAGGTCTTCATGGCAAACGAGTCTGCTCCAGTCCTGAATCCCTGAATCAGAACACCAATAAACTGACGATAGCATTCACATCCCGCAGCTATCCTCCTGATCTGGCACAGAAGCAAATTGCCAGGGCCACTTTCTCATCCCCCCCAAACCCAGAACTTTCCAGAGGAGAACCCCAAGAGTGCCCGTCTTGTCACCGGATACTTTCCGTACTGGATCAAACTCTGAATGTGATTCTCCAGCAAGGATAAGACTTACTTAAATCATCCCTGAAATGAATTCCAGCATTCATGACATTCTTCCCACTCTACCAAGAGAGTCTTTCTGCCGTCCACCAAACCTTCGTAACCTCCTAGTTCAGTCCTATGAAATGCCCAAACCACCTTCCCTACCCTCTGGCTCCTACCCATATAATTGCGCTCGGTTTAAAAACTGCCCTATGCATCCTCCCACCACCGTTAACTCCAGTCTCGTAACCCACAAAGTTGTACACAATTAAGGGCAGAGCCACTTGCGATAGCACCCACGTGATTTACCAACTATCATGCCTGCACTGTGAAGCATTCTATGTGGGAATGACCAGCAACAAACTATCCATTTGCATGAACAGTCACAGGCAGACAGTGTTTGTTGGTAATGAGGATCACCCTTGGCTAAGCATGCCTTGGTGCACGGTCAGCACATCTTGGCACAGTGTTACATCGTCTGGGTTATCTGGATACTTCCCTTTCAGAATTCCAGAGATGGGAACTTGCCCTTCAGCATATTCTCGATTCCCGCTGCCATTAAATTCAAATTCCCGCTCACCATTCTGTAACATGTTTGCCTCTGTTCTTTGGGCAGAGCCTCTGCCTCAACTGGCATCTCTGTCAAACTTTAGTTTTTTACAAATGTTTGCGTGTATGTATGTGTGTGTGTGTGGGGGGGGGGGGGGGGGGGGCATTGTTTACCTTTCCTTTTTCCCCCCTAAGGTAAGTCCTTCCACTCCCAGGATTGGAATGACTCCTCATCCACTCCCTTAAAACCTGCATCGTTCCCTTTTTGCACTCCTTCCTCCCCCTTTTCCTAATGAACCAAGAAACAATTGAGTAAGCTTCAATCTTTGTATTTGTGTGTGTTTTTATTTGTGTATCTGTTTAAGAGCCTGTGCTTTGGTCAAGTTAAACTATCTCTATTTATGTACATAAAAATTGATGAAATGAATATTATGGAGGGAAACATTCCTCGTAGGAAAAATAGGTATAAAAATAGTTCTTTAAACTTACCCAAAGCACAGGTTGATCGACAGACATGCATATAAACACACACAAAAATACAAAAATTCAAGCTTTCTCAATCATTTGTTGCTTCATCAGGAAAAGAGCAAGGAAGGGGGTGGGGTGGGGGGGAGGAGAGGAAAGGATGCGGACACACACACACACACACACACACACACACACACACACACACACACACAGAGAGAGACAGAGAGAGAGAGAGAGAGAGAGAGAGAGAGAGAGAGAATTATGCCAATGAACAAGTAAATAGGAGTGCGGGTAAACTACTATGAGCAGCACAGTGATTGCATTATCATAGTCAAGATGCATACAAAGCAAACACCAACCACAGTAGTACATGTTTTTATGTCCACTAGCTCTTCTGAAGAAGAAATGTATGAGGAGACAGACACAAAAATCCATGAAGGATTATACCCATGAAGACTTCCTGCGTCCATATAGCTCCCAATCGTCCAGGTTTTTAACTGATAACTACCACGGTTCAAAGAAGTCGGGCAGGGGGAAGAAATCTTCTACTTCTCCTTCCCAGCATTCCTCTCCCATGACATCCCCACCACCGCACCCCCCCCCTCTCCTCCCGAGATGACCGCTGTCGCCGGAGCACGTTGCCAGCGGTCGATCAAGTGGCAGACCTAGGGCTGACTCTGAAGCCACTGTCGAATTAATGGACCAAGATCCTCCACTCATAGGTCCAACTAATTGTGAGCATTCCCATTATGGTCCCCCCGCAGTTACAGGGCTGATAGTTCATTCCCCCTCTTTCCAGTTCTCTCACTATGGTTATCCTTCAACGGTACATTTGTGGCATTTGGTCCAATAGAATGGAACTGCAGCTTATCTTGCAAACCTAATCCCCACAAATTTTTTGCTTTCAGGAAACAAAACTACATTCTCACACTCGCTTTAACGTGCCGCACTTCTCCACAGTTCGCTTCGACCTTTCCCCCGTGGCAGGGGTTCCAGCTCATGGGGGTGTCATGCTGCTTTGAAGAGGTATCCGTTTCCAAATCATCACTTTACAAACCCAGATTCAAGCAGCAGCAGTTAGACTGTCCTTTCCTGCTTTCAGCTTCTCTGACACACACACACACACACACCACACACACACACACACACACACCTACCTTTGACCAGTTGGACCTGTCCATCTGCACCATTCAAGTGGCTCTTCAACTCGAGTGGTCTGTTCTTTCAAACACACACTCAAGTGACCATTTTCCATTCGTCTATTGATGTCCTTCGTTCCATATCGTCCATCCAACTGGCAGCTTTCCAAAGCTGATTGGCAGCTTTATTCTTAATTAGCTACTTTCCATGAACGTCTTTATCCCAGTATTGATCACCGGGTCGACTATCTTACTACAGTATTCCTCACTGTCGCAGAACGTTCTATTCCTCGCACCTCTTCCTTGCCACGACGTCCCCCAGTTCCCTGGTGGACTAAGGAATGTCTTGAAGCATTCAGAGCTTGGAAACATGCCCTGAGTTTTTAAATGCTGTCCCACACAGGAAAACTGTGTTCACTAAAAATGATTTCATGCACAATGCTACAGCCTTTTTTGGGAAAGCACACAAGCACCTAGTTTAACCGTTTTACACCCCCCCCCCCCCCCTCTTCTGTTGTTTGGAGTTAACTTCACAGACTTTCTGGGACTTTGTCTCATTCCCCGAACCCGGGTTTAACCATAGCGAATGATACTATAGTGGATCCCGCTGACATCTCCAACATACTGAGTCAATTTTTGCTGACTTTATGACTTCCTGACATTACCATCCATCTTTCCTCCCTCTGAAACAGGCATCGGAAGCGGTATTGCTCTTTCTTGTCTCAGAATCCGAGAATGCTGCAACACCGATTATTATACTATGAGCGAGCTCCAACATGCACTTTCCTCATCACGGTCCTCCACTCCAGGACCCGACAGCATTCATGTACAGATGTTAAAACACCTTTCTTCTGAAGGCCTGCAATTTCTTCTACAAATGTACAACCGCATTTGGGCAGAAGGCAGGTTTCCTCAGTGCTGACATGAAGCCATTGTGATCCCTCTACCTAAACCTGGAAAGGACAAACATCTACCTGGCAGCTACTGCCCGATCACCCTCACCAGCTGCATTTGCTGGAGCATCAACAACGGCTTTCACTTCTCCACAGACAAGACGATCTGTATGAACTTCTTGCGGTGTATAGAATTTCTCCCTCCTTCCCCATCCATCTCGGACCAACTGTTCTTCAGTTCATACACACTACAAAATTCTCGAGAGTAACATTCAATAGGAAACATTGTTGATCCTCCCATGTTTCTCACTTGGCACCTCGCTGTTGCCGTTCACTGAATGTTCTCAGTGTTGTGCAGTTCCTCATGGGGAGTGGATCAGATCACCCTCCTCCACTTGTACTGATCTCTTAGTCTGCTTGAAACTAGGTTATAAATGCACTGTCTATTCTTCAGCCCGGCCATCTATCTTACGCTGCCATGGCACAATCGACAACCAAGGGATCCATTTAGCAAGAGGGTCTTTCACTCTGCACCACAGGATGAGTGAGCTAGGAAACAAAGGGCATTAAGCTTCCATATGCAGCTTATCTTCAGCTGCTGAATATGGGGCAGCCAAGTCAGTATTTTATCAAAAAGGAGGCCCAAGAATTGGTGTTGTGCCACAATTTCCAGGTGTTGAGTACCCAAGAAGAGTTCTGGATCAGGGTGGACTGTAGTACAATGACAAAAATGCACTACTCTCTTTTTAGAAGGAGAAAACTGAAAACCACGTGAAGAGCTTTTTTTTTCTAAATTTTGGTGCACATAACTGCTGAGGTCATACGTGCCAAAGTCAGAACTAAGTTGAAACGCACAATTACAAAGGCAAAGCCAAATAAACAGGAGGCGGCTCTATGCAGTCAGTCAACTTTCTTAATGGAATAGATTAAAAACCAGGCAATCTGTAAGTAAATTTCTATTTACTGCAGAAACATGGCCACATTCCCTGGCTGGACAATGTTAGATTTCATTCGCCATATGGCTACGGCAGATAAAAAGTAAAATACGATCTGCAGACTGTGTGTCATCTGCTGAGATATCAAGCAACTCTGATGGGAAACACAGACTGTGGCGTAGATCATTAAATAATGGGCACTCTGCCAGAAGATGGCATACAGTCAATTGTTGGAAACAGACACACAACTAGGAGAAGGGTCACCACTTAGTTAATAGCTGTCACTGAACTGCAGTGGCCTATGTGCTGTCGGGTGAGAATGGCCACCTCTCAGCGAGAGGGCATAGAGGTGGTCAACCAGGCAATAGGGAGAGGGTTAATCTCCCTAAGTCTATTTCCTTCAAGGGAGAACCAATGTGCATGCCACAGTGAGACCACACGTCCTGAAAGGATGGAACGAAGGTCAGCTTAAGGTACAGAATACGTAGCAGGGCAAAGGAGGAGAGCTTCACCCTTTGCGGCAGCCTCATTTCCTGACACATGCTTGAGTGTCTCTATGCTGAATCTGCTGAATTACCACTGTCCTACCGTAGGGAGGTCCTCCTCAGTCATTATGCGAGTCAGTTGTCATCCATGCGTGGCCACCCACTATATAAAGGTTTTTCTTTTTATGATTCTGTAGATAGTCAATATGCAGCGAGTCCTTCTTCCCGACTATCTCCCGGAGTCCGTTTTCACAAACTTCTTCGGCATCTTGACTTTATGCTCACTGCCACACTCCCTGTGGGAGCGAGCTTTTCACCGCCATGCCACTGTCTCGAGGTCCTTGTCAACCTTGACCTCCATTCGCTTCCCAAAGAACCTACTGCTCATCTACCGCAGTATGTTTGTTGCTCTTCGCTCACAGCTTGCAGACAGTATCTTCATCTATATTGATGGTTTCAAGACTGACCATGGTGTCGGGTGTTCCTGTGTGCTTGGTGACATTTCTTTTCGGGATCTTCTCCCAGGCAGTGTTCGATCTTTACAGTGGAGCTCTTCGCCATTTATCAGGCCACGCAGTACATCGGATGACACCAGCATTCTAAATGGTCATATGCTCAGACTCCCTAAATGCAACCCAGAGCCTATGCCTGTAATATTCCGTCCACACCATAGTGTAACAAATCCAACAGTGCCTTTGCTCACATATTGCCAATGGCGCCACTGTTGTGTTTCTTTGGGTCCCGGGTCATGTTGGTGTGTCAGAGAATGAGGCTGCCGCAAAGGGTGAATACAGTTATGCAGGAATACACCATCTGCCTTGTAACTCCTGTCAGTCACATTACATTGGACAGACATACAGGAATTTCAGAACACTTGGTAAAAAAGAACCACCATCCCACAACTATTGAAACTGACCTACAATCATGAAAACAGCAAAAGCCAAAACTGAAAACTCACCATAGAAGAAAATTATCACATTCAAAAAGCCATAAAAAAAGTAATGAATCAATAAACAACACTTTTCAGCAACACAATCATCATTGCCTTAGATAAACTAACACCGAACTCAGTGCATATATATATCCCCACATACGCGCGCGCGCGCGCGCGCGCACACACACACACACACACACACACACAACTCACACACACACACACACACACCACACACACACACACAGTATCAAAACTTGCGCCATAGATACAAAAACAATCTAGCTATAAAACACACATCTCGCCAGACACGACACACGCAGAAATGCCGTAAAATTCAAACAACTGCCAGAGGCAGAATATGTTTCCTTGTGACAAGAGAACATTGTATCAAGTCCATTCCTTGGACCTACCAAAGAAACGTGGGTACATTTTCATATTGTCTTGGCCTAATATTGATACCCCCACAAACTGCAATAACAGCTATAAACAAAACCGAGGCATAAGCTTTTCACAGTAGTAACTTTTAACAATAACAGCTCATACTGTTGGAGGCGAAATGCTGTAAGCCACATAAAAGGCAAAAAACATCATGGAAGTGTAAAACAACCTAATGATGAAAGGTATGGAAATGTATTTTTATACAGTGCCACAACGAAAAAGAATGTTTCATAGTTTTGTAAATATGTCTTTTATTCATTCTTTTAGATTAAATACAAAAATCACTGAGGATGGCAGGATCTCTGCCGATACTAGTTTGGGTATGAAAATAACAAGTGTTTTGCATTGTGGCGGATCCACAACCCAACATTTGTAACACAATCAGGGACGAATAGAAGAGTTTCAAATCACAGTGATTCTTATCAAGCAACCAGTCAACCATAATTCACAGATTGATTAAAAATTTCAATATCTGCAGAGGCCTCCATACCACCACTTGTTCCTTCATAATTTCTGTCACAGATATGTCCTTCTTATTTGCACTTATAACAATATTTGGTTACAATCTGGAAATCTATTACCTTTCCAGTATCCACGCTGGTCCTCATAACGAGAAATTTTAGAATCGTAGACACACTTCTGCAAAGTACCATCAAAAGCTACTGGTATTTTAGTCACACCGTCATTTATTTCAACAGCTTCATTTGCAGCACCCTTCATTGACTCACATGCAACAGATTCCACAGCAGCTCCAATAAATCCAGCATACTTGCTTGGCATTGCATATTCATCATGGCACACAATGTTTCCACTGCAGTGTGTCCTGTTCCATTAGCTCTCAATCCATAACACCACCTAACATTTACTTCAAAATAATTATCTTTACAGTTATCAGAATTCCAAAATAAATGAGTATACTTGCAACTGGCACAAGTAATGACAAGTTTTCCAGCTATTCCATTTGATGTCTCACTGTCTTCATGTAAACATGTCTGGCCATCCACATATTGTACAACACATACGCATTCAGCTAACACTTTTATTGCTGTTGTTGTTGTCTTCAGTCCAGAGACTGGTTTGATGCAGCTCTCTACCCTACTCTATTCTGAGCAAGCCTCTTCATCTCCTGATAAGAATGGTAACTTACGTCCATTTGAATTTGCTTCCTATATTCATCTCTTGGTTTCCCTGTGCGATTTTTACCCCACACACTTTCCTCCAATGTTAAATTCATGATTCCTTGATGTCTAAGAATGTGTCCTCCCAATTGATCCTTTCTTTTAGTCAAAGTATGCCTGAAATACCTTTCCTTCTGAATTCTGTTCAGTACTTCCTCATTAGTTACCCGATCCACTCTTATCGTCCATGTTTCACTCCCATACAAACAGAGGAAGGGATCAGGAATGAAATGAAGAAGCACTTCAACATGCTGATAAATGGAGATGGGGAAAACACCACCATCAATGTCTGTAGAGTTATTAATGAAAAACAATGGACACCCATTAACACGGCGTGAGGTAGAAACAGCATTAAAGAGTATGCGGAATGGAAAGTCAACAAACTTTGATGAGCTCAGCTCAGACATGATAAAGGCAGCAGGAACAGCTGTTTTAAATTGGCTGCACAGAAGATTGGACTAAAGGAGTCATCATCCCTCTCAGTAAAAAGAACAGTCGGTGAAAATGTGGAAACTACAGAGACATCACGCTGCTGTCCCACACATTGAAGCTGTTAGAAAAGGCCGTACAAGTGAGACTTACAAAAGTAGTTGAACCCTTGCTTGAGGAAGAACAACATGGATTCAGGAACGACCAAAGTACTATTGATCTTATTTATGCAATAAGAATGCTAACAGAAAAGTACTGGGATATGGAAGAAATCTTGGTACTATATTTGTAGACATCGAAAAAGCATATGACAGTGTTCCTCGAAGCAAGATATGGGAATGTTTGGAAAACCTAAAGGTGCCAAAGTATCTGACTGATAAAGTCAAAATGCTATACCAAAAGTGTTATAGCTGTGTCCAGATAAGCAACAGACGATCAGAATGGTTCGAAACAAAGAGGTGTCCAGCAAGGAAGAGCCCTATCCCCACTCCTATTTGTAATAGTAATGAACAAAATTATAAAATCTACCAAGAAAATATACAGCAAACCTAATTCCCTTGTTTTTGCCAATGATTTGATGGTATGGGGAGAGACAGAAGCAAAAACACTGAGGAAACTGAATGATTGGAACAACACATTAAAAAATTTCGGACTAAAGATAAGAAAAATAAAGCCAGTATAAATGACCATCAACAGGCAAGGAACAACATCAAATGTATTTCTAGATGGGACCAAAGTAGAATCTATTTCTCATTTCAAAAACCTAGGAAGCATGATCTCTAAAAACAGCACCATTAAGCAGGAAATACTCAACAGAACACAGGAGGTATCCGGTTTTTACAGTCTAAGGAATCTTCTCTGGGATGATAAAATGCCACAAAAAGCAAAAGCAACCATGTACCATACCTATTTTGTTCTAATCCTTACATACGGCTTAGAAACATATACCCTACTAAACAGAGACCTCAGTAGAATTCAGGAAATGGAAATGAGATTTATTAGAACTATGAATCAAACAACCTGACAGGATAAAATTAGGAATGCGGTGAATAGAAAAGTAACTGGTATTGAGGTGCCTGTCACCAGCATCATAAGGAAATGTATACTTCAGTGGCATGGGCACTTAATGGGAATGAATAGTGAATAACCCGCTAAAAAGAATTTCATCCTCAACCTCATAGGAAGAAGACGATGGGGAAGACCAAGAAAATGCTGGATAAATATTGTAACATCAGTTGTGGAGGAAAAATGACACAAATGGAAAGGCATTCTGGAACAGAAGATGTATGAAGAGAGGAGGAGATGGCGAGCGCTTGTGCACCACACCCGGGAAACTGGAGTTGGAAAATGATGATGTTGATGAAATGATAAAGCAACACTCCACACAAATGCTTTCAGAAAGGACTTCCTTATACTTACTTTAATATCCTATGTTAATAAATTTCTCTTTTTTTAACTCGCGATCACTCGCGTTGTTAGAAAAAATCTAACATTTACGATTTTACTTGAATATTCCATCACATTTCAAAGCTAATGAACTGACCATCTAGAAATGCATTCTTTCATATCTCGTGATTCAATTAATCTGTGACTTGACAATCAAATTGCAACAATAGCTTGTTAGTTGTGGCATTATGGCAACAATTACTTCTCCTTCTGTGGAAAACTACCTTGCTTCACTTTTAGTCTGTTTCTTGTACTTGTAACATGCGGCTGTGTTCGTTTGTTTTGTCCTGAAACTGTTCAGCACATGTTAAGTCTTTCATGAGCAAAGTAGATATTCTTATTGAGTTTTATGAATTGAATGAAGCAATTGTTTGTACAGAGTGCATGACATTCTCTGTCGGATATGGAAGTATATAAAACTGAAAAGCAGTGTAAGGGGCCAGCAGTTTCTTCTTGAAACACAATATTCTGATTTCGAATGGTCGACAACATCTACACCTTCTTTTTTGAGATTGTGGAGTGTAATTTCTTCAAGTTTGTTCACTTCGCCACTGTCTACAGAAACGTCGCTGTGCATGGTGGATAACATTAGAACGTTCTTTTTCTGTTTATTTTTTTGAGAGGTATGAGCAAATGAAGCAGTTGTTGCTTGATTTTTCTCCAAATGCTGCTGTTTAGTTGCATATATTTTACGTCCAGAGATTCCGGTAGAATTGAATCGGTCTTTTAAAAAGGTCATTAGTCATGAAAGTAAAATTTTGCAGGAGAAGGAGAAAACGTTCTACAGCATAAACCATGTATTTATTTATTTTTATTTTAATATCAATAATTAGTGAGGTGCCAAGTACTGTGTTGTACTGTGTATTTTTGTTTTGTAATTAATACTTTAACCACAACATTAATTTAAAAATTGCTGACTTACGACCTTTTTGCAATGAACGACCGTGTGTTGCAACAAATGAAAGCATTACTTGCAAATAATTGCCTATTTTATTGAAAAGTCAGTTAATATTTAACACAGTAAAATGAAATTTGAATATTATTATCTGCAGTAACATTTTTCGCAACATGAAAATGGAGTACAATAAACCAAGTAAATCTTCTTGATCATCTTCATTATTTGTTCCCCCTTCTGTTGCCCATTCTTGCAGTTGGTCATAAAATTCCACATATTCAGCTGGAATATACCTCTTCACTTTCAATAATCTTGTATTTTTTTGACAGTGATCAGCACTTGCTTTCCAGGATACGCCAACTCAATGGGAAGTACAGGGTGCTTATTGAAGCTATGGAGGAGCTGGAATGTCTCTCTGATGAGACCATCGATTAATTGCTCTGTTTTTACTTGCCCAGGATAATGTGAATCATACTGAAAAGTCATCCATTTTGAAGGAGAAAAAGAAACTTTTTGTTCTTTGGGAATTTTTCCCACGCTTGATTCTGAGAGGCAAGCCTTTTTAAAATAGGTAGGCCACCAGTTTTTAAAGGCTAATACAGCAACATTATCAATAGTTTCCACTGAGTATTTACTTCATGCCTTTTTGATCATTATGGCATACTCTTCAAGGAAGTAGATCTGGTCATGACGTCTTACAAATTTTTTATGGTCCCAAAATCTCTATTGTTTGGAAGAAAACTGTGTCCGCATGTAGGGAAGTAATGTTTCATCGTCCTAAATCTCCTAATTGATACAAGTGCTAAACAAAAGCGAATCATTGTGTGATTTTTGTTTTGACCAGCACACCCGTCAGAGAAGAGATGAAGCTCATTCACATCTTGTGAGATATACTTCTCGATGTAATTATACAGAAATGAGCAAACCTCATTTGCGCCTTTCTTCGCTTTGCTTTCAAGGTACACATAAAAGTGTGACTGCTTGGTTTTCATATTATGTATGCCAAAAACATTCTTAATTTAGGATCCTCTTTTCGCAGTCTTCTGCTCTTGACATCTTGAACTTCGATTAGCCCTTGCAGGAAGATATCTTGTTGATTCTTATCACTGAAAATGTTTAAGTGAGCAATGATATATATCTTCGCGTCATCATCAAACAGAGAAAAACAGTCCTTTTTGCACCTGAAAGAGTCGAAGTTATCAATTACGATACTGCTTACATTTCATACTATGCAGGTACAGTATATGCATTTACTTCCATACAGAACTCAAGTACACATATTTTACTCACTTGCAGTCATCGCCTGTACTCAGACGCTGAATTTTCTCACCTTTCCAATTCATGTATTCCACTCCCTTTACTTTTGAATCGTGAATAATATTTCTTCTGTACTTATCATCATTTCTTATCCGTTTCTTGCCTATAGGAGGCATTTCAGAGTCCGAAGAAGGCGCAGACATAATTACACCTCGACAAATAAGTGGCTTATGAATGTGACAGTAATGACCTATTATTTGAACCTACAATGCTGTTAACACAATAATGGATTGTTGCAGTGATGCTAACCTCAGACGACAAAATACGCGGGAAAGCAGTGCAACGCCGCCTATAACTTCTGTGTTTGATTAAATACACCTCCAGAAAGTCATTGCAAAAAAGACATGAGTCAATGACTCGTGACCTTTTTGCAATGAATGAAGATTTCAAGGGTCGATAGTGGCATCATTTGAAAGCTGACTTCTGCCCTTCTTGTACATATGAATCCAGCTACACTTTCCAATCGATAACTCATTTTGTAAAAAAGTTGACTTACGACCTTTTTGCAATGACCGATTCAATTTCTCTTTTATTCTTTCATAGAGTATCTACTAATGTGAATCTATGGTTGGCATACATTTTGTTACCCAGTGGTATAGATGTGAAATAATTGTCTATCATCATGTTTCTGCCTGTTTTGTCAATCGGTCTAATCAATCGTAACACCACATGTTCTGCATCATTTGCTACTTGATATTGCCCAGTAGGCTGTTTGCCTCCATTCCATATGTAATGTATAAAAGGTCCTGGCATCATAAAGCGCATGTACCTTGATGCCATATTTTGCAGGCTTGTTTGCTATATACTGCCTGAATTTGAAACTTCCGCGGAATGTTTCTAACACCTCGTTGTCAGTGCGTCGGTACTATAGCTTTTCTTGCAAACATCCACAAATTTGTAAAATGACATGTTCCATACAATGTTTATACTAATTTATAATGCTTTTGTAATAACAAAGAAATGTCAAATGCCGCACCACAAATTTTAATTCAATGCTTCAGCTCTATCAATAATGTCTTTAACAAAGAAATGATTTATTGTATAAACAAGTCTTTTTCTGGCACAAACAGATAAGAAGGTGCAAGATATCATTGATAGAAAAAATCTAACACGGGAGTTATCGCGTGACAACAATATACGCAAGCGACCGCGGGTTAAAAACACTTTTCTTCCCATTGCCATTCTGCATTTTATATCCTCTGTACTGCGACTATCATATTTTTATTGCCCAAGTAACAAAACTCATCTGCCACCTGTATTGATTTGTTACCTAATCTAATTCCTTCAGCATTAGACTGCATTCCATTACCCTTGTTTTGCTCTTGTTAATGTTCATCTTATATGCTCCTTTCAACACTGTCCATTCAGTTCAACTGCTCCTTCAGGTCCTTTGCTGTCTCTGACAGAAATACAATGTCATCAGCAAAGCACAAGGTTTTTATTTCTTCACCCTCAATGTTAATGCCTTCTCCAAATTTCTCCTTGTTTTCCTTTACTGCTTGCTCAATGTACAAATTGAACAACATTGGAGAAAGGCTACAACTCTGTCTTACACCCTTCCCAAACTCTGCCTCCTTTTCATGCCCGTCAGAATGCCCTGCTCTCTGGTTTTTGTACAAGTTGCAAATAGCCCTCCGTTTCCTATATTTTACTCCTTCATAATTTGAAAGCGTCTATTCCAATTAATATTGTCAAAAGCTTTTGCCAAATATACAAAAGCTAGAAATGTAAGTTTGCCTTACCTTAATCTATCTTCTAAGATAGGCCGTAAAGTGAGTATTGCCTTCCGTGTTCCTACACTTCTCCTGAATCCAAACTGTTATTCCCCAAGGTCGGCTTTCTACCAGCTTTTCCATCCTTCTGTAAATAGTGTTAAAATTTTGCAACCATGTCTTAATCAGACTGATGGTTCTGTAATTTTCTCACCTGTCTGCACCTGCTATATTTGGAAAGGGGATTATTTCATTTTTCTTAAAGTCTGAGGGTATTTCCCGTCTCATTCATCTTGCGCACCAGGTGAAATAGTTTTGTCATGGCTGGTTCTCCCAGAGACTTCAGTAGTTCTGAGGGAATGTCGTTCACTCCAGAGGCCTTGTTTTGGCTTAGATCTTTCACTGATCTGTCAAATTCTTCTCTCAGTATACTATCTCCTATTCCATTTTCATCTACATCCTATTCCCTTCCTATAATATTTTCTCTTCCTTTGTAGAGCCCCTCTATATACTCTTTCCACCTTCCAGCTTTCCCTTCTTTGCTGAGAACTGGTTTTCCATCTGAGTTCTTTATATTCATACAGCTGCTTTTCTTATCACCAAATGTTTCTTTTATTTTCCGGTAGGCTGTATCTATTTTTCCCCTATTTATACATTCTTCTACATCCTTGCATTTGCCTTCTAGCCATTCCTGCTTAGCCATTTTGCACTTCCTGTCAATCTCATTTCTTAGTCGTCTGTACTCCATTTTGCCTGTTTCATTTACTGCATTTTTATACTTTCTCCTTTCATCGATTAAATTTAGTATCTCCTGTGATATCCAAGGATTCTTTGTAGGTCTTGCCTTCCTACCTATTTTGTCGTCTGCTGCCTTCACTATTTCATCTCTTGACGCTACCCATTTCTCCTCTACTGTTTTATTCCCCCCCCCCCCCCCCCCCCCCAATTTCTGAAATTCTCTCTTTATTTTCCTACGTTTCTGTAGGGTTTTTTTTTTTTTTTTTTTTTTTTTTTTTTTCAGTTTCAGCCTACAGTTCATGACCAATGCGATATGGACAGAGTCTATATCTGCTGCTGGGTATGTCTTAGTTTAAACCCCGGTTCCGAAATCAATGTCTTACCATTATGAAATCTATCTGGTACCTCCCGATGTCTTCTGGTTTCTTCCATGTATACAACATTATTTCATGATTCTTAAACCAGGTATTTATTATAGTGAAATTACTTTCCATCAAAATTCTACCAGGTGATCTCCTTTTTCCCTTTCCATATTCACCTACTATTTTTCCTTCCCTTTCTTTTCCTCCTACTGAATTCCAGTCTCTCATCACAATTAATTTTTCCTCTCCCTTAATTGTCTGAATAATTTCCTTTGCCACTTCATACATTTCTTCGATCTCCTCATCATCGGCAGAGCTAGTTGGCATATAAACATGTACTATTGTGGTTGGTGTTGGCTTCGTATCTATATTGACTACTATAATGTGATCACTGTGTTGTTCATAATAGTTTACCAGCATTCCTATTTTCTTATTCATTATCAGACCTACTCCTGTAATACTCCCAACTGATTTTCTATTTATAACCCTATACTCACCTGACCAGAAATCCTATTCCTCTTTCCACCGAACTTCACTAATCCCCAATCACCTAAGGCGGGTATGCCCTCAGAGAGGGCCCCCACTAGGAAGGAGCCAGCCATCGGAGACGCCAGTAATCATGGGGGACACTTCCGCAATGACTTCCTTCTCTTATACTGTGACTTTGACCCAAAAAAGAAAGATCGATTCACCTCAGCATAAGAAAACTTCGCCCAATCTTCCGAAATTCCTAGTTGTTTCTCGAACCGACTGTAAAGATTTCACTTCTGTAAATCCTTTCGTCATTCAGAAAGGTGTTGATGCCATTGCTGGCCCTGTTAAGACCTGTTTGCCTCAGTGCAATGGAACATTGTTGCTGGAAGCGGACAGTGCCTTCCAGGTGCAAAAACTAATACGGACTACGTTGCTACACACATGTCTTGTCCAGGAAGAAGCGCATCACACACTAAACTCATCACGAGGGGTAGTTTTCACAAGATCCCTTGATGGGTGGTCTGACAAAGAAATACAAAACTACATGTCCGATCAGGGTGTAACAGCCGTGCATAGGATGTTGAAAAAGATTGATAACCAGCTGACACCAACTCGTACTGTGTTTTTGACGTTCAACAGAGTTGAACTCCCGTCCAAGATGAAAGCAGGGTATGAAGTTATCTCTGTTCGCCCTTACGTAACAAACCCAACGCGCTTTTTCCAATGCCATAGATACAACCACACCCGTCAATCTTGCCCTAATACAGTAAAATGTGTCACTTGTGGTAGGGACGCCCATGAGGGGGATTGCCCACCTCCGTCCCCTCACTGCCTTAACTGCAACGGTGACCATGCGGCTTCCTCACGGGACTGCCCTGTATATAAGGATGAAAAGGTCATCCAGCAAATTCGGGTTACGGAAAAGATATCAACATCTGCCGCTCGAAAGTTGTTGGCGAGTTGAAAGCCCACTGTCCTCCCAGCGGACACATACAGTAAGGTCCTCACCTCCACTCGATCTACTAAGGATGCAGGTATGCAGACCTGTGACTTCAATTTCGCTGACACGGTTGTGTGATCGGCCAGCCCGAAGATTGCCCGTTCCATGTCCCTGCTTCCTCCTGCTGCTTCAAAAGTTCAGTCTTCGTAAACCTCTCATAAACCACGGGCACCTAAACAAGATGCCCAGACTTAGAAAAAGGAACCCATCCGTGAAGATTTTCTACGTACTCAGGCTTCTAAACCGTCAACTGCCTCTTCTCACCGTCACTCTTCCAGAAGAGCCAACAAAAAGAGAGTTCCTCTCCTTCCCAGCCGAGGCGTGACTCATCCGTCACGCCGCCCAACAGTAGTTGGCCCCGAACATCTTCTGTCTCGCTGGGACGCACTACTGATAGCCAGGCAACCGGCATTTTACCGGCGGCGGAAGCTGCCCCTCCTGATCAACTCGTTAACGTGGCAGATGCGTCAGTTGAACCCATGGAACACAATTCTCTGCCTCTAGATAGCGATAGCAGTGCTCCCTCGAAGTCCGGACCTCAGCGACCGTCGAGGTAACCCCGCCTGCTTATTCCTTTTTATCCTCTTTTCTTCT
This sequence comes from Locusta migratoria, assembly GCA_026315105.1. Taxonomy (NCBI): domain Eukaryota; kingdom Metazoa; phylum Arthropoda; class Insecta; order Orthoptera; family Acrididae; genus Locusta; species Locusta migratoria. The sequence goes on along the minus strand of CM048747.1, from coordinate 563,698,177 downwards.
CCCATTTTTTATCATGGCCCTCCTTCAATGGAATATTCGTTCCAATCGGGAGGAATTAAAACTACTCCTTCGATTCCGCTGCCCGCTTCTAGTTTGTCTCCAAGAAACTAATTTACGTCCATGTGCTCATGCAGACTTCCCTCACTACACCTCTGTGTGTTTAGACCTGCCACCTGTGGAAGGTACACCAGCCCATGGAGAGGTTCTGATGCTCATTCGGGACTATTACCATCCCATTTCATTGCATACTCACCTACAGGCAGTTGCCATCCGCATCACTCTATCCACTTTTTCCTTTTCCCTCTGTAATATCTATTCGCCATCGTCATCCGCCCTTACTAGGGCAGATGTGCTACACCTCGTTGACCAGCTCCCTTCACCCTTCGTGTTGGTAGGCGACTTCAATGCTCACCACCCCCTATGGGCTCTCCTTTTCCAACACCTCAATCTTGTATGCCTCAACACCGGTGCACCGACCTTCCTCTCCGACACAACACATACTTATTCCCATATAGACCTCACGATATGCACTCCTCAGCTTTCCGATCGGTTTGAGTGGTATGCAGTTTCTGACACATACTCGAGTGACCATTTCCCTTGTGTCATCCACTTCCTACATCATTCCCCATCTCCTCATCCCACCAGTTGGAACATCTCTAAGTCCGACTGGGGGCTTTATTCTTCCATGGCTGTTTTCAACAATCAGAACTTTTCCAGCTGTGACAGTCAAGTCGAATACCTCACAGAGGTTATTCTCACAGCTGCCAAACATTTCATACCTCGTACATCCTCTTCTCCACGTCGCGTCCCGGTCCCTTGATGGACTGCAGCCTGCCGCGATGCACTAAGAGCCCGGCGCCGTACTTTACGCACATTCCGCCGCCACCCAACATTTGAGAATAGTATCAATTATAAATGACTGTGAGCGCAATGTCATCGTATTATAAAAGACAGCAAAAAAGCTTGCTGGACTGCTTTTACCAGTTCTTTTAACTGCTTTACTCCCTCCTCGGCTGTCTGGGGTGGCCTACGCCGTTTATCCGGCATCAAGGTCCACACCCAGATTTCTGGCCTGACCGTCAAGAAAGCAGTCCTTGTGGACCCTGCTGATGTTTCCAACGCATTGGGCCGTTTCCTTGCGGAGGTTTCGAGCTCTGCCCATTACCACCCTGCCTTCCTCCCTCGCAAACAGGTAGAGGAGGCACGGCCGCCTTCTTTCCACTCTTTTAATCGTGAAAGTTAGAATGTCTCCTTCATCATGCAGGAGCTAGACCGTGCCCTCGCCCTGTCTCGATCTTCTGCTCCCGGGCCAAATCATTCATATTGAGATGCTGAAGAACCTTTCTCCTGCGGGCAAGTGTTTCCTACTTAGCACCTACAATCGCATATGGACTGAAGATCAGGTTCCCACAAGTTGACATAAAGCCATTGTTGTCCCCATCCCCAAAACACGGAAGGACAAACATCTCCCATCCAGTTATCGCCCAATTTCTCTTACTAGCTGCGTCTGTAAGGTGATGGAATGCATGGTTAACGCTCAGTTGGTCTGGCTCCTCGAATCTCGACACCTCCTGGCTACTATTCAATGTGGTTTTCGTAGACACCGCTCTGCTGCTGATCACCTCGTCACCTTATCGACCATTATTATGAATAACTTTTTAAGGAAGCATCAAACGGTAGCAGTGTTCTTCGTCTTAGAGAAGGCTTATGATACCGGTTGGAGGGCGGGCATTATCCGCACATTGCACACATGGGGCCTTCGTGGCCGCCTCCCTCTCTTTATTCAAGCATTTTTGGCGGATCACAAGTTCCGAGTACAGGTGGGCTCCGTTTTGTCAGATACCTTCCGCCAGGAGAGTGGGGTGCCACAGGGCTCTGTCTTGAGCGTGGCTCTCTTTGCCATTGCAATCAATCCGATCATAGACTGCCTCTCAGCCGTCGTTTCCGGATCCCTTTTTGTAGATGATTTTTCAATTTATCGCTGCACCCAGCGGACGTGTCTCTTGGAGCGTTGTCTTCAACTCTGTCTTGACCACCTATATTCCTGGAGCATTGCGAACGGCTTCCGCTTCTTCACTGAGAAAACGGTGTGCATAAACTTCTGGAGTTACAAGGAATTTTTTCTCGGCCCCATTGCTCTCCCATTCGTGGAGACAACAAAATTCTTGGGGCTAATGTTGGATCGGAAACTTTGCTGGTCCCCACACGTGTCCTACCTGGCTGCCCGTTGTGCCTGATCCCTTAATGTTCTTCATGTCCTCAGTGGCACATCATGGGAAGCGGATTGTACCGTCCTGCTTCACCTTTACCAGGCCATTGTTCAGTCGAAGCTCGACTACAGAAGCCTTGTATACTCTTCTGCATGGGCGTCGCTTCTCCGCTGTCTCAACTCTATTCACCATCGGGGATTACTCCTGGCGACCGGTGCATTTTATACCAGCCCTGTTGAAAAGTCTTTATACCGAGGCTGTTGTGACATACTCGTGTGTCTGTACGCATGCCAACTGTGGTGAATGCCTAAAAATCCATCTTACCCATTATTTACTCCCTCAATCGCTAATATCAGTTGTCTGCGATAGCCTTGCTTCCACCTGGAGTTCTGTTTCGCCGCCTGCTTCAGCGGCTCGATTTTACCCTTCCTTCCACCCTTAGGTTGAGCGAGAGCCCATAGCCACCGTGGCATCAGGCCCTGGTTCACACTCACCTTGAACTTTGTTCGTTCCCCAAGGAGAGCACTCCAGATTTGGTATATCGCTCGAGGCTTGTCGAACTCCGTTCCTGGTTCGATAATGCCATATTTATCTACACCGATGGTTCCAAGAGCACAGATGGTATCGGATCTGCCTTCGTCGTCGGGGACAACCTGTTCCAATGCAAGCTCCCAGACCGGTGCTCGAATTTCACGGCTGAGCTTTTTGTCTTCCACGAGGCTGTTTTATACATCCGCCGTCGCCACCATCCCTTTTATGCCATCTGTTCTGACTCCCTTAGTGCCCTGGAGAGTCTTAAGGACCCCTTCTCAACCCATCCTGTTGTGTATAGAATCCAACGCCCCATTCAGTTGCTAGCAGACAACGGCTGTCACGTTTGTTTTCTGTGGGTCCCTGGCCATGTGGGTGTGCCCAGGAATGAGACCACTGACATTGCAGCCAAGGCAGCAGCTCTTTTGCCTTGCATGGCTACTTTTTGCGTCCCATCTGACGATGTTCAACGGGCTCTTCGCCAGAGTATTGTGTCGTCCTGGCACAGTTCGTGGTTCTCACTCCATGATAATAAATTCAGAACTGTAAAACCAATCCCGAGCACTTGGAGGAGCTCCTCACGCTCTTCTCGGTGAGAGGAGGTCATCCTGGCCTGGTTTTGGATCGGTCACTGCCGATACAGCCACCGTCATTTGCTAACCACTGACCCTGCACCATTGTGCTCCTGTGGTGAATGGCTGATGCTACGACATTTTTTACTGTCTTGTCCTAATTTTAATCCTCTCCGTGTAGCCCTTAACTTGTTGTCTACTCTGGAGGAACTTTTAGCTAATGACACACGAGCCGTTGCTCGAGTATTGCGTTTTATCAAAATGACCAAATTATCAAAGGATATTTAACCCTTCTAATTGTTTTTATCTCTCGTTTTTAGCTTTCCCTTGATACTCTATCTGTCAGTTATAAATTTTTTTGGGATCTAGCAAATCTCTGTTCCGATCTGGGCACTAATGACCTGATAAGTTGTGTGCCCTAAAACCACAAAAGAAAGAAAGAAAGAAAGAAAGAAAAAAAAAAAAAGAAGGAAAAGAAGGAAGCTATTATATCATGAAAGTGTTTTGGAATATTGCTGTAGTGTGAAATCAAAACTTTTTTGTCATCTTCAATATTTTGACAAAGAGAACATGTTCTTAAATTCACACACATTTTACGTAGCTCTTCAGTTCCAGCTCAATGAACGATTCTGTGTATTAATTTCAACCAAACGTGTGGAATACATCTAGGAGGCAAAGACATCTAGAAACCAAAGACAATATGTTTTCTAAAATATGTCTGCCTAGGTGTGTTTGCGTGTGTATATGTGGGGGTGTGGGTGTATTTGTTTACCTTCCTTTTTTCCCCCCAAGGTAAGTCTTTCCTCTCCCGGGATTGGAATGGCTCCTTACCCACTCCCTTAAAACCCTCATCCTTTCCTTTTCCCTCTTCCTTCCCTACTCTGCCTGAAGAAGCAACTAGGTTGCGAAAACTTGCGTTTGTGTGTGTGTGTGTGTGTGTGTGTGTGTGTGTGTGTGTGTGTTTTATTTATGTTACTATCTCTACCTGTGCTCCTTCGCCTGGTAAGTAAACTTCATCTACTTTTTATATATTTTTTTCCTGCTAGGAATTTTTCGTCTATAATATTCAATTCTTTCTTCCTTCAGTTATGTCATGATCACAAAGAATGTATAAAAAAAACTGGATACGCTGTGTTTGAATAAGTTAGTGAATAAAAGACATGAGAAACGACAAACCAGCAATGAGGCTGCCTTCGAAGTAACATCTGCTGAAAATGTGAACTCGTCTCCTAGCAGCTCCAAGTGAAAAATTAGTGAGGTGGATGGTGCATTCTACAGTGATGAATCTCGGTTTCTGGCCAATCCTGCACATCTTAAAAAATGTGTTCATGGCAAAACCCAGAATCCAAATGAGTTTCTAAATTCACTCAGAAACAATGCCCTAAAACCGCATTTGCATCTGCTACAGTTGTCAGAATTGCAACTTACGATGTAGTCCTTGTATTTCATGATGGAACCGTCGGGAGGATGGTGTTAGAAAGAACGGGCTTAAAGTTAGGAAATTTGACTCGAGACATTGTGAGTAAAATAGATTTACAGTATGCCTCTGGGTAATTTTGTAGAACTAAGAAGAATATACGGAGGTGGCATTATCTATGCTGAGAACAGGATTGATTTAAGCCAGAAGGGCCATGATTTTGTGCCCAAAACAGAGATTTCTCACATAAACCTTGTGTGAATATTGTCCTTGTTACCTAATATCACTAAATTGACTGTCACATTAGAGTGGTTACTTAGATATGACATACATTTCAACTACTAGAAAAATGTTTTGAACACAAACAAATGCCAGAGTGCCCAGTTTGCCTGCTTCTCTTTTTCCGTGTTAGTGCATCTCCAGAGATTCTAACCTCCTTGGGTAAAATACTTGGGAATCAAACTCGAAACGCTATATATCGATCGAGCTACTTGATCTCTTAGCTTGAGTGACAGCCATGTTTCATTGTGAATTATTGTGGTGACAATTACAGTTAAATTATTGAGCGGACAAGGGTAAATTGAGAACCTGTCAACCACAGAGGAGGAACAGTTTTAATTATTTAGTTCATGGTCGGCACGAAATATTAATACGGTAAAATTTTACAATTCGTGTTACAGCATAGTGTCGTGTGTTCAGATGTTGCAAACAGAAATGTATGCAGTAACGGGATTAATTTTTCTTGCTGACCATTAAGTAAATAATGAATGCTGTTCCTGCTCTATAGTTGATAGGTTCTCGATGTTCCCTTGTCCGCTCAGCAAATTAACTGTAACAATCAGTGGAACTTTTCACAAAAAAATAAAAAAAAAAAATAAAACAAGAATGAACAGATGCGCAATATACAACACGTACCGAGAAATGTGAACCACCACTTACTTCAGTATAAATATCATTTAGGAATAATTCACCTTGTTGGTAAGTGATGTACGGTTTCCTTTTGATAGCTCCTGCAGGTAATACAAGTTACTGGTGACTCGTTCCTAGCTAGTTATTGTCCAGGGATGTATAAGATCACAGGAACAAGTTCTGTTTCTCCATATTCCGGGTATACTCTTGCTATATCTGTCAAGAAAAATGGGTAAAATATCACACACATTACTTTTTTCCTACCAGTTTCAGGTTACGGAATAGAAAAATTGAAATAAGTATAGTTCGGCCCTGTGGCCTGGTCTACCATCTTTTTTTTAAAAAATTGTGACCTTACTCTTTACAGGCTTCCACAATCTTTCAATGTTTTGTGTTTAAATGGGACGTCCATTAAGAGGTGTTTTAAGACTGATGAATTTATTAAAGTATTTTTAATATTGTCAAAAGCTTCCGCTGTTTTATTGTTCCATTTCCACATTATATTCTTTTTTAATAGATTTAATAAATGTGGATTCTTCAACACTTGACTTGGAACATAATGACGATAAAATTCTATCGGCCCAATAAATGCTTTTTGCTGTTTAACAGTGAGAGGTTCAGGGAAATTTTTAATATCCTCTATTCTTTCATGATCTAGTCTTATCCCATTTACTCCTATAATATGTCTAAGGAATTTTACCTCTTCCCTACCAAAATAAGATTTTGATAACTTAACAGTAATTATCTTTCCTTCAAATGTTTTAATTAAGATATCAGTGTTCCTCCTATGTTTTTGAAATTATGAAAATATTCACATAAATAATCAATTGTTGTAATAACTAATGGGAATTAAGTGGGGTTGTAGCCCCAATAATACCCATAAGTACTTGAGACAACTCTTTACTATTGATCGCAAGCACATAACTGACTCAGCATCGCTGGTGGGCTCAGTGAGTCTGAGCTCCAAACATCTAGCGACACAGATATTTTACAAGTCTTTTGCTTTAGGTCGATTGACCAGTCGATCGGTTACCTTACAGAAGGGGGGGGGGTGGAAGCAAGGCATCAGATGACGGCTGTGGTGGTAGTTAGGTTGCTGTCAACTCGACAGAGTCAGAGGGTCAGGTGGTACACTGGCGTCGCTGGGTTGTAGGCGCTCTGCCGATGAAATCGTCGAGGTAGTGAGGTCAAAAAGTCGTACGTGTCAGACGACCCTGCAGGCCAGCGGATTCCACCAGTGCAACAACGAGGTCCTCGGACAACGGAATGAGGAAGGCCGGTACATTGTCAGCTAAGATGGTGGCAGGAGGCCGGTTATCTGAAAAGCTGCCACTTGTTGGCAAAGGGGGTTGAGGTATCAGAGGATGAAGCAGTAGGATCGAAATCTCAGTAGCCAGTGAGGGGGAACGGGAATGATGAATTCGAGGAAGGGGGAGGTGGGAAGAGGAGAAAGGGAGAAACCCTGGAAGAGCAACGAGGGCGAAAGAAGAGAGGACGAAGGTGAAGGAGTAGCTAATGTCAAAGGGGGGGGGGGGGGAGAGAGAGGGAGAGAGAGAGAGAGAGAGAGAGAGAGAGAGAGAGAGAGAGAGAGAGATATGGGGAGGCAGACGGGGGAGAAGAGTCTGACAAAGGAGGAGGGGGTGGGTGAGTAGACAAAGGAAGGTTTAAGTCAAGTAATGGAGACAGTGGTAGAGGAGTTGTTCAGAGAAATACTGAAGGTGTTGCTGCCACCCCCCCCCCCCCTCTTCAGGACCCGGTGGGGGTCTGAGTACAGGGGCTAAAGAGGGGGATGGACAATATCAACTTGGAGGAAAAGGTGAGAACAATTTGAAAGTGCAGAATGGACGCGGAAGGGGGGAGGAAGTGACTGATCGGGGAGGAAGGGAAAGCTTAGACCAGTGAAGACGGACACGATCGACGAAGGAAGAGATGTCCCAGGAGGGAGAGGGAGAGAAAGTTGTAGCAACAGAATCTGTCCGTAAACAAACTCTGCCACCGTTCTGTTGAGATCCAGCTTGTAAGTTGTGCAGAGTCCCAGGAGCAGCAAAGGCAGCACCTCCACCCACAGTGTTTTGTGGCACATTAAGGCTGCCTTGAGGGTTCGGTGCCAGCACTCGACCAGTCCATTGCCTTCGGGGTGGTAGGCAGTTGTGTGGACGTGTTTGACACCGAGGAGGTTGCAAAGGTTTTGAAACAGTGAGGATTCAAATTGGCGACCATGGTCAGAAGTAATTGCAGAAGGACAGGCAAAATGAGAAACCCATGAGCGTACGAAGGTGCGCGAACTGTTTCTGCCGTGACGATGGGGATCGGTGTGGCTTTGACCCAGCCAGTGGTATGGTCGATGGAGGTGAGTAGGTAACTGACACTGTCAGCCGGGGGAAGGGGGCCCACTAGATCTGTATGAACATGTTGAAAGTGACCGGGTGGAATGGGGAACGAGCCGACGGGAGGTGTCATGTGAGTGTATACTTTAGCTTTCTGGCAGCGAACACGGGCACGAGCCCAGGCTTGGCAGTCGGGCTTAGTGTCTTGCCAGACAAATTGGTCAGTGACTAACTTGGTTGAGGGTATGATACCTGGGTGAGCCAAGCAGTGTAACATATTCAAGATTTCACACCGTAGGCATTGAGGAATGTAGGTGAAGTGTTTGCCCATCGATTCTTCACACCAAACCTCTCCTGACACTCCGGGGAAGGTGGTGCAGATATGGCCCAAAGAAGATGAAGAATATTGAATCAGTTGCGTAGTGTCATCATCAGCCGGTTTCAAAGTGGTGAGATGAGAGCAGTCCAAGAGAGAAGAAACTGCATCAATGTGAGAAAGGAAGTTGGCCACAACATTGTCCACACCTTTGATGTAACGAATGTCAGTGGTGAATTGAGAGATGTAGTCAAAATAGGGGAACCGCTGTGAGGGATGGTCTGCAGGAGGGTTTGAAATAGCAGCAGATAGAGGTTTATGGTCTGTGAGAACATAAATATAATGGAACTTTTTGATGGCCTCTCAATCGTAGGCTGAGTACTTTTTTTTGAGCATTATTCAGTTTTTTTAAAAAGAATTGCAAAGGAGAAATGACTGTCAAGGGATTGACTGAGGACTGTGTCAATGGTAAGGTGACTCGCATCAGTAGTTATGAATAGTTTGACATCCGGATGAGAGTGAGCAATGGTGACAGCTCGAGCGAGTAGGTCTTTAAGGGCTGAGAATACCGTAGACGTGGCAGCTGTCCGAGGAACAGGCTTATCACCAGAGGTGTGTTTACCAGCAAGAGCATCTGTGAACATGGTCTGCATCTCAGCAGTGCCTGCAAATGTCATTGGTAATAATTAATTGTGACAAGGAATGACGTAATTCTCTAAAGGCGGTGGGACAGGGTAAGTAACTGATGTGCTTAATCTTATCAGGATGTGGGGAAATACCATTTACCGAAACCATAAAACCGAGGAAAAGCACAGATTCTCGATGCAGTCGGTGTTCGTCGTCATTCGGGTCGATGCCAGCCACAACGAGCATGTCGAGAAGGATTTGTAAATGTTTTTATTCTCCTCGACTGAGTTGCTGAATATTAAAACGTCACCAAGGTAAGCAAGGGAAATAAAATCTAATTGATAAATCTCTTCCAAGTCTGTACGGTGTTCTTTAGGCCAAAAGGTTTGAAATGGTAGTAAAATAAACCGCAACATTTGGCACCTGCCAGAGTCTGTGTAAAGTCAGCAAAGTTCGGAATCTGATAATTGTCCATTATAGTGGGAGTGTAGAGGTGGCGGTCGTCTCCACTTATAAGCCGAGAATCGTCCTGCTCGGGCGACAAACGAATGGGAGAGGACCAGCTGCCCGGTGAGGGCTCCATGACACCTGACTGCAAAAGTCTGGAAATTTGTTTTCTGATGGCCGCCAGTTTCTCCAGGCTGAGGTGGCACGGCTCGTTAGTGATGGGGGGACCGTGAATAAGATTAAGTTTGCACACCTCGCAGTTCGTAACGACTGAGACATCACGAGCAATGGCAGGAATGCTATGTTTACTTTCACGGCCAATGTTTGTTGTGGCGGGCCCGGCAGGAGTAGGGAAAGGGACACGTCACGTGGAGTACACGAGGAGGCGGTGGCTCAGTAATGCTCGTGGCAGGTGTAGTGGGCTGAGGTACCGGGGGAGTTACAGTTCTGGCCTTACATTTACTTGGGCACACGACTAGCACACTAGGGCGACAAGATGGCATCACGTGAGAGTTCTCGTGGTGGCCACTAGCTGGAGGAGGCGCACACGATGCGGTAGCCGACTGCTCGACTGGTGGAGCGGAGCGAAAACGGGAGACGAATGTGAGCTTTGCAAAGAGAAGTTAGTGTTTTTTGCGGCCGCCGGAGTGTGACGTCGCACAGGTTGAACGTTCGTGTAAGGTGTCGATATGGTAACACAGGTCTGTTTACAAACATCTGTGTACGAGCGGCAGGGAGAAGCACTGTCACAAACGATGTTACCCTTGCGTGTGGGTGCAAAAGCACTATGAGCACTTTTTGAAGGAACACTCGTATTGTCGCACTGAAATGGAAGCGGGGTTGACTTCCGAGGCAACTGAACACAGCACTTATACTGATAGCAGGTTTATTACGAACTTAACATAGACGCAGCACTAACTGCCTCTCGTGCAGAGTGCTCTGCTACTTATACGTAGACAGAATGTACCAGAAATTAGAAGAACAGTTAACATAAGAAACAAGTAGAATTTACAAGTTAACATAAGAAAGGTGTAGAACATTTTGGAATTGTTAATTACAAAGAACTAAATTTTTGCCGGTGGGTGGGATTGAACTGGCGACCTTCAGCACCGCAGTCTGTGACGCTATCCCCTGTGCCACGCCAGCAGTTGGTGTACCTGGTGACTGGCGGCATTGCTCCCTCTCCTGGAAGAACAGCGACCCGCTGTTATGTTCCCTGTGGAGCCAGCTGCAATGTCCTGGATCTTGACCTTGTCACGGGACCTCTGTATGGCAGTTCAAGAGGATCCTTTCCTTTCCACGATCATCGACGACAGTTGTTCCTGTCGTGGCTTCATCAGTAACATTACCATCCTTAGAGTCCTAGAACAAGAAGCCATTGTCGCCTACCTGCTCTTTAAGATTGTAGTAAGGCTTCATGCGGAGGACGTGAACCGTGTCTCTGTGTTTTTGTCGTTTCGACGACAGCTCATAATCCTCAACTTCGTATGTGACGTCTGACAGGCGGCGTATGACACGATACGGACCAAAGTATCGTTTCAATAACGTTTCTGGCAGTCCAACCTTCCTTACAGGGGTAAAAATCCATACCAGATCTCCTGGGCAACAACAAGACAACAGGTCGGTGCTTGTCATTACACTGGTGAAGGTCCTTCTCGTGGGCATCCAGTGTCCGTATTTGAGCCAGCTGTCTTGCTTCTTCGACCTCCGTCATGCGCTGTTTCACATAGTCATCCTGAGTGTCGTCCGGCTGGAATGGGAACAGCGTACCCATTGTCGTCTCAGCTTCACGGCCATGAAACAGGAAAAACGGCGTGAAGCCTGTGGTGTCTTGCGGTATTGTAAGCAAATGTCATGACTGGCAGAATTGTATCCCAATTCTTCTGTTCAACATTGACCTACATCGACAGCATATTGGCTAATGTCTTGTTAAAACGTTCCATAAGACCATTTGTCTGAGGATGGTATGCAGTTGTCATTCTGTGGACAATGTCGCATCGTGACATTATCTCTGATACTAGTTCTGACTGGAATACTTTTCCACAATCAGATATCATGAAACGTGGTGCACCATGGTTCAAAATAATGTCTTCTACAAGGAATTTTGCGATCTCTGGAGCTTCTACAGTTGGCACAGGTTTGGCGATAGCGTAGCGTATGAGGTACCGGTTGTTTATTTTGGGAACCTGCCTAAAAGATCGATCCCAACTCGGTGGAACGAAGCTGCTGCCGGCGGAATTGGTACGAGATGCCCTGGAGGTAACTGCGTCATATGCTTCCATCGCTGGCACTCTTTACAGTGACTCACATAGTGCTTGACAGATCGGTAGAGAACTTTCCAGTAATACCTGCATCTGATTCTGTCTAGGGTCTTCACGAATCCCAGATGACCAGATATTGGAGCATCATGGAAATATTTGAGAATAGCTGGCTGGAGATGAGCTGGAACAACAAGTAGCCATTTGGGGCCCAGTGGATCGTAGTTGCTCTTGTACAATGTTCCGTTTATAAGTTGGAACTCTCCCTTTGGTCAGTTCTCCTTTATCCAAGGCCTCTATCGTTTTTAATAGTGCTGGATCTTCCCTCTGTTCAGCTGTAATGTCACCTAATTCAGTGAGGGCTGAAATTTCATTCATGCTGTTGTGTTTCACTAATGGATTCTTTGAAAGGCAGCTGGCATTCTTGTGTTTGCGCCCATTCTTGAATACCACTGTGACCGTACTCTTGGAGTTTTAGTGGCCATCTTGCTAGTCGACCTGATAGATCCTTCAAGCAAGTCAGCCAACACAAAGAATGGTGGTCTGTCACAACGGTGAATGATTTTGTCGAATAAATACAGCCAGAACTTGTTGATAGGCCAGATAACTGCGAGACATTCTTTTTCAGTTGTAGAGTAGTTTATCTCGGACTTTGAGAGTACTCTTGATGCATAGGCTATCACTTTTTCAGCACCTTGCTCGACTGATTTGGTTACTCGAATCTCGCCGTCTCCTTACCAACACCCAATGCGGATTTCGTAGGCATCGTTCTGCTATTGACCACCTTGTTACCTTGTCGACCTATATTATGATAACTATTTGCGTAAGCGCCAGACGGTGGCTGTGTTTTTTGATTTGGAGAAGGCTTATGACACCTGTTGGAGGGTGGGAATTCTCCGCATGCTCCAAACATGGGGCTTTCGCGGCCACCTCCTCATTTTTATCCAAGCATTTTTACTAGATCGAAGGTTCTGTGTACAAGTGGGCTCTGTTCTGTCGGACACCTGCCGCCAGGAGAATGGGGTGCCACAAGGATCTGTGTCGAGCGTGGCACTTTTTGCCATAGCAATTAACCCAATTATGGATTGTCTTCCGGCCGACGTGTCTGGCTCCCTTTTTGTGGACGACTTCGCGATACACTGCAGCGCCCAGAGAACGTGTCTCCTGGAACGCTGCCTTCAGCGTTGTCTCGACCGTCTCTATTCTTGGAGTGTCGCCAATGGCTTCTGGTTCTCCAGTGAGAAGACAGCTATATAAATTTCTGGAAATACAAAGAGTTCCCTCCACCGTCTCTCCATCTTGGCCCCGTTACTCTGTCCTTCGTAGAGAGTCTGAGCGACCCCTTTCAGGCCCATCCTATTGTGCACCAAATCAACCGCTCCCTTCAGTTATTAGCTTCTCACGGCCCTCGCGTTCACCTCCTGTTGGTACCTGGCCACGCAGGCTGGTAACGAAGCTGCTGCAACTTTCTTATGTCGGACAGCTACATACTGTGTCCCATCGCTTGATATTCAAGGGGCTCTTTCACGGCGCCTTATATCATCATGGCATAATGTGTGGTCTTCACTTACTAATAATAAGCTCCAGACCATTAAACCGCTCCCGGTGGCTTGGATGACCTCATCACGCCGCTCACGACGAGAAGAAATCATCTTGGCCCAGTTGAGGATCGGACATTGCCGGTTCAGCCACTGCCACTTGCTCAGTGGTGACCCCACACCGTTATGTTCCTGTGGCCACCCGCTGTCGGTGCAACATGTTTTATTGTCGTTGTGCAGGTATGGCACGAACGGGAAAAGGCAGTGGGCGTTTTCCGGACGGGGTTTGGCAGGACCAGCAAATCATACTCGGACACGAGTGTTGCAGTGTAACGAAATGATTGTATTTCAGAAAAAGGGGATACAAATTCTGATATTACGGCCTGAGGAGAGCCACCAGTGGTACTACAGAAGTAATCATTATGATGATTTAAGTAGGAGAGCGAGCCCAGGGGGCTGCAGAGCGGGGAGCGTGCTATCGGGGCGAGAGCCGGCAGCAGACAGCCCTTTACCATCTGAAACGATCTCGCAGCTAGGCAGTAGTGCTGAATCTACGTAATTGCATTAATGCTGTGATTGGTTGCGATCCGCGGTGTGGACTTCAGCACAGGTGCTCTGATCAGCGGGTTCCGCGCCCGCAGTTGCATGGATCGGCGACACGTGCCGGTTGCTGAGCACAGGTCGAATCGGACCAGGGGATTCCGAATGCGAGCGGTAGCGGAAATGTAACGCGCAGGACGCAAACGTATGGCAGGGGACATCGGACTCCCTCTGTCCTAAGGCACGTGCGGCAAGACACGGAAAATCATGTCGAAAATTATGGGAAAAAATAAAAAATATAATACTGCTGTTCTCCACTGGTGTACACTCCTCCCCCTTCCATGGGAATGGTTTACCATTCGCAAAAATTAGTGAAATTACAATAAAAAATTCCATGGTTGGTGACGGCGGGTAAAAAGGGTCTGTTACAAATTATATTCACACTTATAAATAGAAATAATTATAGGAAAGTACAAATTTCTTCTCTTGAGTGGTGGCGTAAGCCAAGGGCGCCTTGGTCGGCTCACAAAGGTTCGGGTGGGATGGCCGGTAGTACTACCCCAGTAGCGTGTTGGTTGGTGAAGTTAGAAGTTGCTGGCTGCTGGCAGTCAGCTGACGACCGGAATGGCAAGGCTGAAACACTTTCACACTTGCCTTAGCGAGGTGCCCATTTGTGCGGTAGCGTGCCTCCTCAAGAGGATTTAATGAGCACAGCGTAGGTGGGCAATACCCAATAAGGATTAACAGTATTAAGATAGGGTAATCTAAAGTTATACATAATAGGAATAGTGTACCATTTACGGGCTTACTAAGTCTTCGAAACAAGAGTACCTACATTTACATCAAGCAACATAAACAATAAACACAACGTAGGTGTGGCCTAACACTAAGTTACAATATTAATATCAATTACCAAAGAGGGATTTTACAGTACAGTTGGTTATAGGTTAAATGCAAAACAGTAACTTTGTCGACAGGAGATACGCACAAATGTAACAACATTATGAGGATCTCAATTAACCTCTCTTGAAATGCAAAATACGTTACAAAAACTATATTCTTAGCGCTAAGGTATCTTAAAAATAAGGGAGGACCATGTCTTCATACAAGATTTCACTTATGGAATGTGCCATGCGTATGGCATTCAGGAACCTCTGCAGTAGTGTTTTGTCTGAACCAACTGCATCATCGCTTCGACATAAATCCCATACAATTAGTGCAATCACGATCAAGGTAAGAGGGATAGCGTAGTACTTGGTAGCGTCACAGTCCTGTGGTAATTTGGGCTTTCTCATGTTTTAGTAACTTGTTTAGCAAATAGTGGGGATGGTAATTATTAAAGTGAGGCATTTTCAACCAGCTGGTGGACGCAGACATAGCAGTGAATAAATGCAGCATATTGTAGTGAAGTGCAACGGTGCAGGTACTTGGATGTAGGATTAACAATGTCGCAATGTGTACGGTTGACCAGCAATCCATTGCCGAGATCCTGACACGGTAAGTGAGTGATACAAGGTATGTAGTCTATCCTTTCAGAAAGCACTCCAGAATCGGAAGGCTTAACTTGGAAATGCGGTAGCCTCAGGCGCGTACCAATACAGATAATAAGATTACTATTTCATTGTTGCCAAAATACCCGCGACAACAATCACCAATACGAGCGCAAACAGGCACGGCAACAATGCCAAAAGTGGTTATAGTGGACGAACCCCACAGGGTCCATTAATATTCGTTCTGGTCACGCCATGGATGATTCTACGTAGTTTCAAGTCCGGTCACTTAAAACTGGAATTAATCTGTAAGCGGCGGAAATTGTGAAGGACAGTAAACTTCCGAATTATCGGCTAATTGAGTGTAGTAGAGAAATAAAGCAGCGGCTCGTAAACAGCGACAAATTTGCAAGTCACGCGTATCAGGAGTCAGGAATGTAAGTTGCAATTTGTCGAGAGTTGACTGGCAGCTACAAATCACGGGGTACAGTGACAGGGTGGCAGAGCATTGTCTATCTGGAGTTAGCTGACGAGTGCGGATGGCTGGCTGAGCTGACTGAGTAGGCTGATTGCGCAATATTCCAACCTGTGCGGACTGCTGCGGTGTTACCACAATTCCTGTGTAAAACGTATATGGCATTAGCAACGATCAAATACGCAAAGGCGACTAAGCCCCAATTCTGGTGGGTATTTATTTCACAATTCAGGAATTCTACTTTCAGCGCATTGAGCATGCTTAGGCGACGAGCGATGCTGACTTATGAAGTTACAGAAACATAAAATTTTTATGCCTTTTATCTTCAGAAGTATCTTCTGGTTTGGGAAAAGGATCGAATGACAAAATAGATTTGTGCAATACAGAACATAACGATAGTGCTGGGCATATCAGTGGCTATAGTAGATGTTCCACTTTTCCACAAGGTTCAGGTAGGAAGCATTACATGAAATTGTTTGACATTTATAAGAACGATTACGTATGTGTTTCGATTATAGTGAAACAGAAGATTAGTACGGACTACGGACTGATGCCAAGCGGTCGCGGTGCGGCAGGTGTTGGCCACGTGCGCTACACAGCTGACGGCGACAAATGCAGCACCGGCAGGCGTCGAGTGTCTGAGGCTGGGAGGGGGGAGAGGCAGTGGACACTGGACAGTGACCCAGTGACGCCACGCGTCCTTGTAATCATACGGCGCGGCTAGGGCAGTCTGCTGAGCGCGCGAGGCGCTCCATCTGCTACTTCTACGTTGCAGCTCATGTTCCTTACATTATTGTGTCCGCAATTGCAACAATGAAATTTCTAATGGCAAATCAAGGCATAATGGTTCGCATTAAAAGGGTTTTCCAGCCTGAGACATCCTAGTTTACATGTGAAACTTAATCTAAACATAAGCAAAACGTATGTAGTAGGCGGCGGTATTACTAAAAACAAAAAGGCATGCGAAATAAAACATGTGCACTGGCTTAAACATTTCTATTTGTGTGCAAAGAGCATACTGCACCATCAATCTCTGGATCGTAATCCATAGGAATGCTTGGATCTTAATGCATATTTAGTGCGTGTAGGGGGAAGTGGAGCTTTCTTTTTACTAATTTCTCTTGAACGACCGGCCGATCTAGGTGCGGTTGAAACTGCATCAGACGGATTTGGCGTCACTTGCCCATTATATGATTTTAATCTGTCGAAATGTACGACCACTGTGCGGCCAGATAATTGCAATTCTGCATTAACGGGTGACGTCAAACGTGTTATCTGATATGGTCCCTCGAACAAAGGAGTGAATTTTTTAGTTCGTCCCTTTTTAATGACTGTATTTCTCAACAATACCCAATCCCCTGGCTTGTAAGTGGGTAAAGTGGCTCCTTTGTTTCCACGCCGCAATTGACGAGCAGTGGCTCTTTTGTTGTTCTTTTGCACCTTTTTCCAAATGGTTTTTAAGCGACGGGCCAGGTTTTTCACCTCTTGAGCGTCTACACCAGGAGGTAACTTATCTAATTCGAAAGGCGAGTTCATAGGGCGACCGTAAATGACCTCATACGGGGTGTGCTCTGTTGCTTCATGTATTCTGCTGTTATACGCTGACGCTATGAACGCTATATACTTATCCCAGTTGGTGTGCGCACTATTCACATAGTGAGATAACATTTTGACTATGGTTTTATGCACCCTCTCTACCCTACCATTGGCTTTAGGGTGGAAAGGCGTTGTTCGCCATTTCTTAATTCTCAGTAGCTTACAAACTTGAATAAATAACGTGGACATGAAATTTGATCCTCTGTCCGTAAGAATAGCTTCCGGGCTTCCAAAAGGCAGTATCATATGGTTAACAAATGCTTGGGCTACTGTTTCTGCAGTCATGTCTGCGAGAGGCACCAATATTAGATACCTGGAGAAATGGTCAATGATAGAGAGAATGTATCTGTTATTTTGCTGAGATTGCGGGAATGGCCCTACGACGTCCAAAGCAACGAGCTGCCATGGCCTAGAGGTTTCTGGTACAGTTTGTAGGGGTATTCGGGGTCTGGCAATTTGCGTTCTCTGAGCACATGAGAGGCAACCACTTATATACTGATCTACATCTCGCCGGCGTGTCTTCCACCAATAACGAGTTGCAATTCGGGCATTAGTGGCTCTTTTACCACTGTGACAGGCTTGTATACTATCATGGCACTGTGCTAGGATCTGAGGTCGCAAAGATTTTGGTATGACAATACGGTTTCCTAAGGGGGTCTTTCTGTACAATACATCGTCTACAAGCACGAAATCTGGGTGGTTTACATACCCCTGACATTCCCCATCTGCTTTTTGTTCCTTTATTAAATCGTCAACAAGCACATTCTCCACATTTACGATTCTTATTTTGCGGCTAAGGGCGTCGGCATTCTGGTGCAGTTTTCCAGGTTTGTGTCTGACGACGTAATCAAATTCGCTAAGTCTCAGAGCCCACCTGGTTAAACGACTACTTGGATCCTTAAGGCTTAGCATCCACTGCAAAGCAGCATGATCAGTTACAACTGTAAACTGTCTACCATACAGGTAACATCTGAAATAGTTGATACCGAAAACTACAGCTAATAATTCCTTTTCGGTGGTGCTATAATTTTGTTCAGCCTTGTTAAGCTGACGGGAAGCATAACCAATAGGTTTTTCTTCTCCATCCTGCTCTTGGCTTAGGATACATCCCAGCAAAATTCGAAGCATCACATGACAGAATGAATGGCTTTTCGAAATCTGGATAAATTAGCAAAGGAGAGCTAGTTAAAACCTCCTTAACCTGCTTCATGGCAGTATCACATTCAGGACTCCAATGAAATGCTATTCCTTTCTTCAACAGGTTAGTAAGTGGTTTGGTCACTGTGGCATAATCCTTTATAAAACGGCGATAGAAATTACATAATCCTAGGAAACTTTGCAGTTCTTTGACATTGGTAGGGACTGGAAAGGTTCTGACAGCTTCAGTCAAATGGGTATCTGGTTTCACTCCATCAGAACTAATAATGTGACCTAGGTACTGGACCTGTGATTCTGCAAAGAAGCACTTTTCTAATTTTAAACTTAGGTGTGTATCCTGGAGTCTCGTTATAACATTCTTCAAGCGCTCCGCATGCTCTTCAATGGTTTTCGAAAATACTATAATATCGTCAAGATATACAAGACAGGTGATAGGTTTCAGCCCACGTAATAGTAAATCGGCGAAACGTTGGAAGGTAGCGGGGGCATTTCTCAAACCAAAAGGCATTCTCAAAAATTCATACAACCCAGACGGAACAATTAATGCAGTTTTAGGTCGATCTTCAGGTGCTATTTCAATTTGGTGATAGCCCGATTTCATATCCAATGTAGTGAAGTATTTACAGTTTCCCAATCTGTCCAAGGTTTCATCAATTCTTGGCAATGGGTAGGTATCAGGCGTGGTAACCTTATTCACGGCCCTCAAATCCACGCACATACGATACGATTTCTCTCCATTCACAGATTTTTTAGGCACAAGCACGATTGGTGACGACCAAGGACTAGCTGAAGGCTGAATGATTCCTGCCTCTAGCTGCTCCTGGATGATTTCATCAACCACAGGTTGTAGGTGATAAGGGAGCCGATACGCTTTTTGTGCAATCGGTCTGGCATTCCCAGTAAGAATTTCATGATATACCAAATCAGTGGCAGGGAGGTACTTTTGGTCTGCAAATAACCAGGCATATTCTCTTAACACTGAGTATAACAGTTTCTGATCACCTTCGTTCAAATGGGTTAACTTCCTCTTTAAACACTCCTCTAATTGTGGCGTGACGGCAGGCACTTCAATAGGAAAAACTCTCGCTTCTCTCTCCGGATATTTGTTACTCTGAACTGGCGGCACTTCGCCTCTTTCCACACACTGCACACTGGCTAAAACAGTCCCACGCGGAATTACAGCTACTTTCGTCCCAAAATTATCTAAGCTCACCGGTACTCTAAATTTTCCACCCTCTTTTTCGGCAATACACAGGCTTCTCTTAACATGAACTTGTATTTTATCCAGTACTTCATTTTGCGCGAACGGATCGATCAAAAGTGAGGTTGGATTCATCTCTAGAAGTTCAACTGTTACCCAAAGGATCTTTCCCGTTCCACCGTTTATTGTTACAGGGGTTGTTGCCTTTACCACTGCAGTACGCGGCTTATCGGAGTTCGGAAAAACGGCGCCATTCTCCGGACCTCCTCGCGTTTGTTCAGTGTGAGCGCTGCCGAACCGATGAATTGCTTCACCAAGTTGTACGGTTTGCGATCGGTAATCAATAACACCCTGAAACTGGCTGAGAAAATCGTTCCCTAGGATTACGTCAAACTTTCGTCCCTTCTTAGGCAATACTTCCATCTCGAACGGGTATCTTTCTTTTCCTACTTCCAGGTTAACATAACAGGTCCCCAATGGCCAAACTAGGTTATCGCCTAATCCACGGATACGGCAACGGGGCGGTTTTAATGGTCTTTTGTCGTCTTTGGACAAAAACAAAATGCTCACTTGAGCTCCGGTATCTACTAACAACATAACGCGTTTCTCTCCTATCTTTCCTAGTAACATCACGTTTGCCACCTCAGTGTTCCCATCGAAATTTATTGGGTTTATGATTTTTAACGGGGGCGGGGAGGGGTGGCTACACCTGCCCCCCGACCATTTCCCCGTCGGTTTTGACTGGTACCTCGATTTGCAGGCGTGGCGTATCGGTTATGTGCTTGCCCATTCTGATTCTGCCGACAGTGCATACCCAAATGTCCCATAGAGCGGCAGTGTGGACAATAGGGCGCAAGACACTCATCCGCATTGTGGCCATCGCGTTTGCACCGGCCGCACCTGGCTTCTTGTGCAAACACTCGCTTCGGCTCACGGCTACGCATCGGCGCGGCTACAAATCTACTCGCCTCTTCGCGTAACATGGCCAACCTAACAGCCTCGTGCAATGTAGTGGGGGAAGAAACCTTCACCTCGCCTCCAATCTGCGGATCTATACCTCTAATAAAGACATCCACTGCCCTGGCTTCAGCCTCTTCAAGCAACACCTCATTTCTAACCGCGTCTCCGGTTAAGGTGTACGTTTTACAAGAAACAGATCTAATCCGGTCCGCGTATGCATCAAAACACTCACCCTCCTTCTGCCTCATTGTAGAAAGCTGGTCCCGGTAATAACTAGTACCCCTCTTATCGTTAAATCTCTGAATTAATCCTTGCGCCAGTGCTTCAAAATGTGTGGCATCTCTCAATGCGGCTACCGACTCCACAAATGTGCGTGTGTCCCCCATTAATTTGAGCCTCAGAACATTCAAAAGGAATTCGTCTGGCCACTGGCACAAACGGCCAATGTCACGGATATTCTGCAGAAAACTTTTGACATTCTCATTATTCTTTCCGGAAAAGGAAGCAATGAAATTTACCGCTGGAAAAGTATTGGTTAAACTACCAACTGAATTCACTACCGAAGTGGCGGCTACCTCTCCCACCTTGTTCAGTGACTCACGTGCAACTCCTTTTTTTCCTTTACCCGCTAATCCTTCAATACGCCCCAGCAAGTCTGTAAGCCGATCTTCCTCCTCTTCATACTCAGGTGTTTGTGTCTCGGCTTCCATGGTATCCACTACAAGGCGAGATTGATACCTCCTAACCATATTTGCTAAATCCTCACATTGCACGTCTAACTGATTAATCCTTTCCAACAAAGGCACGGTTTTTCTCTAACAACAATGCAATTTGCACCCTTTGCAAGTTCACCGCCGTTTCCTTCAAGACCCTAAAGGCTTCACTTTCCCCAATATCCACTTGAACGTCAACATTTCTCGCTTGTTGCTCAGCTAACTGCTTCTGAAGGCGTGCATACTGCCTCTCAAACTCTGCTTGCCCCACCACAAGGTTAGAAACTTGCTGTGGTAAGGAGTCTACAATTTTATCCTCACCATTTCCAGTGACTATGTCCCGCGGGGATCCTTCACGTGACATTGTTATAAGTTAAGGGACAGAACTTACTTAAAAATTACGTTGCTGCGCCAATAAAACACTTTACAAGGAGGATTTAGAACGTGGCTGACAGCACTTACTTCAACTATTTATTGATGCGGTGACGGCGAGACGGACTGCAGGCAGCAGAAGGCGGCGACGGACGACGGCAGCATCGGCAGCGGATGGACAGTGTCGGATTCCGGCATCGGATACTGGACCCTCGACTGTTACGGCGACGTAAGGCTGAGTCGGCTACCCAGCTGGAGCCGGTGGCAGCGCGTCATCGCGCGTCTGGCAAACACAGCGCTCAGGCTGTGCGAACCTCAAGGTCACGCGACCAGGCAGGCAGCGCGCTGAACAAAGCGTTGCCGCATGCGTCGCGTTTCTGACAATTAGCTCTCGCCCAACACACGCTCCCAAACCCCGGAAAACTGTTGTGGATCCGAAGATCACGATTCTGACACCAAAATATGTGCAGGTATGGCACGAACGGGAAAAGGCAGTGGGCGTTTTCCGGACGGGGTTTGACAGGACCAGCAAATCATACTCGGACACGAGTGTTGCGGTGTAACGAAATGATTGTATTTCAGAAAAAGGGGATACAAATTCTGATATTACGGCCTGAGGAGAGCCACCAGTGGTACTACAGAAGTAATCATTGTGATGATTTAAGTAGGAGAGCGAGCCCAGGGGGCTGCAGAGCGGGGAGCGTGCTATCGGGGCGAGAGCCGGCGGCAGACAGCCCTTTAGCGTCTGAAACGATCTCGCAGCTAGGCAGTAGTGCTGAATCTACGTAATTGCATTAATGCTGTGATTGGTTGCGATCCGCGGTGTGGACTTCAGCACAGGTGCTCTGATCAGCGGGTTCCGCGCCCGCAGTTGCATGGATCGGCGACACGTGCCGGTTGCTGAGCACAGGTCGAATCGGACCAGGGGATTCCGAATGCGAGCGGTAGCGGAAATGTAACGCGCAGGACGCAAACGTATGGCAGGGGACATCGGACTCCCTCTGTCCTAAGGCACGTGCGGCAAGACATGGAAAATCATGTCGAAAATTACGGGAAAAAATAAAAAATATAATACTGCTGTTCTCCACTGGTGTACATCGTGTTCAAATTTTACTCCTGTTCGGCTTGCACTACACCTGCCGGACACATTGGAAGACATTTTAGCTGATGACGTGCGGGGTGTTGCTCGAGTATTGGATTTTATCAATTTTACCAATTTGTCGAGGGACATTTAGCTCTTCGCTTTGTTGTTTTTTATTCTATGTTTTTTAGCTGTTTATATATAGTCTTATTATTCTTGGGTATATCCCCAGTTTGATTCGTGCGCTAATGACCTTAGTAGTCGTGTGCCCTAAAACCATAGGAAAAAAAAAAAAGGGCATTACTTGAAATTCATAGAGGTCGTCAGGTGTAATAAAAGCCGTCTTCTCCCTGTCAGCTTCATCAACCTTGATTTGCCAGCAACCTGTCTGCATGTCCATAGTTGAGAAGTATGTAGCTCCTTTCAAGCAGTCTAGAGTGTCGTCAATGTGTGGCAATGGGTAGACATCTTTCTGTGTGATTCTGTTCAGCCACCGATAGTTTACACAGAATCGCCTTGTGCCATCCTTCTTCTTTACAATGACCACCGGAGACGATCAAGGACTCTCCGAAGGTTGAATAATGTCATCTCGCAACATCTTCTCCACTTCCTCCTGACTTATCTGTCTTTCACCTGGCGACACTATACGAACGCTGGCTAATTGGTGGATGATCCCCAGTATTGATACAGTGCTTTATCGTGGGCCGTTTCGTCTGACTTTTCCCCTGCTGAGGTGTGAATGCACCCGAAAATTGACGTAGTATACCTAACACTCACTGGCGTTGTTCCTTGGTCAGTCCAGGCCCTATTGGTAGTTCCGTGTTAATTTCCTCCAGTTGTCTGTACTAACAGCAGAGCATGGGTCTTCGATGATGACGTTGGGCTCACCGTTCTGGATTGGTTCAGCTGTCCCGATACACATTCCTTGGGGGATAAGTTGTGACTGCTCGTGGCAATTAGTGATCCAAATCTCTCCTCGACCAATGGTAATGCTTATGATAGCCACTGGTATGTAAATTTCTTTGGTGTTGCCTGATAAACTTTTTACTATCAACAAGCACTTCACAGTTTAATCGGTCATCTGTGTTTGTGACTGCAACTTCTCTCATTGTCAACAGCAGGATTGTCACATTGTCAACAGCAAATAACTTCCCAGAAAATTCTGTATTACGTATACCCATCGGAACAACTTCTTCAATGTGCAGCTCAGATCTTCCACAGTCAATGATAGCTTGGGATGCCTGAAGGAAGTCTCATCCAGGGCTGACACTAGGACTAGATTCTGTTAAAACGACAAATTCAAACGGTTGAGTCCTTTTGTTGATGGTTACTCTTACGGCACAAGTTCCTGCTGGATGGACGTACTTTCTATTCGCAGCCTTCAGCACAGTTGCCCGCGTATCACAGAACATTGTGTTCTTTAGTGTGCGGCGGTAATTATCCGACAATACAGAGAAAGACGCTCCTGAATCAACAAGTGCCCGGACAGGTTGGCTGTCGATTATGACGTCGATAAGATTTCCCGACATCTTAGCGACTGTTGTCCATGGAGGATTTTCATCTGCGGCGGCCTCACCTCCGTAGATGGTCGCCTCGCTTAGTTTTCCTGGGCGTGGCAGCTAGGGGAGCAGCTGCTCTGATGGCTGACGTCTTGTGGCAAAATAATCGTCAAATACTCGCCTCCTCTCTCTGCAGTAGCGTATGACATGTGCAGGACGCCCACAGTGGAAATACAGTGGTGTGTTGTCTTCTGTCCTCCAGACATCCGTTCTTCTGCGGGACGTCATAGTTGCCGGGGGAGTTGGTTGTGGCCATGTTGGTCGGTTCATGGGCTGCCGTTTGGCAGCTGCAGCTGTGAGGTTACCGCCCAATAGAAATATTGGTAATTAATAGCATTTGCTAATTAAACAGTATGAAGTTCACTGCAAACATTGACCATGCCAATGCAGTAAATGTTACACAATTTTAACCTTATTAATTATGGTAGCAATGTATGTGCACAGTTGGGTGGCAACATTTATAGTGAGGTAGAAATTCTCCACGTTGAGATTTGCCGTGTGGTTGTAGCTGACGGGAGGCCAGCGAGCAGGCCGACGTTGGTGGCTTGTTCCAGCTTAGGATTTTCCAGTATCGTTTCCGGTGAGGGGAGAGAAAGACAATGGGGAGTGCCAGGCACAGTGCAGTGCACAGCGTGAAATAAATATTCTAATACTACTGGCATTTGAAGTAAAACGATGCAGTTAGGAACCTTTAAGGCCTTCATTACAAAATAGCATGTTGATAAATAAACAATAAATTAGCTGATATAGTCACATCTGGTGTAATATGTTTAATTGACAATGAAAAATAATAAATTACCAATGAATACAAGACAGTTACACAACTAGCATGGCAATGTTTGTTTATAAAAATAATATATTAACTATTTCTCATTTTATCTTCAATTAATCTTGTGTATTTTATCTTGAAGTATTCAGTTAAATCACTTATCTGTGATATGAGAAATTGCACGATTATGATAAATAGTACAAAGTATGTTTATACCAATATAAAAACCTAAGAAGACAATTTATTTAATGTGTAGTGTAATTATTTTGATTTTAAGTAAAGTTTTAGAAATGTATTGGCTGAGCACTGTACGTTGGCAAATCGGTTAGAACAGCTCACATGGGGAAGTTGATGACGTAGGGAAAAAACCCGGCAGTTGAGCTTATGGCGCGCGCGGGCAGGAAGTGACGAGTCGGGAGCGAGTGGCATAGCTGGCCGTGCGGCGTCGCGCTACACAGTCTGCATGTGGACCTCGAGGTGGAGACTATAGATTTTTGGATGGCAATTGCCAAGGGTGGTTGCTCGTCGTAGACTGCACCAAGTTGAATCGAGTGCTACTGTGTGTTGTGAATATTTAGCCGGCAGAAGAAGGTGTGCATCGAATTGGATTAAAATGACTGTGTTTTATTAATGTAACACGTGTCGTCGCATAGGCATGAACATAAACGGTGTTTGAGACAGGCACATGGTGTAAAAACAATTTGCGACAAATATTCATTTTGTTTGGGGGCTCACGAGCTATAATGTTATTTGATAAATGTGTCGACGTACAGACGTATCAGCCACAGGGTTTTAATATGGTGTAATAAACAACATAAAGTGAACTTTCACGTGTTTTTAAAATTAGTAGTTCGTACACCCTTTTCTCTCATGAACTTACTTTATTATGAATTTGTTTTGTTAATTATATGCAGGGAAGGAAAGCTGCGAACATGTGATATCATCCCCTAGAAAACGAGTCAAACACCAGTAATCACAGTTCCAGTGTTTTTGCGTGTTTAGGAATATGGTTCACAGTTGGTGGTTGTGAGTTTAATTTTTAAAACTTTCCCTATTTTAAACTCTCACCCCGACCTTCACCCTCGCATTTGGAGGCTCATTACAGGATAAGTTCACATTGGACTTGCTCGGACGGAGAGATTAGGGTGTGTATAGGACAGTGAACAGTTACGAACAGTTGCAAACAAGTGCGTGGATGTGACGGACAATTTCAAGTCTGTGTGGCCACTGGCAGCAGAGAGCGGGATAAATTCACACTGGTCTTGCTCGGACAGAGAAGTAGGGTGTGCTTAGGACAGTGATAGTGGACAAAACAGTTAGTATAATCGTGGACGATACGCGAATGCGTCGCGTGGTTAACGACGGTTGGTGACTGGCAGAATTCGGGCGCGGGCATCCGTAACCAGCGACAGTGCATCGGCCCAGCAGCAGTGAGCGGCAGGGCGCGGGATCCATGCACTCAAATTTCATCTTCTGCAACGGACGGCAGTGACCGTGGGGACTTTGCAAGTCGCCAACGGAGCATCGGGGCCCAGCAGCTTCGATTCTACAAAGGATAAGGGATGCAGTAAGGACATATTCCAGCCACAGCTTCTACAACAGACGGCAGCGAGCGTTGGGGACGTCGCAGCTATGTGCAGCAACTTCTGGATTAAAAGATAAGTAAAGCAGCTGGAGCTATAAATTCTTGTGTGTTTGCTTGTGGCACAGAAAATGGAGCATGTTTTTAAAAAGTCGCCGAGCGACGTAGATTCAGAGGGTAGCATATCAGAAAGTCCAGAGAGGGTAAATACTGGGGGAATGTTGTTGACACCGGAGATGATCGCAGCTATGTTAGCAAGTTTTAGCTCAAAGTTAGAATCAAAAATAGAAAATTCAAACTTACATTTAGAATCAAATTTAAGATCTGAAATAGGAACTGTAAAATCAGAAATAGAAACTGTAAAATCAGAAATAGAAACTGTAAAATCAGAATTGAAAGCAGACTTTAAGGCAGACATTGGGGCACTACAAATTTCAATGCTTGGATTAAAGACAGAAATAATCACAGACATTGACAAAAAGATAGGAAGTCTAACAGAATGGTTTGAAAATAGGAAAAAGGTGATACATGCCAGAATTGGTGCTATTGAGACTGAGGTAGGAGGCAAGTTAGATGCTGTGAAACAAATATGTGATCACAGGAATGAGGGCACTATGCAAGCTTTGGCTGAGGTTGACAAGAGGATGGTGGCAGGTATTGAGGAAACAAAAACTTTGTTGTCAGGAAAATTAGAGAATACAGAATGTAACTTTAGGAAAAAGATAGAACAAGTAGTGACAGTAAACAATACTGAGATTGAGAAGGTGAACACTAGAATGGATAATCTAGAATTGTGTACTGCATCGGGAAACACTAATTGGTCCATGGTGCAGACACCTAATGGCAAAAAGTTTTCAGGAGTGGGTAATTATCATCCAGTAGATTTTTTGGCTGCATGCAAGGACCAATTTGTGACTGGTATGTGAGACCAGTGTAAGGTGAAGTTAGCAAAGAGAATGCTTGACTGATCTGCTCAAACTTGGGCAAATTAGTGTGCTGATAAATTTGTTACTTTTGAGGCGTTTGAAATATTGTTTTTAAATAAGTATTGTGGGGAGGCCAAGCAAGCTAAGATACAAAATGAATTCTTGAATGGGCCAAACTATGTGAAAGGGAAACAAAGCATGAAGGAATTTTGTCAGGAGGAACTTGAGAAACTATTGCATTTAGATACACCTTTGAGTATTTTAGCAGTAATTTCCACTTTGTGTAGGAGGTTACCTGCAGATTTGCATTGGCAGTTACTTCACCATCCCACAGATTCAGCTGAGAATTTCATTGAATTTGTAGAAAAGATATACCAGGGTTTAGTTATGGAATGACAGCTCAGGGGGTGACAGCATGTGAACCACAATGAAAATAGAGACAGTAGAAAAGGGGGTCACAACCAGGGAAACCACAATAGAGAGAGGAATTTAAATGAAAATTGGAGAGGTAACTATAACAGAGGAGACAACTGGGAGAATAGAAGCCAGAGGGAAACATGGGAAAATGATAGGAGAAATCAAAGGCAGGAAGGTGGTAATAGGAATGGGGATAACAGTAGGACAGAAAATCAGAGACAGAATCAGGGAAACTAAGATTTGTTCGAAATGAGGTCCGTTTTGGGACAAGGAGCTATTCTAATAACAGGACCAGAAGATGGGATAACAGGGAATCAAATGACCGTAATTACAGTAGGAATAGAGATGGGGAGAGAAGGGAGGAAAAACTATGTCACATGAACAGAGATGATGATAGATTAGATTAGATTAGATTAATACTTGTTCCTTAGAACATGTATACGACATTTCGTAATGATGTGGAATGTGTCAGTTTAGTAAATTTTGTCTATACTTGACAATCTATATTTTAAGATTTTTTTTTTTTTTTTTTTTTTTTTTTTTTTTTTTTTTTAAGTTTTATCTAAAAATTCATCTACATTGTAGAAGGAGTTGCCATTCAGAAATTCCTTTAATTTCTTTTTAAATACTAGTTGGCTATCTGTCAGACTTTTGATGCTACTTGGTAAGTGACCAAAGACTTTTGTGGCAGCATAATTCACCCCTTTTTGAGCCAAAGTTAGATTTAACCTTGAATAGTGAATATCATCCTTTCTTTTAGTGTTGTAGCTATGCACACTGCTATTACTTTTGAATTGGGTCGGATTGTTAATAACAAATTTCATGAGTGAATATATATATTGTGAAGCTACAGTGAGTATCCCTAGATCCCTAAATAAATGTCTGCAGGATGCTCTTGCGTGGGCTCCAGCAATTATTCTGATTACACGCTTTTGTGCAATGAATACTTTCTTTACTCAATGTTGAATTGCCCCAGAATATGATCCCATATGAAAACAGTGAATGAAAATAGGCGTAGTAAGCTAATTTACTGAGATTTATATCACCAAATTTTGCAATGACTCTGATAGCATAAGTAGCTGAACTCAGACGTTTCAGGAGATCTTCAATATGTTTCTTCCAATTCAGTGCCTCATCAATGCAAACACCTAAAAATTTTGAATATTCTACCTTAGCTACAGATTTATGTTCAAAGTCTAAATTTATTAATGGTGTCATGCCATTTACTGTATGAAACTGTATGTACTGGGTTTTATCAAAGTTTAATGAGAGTCCATTTGTAAAGAACCACTTAATGACTTTCTGGAAGATATCATTTACAATTTCATCAGTTAATTCCTGTTTGTCAGGTGTGATAGCTATACTTGTATCATCAGCAAAAAGTATTAGCTTATCATCTTCGTGAATGTAGAATGGTAAGTCATTAATATATATTAAGAACAGCAAAGGACGCAAGACCGAACCTTGTGGGACCCCATTTTTGATAACTCCCCAGTTAGAAGAATTAATTGTCTCATCTACATCATGTGAACTGCTTATTTCAACTTTCTGCACTCTTCCAGTTAAGTATGATTTAAACCATTTGTGCCGGCCGCGGTGGCCGAGGGGACTGAGGCGCTTCAGTCACGGTCTGCACGTCCACTACGGTCGGGGGTTCGAATCCCCCCTCGGGCAGGATATTTGTGCCGTCCTAGTTCGTAAGTAGTTAATAAGTAGTTTGTAAGTTTAGGGGCAGATGACCTCGTAGTTAAGTCCCATAAGCTTTACAAACATTTGAACATTTTTAAAAACCATTTGTGCACTGTCCCACTCATACCACAATACTTAAGCTTATCTAGAAGAATCCCATGATTTACACAATCAAAAGCCTTTGAAAGATCACAAAAAATCCCTACTGGTGATGTCCGGTTATTCAAAGCATTTAATATTTCATCAGTGAAGGTATATATGCATTTTCAGTTGAAAAGCTTTTTTGAAAAACAAACTGACATTTTGTTAGAACTTTATTTATACTAATATGTGAAGCAACTCGAGAATACATAACTTTTTCAAAAATCTTTGATAAAGCTGTCAGAAGTGAGATGGGCCGATAGTTGTTGACATCGTATGTATCCCCTTTTTTATGCAAAGGTTTAACTATAGCATATTTCAGTCTATCTGGGAAAATACCCTGCTTTAATGAGCTATTACAAATATGACTGAGAATCCTACTTATCTCCTGGGAACAAGTTTTTAATACCCTGCTGGAAATGCCATCACTTCCATATGACCGTTTACTCTTGAGAGAGTTTATTATTTTCCTAATTTCTGAAGGTGAGGTGGGTGGAATTTCAGTTGTATCAAATTGTGTGGGTATGGCCTCTTCCATTAATTGCCTTGCTCCTTCTAGTGAACATTTAGATCCTATTTTCTCCACAACATTTAAAAAGTAATCATTAAAAATGTTTTCAACTTCTGACTTTTTGTTAATAAAGTTTTCATTTGTTTTGATGGTAATACCCTCTTCCTCTGCTCTTGGTTGCCCTGGCTCCCTTTTAATAATATTCCAAATTGTTTTAATTTTATTATCAGAGGAGCTAATCTCAGACATGATGCACATGCTTCTTGATTTTTTAATAACTTTTCTTAATGTAGCACAGTAGCTTTTATAATATTTTATTGTTTCTGGGTTATTACTCTTTCTTGCGGACAGATATAGTTCCCTTTTTCGGTTACACGATATTTTTATTCCTTTAGTAAGCCATGGTTTTTTGCATTGTTTCTTAGAATTAAAGTTTACTAATTTCTTGGGGAAACAGTTATCAAATACCCTTACAAATGTATCGTGAAATAAATTATATTTTAAATTAACATCAGGTTCCTTGTAAACCTCATCCCAGTCTAACTGCTGTAGACTTTCTTTGAAATTTTTAGTTGTTAAGTCATTAATCGAGCGCAGAATTCTGGTGGACAGGTTCAAATTACTGAACGGAGCTATTTCATATACTGTTACTATCTGTGCACCATGATCCGAAAGACCATTCTCAATGGGACAAGCATTTATGTTGTTAAACTTATCTTGGTCTATAAAAAAGTTATCTATCAATGTACTGCTGTCCTTTACTACCCGAGTAGGAAAATCAATAACGTATGTCAGATTGAATGAGCCAAGTAATCCTTCCAGGTCTTTCTTCCTATTACACTCTTTCAGTGAATCTACATTGAAATCACCACAAATAATAATTTGCTTCCCCCTATCTGACACATAGCACAACAAGGCATCCAAGTTTTCCAGAAATAACTGAAAGTTCCCTGAAGGGGACCTATATACTGTTACAATTATAATATAATTATCATTAAGTTTAAGCTGGCAGGCACATGCTTCAGTATGCTGCTCTACACAAAACTTTTTTGTTTCTAAATTTTTTACACTGTGATAGCTTTTGGCATATATGGCAACTCCTCCTCTTATCTTGTTATCTCTACTTACATTTGAGACTAATTTATATCCACTGACATTCACATTTTCCATACCGGTGACAATGTGATGCTCAGACAGGCATAGTATATCTATTACATTATCAGTTTCTATACCATCTAAACAAACTAAAAGCTCATCTATTTTATTCTTTAGTTCCCCAATATTCTGGTGAAAATGCTAACATTATTTTTTACTTTACTTTTCTGAGAAATATTTGATTTTTCAACATATTTAGCACCTGCCTGCCTGAGCTTCTCACTGGACACTGATCTTAGCCTAAAAAAGAAGTACCTTCATGAATTGCAGTGTCCCCCCTTAAGGATTTTGCTATCAACCCAGCTAGTTTCCCCTTCCCTTTCCTATTGAGATGCAGGTCATGTCTAGTGAAATCCCACCTATCAATAGCATCCACAGGAACCAAACCTATGTCCGACAGAGTGGCTGCCCTAAGCAGTTGATCAATCTCCATATTGACTCTCCTGACGGAGCTGTTCAATTGGTTTTGATCATGCCGCATGAAAGCAGGCAACAGTCCAACATTTGTCTGGGTCGTTGCAGAAGCTATTTTAACCAGGTCACACTCAATATTGTAGCCCTGATCCCTATCAATGCTGTTTCCCACCCCACCCACTATAACAACATGATCCTGTTTTGTGAAACCCTTACACAAGGAACCTATATCCTCTACCACCTGTCTTAGACCTGCACTGGGCTTGAAAATGTTTGTCACCTGGTACCTGTCAACTAGTTTTTCCTGCAAAATCTGGCCCACACATCTTCCATGACTACTTCCTAACAACAGAACTTTCCTCCTACTATCTACTTTTTTTGAAACCGTTGGTTTCCTTGTGAAAGTCTGTTGCTTCCTAACTGCACCTACTTCTAAAGGAGCCTCTTCCTCACTTGACTGTGGTAGCAAGGCAAATCTGTTGTTTGTGCCAATTGTGAAGCTGTCAGGAACTATACTCTCTCTGTGGCCCCTGTTCCCTGCTACCACTTCCCACCCCTGCTCACCCTTCTCCCCCCTTAACCTCGTAAGTTCCTCCCTAGCACTATCCAGTTCAGCCTGAAGGGCGCTAATTTTCCCTTCCTGTTCAGCTATTTTTCTGTCCCTTGAACACACTTTGCAAAACAAAGGAAGAGACTTGTTTGCTTCCCTCTTTCCCACACCGCTACATCCCCCCCCCCCCCCCAATGAAACCACTTGTTACAACAGCTGCATTGAAACCCAAAACGAACAAACCTACTGCAGCTCAAACACATTGCATTCATGATTGTTACTATGTGAAATCGACAATATATATTAACTAAAGATACAAAGGGTTACTAGATTTGCTTAGGACACTAAAATACGTGTAAGCTGTTAGTAAATGCACTTAAAATTGCGCTATAACACCAAATTTTCACACTCACGAATTTGGCCTATGAATGTAAACAAAACAAGTTTTCGCGATTACTGAGACAATGCGCGAAAAAAGAAAAGAACCTTTAATGGTGAGCTTGAAGACGACACTAATCAACGTATTTAGTTAGTTAACTGTGTTAAATGCACTTAAAATTACGGAGAAACGCTAAATATGCACACTCGGAATTTAGGCCTAACCAGGACGTATGTAAACAAACCGTACTTTTAGTGATTACTGGATAAATACGTGAGTAAAAGAAAAACCTTTAGTGGTAAGCTTTAAGAGCACGCTAATAAAAGTTTTTAGCTACTTATAGTGTTAAACTACGCTTTATTTCTACTTAAATTACTTATCTTTTCCAATCGCACTGACACCGCACGTTTTTCAAAGAGGAGAAGTAGGAAGTAGGAGTTCACAAGGGCAAGGATAAAGAAAAGAGGGAAGAAAATATAAATAGAGTAAACAAGGAAAGGGAGAAAAGAGAGGAAAGTATGTGCCAGATGGATGCTGTTATAGGTAGTGAGGAAAATTTTGGGGTTTGGTTCATGCAACATGTCAAAAGAAAGGCAAACAGGAGGAGAAAGGATAGGAATGAGGACAGTAAAGGGGAATACGATGTGCGAAATTTATTTGATAATAACATTAAAGAGGATAAAAACAGTGTTGGGTTAGCCTTAGTTTTGGATAGGTCAGAGGCACAAGTGTTGACTGAATGTGAAAGTATGAATGTAAATATTGATGGTACTGGAGCCAGCATAGATGGTGTTGAGTGTGTGAATGAGAATGAATGGAGTTTTGAATTTAAAAAAGTGAAATGTGATCCAGTAAAAACATTAAATGGCACTGAGTCTAGTATGAATAATGAGAGAAGTGTTAATGTTTCTGAAGTAGGTGAAATTGTCAGTACTGATGTACACCCACCAGTAACTGATGATGTGTTGGGACAGGACAGGAGCAACTTAGATTGTTTGATAGTATCACACATTTTCTCTCTCGTGACACACTTTAATAACAAGTCCTCGAACTTGTGAATAGTTTCTCAACACTCGTGAACAACAGGTGAGTTAGCAGGACAAGAGTCAGAGCTCAAAAGAGCACAAGAAAAGTAAGTGTTTGTGGGGTGCTGAAATACCAAACGTCGCACATCTGGAGAAAGTTTGTGATGCATTAAGTAGTCCATTCCTATGATGGGCTCCGCCACATTCACTACCAAAAAGCTCCACCAAAAATTTGCACATTGGCGCCAGGCAGACAGTCAAAGTAACTGAACCTGCACATGGCAGTTGTGTGGCATTGACAGCACGAAGTACAGCGCTGTGAGGCCAGAGTGGGCCGGTAGCCATCAAAGGTGGCAATAATGATACATCAGCACCAGTGTCAATCAGGAAATGAACATGAGAAAGACAGTCACGAATGTGCAAACCGGCTCTCGACGGTGAAAAGTCATTGACGGAGTGGAACATGGGTAGGTGCCCGAGGTTGTCCGAGCTGGATGCGGGGCCTAAACCATCCTGCGCTCGGCGATTGGGTGGTGATACAGTGAACGGCATTTCCTTGTGTTGTCTCTGAAGCAGCTGTAGAAATATCAGTAGGAATAGTACGGAGCTTGTTCTTGTGGAAAGCGAATTAACGACAGTGGACCATCCTAGGCATCGGAGGAGGTGCTTTCCAGCAGTGCGGCACTATAAGTACTCGGTGTAACAAACATGTCCTATGAATACAAATTCAGAGCACTCAAAGTAGGTGTACACTGGATTTGCGGTGATGAAGTTGCTGTGGCTTGAAATCTAGGCAGAGGTGGCACTGTTGTGGTCTTTGTAGTTCCAACTGTTGAGACAATAAATTCCGCATTTTACGGCAAAAATCCACACAAAAACCGGATACCACTGCCCAACTCATGTAAATCGGCAGTGTACATGACTTCGGGGTCACCAGTACGGGAATTAAGTGGGGTTGTAGCCCCAATAATAAGCGCATATATTCAAGACAACTCTTTATTACTGATTACAAGCACATGCCCAAGATAACTGACTAAACATGGCTGGCGGGCTCAGTGAATCTGAGCTCCATTAAGATCGCAAGAGACAGATATTTTTATTTTACAGGTCTTTTAGTTTAGGTTGATTGACCAGTCAATCGGTTGCCACAAGCTTCCTACTTAGGGTGTTATCTAAAGCTCTTATAAAAACTGGTACTGATATGTTCAAATCAAATGGTAAAACTTTGTATTGATATGCCTTTCCTTCAAATAAAATTGCTGTAAATTTATGAGAATCTTCATGAATTTGCACCTGATGGTATCCAGCCATAAGATCCAAAGTACTTCACTATTTCAAATTTAGTAACCAAATCATTGATACGTACTGCTCTATCTCCTTCAGTTTATATATGCTTCTTTAATATTCTAGCATCTAAAACTATTTTAATTCCACCACAGAGCTTTGTAACAACTACTAAGGGGTTATTGTACATACTATTGCTTCTTTCTATTATTTGGGTATCTTTTATATACTTCATATATTTCATCTTAAAGGAACATACCAGTCCTGCCTAAAGTGCCTGGTTTATCAGAGAATACTTCTCTAAACTTGGCTAATATTTCTGATAATTGGTTTTTTTTTCTGTATTTCTGTTTGGTAACATGTATTCAAAAGCCTTATACGAGATTATACCCTCTGTATTCTCTTTAGTTAGATCCTTCACAGGCGACTAGAGGCAGCTTAGGAGGGCACCCAAGACATCCCAACCACCCGATAGATGTCTCTACGGTTACGCTACCAAAGCTCTGTGCGAAATGAGAACAACCAATAGCATCACAAGTTAGCGAGAGCCAAAAGAATTGCATTCTGGGGTAAACATTAATTGCCTTGATGCGGCAGTTTGAACGCATTCTGCCTCTTTCTTATGAAAGTAATGCGAGTATATTCTGCAACATTCGACGTTTTTACATTTCCATCTGATTTCAGAACGAAGTACGAAAAAATAGCTTCGAGGGAAACGTAGCCTATAGAAGGAAAAATCATGTTCTTCCTTATCACAAATTTTTGTGTTTCTTTCCAGATATGTGACGATTTCCGAGAGTGTGTCAGGCAGGCAAATACGAATTTTATTGCTGCTTTCAGAGCAATTTAAGCTGCCCTCATAATTCCCTTCCTGTCCAAATTTATTTTATTTATTTATTTTCGAGGTGACAGAAGTGTATCGCTGGGATGTAGAATGTGTCATATTATTGTTATAACAATCATAGGTAAATGTCATGCGCCTTACTGACTAAATTGTTGGTAAACAGATGCATGAAAAGGGCTACACTTTACTTACGGGCTGCAAGGGCTTAGTGTGTTAATGTTGGCAATGAAATTTTCGCTTTACGATGGTAATCAATTTACTAACCGGACAAGGTTTATATATATATATATAAATAAAAATAGAAAAGAGATGACTTACCAAAAGGACCGGCTCGTCGAGAGAAACAAATAAAATCACACACAAACACACATACAAGCTTTCGCCACCACTGGCAGCTTCTTCAGGAAAAAGAGGAAAAAAGGGGAGGAAAAAGGGAAGGATATGGGTTTTAAGAAAGTGGAAAAGGAGTCATTCCAATCCCAGGAGTGGAAGGACTTACCTTAGGGGAAAAAAAGGAAGGTAAACAAATACACACACACTCAGACATATCGAAACGCAAACACACACACATATATATATAATACGAATATTAAGACGAAAAATTCCTAGCAGGAAAAATAAAATATAAAAAATAGACGAAGATTACTCACCAGGCGAAGGAGCACAGGTGTGACAGCATCCTTCGCCTGGCGAGTAATCTTCGTATATATATATATATATATATATATATATATATATATATATATATATATATATATGTGTTGGCCGTAAGATAAGTAATTAATGCTATTCCTGCTCTATGGCTGACAGGTTCTTGTATATAACCTTGTCCGGTTAGTAAATTGATTACCTTATACACAAATATCCCACATGCCCAGGGCCTCGCTGCGATGGAGTATTTCCTTTCACGCCGACCACCCACTTCCCTACCTAAAACCTCTTTCCTTAATACCCAAGCCAGCTTCATCCTAACCCACAACTTCTTCACCTTTGACGGCCAGACATACCAACAACTAAAGGGAACAGCCATGGGAACCAGGATGGCCCCCCTCGTACGCAAACTTATTTGTGGGACGCTTAGAGGAAGCCTTCCTGGATACCCAAGCATGTCAACCCAAAGTTTGGTGACATCTTCATGATATGGACCAACAGTGAAGAAGAACTCCAGTATTTCCTCTCCAACCTCAACTCTTTTGGTCCCATCAAATTCACCTGGTCCTATTCCAAATCCCATGCCACGTTCCTCGATGTTGACCTCCATCTGCCCAACGGCCAACTTCACACATCCGTCCACATCAAACGTACCAACAAACAACTGTACCTACATTATGACAGCTGCCATCCATTCCATAACAAACGTTCGCTTCCCTACAGCTTAGGTCTTCGTGGCAAAAGAGTCTGCTCCAGTCCCGAATCCCTGAACCAGTACACCAATAACCTAATAACAGCTTTCACTTCCCGCAGCTATCCTCCTGATCTGGTTCAGAAACAAATTACCAGAGCCACCTCCTCATTCCTCCAAATCCAGAACCTTCCACCGAAGAATCCCAGAAGTGCTCCTTTTGTCACCGGATACTTTCCGGGACTGGAGCGGACTCTGAATGTGGCTCTCCAGCAGGGATACGACTTCCTTAAATCCTGTCCCGAAATGAGATCCATCCTTAATGACATCCTTCCCACTCCACCAAGAGTGTCTTTCCGCCGCCCACCTAACCTTCGTAACCTAGTCCATCCCTATGAAATCCCCAAACCACCTTCCCTACCCTCTGGCTCCTACCCATGCAACCGGCCCTGTTGTAAAACCTGCCCTATGCACCCTTCCACCACCACTTACTCCAGTCCCGTAACCCGGAAGGTGTACACGATCAAGGGCAGAGCCACTTGCGATAGCACCCACGTGATTTACCAACTTACATGCCTGCACTGTGAAGCGTTCTATGTGAGGATGACCAGCAACAAACTGTCCATTTGCATGAATGGTCACAGGCAGACAGTGTTTGTTGGTAATGAGGATCACCCTGTAGCTAAACTTGCCTTGGGGCATGGCCAGCACATCTTGGCGCAGTGCTACACCATCCGGGTTATCTGGATACTTCCCACTGACACCAACCTTTCAGAACTCTGGAGATGGGAACTTGCCCTTCAGCTTATTCTCTCCTCCCGTTGCCCACCTGGTCTCAACCTCCGCTAAATTCATATTCCCGCCCACCATCTTTAGCATCTTTGCCTTGGTTCTGTAGACAGAGCCTCTGCCTCAATTGGTATCTCTGTCCAACTTCTTTGCTTTTTACAAATGTCTGTGTAGGTGTGTTTGCGTTTCGATATGTCTGAGTGTGTGTGTATTTGTTTACCTTCCTTTTTTTCCCCTAGGGTAAGTCCTTCCACTCCTGGGATTGGAATGACTCCTATTCCACTTCCTTAAAACCCATATCCTTCCCCTTTTCCTCCCCTTTTTACCTCGTTTTCCTGAAGAAGCTGCCAGTGGTGGCGAAAGCTTGTAGGTGTGTTCGTGTGTGAGTTTATTTGTTTCTATCGACGAGCCGGTCCTTTTGGTAAGTCATCTCTTTTTGACTTACCTAAAGTACAGGCTGGTCGATAGGAACACTAAACACACACAAAAACACACAACCATTCGAGCTTTCGCCACCAGTGGTGGCTTCTTCGGGAAAAAGAGGGAGGAAGGAGAGGAGAAAGGGAAGGATACAGGTTTTAAGGAAGTGGAAAAGGAGCCATTCAAATCCCAGGAGTGGAAGGACTTACCTTAGGGGACAAAAAGGAAGGTAAACAAATACACACACACTCACACATATCCACATCCAAACACACTTAGGCAGACATTTGTAGAAACCAAAGAAGTTGGACAGAGATGCCACTTCAGGCAGAGGCTCTGTCCACAGAACCGAGGTAAAGATGTTAAAGATGGCGGGCGGGAATTAGAATTTAGCGGAGGTTGAGACCAGGCGGGCAACGGGAAGAGAGAATGTGTTGAAGGGCAAGTTCCCATCTCCGGAGTTCTGAAAGATTGGTGTTGGTGGGAAGTATCCAGATAACCCGGACGGTGTAACACTGTGCCAAGATGTGCTGGCCATGCACCAAGGCATGTTTAGCCACAGGGTGATCCTCATTCCCACATAGAACGCTTCACAGTGCAGGCATGTCAGTTGGTAGATCACGTGGGTACTATCGCAAGTGGCTCTGCCTTTGATCGTGTACACCTTTCGGGTTACGGGACTGGAGTAAGTGGTGGTGGAAGGGTGCATAGGGCAGGTTTTACAATGGGGGCGGTTACAAGGGTAGGAGCCAGAAGGTAGGGAAGGTGGTTTGGGGATTTCATAGGGGTGGACTAGGAGGTTACGGAGGTTAGGTGGGCGGCGGAAAGATACTCTCGGTGGAGTAGGAAGGATGTCATGGAGGATGGATCTCATTTCGGGGCAGGATTTTAGGAAGTCGTATCCTTGCTGAAGAGCCACATTCAGAGTCCGCTCCAGTCCCGGAAAGTATCCGGTGACAAGAGGGGCACTTCTGGGGTTTTGTTGAAGGTTCTTAAATTGGGGGATGAGGAAGTGGCTCTGACAATTTGCTTCTGTACCAGACCAGGAGGATAGCTGCGGGATGTGAAGGCTGTTATCAGGTTATTGGTGTATTGGTTCAGGGATTCAGGACTGGAGCAGACTCGTTTGCCACGAAGACCTAAGCTGAAGGGAAGGGAACGTTTGATGTGGAAAGGATGGCAGCTGTCATAATGCAGGTACTGTTGTTTATTGGTAGGTTTGATGTGGACGGATGTGTGTAGTTGGCCGTTGGATAGATGGAGGTCGACATCGAGGAAAGTGGCATGGGATTTGGAATAGGACCAGGTGAATTTGATGGGACCAAAGGAGTTGAGGTTGGAGAGGAAATTCTCGAGTTCTTCTTCACTGTGAGTCCAGATCATGAAGATGTCGTCAATGAATCTATACCAAACTTTGGGTTGACAGGCTTGGGTGTCCAGGAAGGCTTCCTCTAAGCGTCCCATAAATAAGTTCGCGTACGAGGGGGCCATCCTGGTCCCCATGGCTGTTCCCTTTAGTTGTTGGTATGTCCGGCCCTCAAAAGTGAAGAAGTTGTGGGTTAGGATGAAGCTGGCCAGGGTATTAAGGAAAGAGGTTTTAGGTAAGGAAGTGGGTGCTCGGCGTGAAAGGAAATATTCCATCGCAGCGAGGCCCTGGGCATGTGGGATATTAGTGTATAAGGAAGTGGCATCGATGGTTACAAGGATGGTTTCAGGAGGTAACAGGCTGGGTAAGGATTTCAGGTGATCGAGGAAGTGGTTGGTGTCTTTTATGAAGGATGGGAGACTGCACATGATGGGTTCAAGGTGTTGGTCTACGTAGGCAGAGATTCGTTCTGTTGGGGCTTGGTAACCGGCCACAATGGGGCGGCCGGGATGATTGGGTTTGTGTATCTTCACAAGTAGGTAGAAGGTGGGGGTGCGGGGTGTCGGTGGAGTCATGAGGTTAATGGAGTCAGGTGAAAGGTTTTGTAGGGGGCCTAAGGTTTTGAGGATTCCTTGAAGCTCTGCCTGGACATCAGGAATGGGATCGCCTTGAAAAATTTTATATGTGGTATTATCTGAAAGCTGACGCACTCCCTCTGCCACATACTCCCGCCGATCAAGTACCACTGTCGTGGAGCCCTTGTCGGGAGGGAGAATGACGATGGAATGGTCAGCCTTCAGATCACGGATTGCTCGGGATTCAGCTGCGGTAATGTTGGGAGTAGGATTAAGGTTTCTCAGGAAGGACTGGGAGGCAAGGTTGGAAGTAAGGAATTCCTGGAAGGTTTGAAGAGGGTGATTTTGAGGAAGAGCAGGTGGGTCTCGCTGTGACGGAGGACGGAACTGTTCTAGGCAGGGTTCGATTTGAATGATGTCTTGGGGAGCTGGATCATTAGGAAGAGGATTATTTTTCTTTGTGGCAAAGTGATATCTCCAGCAAAGACTGCGAGTATAGGATAGTAAATCTTTCACAAGGGCTGTTTGGTTGAATTTGGGAGTAGGGCTAAAGGTCAGCCCTTTGGATAGGACAGAGGTTTCAGATTGGGAGAGAGGTTTAGAGGAGAGGTTGACCACTGAATTGGGATGTTGTGGTTCCGGATTGTGTGGATTGGAATTTTGAGGTTTGGGAGGGAGAGGAGTTGGGAGTGGGAGATTGAGTAGATGGGAGAGACTGGGTTTGTGTGCAATCAGAGGAGGTTGAGGTTTACTGGAGAGGTTGTTGAGGGAGAGGGTATTGCCTTTCCGGAGGTGGGTGACCAGGAGATTGGATAGTTTTTGAGGTGCTGGATGGCATGCTCTTTTAATTTGTGGTTGGCCTGAAGGAGGATATTCTGAACTGCAGGTGTAGATGTAGGAGAGGAAAGGTTGAGGATTTTGATTAGGGATAGGAGTTGACAGGTGTGTTCATTGGCGGAGTTGATGTGTAGGTTAAGGATTAGGCGGGTGAGGGCTATGGATTGTTCAGTTTGGAATTGGTATAGGGCGGGATGAAAGGATGGATTACAGCAAGAGATGGGAACTTTCAGTGTGAGGCCCTTGGGAGTGATTCCAAAT
This sequence comes from Locusta migratoria, assembly GCA_026315105.1. Taxonomy (NCBI): domain Eukaryota; kingdom Metazoa; phylum Arthropoda; class Insecta; order Orthoptera; family Acrididae; genus Locusta; species Locusta migratoria. Next base: position 563,656,604 of record CM048747.1, on the reverse strand, counting down.
GTCAGACAAGCCTGCATAAAAAGAATGTGGGAGTGTAATCTGACTAGGGAAAAAGCATGTTTACAGAGGGAATGTAAATAAAACTGGATGGGGGGGTTGTAGGGATGTTGTAAGGAAGGCATAATATATGGATGAAGGAAAAGTGAGAAATATGGGCTATGTAACAGGTTGCAATGAACGAATAAAATAATAAAAAAATTAATAATAAAAAATATGTATAGAAATATATATATAAATTTTTAAAAAATGAATGTGAAAAGTAATTCATGTAAGCAAAAAGAAAGGAAATAGAAAAAAGAAAAGTCGTTAAAATTCGTTGTTGAAACTGTGGTCACCCTAAGTGGTCAACCACGTAGTATTAAATGGTTAGGTAGTGGTATGGCATGCAAACGAGGTTTAAGGATGGTGAAAATCGGAAAAAAGTACGAGAAAATCGCGTGAGACAGCAAGGAAACCTCTAAATAGGATTGGTGAAGTGGTAGCAGATTACGATATTGAAGCTAAGAATAGTCTGACGATGGAATAGTAGAGTCAAAACCAACGTAAAGTAGCTGAAATACGATCGGAAAAGTAGGAAAAACGAACGGAAATGTGGAAAAACGGGAATGGAAACAAACGTGAGGTGACTAGGAAATGCCGAAAATGGTTATAAACAATATGAGAAACTACAGTTGTGAAATAATGTTTACGTTATATAGCGAGAAAATTTAATGAGCGGCATATTTCAGTCGGAAGAAGGAGTAATGGAAGTGGTAAATATCATATAAAAGTACTCAAAGGTTAGGTTAGGAAGTGAACGTATTGTTGAAGTATTAGCGAAATGTGAACAGTAAGGTAAGAAGGGAATGTAGAATGGAACTTTTTTTTTTTTTTTCAGAACATGTGTAATGTCGTTGCCAACACCAACACACTACGTCTGTACCATAAAACTTACGTTCTAATTCGCAGAAAAAGTATACAGCCAATAAGTGATTTACCCATGTGAGTGACATGGTCAGTTCTTATAGTGAAGCTAAAACTTAAACAGGAAGTAACGCAGATTATTAATCAACTCCTTTAAAGAATAGATATCTAGAAGACGAGGGGTTCTTGCTATTTGAATTTAGCCATATCATCACCGACTGATGTAATATAAACTATAGGTTTATTTTATACTATTCTGCCTGAATAATTTACCATGTTCCTCATTGTCTCCTGCTAGAATTTTTAATAAAATACTATATTTGAAGATCGTGTTTACTTCTTGTAATATCAAGTTCGCATGCACTCTTAGTTTTGTGAACAGTATGATTATAGTTCAGAGAGCACATAAGTAATAAAATGTACTAGCATGACTTAGTGAAGAAAGCCAGCTGTTTCAATAAATCTCTATAATAGCATCTAGAGTGCACTCTGATAATACTCTCTGAGAGCGCTGTATTTCGGAAGCAGTCAGCCAAATATATGTGGTAAGGAAGAATATTAATATTGTTGCCGCTCGTGAAGCTGTCCTATTGGGTTCCTACCTAAGGGCACACTGTGAAATTTTCATAGATTGGGAAATAAACGGTGAAATATTTGCATCCTTCATTTCCTAATCACAAGGAAATATAAATAATGTAGAACACTGCAAATCATACTTGCCTTACATTAATAAGCAACTCCTAGAATGTGTTTAAATAAAATATTTCAAAAAAATTAAAGGAAGTGTGCGGTTACGCACTATGATCCCTTGTATTGACAATCTAGAACGCTATCCATTACACCACATTGATGATAAACATTTCAAAGCTTTATTATTCAATTCATTACAACATCTTATTGCTGCAGTACAATTTCATATGTAATAACAAGGTAAATCTCCTTGTGATGCAATGTCAGTGCACTGTCACTTTGAAATGGAACTGGGCAACCTTAACACGAAACAGTTTACATATTATGCCAGAATGAACGACGGCGTGTTCTGCATCGAGTCAAGGATATACCAGTACGGTAGCGTAACCTTAGAGACATCTATCGGGTGGTCGGGAAATCTTGGGTGCCCTCCTAAGCTGCCTCTAGTCGCCTGTAGATCCTTAAATAATATCGTTTGCACAGAGATCATATTTTTTTTCCCAGTTCTACACCATTTAGTCACTTGTATGTATTATCTCACAAAGTTATGCCTTGTGTCATAATAATACTTTTGTAACCCATTGCTTACAGTTGATTTTCATATCTTGATATTCCCAATACATAAAAATTCAATTAATTTGCTATGTGCTCTCATGTAGTTACTATATAACAACACTGTAGTTGAGATTGATTGCGGTACTTTGAAAATCTGATCCACACCTCTTAATGCTTCGTGCATTGAAATAACATGTGATTCACATCTCCCAGGGCACTACCATGGCAGTGACAAACTGTGTTTGGCTTGTATGTATTCTATATAGGTGGTCTGGAAATGATCCATGATTGAATCTTAATCTAGTTATCGTAGAGTTTGCTTGTCATGGTCCACTAATAATTTCAAACCATGGTCTTTTAGGAATTTGCAGTTGCAGTTTTCCATCTGCATGCCCCCTATGTTGTGAGCTCAGAGTCCATGCATCCTACCATGATGCATGTGCTCTTTTGCATATGTTGTGGTGATATTATGTAAAGGGAGCTTTATTTCCAATGGAGTTCCACTATATGAATCTTGCATTGTGAGTTCATCTGCTTTATCATTTCCTGTGATTCCACATCAATGTAACCTATTTTTGCCTTCTTAAGAATTCATGTACCAATAGTGAAGTATCTACGATGGTAAGTTAATTATTATCAACAAAGTAGTTATAAAATTTTATTGTAATAAAAATACGTAACTTACAAGATCATCGTTTTTCAACATAGTGTCCTCGCTTTTCAATCCACTTCGTCCATCACTCTACAAGCTTCCTTATGCCCTTATAAAATAAGGTTTTCGGTTGAGCTGCGAGCTAGGAATGCACCACTTCCTTCACTGCTTCGTCCGAGTCAAACCAACGGCCCCTTAATACCTGTTTGAGTGGACCAAACAAGTGTTAGACAGAATGGGCAAGATTGGGACTATACAGAGGATGATCCAGTACTCAGTATTTGAGTTTCTGGAGTGTTTTAGCAGTGTGGACAGCAGTATGTGGACTGGCATTGTCGTGCAACAACACACCACCTTCTGACAGCAATCCTCGGCATTTGCCTGTCAGTAAGCATCTCACTGTAACCTTCATTGTTTATTGTTGTGCCCCTTTCACCATAATGTTCCAGTGCAGAACCTTGTGCATCCCCCCCCCAAAAAAAAAAAAAAAAAAAAAAAAAAAAAAAAAAAAAAAAAAAAAAAAAAAAAAAAAACGTAAGCATCAGTTTTCCTGCGGGCAGTTGGGTCTTGAACGTTTTCTTGCACGGCGAATTTGGATGTTTCCATTCCATACTCTGCTGTTTACTCTCCGGCTCGTAATGATGGATCCATGTTTCGTCACCAGTAATGATTCTATCTAAGAAGTTGTTCCTTCGTTACCATAGTGATCCAAATATTTTTTGCAGATGTCAAGGCGCGTTTGCTTATGCAACTGTGAGAGTTGTTTCGGGACCCATCTTGCACAAACTTTATGAAATCCAACTCTGTTATGAATAGTTTCGTAGGCAGAACCATGACTAATTTGAAAACGATAAGCCACTTCATCAATACTTAATCACCTGTCTAAGAGAATCATTTCACATGATCGCTCAATGGTTTCTTCATTTGTGGCGGTAAACGGTCGTCCGGCTCCTTCTTCGTGCTTAAGACTCGTGCGACCATTTCGGAATTTTTCAATCCACTTGTACACACACAAACACACACACACACACACACACACACACACACACACACACACACACACACACACAAACTTTAGTGTGGCAAAACACTGCTCCCGTATTGTACTGAAAGTCTTCTATGAATTTCGGACACAAAAAACGTATCATCGAACATTGCTCTTCTTTGGTACAAATTGAGAGCGGAGCAGCCATGATTAACAGCACAGCAGCGACAACGAAACTAACATAGCAGCTTGAAAATTGCAAAGATATAACAACAAATAAAGCAAGCATCACCAACGTAAAACGACAGTACTACCAACATAAACAAAAATATAACCAAATTGCGGATAATAATTGACTTACCCTCGTATTTGTTAGTAATTTTCTACAGTTTAACGTTAGATATTGCTCTTAGAGTCTGAAAGTATCATAAAATATAAGTGTTTCTGAACTAGACAACATTGTATTGCCTGTATATCACTGCTATGGTTTCAGCTACTTATGTAGAGGTTGTTGGGGGTAACTTAAATTTTCTGCCATCTGTAATTCAGGACTATTTGCCACCCATGCCTGTATATCTGAATTAGCCAATTTTCTGTTTCCGTTCTCTGATTTTGCAATGTTATGGTTTTCTCCACGAGTTCTGTCTGGTCCTCTATTGTTTGAAATAGAATGTGATCCCTGAGGAGGTGGTAATCTGCAACTCTTTTGCATGCCAAGACAAATCCATGAAGCATTTTATGTTAATTTCCTGAAGGTGTGTGGCAGGCTTATAGAATCTGATATATTGGATGATGTGAAAAGGATAGCTTATCTATTATGAATCATTCTAAGAACATATTACTCCATATGTGAAGGGGCATCTCTTGTGCTTCCACCAGTAGTGCATTTGTTGGTGTAGACTTCCTCACTCCTAAGCATACACATATGCATCGGTATTGGAATATGTTTTTTCTAACAGCTTGGTGGTCGTGTGGCTGTAGAATATACATCACTAATTGAGTCTAGAGCGAATGACGGAGTGGCACAGGAGCAATAGCACTGAAGGATGTGCCCCCCACCATGTAGTTGTCAGTGATCTGATGGTATTTAGCATTTTTCTTACTATTTTCAAATAGGGTTTTGATATGTGCTGCTGAAGTTAGCTTACTGTCCTATATCATTCCCAAAAAATAATTTGCCTTCATCTGTACTCTTTTGTCCTCTACATGTATGTAACAATCTCTTGGTATATCGTCTTTTATTGTAAATTTGACTACAGAGGATTTATCTGGTGCCTTTTCCAGGCTATTTTCACAGAGAGAGTGTCTGAAGTTTTTGATACATGAGGTTGTGGCGACGTCGAGATCGACTCTACCTGGAGTGGAATATCTTTGAACTGAGGTTTAGATAGCCCACGCGGGCCTTTGAGTATTGTTTGGACTCAACTATGTATCTGTAATAAATGTTTATTATTCAGTTAATGTGGCATGTACCGGGTATTTATTTGTCATAGCGTATCCAGTACACAACAGTGGTGACCCCACATTTCAATTCACAAACAATTGCGCTTTCGTGCCTCTTTTCTGAATTTGTTATTACGCGAGTGCAGTGAACAATCGCCCCAGGTGGAATCAATCTCCATGTTCTTCAGTGTTACGATCGCAAGGACAAGGATTATCTGCTTCTCTGCTTTCAACCGCTGAGAAAGGACAGTACATCAATTCACAGGTGGGACTAGACATTATACAGCCTAACAAACTGAGCCCTGTTGTACATGTCAACAATCCGCACGGCCACGCCGACATGCTGGCTCCCGAACTTTCTATGGTTCCAATCGCCAACTTAGTTAAAGTAGAACCAACTTTCACGTCACCAGGGTCTCACGAACAGTGCTGTGTTACAACTGGACATTCGAATTTTGACTCTTCGTGCACTCAACAGTGAGTTTTGGTACCGCCTTGGATCTCAAACTTTTCACGCGATTTTCCACAAGTGCAGTGTGCTATGCCTTCTGACCATCTACCATGTGTTACAAATGTGTTGAATAGTACCGGACTACCAGTTAGTTTTGAACAAAATGCTTCACAGAACTATGCACTCACGAACGTACCAGTTTCCGGGCCAACATTCACGACAGACAATGCGCCTACTCCGCTCGTTCGTCCAGTTAATTTCGAACAACAACCCACTAAATTGCCAAAGCTGCCGCCTTTTGCAAAGCAACAACCAAACACTTGGTTCGCTTTAATTGAATCTATTTTAAGGGTTTCGGGCATTCTTTCAGAAGAATCTAAGTTCGTGTACCTTGTCAGTCATCTACACGACCATCTTGACTTGATTAGCGATTTGGTGCTTAACCCACCTCCGCCACCTAAGTACACTAATGCGAAACGTATCATCTGTGAGAGACTTTCCCGCTCGCCTGATGAAATGTTGCATCACATAATTCACGAAGTGCACTTAGGAGACCTTAAACCATCTGAACTGTAGCGTAGGCTGTGTGCCCTTGTTTCAACTGATTTTCTCCTGGACATTACTTTGTGGTCAATCTGGCTAGTGAAATTGCCCGAACCCTTGCAGCTGCAGTTGCTGCCACTTACGTCTTGTTCTCTTGATGAAAAACTATCAATAGTAGATCGTGCATTTAAGATCATTAACCGTCACGCTCCCAGTGTTAACAGTGGCATGAGTGTTGTTCCAACAACAGCCGGCTGCTCTGCTGGTATCATAGCAACTTCGGAGACGACGCTAAACATTGTCGTGCGCCGTGCGCGGCGAGAAACGTAGACGGCGGGGCGCAGTAGCAGGCGCGGCGCTCGAAACGAAGACGCCTCCACTCCACAACTCGCACCTCTGGTACGGTAAGCTGCAACGGCTGTATGTTTGTGACAGACTGTGTTTCGAACATTGACTTTGTGATTGACAGTGAGGCAGATACGAGTGTTTTACCCCCGTCTCTTGCACCAGACACACTCGTACCTTCTCCCACACTGCTTCGCGCCGCAAACGACTCCACTATCAAAGTGCTTGGAACGGTTCACATGCCGGTTCATTTATCTAAAGACTTGACTATTAAGTGGGACTTTCTGGTCGCGCAAGTGTCCTGTCTGGTGCTTGGCATAGACTTTTTAAGTAACAATAAATTTTCCATCGACATTCCGGCAGGAATCTTGTTACATCAAACCACTAACACGCGCATCCACCTATCTGCCTCCTCCAGTGCACGGCCGCCGCCGCGTATTAATGTTGACATTTCTCTTTTGCAAACAGAGTGCACGCTGTTAGCTGCAAAACTTACTAGTGTAACGTGTGACGTAACTGTACAGAGACTTGAAATTGTTGAACTTAAAGAGACATGTTTACAACATAAATCAATCAAATGTGAAGGCCGTAAACTCCACAAAATACCTAGGAATTACTATTACTTCAGACCTAAACTGGAAAGAACACACAGATAATATCGTGGGAAAGGCGAACCAGAGACTCCGTTTTATTGGCAGAACCCTTAAAAGATGCAACAGAACTACTAAAGAAACTGCATACATTACGCTTGTCCATCCATTTTTGGAGTATTGCAGCCCAGTGTGGAATCCTTATCAGATGGGTTTGACAGAGGACATCGAAAGAGTCCAAATAAGGGCAGCTCGTTTCGTATTGTCACGATACAGGGGAGACAGCGTTACGGAAATGATACAGGATCTAGGATGGGAATCATTACAACAACGGCGCTTATCGCTGCGGCGTGCGCTACTTTCGAAACTCCAATCACCAACATTCTCATCCGAATGCGAAAATATATTGTTGACTCCCACTTACATAGGTAGAAATAATCATCAGAATAAAATACGAGGAATCAGAACTCGAACAGAGAGATTCAGGTGTTCTTTCTTCCCACGCGCTATTCGAGAATTGAATGGGAGATAAATAGTATAATTGTGGTTCGATGAACCCTCTGCCAGGCACTTAAATGTGATTTGCAGAGTATCCCATGTAGATGTAAATGTAGAGTAGGCTTAAAGAACAGATTGACGTTAAGTCACGCGAGCTGGCTCGTGCGAGAGAAGTAATCGCTTCCTTACGAAGTTTACGATCCACGCAACAAGTGTCGCGCGCTCCCTCCCAGTCAGCGCGGCCAGAACTCCAACACGCATAACAATAACACGACAGTTTCACATAGTTCCATGCGCCCGCATGGCATTCTTGCTATCAGTAGTGATGCTTGCCATAGACTCAACACAACAGAGGAACCTCCAGTGCGTTTCAGACCACGCCGCCTTAATCCGCATAAACTCAAAATCACAAAAAACATTATTGGCTAACTGCTTGAGGCCGGCATTGTGCGACCTTCCTCTAGCGAATGGGCTTCCCCTATTCATCTTACGTCGACAAACGACGGTACCTATCGTTTATGTGGAGATTACAGGAAGTTGAACGATAGGACAATCACTGATAGTTATCCTGTGCCAAATATCCAAGACTTTGCTAGCCAACTTGCAGACCACTTTCAGCGTCGTTGACTGCAAGAAGGCTTATCACCAAATTCCAATGCACGAACCGGACATTCCAAAAACGGCCATCACTACTCCCTTTGGCTTATTTGAATATGTATATATGCCTTTTGGCTTAAAAAACGCCGCACAGACATGGCAGAGGTTCCTAGACTCCCTTCTTCGCCCTCTGCCACAGTGTTATGCATACCTGGACGATATTTTGATTTTTTTCGAAATCTCCTGAGGAGCATGAAAAACACCTATCCGAACATTTCAGTGTCCTCGATTCGCACGGTGTTGTGACCAACAAAGACAAATGTGTTTTCAGACAGTCGTCTGTTATTTTCCTGGGACATGTCGTGTCAGCAGATGGCATTCGCCCCACTGATGAAAAGGTTGAAACTGTGCAGAAACTTCCCCCACCTGCAACTTATCATGAACTACGACACTTCTTGGGTGTGATAAATTTTTTCGTCATCATATCTCAAAGGCTGCTGAACTACAAACATCCCACACAGATGCCTTGCGCGGTCCTAATATTACAGGGGATCGTCCTGTCCCTTGGACGGCAGAGGTGCAAACTGCATTTGACTCTTCGAAAACGGCATTATCAAAAGCAATTACTTTGGCTCATCCCTCCCCCGATGCCACCCTTTCCATTACACTGACGCCAGTGAGGTGTCGATTAGGGGCGGTGCTACAGCAGCATTGTGGTGAGCAGTCACAGCCATTGAAGTTTATTTCTACAAAGTTGTCACCCCAACCAATCCAAGTGGTCTGCTTTCAACTGCGAACTTCTTGCAGTATACGAGGCGGTCAAGTATTTCTGGGAAGATATTGAGGGTCGGCCACTAACTATATACACAGACCATAAACCTGTGGCACACGCCCTCAAAAAATCCTCCAGCTGACCCATGTCCTCGTCGTTACAGGCATTTTGGTCTGATCTCTCAGTACACGAGCGACGTACAGTACGTCCGCGGCTCTGATTTTTTTTCTCGCGGCTCGCTGGTATCTCTTCTGTCATCGACTTCCACGAGCTCGCCAAGGCTCAGTCGAGCGATGATTCAATTTTGACCTTGCTCAAATCCGGAGAGCATTCTTTAATTTTGGAGCGCAAAAACATACCCCGCGCGCCTACTGCATTGTGGTGTGACATCTTCGGGCATGCCACCCTCACTAGTCCCCACAAATTTTCGCCGCGTGATCTTCGACGCGCTTCATGGTCTCGCCCATCCAAGTGCACAAGCCACCACTCACTTAATCACGGAATGCTTTGTTTGGCCTTCGGCGAAAAAAGACTGTTGTGAGTGGTGCCGCTCTAGCATTCCATTCCAACGCGTCAAGGTTGGCCGACATTGCCGCCCACCCCTTAGCTCCTTCAGTATCCACTCTGATCGTTTCACTCACGTACACCTTGACCTAGTGGGCCCTCTTCCCCGTGTTAAAGGCTCAGTGCGTTGGAAACATCAACGGGGTCCACAAGGACTGCGTTCTCGACGGTCAGGCCAGAGATCGCGGATAAACGGCGTAGGCCACCTCAAATAACCGTGGACGGAGTAAAATGGTTAAAAGAACTAGAAAAAGCGGTCCAGCAAGCTTTTTTGCTGTCGTTTATAACACGACGACATTGCGCTTGCAGTCGTTTATAATTTATACAATTCTCCAACGTCAGGTGGCAGTGGCAGGTGCGTAAAGCATGTCGTCGGGCTCGAAGAGTGTCGCGGCAGGCTGCAGTCCACCAAGGGACCGGGACACGACGTGGAGAAGAGGATGTACAAGGTATGGAATATTCGGCAGCTGTGAGAATAACCTCTGTGAGGTATTCGACCTGACTGTCACAACTTGAAAATTCTGATCGTGAAAAACAGCCATGGAAGAATAAAGCCCCCAGTCGGCTTTAGAAATGTTCCAACTGGTGGCACGAGGAGATGAGGAATGATGCAGGAAGTGGATGACACAAGGAAAATGATCACTCGAGTACGTGTCAGAAAGTGCATACCACTGAAACCGACCGGCAAGCTGAGGAGTGCATATTGCGAGGTCTATATGGGAATAAGTGTGTTGTGTCGGAAAGGAAGGTCGGTGCACCGGTGTTGAGGCAGACAAGAATGAGGTGTTGGGAAAGGTCCACCAAAAGGGAGCCTCTCGGACAAGGTGCCGGAGAGCCCCATAGGGGGTGGTGGGTATTGAAGTCACCTAACAACACGAAAGGTGAAGGGAGCTGGTCAATGAGGTGTAGCACATCTGCCCTAGTAAGGGCGGATGACGATGGCGAAGGGATATTACAAAGGGAAAAGGTGGATAGAGTGATGCGGATGGCAACTGCCTGTAGGTGAGTATGCAATGTAATGGGAAGGTGATAGACGTCGTCCCGAATGAGCATCAGAACCCCTCCATGGGCTGGGGGGGTACCTTCCACAGGTGGCAGGTCGAAACGCACAGAGGTGTAGTGGGGTAAGTCTGCACGATCACTTTGACGTAACTTAGTTTCTTGGAGACAAACTAGAAGCGGCAGTGCAATCGAAGGAGTAGTTTTAATTCCTCCTGATTAAAACGAATACCATGAATATTCCATTGAAGGAGCGCCATGATAAAAAATGAGAGAAGAAAGTAAGATAAAAAGGAACAAGCAGGTGGGGTCACCTGGACGGCCGCTGAGGACCGGACTTCGAGGGAGCACTACTGTCGCCATCTAGAGGCAGAGTGTCATGTTCCATAGGTTCAAACGATACATCTGCCACCTTCTTGACTTTATCAGGTGGAGCAGCTTCCGCCGCCGGCAAAATGCCAGTTGCCCGGCTAACAGTAGTGCGTCCCAGCGAGACAGAAAATGATCGGGACCAACTACTGGTGGGCGGCGTGACGGATGGGTCACGCTTCGGCAGGGAAGGAGAGGAACTCTTTTTTTTTGTTGGCTCTTCTGGAAGAGTGACAGTGAGAAGAGGCAGTTGACATTTAAGAAGCCCGAGTACGCAGAAAATCTTCACGGACGGGTTCCTTTTTCAAAGTCCGGGTATCTTGTTTAGCTGCCCGCGGTATATTAGAGGTTGACGAAGACTGAAATTTAGAAGCATCAGGAGGAAGCAGTGGGCGTGGAACGTGCAATCTTCGGGCTGGCCGATCGCACAACCGTGTCAGCGAAATTGAAGTCATAGGTCTGCGTACCTGCATCCTTAGTAGGTCCCGCTGGGAGGACAGTGGGCTTTCAACTCGCCAACAACTTTCGAGCGGCAGATGTTGAGACCTTTTCCATGACCCTAATTTGCTGAATGACCTTTTCATCCTTATATACAGGACAGTCCCGAGAGGAAGCCGCATGGTCACCATTGCAATTAAGGCAGTGAGGGGACGGAGGTGGGCAATCCCCCTCATGGGCATCCCTACCACAAGTGACACATTTTGCTGCATTAGGGCAAGATTGACGGGTGTGGTTGTACCTGTGGCATTGGAAACAGCGCGTTGGGTTTGGTATATAAGGGCGGACGGAGATAGCTTCATACCCTGCTTTGACCTTCGACGGGAGTTCAACCCTGCCGAACGTCAAAAACACAGTACGAGTTGGTGTCAGCTGATTATCTACTTTTTTCAACACCCTATGCACGGCTGTTACACCCTGATTTGACATGTAGGTTTGTATGTCTTTATCAGACAACCCGTCAAAGATCTCGTGAAGACTACCACCCGTGACGAGTTGAGTGTGCGATGTGCTTCTACCTAGACTAGAAACTTGTGTAGCAACGTAGTCCGTATTAGTTTTTGCGCCTGGAAGGTACTGTCCACTTACAGCAACAATGTACCATTGCGCTGACGCCAACATGTCTTAACAGGGCCAGCAATTGTATCAACATCTTGGGTAATCACCCCTCCCTGGGCCCAGCCTTTACCAGGGGGTACGTACGTGCCCTACTTGTCTAGCCGGGGCGGGGAATTACGCATTACCCCGTCACCTGCTACGCATGATAATGTGTGGGTCGGCCTTCAGAAACACACAGGAAGGAAAGAAGAAGAATAGAGGAAGTGAAGAGAAAGAAGTGTCTCAAACGCCGAAGCGGAGACTAATGAGGAGGAGAGGAAGGCTAGAAGAGTACAGCAAGGAGAGAAAGGCAGAAGCAAAGGTTAGGAAAGGAAGAAACCAAGGAAAAAGAATGACTAGGCCAGGAAACCACCTTGACTCACAAAAGACACCCGTCTCCGGACGAAGGCATGAACTGGGAGGGAAAGTGAAGCAGCCTGGGGCGGAAAAGAGGCTGCTTCAGCTCGGGGCCCCGTGCGTGCCACACACGTACCCACAAAAGAGCTGTGGGCCCCGCTGGGGGAGTAGAGAAACGCTGATTTTTCCCTGATCCATATTTATTGTTTAGTACTATTGAGGTAACTATGTTGTTATATTTTTCTGATCCACATTGTACACATTTGGCGATGTAAACTGTCTTCATAGATTTGTTACTCCACCCACCGCCTGTTCAATCATATCTGTATTATTATCCTTCCCTCCCAATATATTCGCTTTTTGAGATGAGAAAATGAGGTCTCTGTGTGTATATGGGATCTTTTTAATGAGACACATTGGTAGGTTTACATTAGCAAATAGACAGCATGGAGTTGGTGTACTCCTGATTGTTTTTGGCCTACTTTGCTGTGTATTTGTATTGTATACTTTTTGGAGGTGGTTTTTTGTGGTTTTAGGGCGCCTAACTGGTGAGGTCATTAGCGCCCAAATCAAAACTGAGATTTACCGAAGGATAATAAGCCTATATGAAAACAGCTAAAACATAGGATACAATACAACAAAAGGAAGAGCTAAATGACCTTTGACAAATTGGTCAAGTTGATAAAATTCAAGACTCTAGTAGCAGCTCTTGTGTCATCTGTTAAAATTTCTTCCAGTGTATTCAGTAGATTCAGTGCAATCTGAACAGGAGTAAAATTTGGACAAGACAATAAAACTTGTTGCACCGACAGTGGGTGACCTTAGCAAGTGGCGGTGGCTGAACCGGAAATGTCCGATCCGCAACCAGGCCAAGATGACCTCTTCTCGTCGTGAGCGGTGTGAGGAGATCCTCCAAGCCACCGGGAGCGGATTAATGGTTCGAAGCTTATTATTTGTAAGCGAGGACTACATATTATGCCACGATGATATAAGATGACAGGAAAGAGCCCATCGAATATCATTCGATGGGACACAGTACCTAGCTGTCAGAGGTAGGAGACTTGCAGCCTTGGCTGCGGCATTAGCAGCCTCATTACTCAGCTCAGTTGTGAAATTCGAGTAGTGGTCATTAAGCCTGTACTGAAACCCATCATCCCCGCCGACAAACGCACGTCTGATACCTTCATTGGTCTTAGAGCCAGCCGTATATATGAAGACTGAATTTTCGAGTTTTCAAGAAACCTAGAGCGGTAAACAGCATCTGAAGTACTCTCCTTCGGGAGTGAGGTGAATGCGAACTTGAGCCTGAAGCCAACGTGGCACTGGGCTCTCACCTATTTGAAATGTGGAAGGGACAGTAAAATCGAGCTGCCAATGCAAGCGACGAAACTAGGCTGCAGGAGGGAACAGGGCAATTGTGGACAGCCCTTAATGGCTATCGAGGGAGTCATTAAAGAATGATGGATAGGAAGGGTGGTGGGGCATTGAAAGCAGACGGCATGCGTACCGACACAGCGATACGTCGCGTTGATAGGTTAAGGATAATTCGGCAGCTTCGGCATAAAGGTTGTCAACAGGGCTCGAGTAAAAGGCTATCGCCAGGCATAACCCCACATTGATGAATCGAGTTTAGGCGGTGTAAAATGGATGGCCATGCAGAAGAGTACACGAAACTCCCCTAATGCAGCTTGGATCTGACAGAGGTGAAGCAGGACGGTACGATCCGCTCCCCATGATGTACCACTAAGAACGCGAAGAACATTGAGGGAACAAGTACAGTGGGCAGCCAGAGAAGACATGTCGAGACCAGCTAAGTTTCCTATCCAACATTAGCCCTAAAAATGTCGTCATCTCCGCAAAGGGGAGAGGGACGGGGCTGAGATGGAGAGATGGTGGAAGAAACACTCTGTACCTCCAAAAGTTGATACAGACCGTTTTCTCATGGGAGAAACGGAAGCCGTTTGTGACACTCCAGGAAGAGAGACTGTCAAGGCAATGCTGGAGATGACGTACCAGCAGACACATTCTCTGAGTGCCGCAAGAGATCGTGAAGTCGTCCACAAACAGGGAGCCTGAATCATCAGCCAGGAGGCAATTCATAATTGGGTTGATCGCAATGGCGAAAAGTGCCACACTCAAAATGGACCGCTGCGGCACCCTATTCTCCTGGCGAAAGGTGTCCGACAAAACGGAGCCTACTCGTACCCTGAATATTCAATCTTTTAAAAAGGTATGAATTAAGAGGGGGGAGACGGCTGCAAAGGCCCCATGTACGCATGGTGCGAAGAATGCACGCCCACGAAGAAAATCTAAGAAAACGGCCAGCGTCTGACACTTTCGCAAAAAGTTATTCATAACAAAGGTCGACAAGGTAACGAGGTGATCAATAGAAGAGCAATGCCTTTGAAACCCACATTGGACATTAGTGAGGCAATGTTGAGATTCGAGTATCCAAACCAGTCAAGCATCGACCACGTTTGCTCCCTTACCTTACACACACAGCTGGTCAGGGAAATGCAGCGATAACTGGAAAGATGTTTGTCCTTCCCTGGTTTTGGTATGGGGACACTTCATGCCAATGAGTGGGAACTTCACCTTCAGTCCAGACGCGATTATAAGTGCGAAGAAGAAAGCATTTACCTGCAGGGAAGAGGTTCTTCAGCATCTGAATATGAATAGCATCGGGCCCTGGGGGCAGAGGATCGGGAGACGGCAAGGGCACGTTCTAGCTCCTGCATGGTGGCATTGCAACTTTCATGATTGGGAGTTTAAAAGAAGGTGGTCATGCCCCCTCGGCATGTTTTCGGGGGAGCAAAGCAGGGTCATAATTAGCTGAGCTTGAGACCTCAGCGAAACAGTGACCCAAAGCATTGCAGATATCGACAGGTTCCACGAGAACTTTGTTTGCTATGTTCAGGCCGGGGATTGGGGAATGGACCTTAGAGCCAGATAACTGGTGTAGGTTACGACCAACGAAGGAGTAACCTGTTGAAGGAATGCGTGTAAGCAGCCCAGCAAGCTTTTTTTTGCTTTCTTTAATGACCCGAAGGCATTTCGCTCAGTCTTTTGTAATTAATACAATTTTCCAAAGTAGGCCAGCATTGAAACAGACGTAGAGCATGTTGCCAGGCATGAATAACATTGCTACATGCTGCATTCCACCAGGGAACTAGGACCCTTCGTTGAGAGGTGGAAGTTCGGGGTGTGGAATGTTTGGCGTATGGAATGTTCGGCAGTGGTGAGGATGACATCCAAGAGGTAGTTGACCTGACTGTCACAGCTGGGAATTTCTGATCATGGGAAACCGCCATGGAAGAATAGTGCCCCCAGTCCTCTTTGGAGATGTTCCAGCTAGTGGAACATAGAAAAGTGGTATGATGTAGTAGAGAAATTATACAGGGGAAATAGTCACTCGAATACCTATCAGACAGAACATACCATTCACAACGATGCCCAAGTGGAGTAGTGCATATTGTGAGTTCCAAATGGCAATAGGTACGCATTGTGTCGGATAGGAAAGTTGGTTCGCCGATATTTAGGCAGACAAGGTTGAGGTGGTTGAAGACGTCAGTCAAAAGAGAGCCCCTCTGGCAAGAAGCTGGAGAACCCCACAGAGGGTGGTGGTTGTTTAAGTCACCAGTCAACAAAAATGGCATAGGAAGCTGAGCACAACAAGGTGCAGTAAGTCTGCCCTAAGAACGGCAGACAATGGTGGGGTGTAGATATTACGAAGAGAGAAGGTGAATGTGGAGATGGCGACACAGACGGCAACCGCCTGTAGGGGAGTTTGCAGTGGGATGGGATGATAACAGAAGTCTTCCCAAATGAGCAGTATAGCACCTCCATGGGTAGGAATACCTTCCACAGGAGGTAAATCAAAACACACTGCAGTGTATTGTGGGAAATTGATATGATCGGTTTGACGGAGCTTCGTTTCTTGCAGACAGATTACAAGCGGGCAGTGCAGTCGAAGGAGTAGTCTTAATTCATTGCGGTTGGAACGAATGTCTCTGATGTTCACTGAAGGAGTGTCATGAAGAAAGCAAGAGAAGAAGATGGGTTCAGCCATCTGTTCTACCTCCTTCCTGGATTGATTGGAAGGGCCAGTGAAATGCCGGCAAATAGGCAAGAAATAGCGTTTTCGAACCTATTACTGTCGCGTGCTATCACTCACGGACCGATATCTCAAGAACATCATCACTTTGCTCCAAACGTTAAATAAAACGTTACCTACATTTCATACGCAGCTATGTGTAATCTAAAATCAACCATACGAGAAGTCTACGCAATGTGTTGTTGCCTCTGCAAACTCTTGAAAATATGTTGCCATAGTTCACTAAACCGGATGCTGCATATTAACTGTAAAGTAAACGAAAACAAAAATCATCCCTTCATTGACCGAAGATTTCAATCTTTAAGATGTACAAAAATCAAATTTTTTCGTGAGTGCCTGTTTTCAAATTGCATGGTAAGTTTCAGAGCTGTCCGAACGCTGTCTTTCAGCACTTTTTCGGCCGTATCTTGCTAACGGACTAAGATAACTGAAAAATGCCGTTCACAGACAAATGTCTACAGGATATATTCTAAGTATTTGAACAATTTCCTATGGTTAGTTATTTGCAAATCACCGTGCTAAAACGGCTAAAAATCTGGTTTTGTGCAAAACTATGATAAGTTTCAACCTCTGGATCTTGGTAATGGATAACGATGACGAAAAAAATTAAAAACGGCCTCGAGAATATCATCAGAAGAGCACATGGTCAAAATTTCAAAGATTTGCAATGAAGAGAAAGTATCAAGGTGACCATACCCAAATTATTATTATTATTTTTTGAAATTTTCTCAGGGACTGCCCATGAATGAATGGTACTTTTGTAAGCTGTTTAAAGCCCACTATAGACTACAAATCTTGTACAAAAGCCAACTGATTTGCTCCAGGAAGTGTGTAACTTTGAAAATTTTGACAATGTACTGTATGATAGCTATAGTATACCTATTATTCTAATATGCACACAAATGATCTGTAGGTGCAGTATGATTACTAGTCACATAAATTGTATGTTTTGACTACTTCAGTCTTTGTATTAAGGTGAGCTTTGTGGAATTATTTGCTTACTTGTTTTAATGACAATTGATAGAAGACTCTAGAATTCCTCATGTAAAATGTAAAGTGAAAATAACATTATTTTTGAAAATTTACATTTGATTATATACTATTCATTTTAGAGAGCAAATATTTTTCTTGAGCATTAAAGTCTTCTTGAACGTAATGTCAACATGTACAAACCCAAAAAACCACCAAAATATCAAGAAAATGATAGTTACCTAAAGTGGGTAAAAAATGAACCCCATGGTACTACTAGGGGGTACAGAAAAGTCCGGGACTACTTCTGTTAATATCGCTGTGTTTCAGTGAATGGTACACAGATATATTTTTGAATAGGACTTTAGGAGAGGAAATGAATTACTGAACTAAAAATGTGCCATTTAAAAAAAGTCATAGCATTGTAAAAAACAAAGCTACAAAAAAGGCAATCATGCTAATTGATGCCCTCTTGATGGGCAAAGAACATTTGCTTGAAATATTTTGTAATTTGCATCTGGAAAAACAGTTATTTAGGGTGGTCAATATAAATGGGACACCTTCTATACAAATTTAATAACTACACAGGGTTCACAAGCTGGTTGGCAATATCTCTTTCCTTCACTCCCAGCAGTAAATCAAAGATACTTTTATTACTTCCCTCAGAGCATTTTTACATTTCAGAAAACTTTTTTCTTCCCTTTTCACCTGAAGAAGGAACTGTGTTCCAAAAGCTTGTCCTTTTTCGTCCCTTTTCTTTTTTTCTTCATTGTGTCACTATCGCCAATCTATCGCTTTTGAAAAATAAAGTTAGTTGTTAGTTTTAGTTTTTTTTGACTAATTTTAGTAAACCTTTTAAAGTAAACATAAACCAATAACAAAAGCAAATAAAATGACACAGGATTTACTATGATACATTCTGAATGTGTACTGAGTTTTTCTTCCTCTCTCCAAGAACTTACCTTATGAAAGGGAACACAGAGCATCCTTTCTTTGAATCTATATTGCATAATTTTGGTTTGCTAATATTTGCTATAATAGTACAGTGCAATTAGCCTAAAAACGGCCTGACCCAGACATCCAAAGTAAAAGTTTCCCTCCAACTCTAAACTGTTCTATACAGTCCATATATTGTTTGGTAAAAAGTTACAACATTTTGAGCTAAAGGTTTCAAGGGGAAGGGGGGGGGGGGGTGAAAAGTTAGAAATTAGCAGTTTTTATCAGTTTAAAGGAAACTGTGGGGTTTAGTGCAAAAAGTGCCAAATAGGAAAATAATCTGCATTACACTGCGAACAAAAATGGTCCTATGCACAATCTTGCTAAAGTGAATAGTTTCAGAGTTACAGAAGGTGAAAAAGGAGAAATTTCTGTGTTTTCTTTTTTTTTTCGGGAGACCCGTCGAGTGAGTTTGTGTTATTTCTATTGAAGTTCTGTTGTAAGTTGTCGTCTTTGGAATACTGGGCGAACTATGTGGTATGTGTGTGGACAAGGGTGGTAAGCTAATTACTCTGAGTAGAAAGGTGGTGGACAAAATAATTCAGTGCAGTGGAATTCGTAAAGATGGCGTTAAAGACGAGACCCTGAAGAATGACGCTTCAGGTTCGTAATAAATGTCGCAAAACTTATACGCTACGTCTGTAAGTCACCTCTACGTGACGAACCTCCGTCAAAGATTTTCCGTGAATCGTTTGATTTTAAAAACTTATTTACTTTGTGGTTGAAAGTGTGTACATGTATCTAAATGCAGGAAAACAGCTGAAGAAAAGTGGAGTTTAGTACAGAAACTTGAACTGATTGAAAGCATCCGAACAGTAGCTAATAACAGGCACGACAAGTAGGGAGATGAGGTAACTGTGAGGCCCTCTCAGGTCAACAGAGCTCGTCAGTTCTGATGGGAGGTACCACTGGCACTGATACCAGACAATTCAAAAGCCAGGATCATCACGGCCCAAAAAATGCGTGGCAACAACAGACCGTTGGTCGAGTGCTGACGCTAAAAGAGAAGAACTTTTGAAAAGTTGTGCAATTATTTGGAAGAAAATAATGAACGTCAATACATTGAAGATTCCTGGTCGCATCACATATTTTAATTCGATTCTTCAGATTTAGCTTTAATGTCTTTGACATATTTGAGACGAAAATCCGTCTCGGGGGATTATTTATTTCTATTTACATTGAACGTCAATATGTTTCTGAAGAATTGCAAATTATGTTCCTTGGACTGAGCCCCGAAGTTGAGTCATGACAAACATGTGAAAAGAAAACTTACCAGAGCTATGGTAATAGCTTGAATTTAACAGAATTACCAGGGAGAAGAAGTGTGATTTGTTTCTCAAGAGCAACTAATAATATTTTAACAGATGACTGGTATAAACATCCGAACACTGATAAAGAAGCTCAGGATGAACTGAGAGTGATCAAAACTGCAGCACATATTATTTGACATGAAATAGTCCGAAAGCTACGACTATTCTCAGTTTCCAATAATTGTAGAAATTTATAGAGGAGCTCAACTGATACTTCAACTGCTCAATGTCTTGATAACTGAAATAATACAGTGTACTTCTAAAATACAAATGGACGAAACAAATTACTGAAAGGAAGGAAACAAATAACCTTCAATATGTCAGTATAATCAGCACTGTACATCCAAGTTCATTTTTGTCCCCTGTCCAACTTGGAACGGGAGTTTTTGATAACGCAGACTCCGTAGCACAGTAGTAGAGTGCCAGACTACAAATCCAAAGGGCAAGGGTTCGATCCCCGCCAGGGCCTAGGATTTTTATCTGTCACTTTCCCCCCCTACTTTCACCTCTGGCAATGTTGCTGATGTGAAAAATATTGAGTAGCACCATGGTATGGAACGGTACGGTACGGAACCACCTATAACTGGCCGGGTAAGTCAGTTCGAAGGTCGGAGGAGGGCAACGGCGTGCCACCTTCAAACGAGACTGTGCCTAGTACAGCACTGAGGTGTTCAAACCAATCTTTGGATTGCTGACTGCTTTACTTTAATGCAGATTAAAATGTCCACACTGGATTGCCATAACACGTTTCACGTCACAGGAGGAACTGCACGCATAATACCTGAAACCGCACTTCAGGTAGAAAACAACGTACTTTGAAAGATTATTACTGCTCAAGCTGTTTGATCTGCAAACTTACGTAGCCCCTAGTCCATCTGGCTATTCCAAAATAGTTTCTATAAACTTGGCTTCCACGAAAATAAAACCACTATCATACGAGCATGGCCGAACACACATTTTTTTTGAGTGGTACTCGGTCGGAAGGCCCAGAAGAAGGTAAACCCAGTTGGAGTGGCTGCCTGGATATATTTAATGCAGCGAGAGATATCCAAACTGCCACTGTAGTTCCTCTTCCACTCATCAACTTGTCTCCTTCAAATCTGACAATTTATACAGCTCTTCTTTAAGCTGCCACGAAAGGCACCAGCAACAGAAAGCACAACAATGGTGACTTTCATCAGCCTTTGTACTCCGAGGCCCGTGAAACAGTAACAGCAGCCCGCTGTAGTCACTCTTCATTCGACTGGGATGTTTTCACTTGTTAATGTCCCTTTTGTCAGCGAATGGATACATCATGGCAGGAAGTGGCTCGCACAAGTTGTACAGTACTATTTAGTCCATAAACAGCGTTCAAAAAATGAAAAAAGGGGAAGGTTAATCCAGGGTCATTCATGCCTTCTTTGAAGAGGAACTCGTTACTGTATTTTTGAAAACTAGTGAAACTGTAATTAGTGTGGATACAGATGAGCTCAATTACGTCTATTCGACTATTGAGTGCGGTAATGCATCTTCTGAAGAGATTACGCAGTCAGCTGCAGTGAATTTAAAGAGGACTGGCTCTCTCCTATTTATTGAAAGCTATTTTCTAAAGAAAAGCCTCAAAAAGCTTCACTTTTTAATACATTATGATTAATGTTGTTATATAGTATAATCGATTAATGATGGAACTACTACTCCAAGATGATAAATCTCTTTTGAAAAATAATTTATATACTATAATTATAAGACAGATAACACTTTTATAATTTTAAATTATTTATGTTGGAAAGATATTCGTTCTTAATTCGGCAATGTCCGAAACTAGTTCAGTTTGGGTTTCTCCGTGCCACAGTGGGCATAGGCCAGTGGAAGCTTCTTTTCCCTTACAAAGAAGCACCCCTCGAGAAGGTGGTGAGGTGGTCGTTCCTTCGAGGGCTCATCACTGACGTACCACTGGCCACAAAAAATGCAATTTGCCTTTACAAAACGCAAACTTGTATTTAAAAAAGGTGTTTCATTAGTGACTTTCCAGAAAATCTTAAGATACGAAAAATTCGTACTTTTCCATCTCTGTAACTCTGAAACCGTTCACTTTTACAAGATTACACACTGGACTATTTTTGTTGGCAATTTAATGTAGATTACTTTTCTACTTGGCACTTTTCGTGCTAAACCGCATAATTCTCTAAATAATTAACAAAAACTGATAAAAACTTAATTTCTAATTTTTCACCCCCTCCCCCCCCCCCCAAATCTGATGCTCAAAATAACTTTTTACCAAATAATATAAGGACCTATAGGGCAACTGGAGGGGAAACTTACTTTGGATGTCCGGGTTTAGATGTAATTGCACTGTACTAATAAGAGATATACAGACTATTTAAATTAAAATAGTATAGTCAGCAAATATATTTTCCTTGTTGTTTCCTTTATAACACTCAAAGACTAGAATAAAGAGGAAGATAGAAGTCTAGAACTTTACATTTTAATTCAAGGGTGCAAGAAACAACACTTAAATTTGTTCTCCTTTGATATAACACAAAATTTATCATTTAAACATTTAAAGTGATGAGAACTTTTACCTGCAATTAATTTTCAGTAAAAACTATGCTTATTTTTCTCATTCCCTTTTATAAATTGTAACTTTAATGTCTTAGGCTCTAAACTCCCATATATATTGAGGGGCTTAGGAACAAAGGAGTAGGAAATGGGTTATCATACACATCAGCCTTAATGATTAATGCTACGTATGTCATATTTTTCTTTTTATCTGCATTGCTTTAATTTGAAGTAAAATGTATTCTCTTTCTTTATGCCCTCTCATAACACTGAAAATGCAAATTAATTTAGAAACATGCTGTTCTGTGACAAAGGGTCATAGAGTAAGAGAAAATTACTTTTACTAAAAATATAATAAATGTACACAAAAAAATTATGCTGAAGTATTGCACATTTACTTCACATCTGCTAAGAAAAACAGTACAAAATAAGAACTGAACTTTATATTCAAAATTCACATAATCTCAGAACATTCATAAATAATGGTCCCAATCAAACCGTACTACATTTGGTCTTTGTGTACTAAAATCAGTTACAGCAAACAAAAAATTGACCTATATGTTTCATTTTATTAGTTTATTTATTTATAATAAGAGTCACATATTTGCACTGTGTGCACAATGCTTCAACGTACTTATTTAAACCAAGTCACTTCACAATGACAGGAAAATCTACTTGCCTGCCAAGATAGGTATTTTATAGTAACCCAGTAACAACTGGAATTAGAAGCAAGTACTTAAAACCATTACTGACATGTTCTATTGATTCTGCACTGAAGGAAATTAACATAGCCTACACATTCAAAAGCTTCAATTTGAACCATATTAAAGTATCTACAATATTTCTGTTAATCTGGTTAATAATTATAAGGACAACTACACACACACACACACACACACACACACACACACACACACACACACACACACACAGGTGCAGAGATTTAATATTCAATAGCAGATAGCACTATCACCCAGACTTAAGTAGGGCAAGAAATTAAGATTCCCAGCACAATCAATCAGAAAGGGCATGGGGTGGGGGCGGGGGGGGGGGGGAGACACTGCCACTGAGCAACATACAAATACATGATAAACATAGATTTTCTGTTTGCAATACAAGTTTTGTGGTCAATGGTAATCTTCCACTTGGAAAGCAAAACTGACCATTTTTTAAGCTTATCTTGTTCAAGAGCTTAACAATAAACAGCAAAATGCTTAACAATTAACAGCAAAATACATCATCTAATACCCTAAATATTTATGTGAGAACTATGGTATCTCTCCTTATGGAATACAGGTCATTCAATCACAGAGAGAGTATTTGTACATTATCTATGTTGAATGCTATGGTTACTAATTTAGTCAACAAGAGGCACTATTTTTATCAGCCTTCTTCATTCTCTCATGGTAAAAATTCCTTGAGTATCTCTACTAATAGTATCATAACAAAAGAACAAAACAGTCAGTTTATACAAACAGAAAATCAATGATTTTAAATGCTACTGCAGGCATTAAATTATGGGATTATTTCCAAAGAATAAAATATACCCACATAACAATAATACTGTCAACAAATAAAATATGTATCAGTTGCAAGGGTTTCCAACTGGAAGAAAACCAACAGTACAACCATTAATAAAACAACCACAGGTACCTACACACTTCTTACACTGTCTCGATCACATAGAAGCATAGTCCAGTTGCACATACAACTGCCTCACTCCAACAGATGCAAATATCATGTGTGTATGGCTCACAATGTATTTTGGATCTGCAGCTTTTGAGACCTCAAGTTTCAAAGCACCCACATAAACATCACTGCACAACGTCCAAAAATGTGGTTCTTGCACACTGTATACTCCAGCCAACTGACTGACTTTCTGATAGCACTGAGGAAGTACATGATCTAAAGCTATCGGTTGTCTCTGCATTAATATTAATACATTATCCTTTATCAGTGCCAAAACACTCAACGCAATTAGAATTGCTATAAACATGGAACATATAGGATCGGCTATCATCCATCCGAACATCTGCATCAGGATAGCTGATATAATCACTCCGACACTGCCCAGAGTGTCAGCTAAAATATGCAAAAATACTCCTTTCATTATTTGGGAATTGCTGCCACTCAACTCAGGTTCGTGACTATGTGAATGACTTCCATGCGAATGAGAATGCGTATGGCTGTGACTGCCGTGAGAATGTCCGTGGCCACTGCTACCTCCATGAGAATGCCCGTGACCGTGCTGGAATGCATAAATCCCGACAAGATTGACAACGAGTCCTAGAACAGAAACTACAAACAGTCTTTCGTGCTTTACTTCTGGTGGTTCTATTGCTCTCTCCACAGCTTCTGACATAATAAAAAATGCAATGAAGAGCAAAAATAAGCCATTCACAAAGCCAGCCAAAACTTCTGCTCTTACATAGCCATAAGAAAATTTATCATTAGCTCTCCATCTGGTAATTACTGAAGCAGCAAGACCTGCTAAAAGGCCTGTGCAGTCAAAAAACATGTGAAACGAATCTGATATGAGACCTAAACTGTTGGTCCATATTCCATAAGCTAATTCCACAAATGCAAATGAAAGATTTAGTAGTAAAAAGAGAAAGAGATTTCTCGAGTTACGATCTGAAAAAATCAGTCTCCCCCAGCCACCAATCTTCTCTTTCAGTCGGGATCCCAGAGATCTGGAAGCATCCTTGTGTGTTACAGGTAGCATCTTGTTTTAAAGTTGCTCAGTATGGGTCTTCATTCCTGTAATGACAAAAACTTTCAGCTTAAATCTTTGAAAAAAGTGTCAAATAAACTCAGGACTAGACTAAAGTATCTCAGACAATAAGAAAATTCACAGACACATAAATACATGCAGTTGATAAATAAAAGCAAAGGCCCACTCAATAAATAGATCCATGGAAGTTAAAATAGAGTGCAACATAACACACAAAGGTAAGTAGAAAGAGTGTAAACAACAACTACAGTATTTTAAATTAATGAAATGCAGCAACCAGTTGCTTGTCGTTATTTATTTTCAACTTTAACGGCCGGTTTTGGGCGCTTGAGTGCCCTTCTTCTGGTCTCTATACAGACAAACAAGTGCATTTGTATACAATAAGGCTACAGAACGTATAAAAGTCGATTACAGAAATATGCAGCAGTTTAGAACCAAATAGAATGTATTAAAGATAAGTTCATATAATGGGATAAAATTAACACTTACATTTTTGTAATGTTGCTTAATAAATAAACATGCTACTAGTGGAATCAACGCTAAGTGCAAAGATTATGGAATGAGTAACAGTCAGCTGGTAACAAAGTATCTATGGATGAGGCTTATAGTAAAGGAGAAATGATAAAAAAAGGGGAAGAAGGCTATGGGATAACAGTAATACTCAAAGTAGTTGAAGAAAAGCATAAAGAGAGGAGCAGGTGACTGATAAATCAGTCGCTTGGCAGTTTAAAATTCAGTAGTCTATAAGTACAATGATAAGTGGCGCCACAGGCAGAATATTTCAGAACTACCAGCTGACACAGTAGTGGGATGCTTAGAATTTCACTGTCAGGGCATCTGTCAATATAAAGAATTTGTCATTGTGTCTATGGCTTCAAAATTTAATGGGGATAGATTGATGAAGTAATTATCATACAACAAATAAGTTAAGGATGTGGGTTATAAGTTTTAAGATGCGTGAACTAATCTGCAAAGAAATGTTAATGGTTACAGTAATATTAACCTAGTGTTACAATTGGTACATCTAGTCAGGCAACTGAAGAGAGTTAAACAAATTGCTAGGAATATACCAAAGAGGATAATCATGTAGAGCAGATAATGGTGCTTTAAGATACAATAAGAGTAAGTTGTGGCTGGGTTTTTTAAAATAAAATAAACAAGTCACTATCATAATGGTAGTGAGTATTGCATAGCGCAGTTTAACAAGGTGGGGGGGCATAAAATAACCTATCTTTAATATGAGGCGGGGGGGGGGGGGAGGGGGAGAGGAGGCTATAGTTACTAAAAGTTACAACGGGCATATGTATGCAAATATTTATGGGGTGGGAGGGGGTTAGAGTGGTAGAAATTAATTGATGACTGAGTGAAGTGGAGGTGGGGAGGGGGGAGGGAATAGAGGTAAGGAACCTGCACAAAGATCAAGAGGAAGTAACCATGGACAGTTTGAGGAGCCACGGATAGACATAAGTATGTAAGGCCAGGGGTGGGAGTGAGATGTAATGGGTGGCGGACGGGGGGGGGGGGGGGGTAAGTGGCGGTATACTACATAGCTGTATTGTGTAGTAAAGTAGAAGAGAGTAGGGTTACATAAAGAAATGGGATTAGGGCTGCGAAAATAGGAAACTGGGATAATTTTAATGTAGTTGTACCGCAGAGGAAGAAGGGTATTATGAGAGTTACTTAATGTAGTCATAGTCTGCTGGCTTCTTCAGGAAAAAGAGGAAGAAAGGAGAGGAGAAAGGGAAGGATACGGGTTTTAAGGAAGTGGAAAAGGAGCCATTCCAATACCAGGAGTGGAAGAACTTACTTTAGGGGACAAAAAGGAAGGTAAACAAATACACACACACACACACACACACACACACACACACACACACACACACACTAGGCAGACATTTTGTCACATAACAAAGGAAATGAAAAGAAAAGGAAAACCCTCATCATTTCCTTTTCCCTCTCCTTCCCTTCTGCCTGACGAAGCAGCTAGGCTGCGAAAGCTTGCGTTTGTGTGTGTGTGTGTGTGTGTGTTGCTATCACTGCCCTTGCTCCTTCGCCTGGTAAGTGGACTTCATCTATTTTTTACGTATATTTTTCCTGTTAGGAATTTTTCCTCTATAATATTCGTAGGGAAACATTTCTGGTCGGACAGGACGGAAGGTGTTTGGGGATTTCAGAGAGATGAAAAAATGTTCAAATGTTTGTATAGCTTATGGGACTTAACTACGGGGTCATCAGTCCCTAAACTTACAAACTACTTATGAACTAAGACTAAGGACGGCACAAATATCCATGCCCCAGGGGGGATTCGAACCCCCAACCGTAGTGGCCGTGCAGACCGTGACTGCAGCGCCTTAGTCCCCTCGGCCACCGCGGCTGGCCAGAGAGATGAATTAAAGGTTACGAAGGTTAGGTGGGTAGCAGTAAGACTCTTTGTGGAGTGGGAAGGATGTCATAAAGGATGGATCTCATTTTGGGGCAGGATTTAAGGAAGTCGTATCCCTGCTGGAAGGCCACATTCAGAGTCCAATTCAGAAGCAAATTGCGAGGGCTACTGTCTCCTCCCAACAAACTCAGAACTTTCCACAGAAGGACCCTACAAGTGCCCCACATGTCACCGGATACTTTCCGGGACAGGATCGGACTCTGAATGTGGCTCTCCAGCAGGGATACGACTTTCTTAAATCCAGCCCCGAAATGAGTTCCATCCTTAACGACATCCTTCCCACACAACCAAGAGTGTCTTTCTGCCACCCCCCTATCCTCCGTAACCTCTTAGTTCATCCCTATAAAATCCCCAAACCAACTTCCCTATCCTCTTGCGACAGCACCCATGTGATTTATCAACTGACATTCCTGAACTGTGAAGCCTTCTGTTTGGGAATGACCAGCAACAAACTGTCCATTCGCACGAATAGACACAGGTTGACAGTGTTTGTCAGTAATGAGGGTCACCCTGTGGTTAAGCATGCCTTGGTGCACGGCTGGCATATCTCAGCACAGTGTTACACCGTCCGGGTTATGTGGATACTTCCCAACAACACCAACCTTTCAGAACTCCAGAGATGGAAACTTGCCCTTAGCATATACTCTCTTCCTGTTGCCCACCAGGTCTCAACCTCCTTTAACTTCAAATTCCCACCCACCATTCTACAACATCTTTGCCTCTGACCTCTGGACAGAGCCTGTCTTGACTGACATCTCTGTCCAACTTATTTGCATTTTGCACATGTCTGCCTTGTGTGTGTTTGTTTACCTGTCCTTTATCCCCTAAGGCAAGCCCTTTTGCTGCTGAGATTGGAATGTCTCCTTACCCAATCCCTTAAAACCCACATCCTTTCCTTTTTCCCTTTCCTTTTTTGAAGAAGGAACCAATGATTGTGTGTATGTGTATGTCTTTATTTGTGTGTATCAACAAACTGGTGCCTTTTTGGCTCCTAAGTTAAACTTATTTTGTCATAAATAAAACAGATTTTGTGATTATATAT
This sequence comes from Locusta migratoria, assembly GCA_026315105.1. Lineage (NCBI taxonomy): Eukaryota > Metazoa > Arthropoda > Insecta > Orthoptera > Acrididae > Locusta > Locusta migratoria. Next base: position 563,628,050 of record CM048747.1, on the reverse strand, counting down.
AATGAAAGACATTGTTGTTGTTTTGGGGGTTTTGAGGGATCTAAACTACACGGATATCAGTCCCCTGTTCCTACCAAAGACAATACAGGAGTCATTCCATGTCAAATCAACACAGTGGTTTTGCTAACCATCTCAAATTTTGATTACATTTTGCACAGAGATAGCTTATACATAGATTAAGAAAAATATCCCATTTTGTTGAAATCTATCAATCCATTTTGCAAATGCGACAATCTGAAGTTGTCAAAAATCGCCAAAAAGTACTCCTCAGCCATAATTTTAAATTTTTGTAGCAACTCTCCTAATTAGGCTACAATGATGGGAGAGGTGTCATTTTTCAGCATTTTCCATAAGCTTTCCAATGATATACGATACATTATGGATTCGAGATGAAAACAGTTTTTCAAATTTAAATAAAAATTAAAATTTTCAATTTCTCAAAAAGCCCATCTCCAAAAATTTTATATAATGCTTTACATTATTGTTAACTAATACCCTGCTGAGATTGGAATGACTCCTTACCCACTCCCTTAAAACCCACATCCTTGTGGACTCATGGGTTTACACCTTCATAAAATTTCAAAAATTCATATTTCACTAAAAAAAATGACATTGTAAAATTTATGCATTTAAGCGATATATACATAATTTCATTTTTAATGTATCTACATACACATTAAAATTTGATGTTAACACACACATTCCAAGTGTGCAAAATACAGTAAAATTCTTGTTAAATGCTTTTTTCAAATCCCATCCACAGCCACTGGGCTTATCTTACAAACAATATCATTCATCGATAACCAAAGAAAATCTGGTTTTATGGGAAATGTGTAAGACAGTGATGGGCCACATAGGTGAAGGAATGTAACTTCATCAAGGTCTTCGTCTTTTGTTACAATACGAGCTAACCACAATTTCTTGTCACAGTAATATCTCCATGAATGTCTTTCAAAGCCAGTCTTACTGGAGATTTTGTAACTGTTGCAACAGTAGATTGTTACATCTGAAAAAAAGTCTTTACCAATATTTTTGATGTACTTGAAGCAATTGGTATAAAAGCACAAGTAACGTCTGTGTCTCTTTTATGGAAACAGATTAACTGAAGCGCTCTTCCAGGAATTTCTCAGTTTGAATGAACTCTTCCACTGTAAAAATTCAAAATGTACAAATTTAATGTTTTTAACTGCCCAATCAAAAAATTGTTGGGGAGTAAGAATTTGGTTGTCATACGGCCTCTGCAGACTAATCTCTTAACAGTTCCACTGACACCATCACAAAATTCTTTCCCAAAAGTTAGGGGCAAAAAAAAACATTCGGTTTAGGTTCCAAAAACTTTGTGAAGGGTAAGTTCACAAAATCTTTCTATTTTTGTACTGGGCTGCACTCCCATCTGAAAAGTAGTTTATCTTCTGTATATTAGTCTGAAATTTTGTTTTTAAAAACTGAATTAGTTTAAAAAAATAGACTGCTATGGTATTACGCTCTAGACAGATAGCAATTATGAAGTAACTCATGTGTTCCATTTTGTTCTCTCTTTTGTAATACACTATGAAGGGATACACTGTTGCGAGATTACTTTGCCACCGATAGCTTTGGGCCTCATCTTGGATCACAAAAGTATCGTTCTGCAAGAAGTCACATTCAGCGGCAGTCAGGTTTTCCTCAATTTCCTTTAGGTAAGAGCTCTGCTACTTTGCAAAAAATTGTGTAGATTAGTGTACACAGTTTTTCACAAAAGAATTCAATTAACTCCTATGAGGTTTTCTGCAATATTTCTAAATTGCATGTCTACTGAAACCCATTGTCAAAATGTGTTTTCAATTGCATTACCATTAAATGCACGTTGTTATGTTATTTTTATTGGATCACATTCTGGGCAATAACTATAGTTTTCCATAATACAGTGGATTGATGCTGGGTTGCAAAGCACTTTTGTCAGTGTTTTTAAGGGGCCAATTCTCCATTGGTTAAGGTTCCGAGCTTAGCATTTTCTATCATTAGTTTGACATTTTGATGTCTAGTGCAGACACATACTGAGTGTGCTCCACTATGACCAGGCAAAATGCAGTCTTTTGGGCGCAGTTCTGCAAATTTTGAAAACCTGATATCCATTGCTGGAAATTCATATTTGAACTTTTATATGCTTCTTTTAAATTGATCAAAATAAGTCTCTTAGACATTATTGTTCTATTTCCATCTTCCCCCTTCACAGTTAAACCAATGTAAATTATGTATATGCCCACTTAAATCTACAAATTTTACAAAAATGTCATTTTTAGTGAAATGTGAATTTTTGAAATTTTATAAAGGTGTGAACACATGACACTCAAGGTATCAGTTAACAATAATCCAAAGCATTGTTTAAAATTTTTTGAAAATTTTTGAAGATTAACTATTTCAGAAATTAAAAATTTTAATTTCAATTTAAATTTGAAAAACCGTTTTCATCTCAAATCCATAATATGACATACATCATTGGAAAGCTCATTTTTAGCCTAATTAGGAGCTTTGCTACAACAATTTTAAATTATGGCTGCGAGGTACTTTTTGTCGATTTTTGACAAATTCAGATCATTGTATTTTCAAAATGGATTGATGGATTACAAAAAAAGGTATTTTTCTTGATCTTTATGTGGGCTACCTCTGTGCCAAGTTTATTAAAATCTGAGATGATTAGGTAAAATTCATGTTAAAAGTGTGTTGATTCGACACTGAATGACCCACAGCCAAGTAGGAAAGTAAAATAGGGCTCAACACCCAGAAGAGAAGCATAAGGGGCACACAGTGCCAATGAACTTTACACTCTCAACACCACTGAACAAGACAGGAGACATCAAGTGTTGAACTATGCTAAAACAGATAGAGCAGAGACCAGTGGCTGGCTGATAAACAAATACAGGATGAGCCAGCCTCTCTGCACAGACTAAAAACCTGGAGGTAAAAAACAGAGTAGAAGTAAGACAGACAACAGATTAAAAGGTGAAGGCTGGCGATCTGAGATACCAGGAAAACGAGCCCACCACAATATAGAACGATAAAATCCAGCTGCATAAATAAAATCTAAAATGTGGTCAACCTCTGAGGCATTGTCAGCTAAAATCGAGGCAGGCGCAGTAGGCAGGTTAAAAGACTGCCACAAGGCGGCTAAAAGCGGACAGTCTGACATGATGTGGACCACTGTCAACAAATTGTCACCACGGCAATACAGTGGGTCCTCTTGACGTAAAAGGTGTGTTGACCACGTACGGCCAATACGTAGGCGACACAGAACAACAGAGTCCCTACGGGAAGGCCTGAGGGAGGACTTCTAGGCGTCCGTAGATGACTCGAATTCACGGGGCTTGTTTGGAGTGCTCAGTGTTGCCCATTGTGTGTTCCAAGCCTCAAAAACCTTATGGCTCAAATCCAATTGGATATCCCGTACTAGGATACCAATATCCAGGGGAGGAGCGGTGGTGGCCAGCTTAGCCAGCGATCCCCGGGATGCCAATGCGGCCGGGGGTCCAAATAAAGTCCACCGAACAGCCAGACTTGGCGAGTGAAGCAATGGCGTTGTGAATGGATTGCACCAACAGATGGGAAGAGAAACACTTGTCAAGGGCTTACAACCCACTAAGGGAGTAACTGCATACGACTTCTGGGGGCATGTTTGTAGGCGGTCAAGAGCATGAGATATGGCAAGCAGTTCAGCTGTAAAAATACTAAAGCCAGATGGCAGGGACCATTGTTCTGTGTAGTCGCTGTTAACAAAGGCGTAACTGACTTTGCCATCTACGAGGGAGCCATCAGTATAGAGGACTTCTGTGTCACGGTAAGTATAAAGAAGAGCCAGAAACCAGCATCGGTGGTGAAACTTTACGCCTTTGGGTCGCAGGACAATTGCAGGTGGAGCTTCAAACGGGGGATGGACCAAGGAGGGATACGGGATGGGCACAAAAAAGTGGCAAGGAGAGGTAGGGACTGAAGTGAGGAAAGGAGCGTACAAACCCAGATCGTGATCGGAAGACCTGATCTAGGTGGGGAAGGAGGGGTAACAGTCAGAAACAAAAGCCTGCGATTCGGATGATTTGGTGTGGCATGGACTCTAGCAAGGTAAATAATGAGAAGCCGCTGCTGGCGAAGTGTAATGGGGGGGAGGGGGGGATCCGTGCTTCAGCAAGAAGACTCGGCACAGGCCTTGTGCGGAAAGCCCCAGTTGCAAGCCAGATACCACTATGGTGGATGGGATCAAGGATCCACAATGCTGACGGCGCTGCCGAGTCATATACTAGGCTCCCGTAATCAAGCCTAAATTGTATCGAGGACGTGTAAAGCTGCAGGAGGGCGGAACGGGCAGCGCCCCAGGCAGTATGGCTCAAAGAGCAGAGAATATTAAGATTTCGCGAGCATTTTTGGTGTAGCTGACACACATGTGGCACCCAAGTAAGCCTGTTGTTGAAGACCATCCCAAGAGCCCGATGCGTCTCTTCAACGAGCAGCAGTTCACCACCCACCTATAGCTCGGGATCAGTGAGGCTGATTGGACGGTAACTATCAGCCACCTGTGGGTCAGCACCAGGTTTTATCACTGGGATGATGGTGCCTTCCTGCCATTGTGAGAGAAACACACTTTCTGCCCAGAGACGGTTAAACAAGGTGAGCAGTTGGTTCTGAGCGTCCACAGGAAGATGTTGGAGGAACTGGCTATGGATACGATCTGGTCCTGGACAGGTATTGGGGCATGCAGCAAGGGCACATTGAAACTCCCACTCGCTAAAGGGAGCATTGTATGGCTCCTGGTGATGTGTGTAAAAACTAACGGTGGCTTCTGCTCAACTCGTTCTTTTAGGCTGCGGAAGGCTGCACTGTAAGTTCGAGTTTAACAGATGCCTGCATAATGCTGTGCCATGTGCTCGGCGACAGCAATCGGGTCTGTGCAGACAGTATCCTGTAAGAGAAGACGGGGGATTTCTGCTGGTGGGCAGTACCTGAAAAAGGCGACGAACTTGGGTCCACACCCGAGAAGGGGAGGCATGAGATCCAATAGAGGCAGCGTACCTTTCCCAACAATCCTGCTTACTTTGCCAGATAAGCCGTCGACCTCAGGCCCGGAGCCGTTTAAAGGCATCGGGTGATCTACGGTGGAATGACGCTGGTTGCGCTGGAGTGCCTTATGATGATCCCGAATGACTTCAGCAATCTCTTGTGACTACCGAGGCACAGATTTGCGCCGAGGGGAGCCTGTAGTGGTTGAAACAGTGGCCTCGATGGTGCCAGTAACCTGTTGGACTGCCAAATCCACATCGGCTGGCAGTTGGGCAGGAAGGATAACAGCAGAGGTGTAACGCTGCCAGTCGGCCCTATGGAGGGACTATCGTGGCAGGCGTTTTGCCAGTTGAGACTGTGGGAGTGAAAAAATGATAGGAAAAATGACGGCTCCCGAGTGGGGTGGGAAAGAAGGGTCAGGCTACAGACTGACAAGTTTATGGCCTTTTTTTTGTGGTTTTAGGGCGCACAACTGCTAATGTCATTAGCACCCAGGGTTTATGGCTGAAAACATGCTATGTGCAACAATGAAGTGTGTTGGGGCACCAGTATTTAGGAATCAGATGTCTTGTTGTGCAAAAAGGGTTTCAACATCGCTACCACGACAAGTTGTGTCTGTTCCACCCCATAAAGGGTGATGGGCGTCCCCCAAAAGAAGAAACAGTAGGGGGAGTGACCAGGGCAGCAAGATCAGCGGGCGAAACATCCCTGTCTGGAGGAAGGTATACTGAACAAACAGTAAATTCTTGCATGGCCTGAAGGCAGCGAACAGCAACGGTCTCAAGAGGTGTGAGGAGAGGCACAGCAATACTGGGGACAGTGGCAAGGGTGTATGTACACACACCGCCAGAGGCTCTGTCACAGTCGACACGGTTGTTGAAGTAGCCCTGATAGCCACGAAGGGCTGGGGTCCGCTGAGCAGGAAACCAAGTTTCCTGCAGGGCCATGCACAGCACAGCGAATCGGCACAACAACTGTTGCAACTCAGACGGCTGAAGAAACCGACACAATTCCATTGTAGAATTTCAATTTTCCTTTGTTGAAAAGCCATGCTGGGTGAGAAGGATGTCAAGTTGAATGATCACCTGATGCCAGTGCATTGTCGAGAACCATTGGTTCAAGAGATCTGGTGAGGGCGAGATTCTCAGGAGAAGCAAAGATCTCCACCTCATCTTCAGAGAAGGTAGGTAGAAGCAGAGGTAGCAGGTGACGGCTTTGGAGCAACTGAAGGCTCTTTCGATTTCTTTTTCTTCTTCTTCTTCTTTACCTCTCGCTGCCCTATGGGTTTTAAGGGCTGAGAGAACTTCTCAGTAGTGGTCGTAGGGCTCGACACAGAGTGGGAAGCCTTTTGAGCAGGAAGGTGCGGATCCTAAAGCCTCTGTCTGGGATCTGCCAGACCACTCGTGGTAGCCTCGGAAGGGAGTGCCCCCAAGGGACCCCTCGCTGGTGAAGGGTGCCAGGGAAATGGGGACTTAAGTCCCCAATGGTGGGGATGAAGTTGCCCCCACAGATGGTGGTGGGGGAGCAATGGAAAGTTGAGGTCCCCACCAAGCAAGGGGGCATTCGATGGAAACCTCAAAATCTTAGGGCCCCTACAAAGCCTTTCACCTAACTCCATTAACCTCATGACCCCACCGACACCCTGCACCCCCACCTCCTACCTACTACCCAAGATTCACAAAAACCCAATCATCCCGGACGCCCCATTGTGGCCGGTTACCAAGCCCCTACAGAACGAATCTCTGCCTACACAGACCAACACCTTCAACCCATCATTTGCAGTCTCCCATCCTTCATCAAAGACACCAACCACTTCCTCAATTGCCTGAAATCCTTACCCAGCCTGTTACCTCCAGAAACCATCCTCGTAACCATTGATGCCACTTCCTTATATACAAATAACCCACATGCCCAGGGCCTCGCTGGGATGGAGTATTTCCTTTCACGCCGACCACCCACTTCCCTACCTAAAACCTCTTTCCTTAATACCCTAGCCAGCTTCATCCTAACCCACAAATTCTTCACTTTTGAGAGCCAGACATACCAACAACTAAAGGGAACAGCCATGGGAACCAGGATGGGCCCCCTTGTACGCAAACTTATTCATGGGATGCTTAGAGGAAGCCTTCCTGGATACCCAAGCCTGTCAACCCAAAGTTTGGTACAAATTCATTGATGACATCTTCATGATCTGGACTCTCAGCGAAGAAGAACTCCAGAATTTTCTCTCCAACCTCAACTCCTTTGGTCCCATCAAATTCACCTGGTCCTATTCCAACTCCCATGCCACTTTCCTCGATGTCACCCTCCATCTGTCCAACGGCCAACTTCACACATCCGTCCACATCAAACCTACCAATAAACAACAGTACCTGCATTATGACAGCTGCCATCCATGCCACATCAAACGTTCCCTTCCCTACAGCTTAGGTCTTCATGGAAACGAGTCTGCTCCAGTCCCGAATCTCTGAACCAGTACACCAATAACCTAGTAACAGCTTTCATGTCCCGCAGCTATCCTCCTGATCTGGTACAGAAGCAAATTGCCAGAGCCACTTCCTCATCTCCCCAAATTCAGAACCTTCAACAGAAGAACCCCAGAAGTGTCCCTCTTGTCACCGGATACTTTCCGGGATTGGAGCAGACACTGCATGTGGCTCTCCAGCAAGGATACGACTTCCTTAAATCCTGCCCCAAAATGATATCCATCCTTCATGACATCCTTCCCACTCCGCCGAGAGTGTCTTTCCGCCACCCACCTAAGCTCCGTAATCTCCTAGTCCATCCCTATGAAATCCCCAATCCACCTTCCCTACTTTCTGGCTCCTACCCTTGTAACTGCCCCTGTTGTAAAACCTGCATTATGCACCCTTCCACCACCACTTACTCCAGTCCCTTAACCCGGAAGGTGTACACAATCAAGGGCAGAGCCACTTGCGATAGTACCCACGTGATTTACCAACTGACATGCCTGCACTGTGAAGCATTCTATGTGGGATTGACCAGCAACAAACTGTCCATTCGCATGAACGGTCACAGGCAGACAGTGTTTGTTGGTAATGATGATTACCCTGTGGCTAAACACGCCTTGGGGCATGGCCAGCACATCTTGGCACAGTGCTACACCATCTGGGTTATCTGGATACTTCCCACTGACACCAACCTTTCAGAACTCCGGAGATGGGAACTTGCCCTTCAGCATATTCTCTCTTCCCGTTGCCCACCTGGTCTCAGCCTCCGCTAAATTTGAATTCCTGCCCACCATCGTTAGCATCTTAACATCTTTCCCTTTGTTCGCTGGACAGAGCCTCTGCCTCTAGTGGCATCTATGTCTAACTTCTTAACTTCTTTGGTGTCTATAGTATGTCTGCCTAGGTGTGTTTGCATCTGTGTAAATGTGTGTGTGTGTGTGTGTGTGTGTGTGTGTGTGTGTGTGTGTGTGTGTGTGTGTGTGTGTGTAGAGAGAGAGAGAGAGAGAGAGAGAGAGAGAGAGAGAGAGAGAGAGAGAGAGAGAGATCATTAATTTATTTGTGCTACTATCACATCCTGTGCTCCTTCACCTGGTAAGTAATCATCTATTTTTTTTATATATATTTTTCCTGATAGGAATTTCTCCTCTATTATAATTAGTAATTTCTGTGATATCCAAGGGATTTTTTGTAGGTTTTTCTTCCTACCTATTTTGCCTAATGCTGCTTTCACTATTTAATCTCTCATTTCTATCCATTCCCCTTCTACTGTTTTGTTTCCCCCCATTTCCATCAATTGTTGCCTAAAGCTCCCCCTAAAATTCTCAAGAACTTCAGGTTCCTTCAATTTATCCAGGTCCCATCTCTCTATTTTCCTACCTTTCTGCAGTTTTTTTTTTTTTTTTTTCAGTTTTAGCCTACAATTCATGACCAATAAGATATGCTCCTTCCTCATGAAAGGAATTGTGAACCAAATTTGGTTGAAATCGTTACAGTAGTATAGAAGCAGACATCGCACGCTGCAGGACATTTCCGCACATTTCATTGTTTATTACGTCATATCTCCTGAACTATTTGTCATGCAGTCTATGAAGGCTATGACCATCGCGAAAGTGCAAGCAGTATGTTGAAGTTTCATCACTGTCGGTTGAATGGTACGGCCGCACATAATATATAAGCACTTAAACATTCCTTTTTGTATACAAGACTGCAGATAAAAATATTGTCCTATAACCTTTACCTTGATAGGCATTGGCATTGCATTAAGAGCCTTAAAATATCTTCAGGCCAGGTACATGTCACATATTCTGTTGATTACATTTGTAATTTATTGAAGGCAAGAGCCAAAATCACTTTATTTTTCATTAAGATTACCAGTTTCAGTTAATTGATTAAAAGATTGCCCACAAACATGACAAACCTTTATGACAAAATCAAACAATGGAAATACCTTAAAGGATTCAACAATATTTTGGAAAGGATAGTTTGTTACTCACCACAGACGTCCAATGAGACGTAGAAAGGCACACACAATTGAATTAACAAAAATGAAGCTTTCAGCTGTTAAGCCTACGCACGCGCAAGTGATTTTGTGTGTGTGTGTGTGTGTGTGTGTGTGTGTGTGTGTGTGTGTGTGTGTGTGTACGCGCGTTCTCTGTGGCAGATGAAGGCTTAACAGCCAAAAGCTTCAGTTTCATTTATTCAGTTACGTGTGCCTTTCTGTGGCTCATCAGACGTCTCTGTGGTGAGTTGCAACCTATCCTTTCCAAGAACTTTATGACATTTGTAATTCTAGTTATAGTGTAAGAGTATACCTGTCACTGTATCTTACAGTTTGATTTAACGTAATGTATATATTGTCTTAAATTTGTTTTATTTCATGCATTTTTCATTCCTTGTATGCTAGATATATTTCTTATGTAACGTCATTTTCTATATTGAATCATTGAGTGTAAACATGCACTATATGTGTAAACCCACATGAATGCACGGACATTCTTATGCTGAAAGTTAGCAATGCGCCAGAGAAAATGTTGAATCTGTTGTAAAGACTGTCTTTGGTACAGAAGTAGTAGCTGTAAGTGTCACGCTGCTGAAGCAGTCGCAGAGTGGACTCGCTATAGTATACACATAAATGTTTTGTTGATAGTGCAGAGGCACGGTAGGCGCAGTGTGGTGCGAGTTTAATGCAATTGCAATAAGCCCGAGAGGCGTACTGTTTAATGTATTGAAGGAAGTGTGAAATAAGTTTATTTATACGCTAAAGTGATCAGTGTAATCTTTCTTCATGTGTGCAAGAAAAGTAATTGTTTGGTTATCAAGTCTATTGTCACCGAGAGTGATCGTTGTTGTAATCACGGAGATTAGAAGGTGTTTCGAGGTGATATCAATGCATGGAGATTTCAGCCAGACGAGCTGAACAAAGAGTTGTCGATAAAAATAATTTGAACCAGCAGTAAGAGTACCTACTGTAATCATATCTGTCTTGTATGGACTTCATGACGAAAGCAGATGAGTACTTTTGTAACATTTTATTTTGTATGCATGTAAATGTAGTGTCAACCCAATCTGAATTTTGGTTCAAATTATACATGACTTATTTTGAAACCAGTCTTAATTTTGTAAGTAGTTTTAGTCACCCCATTATCACCATTATTAGATTATGTTGATTATGCAAGCCTGTACATTGACTAACAAGTTCAATCATTTTTCAAAGTAATTACGATCAGTTTTAAAGAAATTCCTAGACGAGTTAAATAATTGATAAACGTGTTACAACCACAGAGACTAGTAATTAAAGTGCAAGAAAGTTTGCAAGTAAAGTAAAGTTGGTTTCATTTATGTAGAAAGTAACCAGGCTAACAGTAGTCAAAGTACTATAGTTGATTAACCAGACTTGACTGAAATAATTTTTTTTATGAAATACGTTAAATGCCAAACTCTGCTCAGCCAGTTACACGCGTACGCAACCCAGGCCCTGGAACCAATTAAAAAAAAAAGTTCACGTAAAGCTTTATAAGGAACTTGAATGCTTTAAACAATAATATCAAAATTATTGAGAACTTTGACTGTAGTATTTGTGAAGCTCATTGCACCACAGAGTTTCACTGTATTGAGCTATTATCATTGCAATCAGAGTCTATCTGGTATTACAATTTTGATTATCAACACGAACACGCCATCACCACTACATGAATTCTGACATTTTTTAGTGAAGTTGTGCTGTTCGTGAATCGTAAGAGGTGCTAGTTGGAGGCTGTAGTCAATGCTAAGTCAGATAGGGCCAAGCTTAATTAATTACCACAGTGACTGTTTCAAATTAATTAATATCTTTTTTTTATTCAAAATTTTAACTTTCACTGCGAAAGTGTTGTTGCGACCCATTAGTTGTGATTTGCTGCAACATTCAATAACGAAATTATTATTACTAGAGTATATTATTACGCATTCTAAATTTTGTGATTATTTGACGACATCCAACAGGCAATTTTCTTACAACAGCACCATCCCTAATGCCTTCACTGCTTTCTTTGGTCTTTCATCACAGCTCATTTCTTTCTAAGATCCTGGACTGCTTACTCGATCTCTCATTGGTACCAGTGATATTCACCATATTCTTGTTCATCCTCCTTAACGATCAGCTGTAGAATCATATACAGGATGTACATGAAGTCTGGGGAACACTTTCAATTATTTATTGCACAAGAACTAAACATTGTATAGATGTAATGCATTTTGAAGAGAAACTGAAATATTTTCTTTTACAAACATTCAATATGCAAACCATGAGTGACACGGCAGATGTCAAGACTCTTTTCACTTCAAAATTGCATATATATGATACCTGAAGGAGTGTGGTTCTTGTGCAGTAAATAACGGAAAGTGCTCCTGAATGTTATGTACGCTCTTGTAGATCTTCTGTGTGTGCCTTCAATATGTGTGTGTTTTCTGCGATATTCAGTGTTACCTTTCCTTACTTGTTTAGGATTCCTTGCTTTCTAAATTTATTTGTTTCTTTCATTGTTTTATGCTTTGCAGTTCTGAATATTTCATTTATTTTTCCTTGAATTTCTAATTGTTCTATTTCCTTACTTTTTTCTTCGTCCAGTCTTCTCGTACTTTGTCAGTAGTCCTCTCTTGTCATTTTCAGTCTTCTTAAGAGACAGTTTTTCATTTATCCAGTAGATATGTGATCCAGTCCTTTTTATTGGTCCCAGTATCAAATTTCCCAGCTCATTTTTTCTCTGCAGTTTCCAGTACTGCATGTCTGATGGCAGCCCATGCTCATTCCCCTGGTAATTCCAAACTCTGTTTCACCCTTCCCAATTCCCAATTTGTATTCCAAACATTTGTGAAAGGCACTGCATGTTCATTTTTCAATTTTCAGAGATTCCAATTTTTTTTACATGTAGTTTCTTTTTAATAGTTTCGGCTTAGTTCTTAGGTCTACTACAATAAAATTGTGATCCACATTGACAAGTGCTTCATGCAAACTTGTAGAGATCCTCATGCTGTTTTTAAATCTATGATGAAACAAAATGTAATCTATCTGGTACCTAGCTTAATGAACCAAGTGTTTTCCATGTATATGCAATGCCCTTAAATGTAATTGGTGGAATATTTATGTAGAATATTATCTTTGTTTACCAGTCCTGAACCAGGTGTTGGCAATCCCAAAGCCAAAACTCTCACATACCCTATCAGTTACACACAACAGGTTAGTTAAGTACCTGTAAATTCATAGACAAACACAAGATTCTAGTTCCAGCACAAGATTTATAAAAAGGGAAATCTACAGATAAACATTTGTCTACAGCTAAACAGAAACACTGTGCCTGCTAAATTCCTGAACTTTACACAGCTTCTGACACCAACACACACTCATCACTAACTGAGAAACTTTAAAGCTCTCATAGGTGGATATGCAACACTAAAGATAAATTATTTCTTGGCAAAATAAATAAGCCTATGGGTAGTGTATCAGCCATTAAATAGTGTAACCCAGCAAGATGTGCTGTATTAGACTTATTCAAGATCTTTATCCACAATATGCAAAGCAAAGGGTACTTCCCATTGCACTAGTTATTACCACTGCTACCTTTTTGATTAACATATGGTGTGCAGTAATAATGAGTGCTTAACTGTCTGTTGGTTCTGTCATGGGATTCGGGGAGCCAGAATGATCCATCTCCTCCATGTTAATTTTAGCAAATAGAAGGAACAGTTTTTCTAAACCATAAAACAAATTTCTCTGAAATTTGGACTACACGTCCAGTGAACATAACTACAAAGTTATAATGCCATGTGAAGAAATATTTATTGGTTCTTGTTTTACATTTTTTTTTAACAGATGCTATTTTTTTTTCTCTAAAATTTTGCACTTATTTTCTTCTATAACTCTTGAATTATACTTTTTTTATAATTTGTTATAAAAATGAAGGAAGGAACTGAAGTAAACAATATTGTATGTGTTTTTGAGAAAATGTTCCTTAAAAATGAATATTTTAAAGCTACAGAAAATAGCTTCCAAAGTTTTTTTTAATACATTCCTGCCCCCATATGATTGATTATCAGTATCCTCTTCTTTTTCCAGTGTTCGTTTTCTTTTCATCGATCTTTTTTCCCCTTTTGCTGCATGCTGTAGACTTTTTTCTCTTCTTCCTGCATCTCTTAGTCTTTCTTCATCAATTAGGCACATTGTGGAAATGGTGTTGTTTCCTAGTTGGAAACCTAAACGTTACAGCACATCAAATATGATAATGTATTCCACTGTATGTTACCACTGCATCAAACGCTCCAAAATGTAATGTTTTCATCTGTATAAACACTCTTTTGGGAATCCTAATCCAAATTAAATTATTTACACTTTCATTTGAATTTTGTGTTTTCCCATTTAAACACTTTTCCAAGAAACTTGGCTGTGATAAATCTCTGAATATGAGCTTAATTATGCATCTGGCAAACTTTTTTTATGGGCATATTCCTTTCCTGATTGGTACTTTACAGCACGAGTCATTACCTCTGGAGCACAGCGCATGTTGTGGAAAGGAAGGAAGCTTAGGTTTTAACGTCCCATCGACAGCTCTGTCATTAGATACGGAGCTTACGCTCTGAGATTTAGGTAAAGATGGGGAAGGAAATCGGCCGTGCCCTTTGAAAGGAACCATCCCGGCATTTGCCTGGAGTGATTTAGGTAAATCACAGAAAACCTTAATCTGGATGGCCAGAGGTAGATCATGTTGTGGGTGCTCATTTGTTGATGAAGTATGAAAAAATAATGCCCTTACTGCTCTCCTCATACGTTCAGTGCTTCTTTTATTTTGCCAAACTGCACAGCCATAATACCTCTGCAATCTATTTTGTAATGGTTTTAGGGCACAAAAATGCTGAGGTCATAAGCATCCAAGCCAGAACAGAGTTAAAATGCATGATGACAAAGGCAAAGTCAAATAAAAAGAGAAGGCTCTTTGCAGTCAGCCAACATTCTGAAAGGAAGCGGTAAAAAACCAGGCTATAGCTAAGTAAATTTCTGAAATTTCCTGGCAGATTAAAATTGTGTGCCGGAACCAGGACTCGAACCTGGGACCTTTCCCTTTCGCGGGCAAGCACTCTACTGACTGAGCTATCCCGACAACTCACAATGCCGTCTCACAACTTTAATTCTGCCAGTACCTCGCCTCCTACTTTCCAAACTTCACAGAAGCTCTCCTGTGAACCTTGTAAGACTAGCACTCCTGGAAGAAAGGATATGGTGGAGAGTTGGCTTAGCCACATCCTAAGGGATGTTTTCAGAATGAAACCTTCACTCTGCAGCAGAGTGTGCACACAATTTTAATCTGCCAGGAAGTTTTATATCAGTGCACACTCCACAGCAGAGTGATTCCCCGGCTAGGGAATGGTAAATTTCCTTCACTGTATTGCTGCAGCGGATAAAATGTAAAATGCGTTTTGCAGACCGCATGTCATCTGCTAAGATATTAGGCAACTCTGATAGGAAACAAAGACTGCGGGGTAGAATATTAAAAAAATGGGCATTCCACCAGAAGAAGGCCTACAGTCAATTGACTGGAAACAGAAACCACAAGTAGGATCGGGGTCCCCACTTAGTCAGTGGCAGTGGCTGAAACGACAGTGTCCTATCCATGACCGGGCAATAATGACCTCTTCATGACAAAGAGGGCAAGAGGTGGTCAGCCAAACAGTTGGAGGAGCACCAAGGTATTTTAGGTTACACAGACCACCAACCAAGGGCAAATTTTGCCCTGTTACAAAAAAGCTGTAAATCCTGTAAAAATGTATTTATTTTAATTAATTCTGTTTCCAATGTAACATCAGTTAAATTATTAACAGAAAGTTTCAAAAACCGAAATACAAACACTTCTACAAATAGGTTTTAAGGTACATTGAAAATTAAAAAAAAACTCTTCACTTGGAGAGAATACTAACATTTACAGATGACATTTACCTCCTGCACACAAAATGGTTGATTCTGAACCTCTCTTACACAGATATAGGCCACAGCTTGCACATGTTAACTTGGTGTTTGTCATGTTGTCCCTGGCTCACTGGTTACTTGCATTCTTCAAGCATATGTAGCACCTTGCTTTCCTAGTTGGTTCTTCATCTGCAGCAGTTTTGGCCACCTCTAGTTTATTTCCAAGGATCTCTCCCGTTGCACAAATAATGGGCAACTAAGGTCCTTTCAAGTCCCTGGATCGCTCTTCTACATGTAGTTTCAAACTTTCAAGGGCTAATTCATGGAGATACAGTTTCCTCGCATTTGATTTCCCTTCATTCCACTTAGGCACATTCATCTTGAACAATGTGTAAGAGTTTATTGCAGCTATATCAAGTAGGCTGTAGAACATAGACAGAGGCCAGCTTCTCGTACTCCTTTTTGTAGAGTACGCCCTAGCCATTTCATCTATGGCATCCACTCCTCCCTTAGTGTCATTATAGTATAGGTTTATATGGGTTTTCTTCTTTGGTGTATCATCATCTACTCCTGTGTCATGATGATGTGTTGACAACATCAATAGATTTGTTTTTCCTTTGTGATGTAAGAGACAATTGTTACTGGAGGCTTCTTAGTGGATGGATCTGTGAATGCAATTTTGGAGGAATATAGCCCCTCTGCCTGCTGTCGTCTTAAGTTCTTGTGGTGTGTGTTTTCTGTTGGATTTGAGTGCCCCAACCAATGTAAGCTTGTAATCTTCATACAGAATGTCCGCTAATTCCACAAAAATGTAGATATGGTCGGTTGTGATCTTCTTTATTGGCTTCACCAGTCTCTTCACAACCTCAAGAGGACCTTGTGCAGGTCTACTGTCTTTTCCACCATACACTTCCATTTTTTATAATGTATCGTTCAGTTGCACTACTAAGAATTCTAACAAGTATACCATATTTTCCAGGTTTGTCTTTGAAGAAAATTTTAAAAGGACAATGACCTCTGAAAAGACATAGCATTTCATCAATTGTTTTGTGAGGTCCATTTCTGTAGTACCTTGGGAATATTCCATTCAGTGCTTCAAAAATTTTAAGCAGTGACGCAAATTAATCACTTGCACGTCTCTCTGTCGTAGTTTCTTTATCATCAAAACGAAGAATATTCAATAGCTGATATGCTCTTGTCTTACTCATAGTGCCTCTATATACGGCTGTTCCCAATAAATTTGACCATAAATCAGATAATGAAATGTTGGTGTTTTGGTAAATTCCCATTAGAATCAAAATTCCCATCACAGCATATATTTCAGTTTCGTCAACAGGAGATACATTTTTTCTTTCAGCTTCTTCATTTGTATGCTCAACAATTTTCCACACTATTACAGGTGTGCAAAATTTCTTGACTGATTCACATATACTTGTTACTTTCTCCCTGATGTTCATGAACTATGATGGCAAAATCCCTTTTACAATGCCTTGGAGCTTCTGCAAGGTACACGCTACCAGAACTAGTAACATATTTATTGGGAGCATTACCTGCTTGGTTTGTTTCTTTTTCGTCCTCCAAATCTTCATTTGAGCTCTCTTCTACTTCTGTGTGAGCCGATTCAGTCACTGAAATCTGATAACTCATTGTCTACTAAGAGTTCAGCAAGAATTTCTGCGTCGTTCAACCCTCTACAACTCATTTTAGAAAATGTACTTTACAAGAAAGGTGTTTGCCCTACTGTGACAAACTGCTAGTAACAATCGTTAGTCTCAACAATGAATATCAAGCGCAACAATTAGACTCTTGACAAGGCACGAAAAACTCACCAACATTATTGCCAAACAAAATTTATCATAAGAAAAATTTATGGGCAACTATTTGCCTGTGCTTGGAGGTTGTAGGAAGCATTTAGAATTATGATTGCATCGACTACCAACCCAGGGCAAAATGTGCTCCTGGGCATAAAATTGCTATACTTTGTTATCAGTTTTTAGAATTTTAATCATGTAAATGTGTAGGGTAGTACCAACCGAAATTGAGGTAGTAGAGAAGATGTACTAGCTGCATACTGACGGTCCAGGGAATCATCGAAAAATACAGCGTAAGATGAATGATTGTGCACAGATGATAACCAGTATGCGTAGAGGGTAAGTAGGATTTCCCAGCGATAGGACAGTTGTAATTTGGCAGCATCCGCATAGAGACTCTCAACAGGACTGGTATAAAAAGCCCCTGTGGCTAGACGAATCCCACAGTGACGAATCTTGTTGCGACGACATTAATTGGACGAGTGTGCAGATGAATAGATAATACACCTGCAGTCTAGTTTTGAGCGGACAAGGGATCGGTACGTGAAGAAAGGGTGGTCCGTTCAGCTCCCCATGAAGTACCACACAGTGCACGTAGTAAATTGAGAGAGCCACCAGGAATTCATATACACTGTCTTGTCAGTGGAAAAACAAAAGCCAGCATCGATGCTCCACTAAGAGAGACGGTCGAGCCAATGCTGAAGGCACCGTTCTTGTAAAAAGTGCTGAATAAAAATGGGTAGGCAACCCTGGAATCCCAAAGCATGTAATGTTTAAAGGATCCCTCTTCTCCAACAGGTATCATATGCCTCCTCCAAATCGAAAAAACACAGCTACTGTTTGCCGCTTCCACAACAGATGGGGTTACAGGTTTTAAGAAGAAAAGGCAGACCCTCGGGAATTGTACACGGATGCCATCCGGGCCTGGAGTCGAGAGTCGAGATGAAGAGAGAGCGTAATGAAGCTTCCTCATATTAAACTTGGCATTGTAGCATTCACCATTCTGAGAGGAGAAACATATTGCCCTCACTTCCACAGTCCGTTAACGAGGGAGAAAAGCAGAAGGATAGTGTGTGGACCGGAAATCTGAGCAAAATAGTGACCGAGAATGTTAGATGTTTCTACAGGGTCCACTGTGACATCATTCGCCATAGTCAGTCCAGGAATTGGCGAGTAAGATGAAGCTCCGGAGAGTAGTTGGAGGTTATCCCAAACAACCAAAGAGGGAGTAGAACTGTTGAAAGAGCTAGTAAATGCTACCCAACTGGCCCGTTTAAACTCTCTAAAGAGGCGGCGGCACTTAGCATGTGGCCTTTTGTACTGGATACAGTTCTTCAATTTGGGACGACACCGAAAGACGCGGAGGGCACGTCTCCGAGCTCTTAGAGCATCGCAACATGCCTCAGTCCACTAGGGGATGGGTGTACACTCTTTGATAAAATAAGTGGCCGGCAGCCGGCCGCCCCGAGCCCTGTCCGTGCAGATCGCGACATGGGACAATAAAAGTGGCCGCGCTGAATCGCTTTAAGTCCGCCTATCTGCACTATCTGGCAACATTGCAGAATGCGGCACTTCGTGCACAAACTCTTGTATTCAGTTGTAAGAAGTGTAAATTCGCTGAGTTCGTGGTCTCACGGTAAAGTGCGTGACAGGCAAGTGTGAGTGTTAGCGATCGAAACTGCTGGTTGACAGTTTTTATTTCGCGCCCCTCGTGAATGCTGATGCCAAGAATGTAAAGGGAGCATATGTGTAACATATATCATTTTGCCCACACTTTTTTTAATGATGAGTATTTTATTATACTGAACACAATACATCCGAGAGGCAAAAAATTGTCATAGTCATGGACCCAATGAAATAGCAATCTACGATGGTTAACACTTATTTGTAGTTTAAATCTAGTTCCCTTTCCTCTCAGAAACGCCCTTTGTGTAATTTGCCATTTTCATCAGTTCATATGTTTTCATCAACCCACAGTGAGTAACTGCATTATAATTTCCCATTGTCTCTATATGGATCATACTTTGTCTCTGCCGGTCCCAGCTTCCACGTCAAAATAAAAATGTGCTCCACATAATACATTTTGCAGAAGACGACCATATTTTTACCACTGGTAAAATTACTTGTTCAAATATTGTTCGTAACCATGAATTGTTTGCTCGTGTTTTTCTTCTTCTTACTATTGTTAAACACGTGTTTTACCCCTACAATCCTCTTCGTGAAGTGGATGAACTGCTGTTTTTATTTCAACATTGAATTTTGAATATTTAATATTTCATTACCATTACGTTTGTTTGTTTGTTTGATTTGTTTCACAGTACTCATAAGTGTTTTAGAGCTAATGTATACTGGTCATTTTTGTCTTGTTTGATCCATACAACCTCTTCTCAAACTGTGGAACACCTCTTTTAATATCCTGTGGTTGGAAACTATATGAAGGCATAGGAAATTCATCCCTTACTCACTTGTTAACTTCATATTCCTCTTTTATTCAATTTATAATGATAAATTATGCGGCCATGGACGCATTCGGTAAATGCGGCACACCGAGCGAGCAAAAGCGAGTGCATCTGGAAACTGAGAAGGCGGAGCATGCCTGGTTGAGAGAAAGGACAGTTGTTCTGAAGCTATCAAACAGAGTGTAACATAAGTTCTGTAGACTTCCCCGAACTTACACATTTTGGCTCGGACATTAAAAATAAAATATAAAAAAATCACAAGCACAAAACAGGTCAGCCTAGCACCGAACATGTTATGCTAAGTCACCATTTCAATGGTTAGTAAATTAATGTCGTCTGCTTTCTGTAGACGATACTGATAAAACGATAATCTATCAGCGTGAGATAGCTGGCACATAAAAGTCACCATTAATTGTATACTCTGAAACCCATTACCACGTTGTAGAGACCAAGTTGCAACTAAAACTATGTCTGCAATGCATCCAGCCATCAGACAACATAACATTTTATGAAATCAACGAGGCAGGCAACTGTAAGACACGTTTGGAATCCTTTGCGTAACTAATCGAGGAGCGTGCTCATAGTTAGTGTTGGATTCAAATGGAACAACACAACATAGTAAGATTTTCTATCAATAATACGTTGCTTCAAATTTCCATATTGACCTGCTGGCATTTTAGTTTAACAGGAAGCAAACTCTAAGAAAACTGAACAAAATGTAATTATTGAGGAAGACTTTTCTGCAACAAATTGTTAGTCTTTCTGTTATTTAATGGTGTAAAGTAAACATAACAATAAGACCTATCTAGGCTTCAATCATAAATCGAGTCACAAAACTGGAAGTAACGCTCAATGGGGTATTCACCGATTTTCTTTACTCTTCTAAAACAGCTGGGCATGTGGCATATATGCAATTTGGAGACCACAGTGTACCGCACATGAATGGACTTATGGATCCTAAAATGCAGAATTCTAGCTACAAAACTCTTTCTTGAGGACACTGGTGTAATCAAAATTTTCCAATGTCAGAGGTATTGCTTGGTAACTCTATGATCATGTAGGTGTGACTGATTTGTAATTGTAAAGTCTTACTTTTTCTTGTGACCTTGATTCACTATTCTGAAAAATTCAGATCAGAATATACCGCACTGTAGTAAACTGAATGTGTGTTGAAGGAGGTCTTTTATACCATACATTAACTACTCCTGCTCTCACATTGGGAGCAATCAACCTCAGCTGTGAGTAATTCAATGAGGTAGGGTTTACAGCAGTAATGTCTGACTGTATAAGTCACTTTCTAAAAAGGTAGCTCATTTCAAAATCTGTTTCAGTTATGTTACAACAATTTTACTAACCTCTAATTTATCCGGTTACTGTCAAAACAAAACCCTTCATGCCAACTGTTTCCTGGCAACCTCAAAGCAGATGTCATAGTCATCTACTTCAATATTATCAAGATACATCATGAACAAAGCGAAAGAAATTCTCTGCAGAGAATCGAAGAAACTACAAGGAAAAAGATTTGTATTTTGTTCGTCATCTTGGTGTCTAGCATTACAGCAGGGTGAAAAACTTATGAATGAGCACAACTACCCACTTCTGTTCGGTTTCAGCTTCAAAAGACAAATTCAAAACATGTTTGTGAATACGTTTGATTTGATACACAACTGAATTGATACTTTGGTATATTTTCCATAATAGCTACTCATTTTGGTAATATTCCTCGAATGTAAGCCACACAGGACAAGACACGTAAATACACTCCATTTTAGGAAAACGGTGCATAGTATCCTTGGAGAAAGTGATTGTTTCACACTTTTTGTTTTGTTTTGTTAAAAGAATCTCTCGCTGAATTTTAATGACAGTAAGTCATCAATTCATCTACATTTTTCAATAGTTTACTTTCGGACTGTAGCCTTTCCTTTAGAATGGTGTTTGGTACAGCGGAATGGCTAAAACCCAGCTGAGGCAAGCTTTTTGTAGGTGTGAGGAAGTTGTGGGCTGCCCAAGAAGTTTTTTATAGTGGTTGGCAGTTTTGCTGATAACGCTGGCAACTTTGTGATCGTTCATTCAATTCCAGCTTCGTGCTGAGTAATATTCCAACATTCGTGAGGAAATGAGATTAGTCATTACATTCATATGACACTGTCATCCTGAATTTAATTTTCGACCATAGGAAGGTCATCTCCAGCTCAAATCGCAAACATTTTTGCATTTTATGTCACTACTGTCTGTAATAACCGCCACCATAGAGAAAAATGTCACAACAGCTGAACCAGCACAGTCACATTCTGTGCCACCATTATTGTCTTATGATCTAAAGCAAACATAGTAGATTACTAAGATATCATTGTAGTAACGAAGTGTGTGGCATCAAGTCTATTCTTTCTTTTTCTTTTTTTTTCACCTCTGCAAAATTTCCTAAGCGGTATTCACTGATTGTCTTTACTCTTCTAAAACAGCTGCGCATGTGGCATATATGCAATTTGGAGACCACAGTGTACCACACGTGAATGGACTTATGGAAATGCCAAAAATCACTGCAGGGCGCCAACCAAGAGATTGGCATTTTCTATTGTTGTTATAATTGTTATCATTCTGTTGTCAGATGGTAAACATCACTGATTACTGGTTTTCCATTATTAACTCAGCTCCAAAAGTGTTCCATTCCATATGGCCAATGTATCGGGGAAAATGGGTGATTTGATGGAGACTAGGACAATAGGAGAAAGTAAATCATAAAAGATGATGACATAAGGCCAATAACTCAGATAAAAATTTGTAATAATTACTGACGATTTAACATCGTGATGGCAGATACTGCACAACACATACAAGTCGTGGGTGGCAACATTAGAAAGCCGTAATTTAAGTATTTTGTATTCTGAATCCTCATATGAACAGATTGCTTTTTATGGCTTTCATACAAACCAACACAAATCTGTATTGACGTCGAAGACACAAAATTTTACTCACACGGCCACAAAACTGCATTTAGAAAAGAATTCGCATTAAAGATGCGAAGTGTTTGATACCTTACTGTTTTGTGATGGATGGGGCAATGTTAACTTCCAGTAACTTTACAAGAAACCAAAATTAGCTTTGGTCACAATCAAACAAAGAAATTGTTTTGTTCTTTTTTGGTGAAAACTGTAATCACGATGGTAGATTATATATCCCAATCTTTAACCTACCGTATGTTGCAAGCTCAAAATCAGTATCACAAACATTTCATATTTATTTGTGTAATTATATCATAATGCTGTAAAGTTTCAAAATCTAAATTCTGGTTTCGACCTAATAGGACAACTTAAAAATCTGAAATCTATCAGGAGATAGTGCCGCTTATTAACCAAAATCCGCGACTCCCCTCTGGAAGCTCGTATGAGACCACGATTTCATGTCGCTTATCGCTACACAGGTCTTCCTATCACAGCTGAGAACTGGCTACCTTATTGCTAATATTTGTAAACACCGTGACAGCGCAGAAACTTCCACAATTGGTATTGAATTGTCTCGCTAAGTTGACTTTACATTACTCTTCCACTTCCATGACTCACGCAGTATAATCCGCATGTGAGATGATAGAGAGAAACGTAATTTTTGTACTCAAGGAATGCCATTATTTGTGTGACATTTCAGGTTCTATCGCGATGCGTTACAGGTTCAGCATTTAATACGATCGAGAATGAGGGCGACCGGGGGCAGGGTATCGTTGGCGTGTGGTTCTGTACATGCCTTGTCAGTTGGTAGTCCTAATCCTTACAGGGAACAGTACGGCTTGGGATGGTATTATAATTTATTTTAATCTATGTGCTGCAAATTGGAAGACTAAACTATTTAAATAAATCATAAGAAAACCTTTACACAATAAGTCTTTCCGTAAGGTCGACTCGAAATTACGAAATTGGTCGTCGATATGTTTTTCTTCACCGTGCAAATGTCTTCGAAGAAATTCGAATTGACCATCAATAGGAATGTAATTGGACTCGCTTAGGACACACATGTTAGGGAGCATACTAATGGAGGAAATGATTAAGATAATGATTAATATAGTTCCTTCAAGTGAAATATCTGCTATAAACATGAGACACGAACCTTGCAGTGTGTGTGTTATTTTAGAGCATGCATTGAAAGGTATTAACATAATTTATTGTATACATTTACCAAAAGGCATCAAACAATGATGATAGACATTATCATGTGCAGTTACCCACTGTGGCTTGATGAAAACACACGAACTGAAGACAAACACATGAACTGATGACAAATTACACAAAGTGCATTTTTTGAAAGGAAGGGGAACAAGATTTAAACTACAAATAACAGTTTTAACCATCATAGACTGCTATTTGATTGGATCTATGACTATGACATTTTTTTCCCTCTCGGATGTATTGTGTTCAGTATAATAAAATACTCGTCATTAAAAAAAAAGAAATGTGTGAGCAAAATGAAATATGTTACACATATGCTCCCTTTACATTCGTGGCATCAGCATTCACGAGGGGCATGAAATAAAAACTCTGTCAACCAGCAGTTTCGATAGCTAACACTCGCACTTGCCTGTCACACACTTTACCGTGAGACCACAGACTCAGCTAATCTACACTTCTTATAACTGAATACAAGACGTGCACGAAGTGCCACATTCTGCAGTGTTGCCAGAAAGTGGAGATAGGCGGACTTAGAGCGATTCAGCACGGCCACTTTTATTGTCGCATGTCGAGATTGGCGCAGACTTGGCCTCAGCAAAAGCCGGTCACCGGCCACGTTTTTTGTCAAAGTGTGTACATTTTGGCGTCACACGCATACAAGGGATAGAACGTTCGGTGGCAGTGAGGATTGTTGCAGTTAGGTAGTCAACCTGCTCTTCTATATTTGAAAATTATTGTTCTGGGAATGTCGCCAATGAGGAGTAAAGCTGCCAATCTGCTTTGGCAAACTGCCATTTTCGCAGACGCGCTGATGGACGAGGCACGAGAAAACTGACGACACACGGGAAGTGGTCGCTCGAGTACGTATCGGAGAGAACAGACCACTAAGCGTCGCCCGAGCTGCGGGATACAGATTGCGAGATCCAGGTGGGATATAGTATGTTTGGAATCTGAAAGATATGTCAGTTCACCAGTATTGCTACAAATGAGATTGAGGTGGTTAAAGATAACCACCAAGACGGTGCCCCTCTAACAGGGGTGTGTAGAGCCCCTATTGTGGACGGTGGACACTGAAGTCGCCAACCGGCAGAAACGGAGTGGGAAGCTGATCGACGAGATGCAAAATGTCTGCCCAGGTGACAGTGGACGATGAAGTGGGTATATGTTGCACAGAGAAAAGTTAAAACCGAGGGGGGAGAAGCTAATACCAACTGCCTGGAGCTGTGAGGAGAATAGTGCAACTGTGGATATCTTCTCATACGAGTAGCACGACGCCCCCGTGAGCTGTGGGGGGAAGGTCAAAACAGATATAGCTGATGTGTGGGAAGTTAAAATGATAGTGTGTGTTTAATTCTGTTTCCTGGAGGCAAAAAATAATTGGCAAATAGGTTTGCACAAGAAGCTGCAGCTCAGTCCCATTAGACCAGATGCCACGAATTTTCCATTGGATTTACATCACTGAGATGGGTCAAAAGAAGAGCAGTCGTCTAAGTGACTGCGAACTGCCTCAGTGTGTGTACTCGGAGATGCCACAGTCTCTGTCCAGAGGATCCCGGTTCAATAACTCCATCGGTATGTCGGGACTCGCCTCGTGGCGGCCTCCTGACTGGCTATTGTTTAATGCCCCTGTGGCACAGAACGTGACTGGGGCTGGGTGTCGCTACGTGACGCCGTTAAGGACGAATGGCGACAGCAGGATGGCCACCAAATCTTCATTTTCAAATTGGAGGTTTTTCCAGGATAAAAATAATTATTTTCCAGGTTTTCACGAAACTTTATTTTACTCAAAGGGATTAGCAAACAACTATACCGTAAAGAAACTAGTTACATATTTTAAAAAAACATGTCATCCAAGTTGAACCGTGTCACGTTGTAATATACATCAAGCAGTGGTGAATCCAGGATGTGTTGGGGAGGGGGGGGGGGGGGGGCAGAGCTCATAAAAATTGTGGCATTGTACCTCAAACGGATCTAAAAAGAACCAGCTCATATTGGGTCAATCCATATGAAGTGGTATAGGGATGGTTGCTTGACCATTTTTAAATATTTTAATTTTTTTATATGTGATTGCCCTATATTTGAGAATTTCAAAACAGTTTTTTAAAGTAATTTATCTTGCTCCTTTACTGAATGGCGGCCATTTTTATTTGTCGGCACGCAAAGATTTTTCAGTCCTGAGACATTAGCGAAAATTTGAATATCTCGGCACTGGGTTAAGTTACAACATTGCAATTGACATGATTGTTTTTAGGAAAGTGTCCTCTACAACATTGTCTATTACACAAAATATCCTAAATTCAAAAATAACCAGTCAAAATGACCTCCAAAGTTTGGTATCCAAATTTTCAAAAATCCACTTTTTAGGCCCAATAATAACATACAGGGAGTGACTTGTGAGAATCTATTTTTTTTTTCCTGTAGTTAGATATCATACACTACTAGCCTCATATAGAGCAGGAACACTTACAAATGTTTCCTTAATTTTTTATGAATTTGTGAAATTTGAAAATTTTTATTTTTTGTAAAGTTTGAGGCTAGTTATCTCGGAGGGACTGAATATAAAAATATGATTTTTGCACAGTTTGTACACCTATATGATAGCAATGTACTGTAAAAATTTCAACACTGATATCTGAGTGTGAACCAAGATATGAATTTTTGAAAATGAGGAAATAATTCATATGACACTACAACAATTATTATGCCTATTGCCTATTTAAATGGTTTATTGTTTCATTGTAATGAAATTTAATTGTGACATAGTGTTAACTAAATATATCACACAATATTCATTTAGTTTATTTATTTTTAATAATACAATATTAAACAACCGGAGCTTTCGGTTGTGTTTTATTGTAATAAAAATGCCCATTTATGTTTAGGTTTATTGACAATAAAGAATTACATTACTGCTGGGTGTGGCATTGTTGTAGTCAGTCTGTTCTGAAACCTCTGTTAGAATGGATGTACATACTTCATCAAGAGTGTAGAATGTGTTATGTGCTTTGTGTTGTGTGTAATTTGTAACTAATTTTGAGAGATTAACTGGAATGTAATAACATGGATGAACAGTGTTCTGTTTGACAGATAACGAGTGAAGTGTGTCAGAAAACAGTTTATGGTTCAGTTACAAATTACTTGAAAAAATGCTATGTAACATCAGAAACGGAAATTTATGAGGATCATTGTGTCAGTAAAATTACATCTCTCTCTTTAACATTGAATGACATAGTAGGATGTGCGTATGATGGGCAGTGGTGGCTTGCCGAGGTTGAAACAATGACGTTTTTGTGCATTTTTACCATCCTGCAGGCCCAAGTAGATCATTCAAGAAATCTAATAGT
Source organism: Locusta migratoria (assembly GCA_026315105.1). NCBI lineage: Eukaryota > Metazoa > Arthropoda > Insecta > Orthoptera > Acrididae > Locusta > Locusta migratoria. Next base: position 563,600,847 of record CM048747.1, on the reverse strand, counting down.
GACAAAGTTTGGATACCAATGAAAAATGTTTTAAGGAAACTTTTAGTGCTTGAACTTACCACAGCAACTGGGAGGTCTTATTCTACATCAGATAAGCTGTCAGAAGAAATAAGTGTTCTTAACATTCACCACCAGGTTCAGGAATAGTCGCATCTCGAAGGATGTTAATTTCTCAATTTATTTTAAATACCGTATGTCAAAATAACAATGTTAATTTCAGTGATGTTTCCACTTTTTGTATATAATTCAGTACCTTGCTTCAATAATAATTGATTATATTCCACCAACATCACACATGAATAGATAATAGCCATAAGATCAGTTGTACAGTAATGTGAATTATTTCCTCAATTTCAAAAATTCATATCTTTGTTCACACTCAGATATCAATGTTGAAATTTTTACAGCATGTTGCTATCATATAGGTGTACAAACTGTGCAAAAATCATATTTTTATATTCAGTCCCTCCGAGATAACTAGCCTCAAACTTTACAAAAAATAAAAATTTTCAAATTTCACAAATTCATAAAAAATTAAGGAAACATTTGTAAGTGTTCTTGCTCTATATGAGGCTAGTAGTGTATGATATCTAACTACAGGAAAAAAAAAAATAGATTCTCACAAGTCACTCCAAAAACAATCATGTCAATTGCAATGTTGTAACTTAACCCAGTGCCGAGATATTCAAATTTTCGCTAATGTCTCAGGACTGAAAAATCTTTGCGTGCCGACAAATAAAAATGGCCGCCATTCAGTAAAGGAGCAAGATAAATTACTTTAAAAAACTGTTTTAAACTTCTCAAATATAGGGCAATTACATATAAAAAATTAAAATATTTAAAAATGGTCAAGCAACCAACTTATTTTTTATTGTACCACTTCATTTGGATTGACCCTATTATGAGGTTTTCCTTGTGGTTTTTGGGGGATCTGCAGCCCCCATACACCCCTCAACCCCCACCCCAGATTCGACACTGACAATGCATAGTACAGGGTGTACATTTTAAGTTGACAAACCAGAATAACTAGGGGGAAAAACAGTATATATTCAACAACGCTTTTCACCATTGTGAACGGCCAGCAGAGGCTTAGGAAACGATACTAAACTTGAACAGTCTCCACCATTTGGAAGCGGTGTGGGTGGCTAGTATAAAATTTTAAATGGTAACTCCCATTGTTAATTACAGATTCAGATTCTACAGAGCAAACCATGTGTAGTTTGGTTGAATTTTTTTCTTTCAATTGGCATCATCTTCCACTGTAATGGTAAGAATTATTTGCCATACTGCTGAAGAAGTGCATCACCCAGGAAAGAAAATGGTTATCATATTGATGGTGCTACAGAAGCCAACCAAATGATACCAGATGTACATTTCTTCCCGGCTAGTTCAATTAAAATTTTTGTCTGCAATTCATAACTGGTATTCAAACAAGGACAATCTGGACTAAGGTATCACTTTGGAAGACTAATCTGTCCACTGCGGGGAGAGGGAAGGATCACTTTGGGGATATTTGGTAGTGTTCTGAAGTATCATGAATAAGGTTTTCATTTATTTCCTGTTTAGTACTTTTCTTCACAAGTATGACAAGTATTTCTCACTATTACATCGCAATCTGTCGTAAAAAAATATCCACAAGATCATACATTATATGGGTTAAAGTGCAGTTTATGCGGCAGCAGCTAGCCGCAACTCTCTCTAGGTTAAGAATGGCAGAGCAGCCAATCAGAAGTCGAGTTATGCCGGCCAATAAGATTGCATGTTTCATGACGAGTAAATTTTGCGTCAATTTCAAAGTTTATTCGACGATTTCGGTGCAGCGTTTGTGTGATTGTATCCATTTATAAGGGATTTTTAGATAATTGTGGTATTACCCCCATACGTGACCTATTATTTATACACCACAGCAGTCAACCATAGAACAGGTATAGCACGTTTTATTTATTTTATGATCTGTACGAAACAGTGATCATCTTAATTGAAAGTTGGGTACTGGTTAAACGAGAACTTTTTATTTCTAGTATTTCTTATTTCTAATATATTTCCAGTTCAGAAACGTTCCATCAATTTGCAGTTGTACGCTCGAGATATTATATACCTATATCGTTTCAGTCCGAGCTATCTCGATTGCAAGCATTTTTGGAAATTACCGCAATTTCCTTTACTTACCGGACAAGGGTTCATATAAGAACCTGTCAACCACAGAGCAGGTTTTATTTATTTTATGATATGTTCGAAACAGTGATCAAGTGGCATCCATACTGATAGCAACTGTAACTTGTTGATTGTCAAAAACTTTTGCATACACCGCTTCGATTTGTTTACATTGGACAATTATAACGCTGTTTCTTATTAGCCACGGTATTGTGACTCCTGATTGGCTGATCTGCCGTTCATAACCAAGCGAGCATGGCGGCTAGCCGCTGCGCGTAAACTGCACTTTTAACCATGATGTGGGCCTTAGAATCCGAATCTGCAATAAAAAAATTGGGGTTCCCATTTAAAATTTTACACCTGACACTCCCCACGCCCCACAAACGGTGGAAACGATTCAGGTTGAGTATTATTTCCTAAGCCCCTGCCATCCGCACATGCTGGTGAAAACCATTTTTTAATATCTACTGTTATTCCGGTTTGTCAACTTAAAATTTACACCCTGCATAATGGACCAAGTTGAGTTCAAGTAGTTGGCGGATTCTGTACTTTTAATGTGAATTGCATTCATTTATGCAACCTAGCCTGTTCATTTACACTAGACTTCCTGATACATTAAAATACAGTCACATCTCATGAACTAGTGATCAAGAATTCGATACATATATTATGATTTACTTTACCTTCAGCATAAGAAAAACATTTTCACCTATTTCAAGTTTTCATTTAGATTGTTCCCAACGATGGTTTTCAGTTTCCAGAGCCCATACAGTCATATAAGTTTTGCCCTGGAAAACTCTAGCTAAAAGATCAATGAATGTCAATGACCTAGGATGCGTAATAATGCACAATATTGTCGGCTCATTCATGAACTTCGAGGAGTTGAAATTGAGAATGCAAAACCATATCTGGAGCAACAGCTGTGTGGTATTTGCATTCTAGCGTCATCTGGTAAAATAACACTCAACAGCAGATTTTAATGAAAACATTATTTTGTTTTAATGAATTTGTTTCATTTTTTAAATTCTTTTAGTAATAAACAGACAGTGAAATATATATTGTGGAAAGCAACAGACTTCCGTTTGTTTATGGAAAGTTTGTGTTTCTTGCTTCTTGCGTGGCTGTTCAAAGCACTCTTCCCCATTGAAGAAATATTTATCTTTGCCGTTGCATCAAGAGCATAATGCATTCGTTTGTGATTTGGGATCACATGTAACCCACAGATAAACTGTCTCGTACGAGCTCTGATATCGAGTTGTACTCTGTTTTGACACGACGAACAAACACTTCACTCTAAGACACGTTGAATTACTTCATCTGTGCGGGCACAGGTAAGGTAGATTCACTCTATTGTTCTCTGCAACGATTGTTTCACTCTGTTCCATCTATGATGGCGTTAGTCTCTAAATATATTTAACAATATTTTGAATGTATTGTTATAAGACAGCTATTAAAGTAATAAATTACAACTGAAAGAAATTGCCTTTTCGCAAAAGTCGCGTACTGTATTACAGAGTTATACTTATGTCTATTTGGAGGACAATTAGCATGTCAAAAAGTCGCAATCAACAATGTTAGAACTGTATTTCATACGGGCCCGGCTAGCGCTCACTATGTGGCGTTGTGTATACATATGCTTTTTGAAAACCCATTAACATATAACGAGGGAAATAATCTGTGTTGACCATAAAATAAATAATTAATGCTGTTCCTGCTCTATGGTTGACAGGTTCTCGATGTACCCTTGTCCGCTAAGTAAATTAATTATCCTCTTAATTGTTACTGCGACTCCTTATTGACGCTAGCCGGGCCCAATGAAAAACATTACAGTCACCAACAATACGTTCATGATTGTGTTTGCTATTTCTATATTTTTTTCTCTCTTTTTTTTGTGGTTTTACGGCGCACAACTTCTACGGTCATTAGCGCCCAGACAAGAACAGAGATTCGCTAGATCTCAAAAAAATTTGGTAACTGCCAGTTAGAACATCAAGAAGAGGCTAAAAACAAAAGATAAAAGACAGTTAAAAGGTTAAATATCCTATGATAAGTTGGCCAAGTTTATAAAATGCAAAACTCGAGCAGCTGCTCGTGTGTCATCAGCTAAAATTTCCTCCAGAGTAGACAGAAAGTGAAGGGCTACGCGGAGATGATTAAAATTAACACAAGACAGTAAAACATGTCGCACTGTCAGCAGTTCACCGCAGGAGCACAGCGGTGCAGGGTAGCAAGTGACGATGGCTGAAACGGCAGTGACCGATCTGCAACCGGGCCAGGATGACCACCTCTCGCCGAGAGGGGCGTGAGGAGGTCCTCCAAGCGGTCGGGATCGGTTTTACAGTTCGCAATTTATTGTTGGACAGTGAAAACTCTGCACTGTACCGGCGAAGAGCCCGTTGAACATCGTCCGATGAGACGCAAAAGGTAGCCATGCGAGGTAAAAGAGCTGCGGCCTTGGCTGCTATGTCGGCGGTCTCATTCCCGGGCACACCCACGTGGCCAGGGACCCACAGGAAAGAAACGTGACAGCTGTCTCTGCTAGCAACTGGAGGGAGCGTTGGATCCGATACACGAGAGGATGGTTCGAGAAAGGGTCCTTAAGACTCTGCAGGGCACTAAGGGAGTCCGAACATATGGCATAGAAAGGGTGGCGGTGGCGGCAGGTATACAAGACGGCCTGGTGGAGGGCAAAAAGCTCAGCCGTGAAATTCGAGCACCGGTCAGGGAGCTTGTATTGGAAACGGTTGTCCCCGACGACAAAGGCAGATCTGACACCGGCAGTGCTCTTGGAACCATCAGTGTAAATAAATATGGCATTATCGAACCGCAAACGGAGTTCGACAAGCCTCGAGCGGTATACCAAATCCTGAGTGCTCTCCTTGGGGAGCGAAAGAAGTTCAAGGTGAGTGTGAACCTGGTCCTGATGCCACGGTGGCAATGGGCTGTCACTCAACCGAAAGGTGGAAGGAAGGGTAAAATCAAGACGCTGTAGCAGGCGGCAAAACCGAACTCCAGGTGGAAGCAAGGCAATCGCAGATAACTGATATTGGCGATCGAGTGAGTCGTCAAAAAATAATCGGTAAGATGGATGGTTGGGCATCGACCGCAGGCGGCATGCGTACCGACACAAGAGTATGTCACGCCGAGTGGTCAAGGGTAATACAGCAGCCTCGGCACACAGACTTTAAACAGGGCTGGTATAAAATGCACTGGTCGCCAGACGTAATCCCCGATGGTGGATAGAGTTGAGACGGCGGAGAATCGACAGCCGTGCAGAAGAGTATACAAGGCTTCCGTAGTCGAGCTTCGACTGAACAATGGCCTGGTAAAGGTGAAGCAGGACGGTACGATCCCCTCCCCATCACGTGCCACTGAGGACACGAAGAACATTGAGGGATCGAGCACAACGGGCAGCCAGGTAGGACACGTGTGTGGACCAGCAAAGTTTCCGATCCAACAATAGCCCCAAGAATTTCGTAGTCTCCACGAAAGGGAGAGCAACAGGGCCGAGATGTAGAGAAGGTGGAAGAAATTCCTTGTATCTCCAGAAGTTTATACACACCGTTTTCTCAGTGGAGAATCTGAAGCCGTTTGCGATGCTCCAGGAATATAGACGATCAAGACAGCGTTGAAGACAACGCTCCAAGAGACACGTCCGCTGGGCGCTACAACAAATTGCGAAATCGTCTACAAAAAGGGATCCGGAAACGTCGGCTGAGAGGCAATCTATGATCGGATTGATTGCAATGGCAAAGAGAGCCACACTCAAGACGGAGCCCTGCGGTACCCCATTCTCCTGGCGAAAGGTATCTGACAAAACAGAGCCCACCCGTACGCGGAACATGCGATCCGCCAAAAAGGCTTTAATGAAAAAGAGGGAGGCGGCCCCGAAGGCCCTATGTGTGCAATGTGCGGAGAATGCCCGCTCTCCAACAGGTATCGTATACCTTCTCCAAGTCAAAAAACACTGCTACTGTTTGACGCTTCTTTAGAAAGATATTCATAATGAAGGTCGAGGTGATCAGCAGCTGAGCGGTGTAGACGAAAACCGCATTGGACATTTGTTAGGAGGCGGCGAGATTCGAGGAGCCAGACCAACCGAGCGTTAAGCATGCGTTCCATCACCTTACAGACGCAGCTCGTCAGAGAAATGGGGCGATAACTGGAAGGAAGATCTTTGTCCTTCCCTGGTTTGGGGATGGGGACAACAATGGCTTCACGCCAACTTGTGGGAACATGACCTTCAGTCCATATGCGATTGTAGGTACTAAGAAGAAAACACTTGCCCACAGGAGAGAGGTTCTTCAGCATCTCAATATGGATTGAATCGGGCCCGGGAGCAGATGATCGGGACAGGGCGAGAGCACGGTCTAGCTCGTGCATGGTGAAGGCGACATTATAATTTTCACTATTAAAAGAGTGGAAAGAAGGCGGCCTTGCCTCCTCTACCTGTTTGCGAGGGAGAAAGGCAGGGTGGTAAAAGCTCATAACTTCCGCAAGGAAACGGCCCAATGCGTTGGAAACATCAGCAGGGTGCACGAAGACGGCATTCTCCACGGTCAGGCCAGGAATCGGGTAGTGGACCTTGATGCCGGATAAACGGCATAGGCCACCCCAAACAACCGTGAAGGGAGTAAAACGGTTAAAAGAACTAGTAAAAGCAGCCCAGCAAGCTTTTTTGCTGTCGTTTATGATATGACGACATTGCGCTCTCATACTTTTATAATTTATGCAATTCTCCAAAGTTGGGTGGCGGCCGAAAATGCGTAAAGCACGACGCTGGGCTCTAAGCGCGTCGGCTTTGGAGATTTTCCAACTGGTGGGACGAGGAGATGGGGAATGATGAAGACAGTGGACGATACAAGGGAAATGGTCACTCGAGTACGTGTCAGAAAATGCATACCACTCAAACCGACTGGCAAGCTGAGGAGTGCATATCGCAAGGTCTATGTGGGAGTAAGTATGGGTTGTGTCAGAAAGGAAGGTGTGTTGAGGCAGACAAGATTGAGGTGTTGGAGAATGTCCACCAAAAGGGAGCCTCTCGGAGAAGGTGCCGGAGAGCCCCATAGGGGGTGGTGGGCATTGAAGTCGCCTACCAACACGAAAGGTGAAGGGAGCTGGTCAACGAGGTGTAGCACATCTGCCCTAGTAAGGGCGGATGACTATGGCGAATAGATATTACAGAGGGAAAAGGTGGATAGAGTGATGCGGACGGCAACTGCCTGTAGGTGAGTATGCAATGTAATGGGATGGTGTTAGATGTCGTCTCGAATGAACATCAGAACCCCTCCATGGGCTGGGGTACCTTCCACAGGCGGCAGGTCGAAACGCACAGAGGTGTAGTGGGGAAAGTCTGCACGATCACTTGGACGCAACTTAGTTTCTTGGAGGCAGACTAGAAGCGGGCAGTGTAATCGAAGGAGTAGTTTTAACTCCTCCCGATTAGAGCGAATGCCGCGAATATTCCATTGAAGGAGCGCCATGATAAAAATGAGAGAAGAAATGAGGATAAAAACGAATAAGCAAGCGGGGTCACCTCGACGGCCGCCGAGGACCGGATTTCAAGGGAGCACTGCTATCGCTGTCTAGGGGCAAAGGGTTGTGGTCCATAGGTTCGACCGACGCGCCTGCCACCTCCCTGAGTTGATCAGGAGAGGCAGTTTCCACCGCCGGGTGCCCGGCAGACGGAGCGTCCCGGTGAAACAGAAGACGGCCGAGGCCAGCAACTGTTGGACGGCGTGACGGATGGGTCACACCACGGCAGGGAAGGAGAGGAACTCTTTTTCTTGTTGGCTCTTCTGGAAGAGTGACGGTGAGAAGAGGCAGTTGACGGTTGGGAACCCTGAGAACGCAGAAAATCCTCACGGACGGGTTACTTTTTCAAAGTCCGGGCCTCTTCTTTAGGTGCCCGCGGTTTACTAGAGGTTGATGAAGACTGAACTTTAGAAGCAGCAGGAGGAACCGGGGACATAGAACGGGCAAACTTCGGGCTGGCGGATCGCACAACTGTGTAAGCGAAAGTAAAATCACAGGTCTGGGTACTTGAATCCTTAGTAGGTCGAGTGGAAGTGAGGACCTTACTGTATGTGCCCACTGGGAGGACAGTGGGCTTTCGACTCGCCAACAACTTTCGAGCGGCAGATGTTGATACCTTGTCCGTAACCCAAATTTGTTGGATGACCTTTTCATCCTTATATACAGGGCAGTCCCGAGAGGAAGCCACATGGTCACCGTTGCAGTTAAGGCAGTGAGGGGGACGGAGATGGGCAATCCCCCTCATGGGCGTCCCTACCACAAGTGACACATTTTGCTGCATTAGGGCAAAATTGACGGGTGTAGTTGTAACTGTGGCATTGAAAACAGCACGTTGAGTTAGGTACATAAGGGCGGACGAGATGACTTCATACCATGCTTTGACCTTCGACGGTAGTTCAACTCTGTCGAATGTCAAAAACACAGTACGAGTCTGTGTCAGCTGGTTATCTACCTTTTTCATCACCCTGTGGACGGCTGTTACAGCCTGATCGGACATATAGGTTTCTATGTCTTCGTTAGACAACCCGTCAAGGGATCTCGTAAAAACTACCCCCCGTGACGAGTTGAGTGTGCGGTGCGCTTCTACATTGACTGGAAACATGTGTAACAATGTTGTTCGTATCAGTTTTTAGGCCTGGAAGGCACTGTCCGCTTCTAGCAACAATGTGCCATTGCGCTGACGCGAACATGTTTTAACAGGGCCAGCAATTACATCAACACCTTTCTGGAGGACAAAAGGATTTACAGACGTGAAATCTTTACCGTTGGTGCGAGAGACAAGAAATTTCGGTAGATTAGGCAGAGTCTTTTTTTGCTGAGGCGAATCTATCTTTCGTTTCTGGGTCAAAGTCACAGAAGAAGAGAAGGAAGTCATTGCGGAAGTGTCCCCTGTGATTACCGGCATCTCCGATGGCGTGCTCCTTCCTAGTGGGGGCCCTCTCTGAGGGCTTACCCACCTTAGGTGATTGTCCACACCTCAGGTCACCTACCGAGAACTGATGTAGGAACCAATTGGCATGTTCGGAAGATACCAGCTCGGGTAATCACCCCTCCCTGGGCCCGGCCTTTACCAGGGGGTACGTACGTGCCCTGCTTGTCTACCCGGGGCGGGGAATTACGCGTTACCCCGTCACCTGCTACGCATGATAATGCGTGGGTCGGCCTTCAGACACGCACAGGGAGGAAAGAAGAAGAATAGAGGAAGTGAAGAGAAAGAAGGAAAGAAGTGTGTCAAACGCCGAAGCGGAGACTAATAAGGAGGAGAAGAAGGCTAGGAGAGTACAGCAAGGAGAGGAAGACAAACAAAAGTTAGGAAAGGAAGGAACCAAGGAATAAGAGAAACGACAACAAGAAACCACCCTAACTCGCGAAAGACGTCCGTCTCTGGGCGAAAGCATGAACCGGGAGGGAAAGTGAAGCAGCCTGGGGCAGAAGATAGGCTGCTTCGGCTCGGGGCCCCGTGTGCGCCACACACGTACCCACAAAAGAGCTGTGGGCCCCCTGGGGGGACAGGACATACCGACAGCCTGCTTGGCAAGCCTGTCAACACGTTCATTGCCCGGGATACCAACATGACCCGGAGACCAGATGAACACCACCGATCGCCTGGACTGTGTAACGGCATAAAGTGTCTCCTAAATGGCCAACACCAGGGTAGACCGCAGTTAACACTGCTCCATAGCTCGGAGGCTGCTCAGAGAGTCGCTGCAAACAACAAAAGACTCACCTGAGCAGGACCGGATATGCATGAGAGCTCTGTGAACGGCCACCAGCTCTGCAGTGTAAACACTTCAGCCATTCGGCAGAGAGTGCTGTTCCACATGGTCACCGTGAGTATAGGCAAATCCCACACAGCCATCAACCATTGAACCATCGGTGTAGATCAGGTCATAACCGCGGAACTCCATTATGACAGCCGAGAACTGACGGCGGAGCGCCTCCAGTGGAACTGAGTCTTTGGGCCCATGGGCCAAGTCCAGCCGAGTAGACGGCCTTGGCAAACACCACGGAGGTGTACGCAGATGGACCCGATATGGAGATGGAAGGGGCAAAGACTCAAGTTCCAGGAGGAGGGACCGAACTCTATAGACTATCGTATGACCTGACCTGGGGCGTTGCTGATGGTGGGGGACGACTACATTCGAAAAGAGAAGACGACGGATTGGGTGGCCTGGGGAGCAATATACATCGGCTGCATAAGCCGCGAGCAGGTGTTGGCAGCGGATCCCCAAAGGTGGGATCCCAGCCTCCACTAGTAAACTGGTCACCGGGCTGGTGCGGAAAGCGCCCGTCACGATACGGACCCCACAGTTGTGAATGGGGTCCAGGAGATGCAGTGCCTAAGGTGCCGCAGACCCATAGGCAATGCACCCAAAATTGAGACGGGACTGCACCAGCGTCGTGTAAAGCCGCTACAGTGTCGAGCGATCAGCACTCCAGGTCTTATGACCCAGGTGGCGGAGAAGGTTGAGTCGGCGCCAGCACTTCCGTTTCAGCTGACGAATGTGGGGGAGCCACGTCAGCCGAGCGTCGAAGACCAGTCCTAAAAACCGATGCGTGTCTACTACTGTCAGGGGTTCGTCGTTAAGATAAAGTTCAGGGTGAGGGTGAACGGTCCGACGCCGACAGCAGTGTATCACTCTGGTCTTGTTGGCAGAAAACTGAAAGCCATGACTTAGGGCGCAGGTCTGTGCCTTCCGAATAGCACCTTGCAACCTACACTCAGCAACCTGGGTGCTGCAGGAACTAAAAAAGGTACAAAAGAAGTCAGCGTAAAGAGAAGGGGAGACCGATGATCCAACTGCTGTCGCTAGACCATTGATGGCAACTAAAAATAATGGAACGCTTAAAACCGAGCCCTGAGGTATGCCATTCTCCTGTATATGGGAGGCGCTCAGGGAGGCACCAATTTGAACACAAAAGGTTCAGCTAAAAAATTCTGGATAAAAATCGGTAGGGAGCCCCGGAGGCCCCAGTCATGTAAAGTGTTGAGGATGTGGCGTCGCCAGGTGGTATCGTATGCTTTGTGCATATCGAAGAAGACTGCAACAAGGTGTTGGCGCCGGGAAAAGGCTGCGCGGATTGCAGACTCGAGGTACACCAGATTATCGGTGGTTGATCGACCCCGGCGAAAACCGCCCTGGCATGGAGCCAATAACCCCCGAGTCTCAAGAATCCAACACAACCGCCGACTGACCATCCACTCCAACAGCTTGCGTGGTACGTTAGTCAGGTTAATGGGCCGATAGCTATCCAAGGAAAGAGGATGTTTATCAGGCTTAAGCACTGGGATGATGATAATCTCCCGCCATTGTGACGGGAAAACACCTCACACCAAATGCGGTTATAGACTGCAAGTAGATTACGCCGACTATCTGCTGAGAGATGTTTGAGCATTTGGCTATGGATGCTATCAGGCCCAGGTGCTGTGTCAGGACATTGTTGAAGAGCATTGAGGAGCTCCCGCTCAGTAAAAGGAGTGTTGTAAGATTCAGAGCGGCGGGTACGAAAGGAGAGAGACGACATTCTACCCTCTCCTTTACTGCACGGAAGGCCGGTGGATAATTTGCAGAGGCAAAGGCACGAGCATAATGCTCGGCAAACATCTCTGCAAGAGTGGCTGGGTCCGTACATATGACTCCATTTTAGGAGATCCCAGGGATTCCCGCTGGTGTCTGTAATCCCTGTAGCCGCCTGATCTTACTCCAGACCTGCGAGGCTGAGGTGCCTGTCCCAATAGTGGAAACGTACCTCTCCCAGCACTCCTGTTTCCGTCTTCTTAATAACTGGCGAGCACGAGCGCGAAGACGTTTAAAATTAATGAGGTGCTCCTGGGAGGGGTGCAGTTTGTATCGCCTGCGGTCTTTAATGGCCTCAGCGACTGCCTGCGACCACCACGGCACTGACTTACGCCGTGGGCACCCTGATGTACGCGGAATGGTAGCATTCACAGCAGATATAATGGAATGTTTGGCGCTCTCTACCACCACATCGATTTCCTCGAATGGGGGAGGGCCAACGATGGCAGCAGAAGCATAGTCTTCCCAGTTAGCCCTGTGCAGAACCCACCTGGGTGGGCGTGCTAGGGACTCGCGTTGTGGGAGTGACAAAAAGACAGGGAAATGGTCACTGCCACACAAGTCGTCATAGGCTCTCCAGTGAACAGATGGTAGAAGGCTGTGGCTGCAGATCGACAGATCAATGGCTGAAAATGTGCCATGTGCCACACTAAAATGTGTGGGGGCACCTGTATTTAAGAGGCAGAGGTCGAATTGAGTTAGTAAATCCTCGACAACCCTGCCGTGACCAGAGATCGTAGAACCACCCCACAAGGAACTGTGGGCACTGAAGTCGCCCAACAGTAAGAAAGGTGGGGGTAGTTGAGCTATGAGTGCAGCCAAAACGTTCACAGATACGTCACCATCTGGCGGCAAGTAGATACTGCAGACGGTAAACTCCTGTGTGGTCCTCACCCTGACAGCCACTGCTTCTAATGGTGTTTGAAGCAGCACGGGTTCACTATACACAGAGGTGAGGACACACACACACACACACACACACACACACACACACACACACACACACACACTCCACCTGAGACTCTGTTATATATGCTACGGTTGCAGTAAAATCCCCTGTAGCCACAAAGGACAGGGGTCCACATTGCTGGAAACCAAGGTTCCTGAAGAGTAATGCAGAAAGCATGTGTCTTGCTCAGAAGCTGCCGTAGCTCAGCCAGGTGAGGGAAGAAACCGCCGCAGTTCCACTGGAGAATGACATTGTTCGAGTGCTGGGAAGAAGTGCTGAGTCGGTGGGCTACAACTCAGCATCACTTGCACCCACCGGTGTAGGCGCGTCATCTGGATTGTCCGTTTTCTCAAATGCGTCCCCGAGAGCGAGGTCCTCAGATGACGCAAGAATCTCTACCTCATCCTCAGATCCTCAGAAGCAGAGGTGGAGGCGGAAGGGAGTGGTGGCACTGAAGCCACCGTAGTTTCTCATGATGTGCCTTTCTTAGGCCTTTGTTTACCCCTCCGTTCCCTCGGGGGCTTCGCCGGTGGGAGGTGCTCCTCTGACTCAGCCACAGGGACAGAGGAGGAGCGCGAAGTCCTACTACCAGCAGTCTGCGAGCGCGCCTGCTGCTGGTTAGTGTCGATATCGACACTGGTGGAAGGGAGTATCCCAAGGGACCCCTTCCACCTGAGGGAAGCCGGAGAAGGTTGTTCTTTCTCCGGCGGAGAGGTGGTAGCTGACCCCAAGGCTTTTGCCTTGGGTGCTGTGGAAGGATGGCCCCCAACCTCCGTGGGGGCAGGATTAGGTTGGCGGCCCTGGGGGCCTACAGGAACAGTTGAAGTAGAAAATACTGCCGCCGCCAAGGAGAGTGGCGACGACATCACTGCTGTGAATGAATTTTTCATTGTTACCGGGTGCAGACGATCAAACTTTTTCCTTGCCTCATTATAAGATATACGGTCCAGGGTTTTATATTCTGTAATTTTCCACTCCCGTAGAGGTGTGGGACATCGCGACGAGCAGGGAGGATGGTTCTGACCACAGTTGACGCAGATGGGAGGCGGTGTACATGGGGCGCCCGGATGTGCTGGACACCTGCAGTCCCTACATGTAGCACTGGACATGCAACGGGAAGACATGTGGCCGAACTTCCAGCATTGAAAGCACCTCACAGGGGGAGGAATATAAGGCCGCACGTCAACACGGTAAACCATCACCTTGACCTTTTCGGGCAATGTATCACCCTCAAAGGCCAAGATGAAGGCACCAGTTGCGACCCTATTATCCTTTGGGCCCCAATGGACACGCTGGATAAAATGAACGCCTCGTCGTTCAAGGTTCGCTTGTAGCTCATCGTCTGTCTGGAGCAATAAATCCCTATGGAAAATTACTCCCTGAACCATATTCAGGGACTTGGGAGTGATGGTCACCGCAACGTCACCCAGCTTGTCACAAGCGAGTAGCGCCGGGGATGCTGTGTGGATGAGAACAGACCCATTGTGCATTTTAGAAATGGATTCCACTTCCCCAAACCTGTCCTCTAGATGTTCCACAAAGAACTGAGGCTTGGTCACTGTAAATGAGTCCCCATCAGTCCTGCTACAAACCAGATATCGAGGAGCATAATCGTCATTCTGTTTTGCGGCACGACGTCCCTCGCAAGGTGCGATCAGGGAGGGGAACGTTTGAAATTCAGAAAAAAATCTATCACTAGCTGTTTCGTTTTGAAATTTTGTAGAGCTGCCAATTAAAACACAAAGACCTTTGCAAGTCATTACGAGGACTGTCTGTTTACATAATGTTTCAGCTAGAAGGGCAGTCTTCACTTCAAGTATGTCATATCACTGGTAACGCATGTGGTTGTCAAAAGGTTACCTCAAAAAGATACCGGAATTAAATTCGTAGTGTAAACATTTTCAATGTATCGAACCAAACCCACTTCATTTCTAGTTATTTAATACAATTAAAGGTTGCCGACTTCAGTTTAAAATATTGACTTAACGGGCGGAATTCCATTAACATTCGGACTATTTAGAAAACGGTCACTTCACTCACATCTGAACATGGATTTTAATGCCTACAAATCCAATTACCGGTTTAAAATAATATTTTTTAGAGTGGTGTCTTACAAAAGCCAGCCAGCCATCATGGGATGAGGGATTCGATTTTAATTACAGTTAAGAAATATAAGGTAAAGAAAAAATGATTCCAAAATTTTCAGTGGGTTATGCCTGGCATATGCATTCAAATTTTGGGGTATGCTTGAGTGACCGAGCATACCCATAGTCGGCGCCTATGCTAATGAAGCATCACAATACCAACTTTTACGGAGTTTATAGTTAAAATCAACAAAATGCATTCGTGAAGAGATTTTTTTACCACTGAATCAGACAAACGAGATCTGTGTTGATGAGTATCACCGGGGGGGGGGGGGGGGTCAATTACGAAAATTGCTAAAATGTAGTACACATAAATATCACCTTTCCTTCTAGCTGCAATTTCATAGTCGCGCTTTACGATAACATCGCGTCTCTTCGACGTACATCGCGAGGAATTGAGTCGCGTGGTTGAACAACACTTCGAGATGAATACAGAAATAGATAACGGAATACGTAAACTATGATTATAAAACTTTTTAAACTGCCCAGAAATATATTTGAAGATGTTTTTGTACTAAAAAATGAAGTGATGAATATTATTTAACCCACGGGCACTAGCGATCTGAGCATTTAAGTCACCGTAATTTTAAAATGATTGGCATTTTGTTACTTTTAAATATTAAAATTTGAGGTTTTTTCTTACCAAAACTACAGGAATTACTTGTTTACACTTATTAAGTACATTTCAAACTGGTCGCGTAATCTGAGCAATAGGCTATACACACGAACGATCGTTTAACTCCTTAAAGCCGCGAGATCTCATGGGTTAAAAATCCCAGTTTCTGGTTGAAAGTCAAGGTTTTCCCCCCCCCCCTTTTTTTTTCCAAATTCAAGGCTTTTTCCCGGATTCAAGGTTTGGTGGCCACCCTGGTAAGGCATCAACTAAAACAGAGGTGATATCTGGCATTCCACAGGGTAGTGTTATTGGTCCTCTGCTGTTCCTTATCAAAATAAACGATTTGGGTGAAAATTTGAGCAGCTCTCTTAGGTTGTTTGCAGATGATCGTCTAGTAAAGTCATCTGAAACCAAAACCAACTGGAGAACGATTTAAATAAGTTATCAGTATTGTAAGAACATTGGCAATTAACTCTAAATAATGAGAAGTTTGAAGTCGTCATGAGTGTGGAAAGAAATCCGTTAAACTTTGTTTACAAGATAAATCAGTCAAATGTGAAAGCCATAAATTTAACTAAATACCTAGGAATTACTATTACTTCAGACTTAAACTGGAAAGAAGATGTAGATAATGGCATAGGAAAGGCAATCTAGAGACTGCGTTTTATTGGCAGAACACTTGAAAGATGCAACAGAACTGCTAAAGAGACTACATACACCATGCTTGTCCCTTCTCATTTGGAGCATTGCTATCCTGTGTGGGATTCCTTAGAGGGTTTGATGAAATCCATGGGAAGAGTCCAAAGAAGGGCAGCCTATTTTGTATTGTCACAATACAGGGGAGACAGTGTTATGGAAATGATACAGGATCTGGGATGGAAGTCCTTACAACAATGGCATTTATCGCTGCAGCACGGTCTACTTATGAAACTCCAATTGCCAACATTTTCCTCCAAATGCGAGAATATATTGTTGACTGCCATCTACATAAGTAGAAATGATCATCAGAATAAAATACGAGAAATCAAAGCTTGAACAGGGAGATTCGGACACTTTCTGATTCTTTCTTCCCACTTACTATTCGAGAATGGAATAGTAAATGAATAGTATAAAGGTAGTGTAGAATACGTGCTGAAAGTCGAAAAGCGCCTGGTGGAGACAATTTACCCACGTAAATTTTAAAAGGCGCAGACCCAAAAAAACTGACAGCCCTGTTTAATGACGCCAGATCCCAGATAAATGGCTGAAATCAAAATTTGTACCATTACTGATGAAAGTAACAACAAAAATGTGCTCAGAATTTCAATTTATCTCGTTAATCAGTCATGCTGTGAAAACTTTTCCAAGAATTATACCCAACCGAAATTATCGTAAATGTGAGCAACATTTTGCAGAAATCCATTTCGGTTTCAAGAAAGGAATGGGAACCCAAGAAGTATTTGGCATGAAGATACTTATGCAAAGATGCTACGACTATCAGCAGGATATCTATATATGCTTCATCAATTACGAGAGAGCATTTGAAACCATTAATTCATTACCCCCTTATCACAATCTTCTGAGAAATAGCATTGGCTTGTAATGATATATGAATCATTCAACTGTTATAGTGGAAACAGAGCAGAGATCAGAATTAACAAAAATTAAAAACCGAATCTGTGCAAATACACCAGGGCTGTGTACTATCTCCACTACTATTCAATTTGCCTTTGGACAAGATTTTTCCATCCATTTAAGACTCTGAATTATTTGGTATAAAAATAAATGGAGCAAAGACTTGGAACTTACAGTGTGCCATTGACACAGCTTTGTTGGCCCCATCTACAGCCTAACTACAGAAAATACTTATAGAAATAAATAAAGCTGGGCTGGTGTCAGAACAAATGCCAAAAAAACTAAATGGATGTCAATAGAAAAAAAAGTGGCCAAAAATGACAAAATGATAATAAAATCGAGAAAGTTACCAAATTTCAATATCTAGGATCCGTGATAAACTCAAAGCTTGATTGTTAAGGCATAATTAAGATTAGCTATGGGATTTCAACGGAATCATTCTGGAAGTTACAAAATGTGCTGATACACACTAGGCATGCCACTCCATCTCAGAATAAAGGTGGTAAAATGCTATATTGTCCCTGTCCTACTCTACGGAGTGGAAACGCGGTCAATTAAGACAGCCTCATAAAGAGATTAACAGCAATATAAATGTGGTTTTGAGTGACTACAAAAAATATCACGGACGGAGAGAGAAGTGAGCAACGCCGAAGTGTCGCACAGAGCCAAGGTCGATAGAGAACTAATGGGGACAATTAAAAGAAGAAACACATTGTACATGGGGGCATATTCTGAGAGAAAAAAAAGTATGAAATTGTACAATTAATTCTGAAAGGCAGAAGAGAAGGGAAGTGCCCACCAGGTCAAGGAAAGCAATCACAGTCTCACAATATCAAGGCATCGACCGGCGACAACTTCGGAGTGCCAGCCGACGAAGCGAGGGAACACCGCGGGTGAGAAGCTGAAGCACTGCAAGTGTATGGCACACAGTAGAAGAAGAAGAAGAAGAAGAAGAAGAAGAAGAGCTAAAAACAAGATTCCAGCCTATCTGAGGTGTGCTGGCTCACATGCCTGTATCGTAGAAGTGAGGGGAAGGGTACCTGTTCAGAGGCCAGTTACACGGAGAACAGTCTGGATGGCTGACTGCACTTGCCTCTTAACATCAGCCAACATGACTTCGTCGTGCAGCTACTGCAAATGGCTGAAAGCAAAGGGACAACACAGTTCTTACTCATTGTAGGCCTATATCCGTAACTCTTGTTCAATGAAAATTTTTGAAATAATTATTTATGATTAAGTAAGTGTTTACTTGGACATAGCAAATACAACTGATGACTTTGATGCAATAACAGCATTAGTCTATTTACATTGTTACTGCATAGACATCAGTTTTTAAACCCTAGAAACTTTGGCTATGGCACAAGCCAGCTCTTTATTTCATATGCAGTTCCCAGAGCCTCTGGGATGATCCTAATGAAATAGAAGACAGGTTGCTTAACAGCAGAAGTTTCAAAGATCTTGTCAAGAGTGTAACAGACTAATGCTGCTGTTGCATCCAAGTCATCAATTTACAAAAAAAAAAAAAAAAATTGGCATGCTTGAAGACGGGTACACCACTTGTCGACTGACTGATGACGTCACAGAAATGGAAGTTATCAGTGAATAAATGAAGTCAATTTACAATACATAAAGCAAACTGTTACGTCCGTGTAGTGATTGGTTTCTTTATGTACTTCTCCAAATTATAATCTGGTAGCTACTTGCATTCCCACATGAATTCTATGAACTTGACTGTGCCAAAGATATGACATCCTGCAAATCCAACATGTGGTATCCCTGTCTTCAATTGACCTACAATTTGTATTCAGGAAAGGTTACTCTAACTGTTGCAATGGATTCCCCAGTAAAATTTGTTCTGGATGTGTCTGGGGTGAGGGACTATGCTTAGGCTACATTCTGCGATGTGAGCAGAGCTTTTGACCGTGTACAATAGAGATTTAAGCCAACTCGTGTTACGGTTTTGATGGCAACGGCACATACGTGCTTAAGTCTTTCCTAGAGAACTGTTAACAAGTTGTGTGGATTGGCAGTAAAATCTGGTTTATGTTAGGCCTGAAATACCAGAAAGACTTTCAAGAGTTATTTATTTAATTAGAAACAGCCCAGGGTGCAAAATTTTAAGTTCTGAAGAAACCAGCCAGTCTAACAACACTCTACCCATAAGTGTTCCAACAAGATCTTCGTAATACCGTATCAAACTGTAAAAAAAAAAAAAAAAAAAATGTACTTCATTTTTGTGTAGTGTTATCTGTCAGCTGAGAAGTACTTCTTATAAATGGCACCTTTGGGTCAAACCCAGAGGGGAGCCATTCACAGATACTATCAGTGTATCATCCAGTGTAAATTATCACAGATTAATCAGCTGATGATGTTTTGTATTAGTAGTAATTTGACATGTTATCAATGCTCCAGTTGCGACAAGAAATGGCTGAACACTGTACGCTATTTTTAGTACCTACAAGGAGACCACGCAGGTATTGGATTTTAGAATTTCTTTATATTTACGGTACGTGAAATTCAGAAGTTCAATAACAATCGACCAAAGCCATTTGACACAACTCTCAAAATTTTTTTGAGAAAATTGACTTTAAAATTTTGCGAAGTGTGCATAAGTACCAGTAATTAAAACTGTTGGACCATATGCCTGTTTAGCTCAGATGGTAGTGTATTGGCATCATAATCACAGAGTCAGAGTTCGAATCCCACTGGAACATTTTATTTTTTCCTCATTAAGTCCTATCAAACATTTTTGTATCTCTAATTCCACTTTTTGTGTCAGTTTTTGTTTATGTGTATGTAGACGAGATGAAATCCTTGTCAGGTAAAACAATGGTTGAATAGGGTAGCTTCTTGGAAAGCCATTAGTAGCTAGCGAGATGACTTTCCAAATACAGGCCGAAACTCTTCGGAAACTGAACAATCTAAGACTACAGTCATCAAATAATAGTGAAACCAATACTGTAAAAAATTTAACTTACGTTATTTGATTGACTATCATTATTAACAACTTTCCATAAAATATAGAAAATTACGAATAAACAAAAACATGTGCAAATTACCATTAGATATTAAAAATGTGTAAGTGTTCAAACACAACAAAAAGAAAAAAAATCTACCATGACACCATTTGCACCAGAATGCTACCAATCAGCTACACAAACAGATGTGGCTACCATTTACTCAATGGTACTTAGTCCATACGTATAATTTGCAAAACTTTAAAATCGATTATCTTGAAAGTTTGAGAGTTGTGTCTAATGGCTTTGGCTGGACTTTCCCCGTGGGATAAACAAAAATAAAAAATAGAAAAGAGATGACTTACCAGAAGGACCGGCTCGTTGATAGAAACAAATAAATAAATCAAATCTCACACAAACACACATACAAGCTTTCGCCACCACTGGCAGCTTCTTCAGGAAAAAGAGGAAAAAAGGGGAGGAAAAAGGGAAGGATATGGGTTTTAAGGAAGTGGAAAAGGAGTCATTCCAATCCCAGGAGTGGAAGGACTTACCCTAGGGGAAAAAAAGGAAGGTAAACAAATACACACACACACTCAGACATATCGAAACGCAAACACACCTAGACAGGCATTTGTAAAAAGCTTTTTACAAATGTCTGTCTAGGTGTGTTTGCGTTTCGATATGTCTGAGTGTGTGTGTGTGTGTGTGTGTGTGTGTGTGTGTGTGTGTGTGTATTTGTTTACCTTCCTTTTTTTTTCCTAGGGTAAGTCCTTCCACTCCTGGGATTGGAATGGCTCCTTTTCCACTTCCTTAAAACCCGTTAACTTCTTTGCTTTCTACAGTATGTCTGCCTAGGTGTACTTGTGTCTGTGTGAATGTGTGGGCATGTGTGCATTTGTTTACCCTCCTTTTTTTTCCTCTCCCGGGATTGGAATGGCTCCTTACCCCCTTCCTTAAAACCTTCATCATTTCCTTTTCCCTCTCCTTCCCTACTGCCTGAAGACGCAACTGGGTTGCGAAAGCTTACGATTGTGTGTGTGTGTGTATTCATTTATTTATTTATTTGTGATGCTGTCACACCTGTGCTCCTTCGCCTGGTGAGTAATCTTCGTCTATTTTTTATATTTTATTTTACCTGCTAGGAATTTTTCGTCTATATATATCATTTCAGGTTAAATTCTCCTGGAGTAATCAGCGGATGATGTGTAAAAGTGTTTTATAGGATTACATAAAATACTTACTTTACAATTGCCTATGACATATCAAGGCGACCAGGGCTCACCACATGACCATCTCCAAATCTAATGAAATTTCGTGCGAAGGTTCTATGTGGTCTTTGATAGTTATATAGCCTACCAAATTTCAGTTCAGTATCTACAATAGTTAATTTTTTAGAAATTTATACAGAAAGGCTAGTCATCTTTGCATCATGTATGAAGGTGCAAAAGTGACAAGTTCGATAAGATTTTTTGAATGTTCTAGCAAACAGTTGGTCATTTGGTTTAATGTACCTAGACAACTCCATACTCAACCATACCATGGCAAAAATTAGAGGTTTAGCCGCACCTCAATATAAATAAAAGCCTCTAAAGTGGCTAAAAAATTTGTCACCCTGTTCTGAGAGTCAAGGTTTGAGAGACCACTGCTACTATATATATATGAACCATTCACATCAGAACTGGAGATAGTTATTCCCACCTATGATTGTATATGGATCAAATTTAATCAACACTGGGTGCTTAGACTAACATATGCATCTGCAAAGTTGCCCAAAATTTTCAACATGCAAATTTTTGGGGATTTTTAGGGCCAATATCTAAACTGTGACATTTTAAATTGTTTATCTATTGCCAAGGATAGAAAGTGCATGCTTTAAGCTTTCAAAGCTATATTGTTTAATTTCTGGATTTTGCATTTTGATGAGTAAGAATACATCTTAAAAGTAGCGGAAATAGACTATCAATAAATATAAACACAAAACATTAATAAAATTCAATTTATAAATTAAAATATGACAAACGTTTAGTGTCTTAATAGTTCATGGGGTTTAGGGAATTAGCGATGCTAACAAGAAATATTTTAATATTATTTTGCAGTATAAAATATAAATATAATAAAATCTCATAAAATGCTCTTAATTTCTGTATCTTGCATTTTGGCAATTAAGGATATCTTTGGGTAAAAGTCTCGACTGGCGGCATGGCCTAATGTACTTATGTGACGTACTGCGCTAGTGTTGGCAACAGTCGCTGTAGATACTGGGATGAATGGTAGCACACAATGCTTACAAGATGTGAAAATGAATGTGTTAATATCACTTTTCTGTGATTTTATTTTCAAATCACTGCATTGGAATGTAGAACATTGCACACTATAATACTATGCTTCTCCACATTCAATGTCTTTCTGTTCACATGTAACACTTAGGCATACGCATTTTGATTTACGTAATAACTATCTCTAAAATGATAGAATTACTATGATTTTTTAAATGTCAAATTGGTAATTTGGTAGAACGAGAGCAACAACTTAATCTGTACACTTCGATTCCTGCCTAACCACATCCATTACAATCGCGACATGTTAGTAAAAATCATAACATTCGCTCACATCAATTGAAGCTGTACTCTTAGGTTCCTGCCTAACCACAACCTTGAAAATCATGACATATTCGTGAATATAATAATATTTTTCGATGTACTCCTGTCCAGTCAGTAAAAGTAATTGGCATTGTAAAAGAAAGGTTAAAACACTTTTGTATAGATCATACATTGCCAACCTAACGCTGCTACGGACACACCGAGATGCTTCTCATGCCGCTGAGCGAGACTTTAGCCATATCTTTGCTAAGTTATTGAAAATTATATATTTTGCTCATTAAGTCTGATAACACTTGTAACTATTTTTAGATTCAAGTGTGTGTGCATCAGTTTGAAAAAATTAACACAAGCCATAAAAACAAGTATAACACACACAACAGCAATTTTTCAAAACAAAAATATTAAAAAGTTAGATTTATTTATTTATTTTTGGTTAAACAGTATTACAATTTTGTCAAGAATAGATTGTGGATACTTGTATTGTCTTCCAGATGATGTTGATGGTGCTTCTGAAGTCAAAATATGTTGCTCTGGAATGCAGCTGGCCAGTGGAACAAGTGAGCAGGACCATATGGGTGCATGAAACTGATGAAGACATCTTGTTCGTTTCAAATTTCCTACACATTACCAACCCACCAAAAATTATCTTACAAACATGCAACATACTGTCCCGATTGTAAACTTGCGATTGAGACTGCTGGAATTTCTTCGTGTGCTTGTAAAATATTAACTGTGAATGCTGTAGCATCAGTGGAAACTGCTTACTCTGAGCTGATTACAATTAATTAATGGTTAAATTGTATGACACTTCTCGCCAGGCAGCAGTGGTTATGTTGGCACCAACGGTAATCACGGCAACTCAAATGACCAATAAATGTTTCTTCGTGACAACTTCAATAAAAACAAAAACTTCCCCCCCCTGAATGGACAATGGTAGATACAAGAACCTGTCAACCATAGAGCAGGTACAATATTAATTTTGCTATGAGTGAAACAAGCAGCAATAACATTTACTCTGTAGCTCGTGAAAAATATTAGTCCAACTCTGCACTTCATTGTTCATCTGTTTCCAACATAAGCATTGGATCCCAGTGAGAAGCATCATAAAATTTTGCCTTAACTGACTTAAATTTATGATTTTCCTCTTGTTCCTGCACCTGTATGCCCCCTGGAAAATCTTTTTTCTTGTTCAGACTGAATTTTTCCTATTTCTTCTTTTGGTACAAAAATAAAAACCTTAATGCCTTGAATACTATCAGTACAGAATTTGAACAAATCATGTGGAGTCAATATTTGAACAAATATAAAAAATAGAAAACAGATGACTTACCCACAGAACAGGCTCGTCGACATACACAAATAAAATCACACAACAACACACATACGAGCTTTTGCAACCGTTGGCCGTTTCTTCAGGAAAAGAGGAAGAAAGGAGAGGAGAAATGGAAGGATATGGGTTATAAGGAAGTGAAAAAGGAGTCATTCCAATCCCACGAGTGGAAGAACTTACCTTAGGGGGAAAAAAATGAAGGTAAACAAACACACACACACACACACACACACACACACACACACACACACACAAACGCAAACACACCTAGACAGACATTTGTGTTTTATAGGATTACATAAAATACTTACAAATGTCTGGCTAGGTGTGTTTGCGTTTGTGTGTGTGTGTGTGTGTGTGTGTGTGTGTGTGTGTGTGTTTGTATTTGTTTGCCTTCCTTTTTTTTCCCCCTAAGGTAAGACCTTCCACTCATGGGATTGGAATGACTCCTATTCCACTTCCTTAACACCCATATCCTTCACTTTCTCCTCTCCTTTTCCTGAAGAAGCAACCAACAGTTGCAAAAGCTGGTATTTGTGTTTGTCTGTGATTCTATTTGTGTCTGTCAACAAGCCTGTCCTTTGGGTAAGTCATCCGTTTTCTATTTTTTATATTTGTTTATCCCACCAAGAAAGTTTCCTTCTATAACTTTTGTGTTTCATCAATTGGAGTCAATATTTGGTTATCTAAGGGCCTCTGTAGACTAGCAAGGGCTGCTAGTCTTTTTGCTGTTCCTCCAATTACAGTGCGAGGTGATTTGCCATGGCTTGTTAAAAAAAAATCCATTCAGCAGTGATGCAAATCTTTTTATGATGACAAATTGATGAAATTTTTCTATTCCTGATATTGGTCAGCTGAACTATCACTAAAACAATAAATGTTTTAATATTTTCAATCTTTGTCTTTAAATATGCTATTAAATTTACTTGAAAGGCATGGACAGCAATAATGTCATGGCAAAGGCAGTCACTGATCATACAAATGCTAAGACTTTGATGCTCTTTGCCACCATAATAGACAACAAATGGATGTAATGTGGCCTGCCTATTGTCCCAATGAAATCCTTGCACAGAGTCTTCAACCAAAAATGAATAGTTCTCAGCCAACTCCATTAATATAACAATTCATTTTCTGCAAGATTTGCTTTTAACTGCTAAGGGTATAAACTTCGATGGCATGACACAAAGTGATGGCTTCTCAAACTAATAATTTTTTTGATCAATGCATTCATGAAATCATCAGGAGTTCACTGGCATGTCTCCAATGTGTCTGTCAGTGTGAATCCATTGCTGGTATTCTATTGTTTCTTTCATAGTCTTTAAAAGTGTCTTCAAGAAAAGCCTCTAGTTGCATTTTTCCTGGACATTCGTCAACATTGCAGCATATAGTCTTGATTCCAAATTGTATAGGTACAGTTTTTTTCATTAATTACTTGTAGTCATCTTGGATGGATGGTTGTAGTCAACTTTTGCCATAATAGAATGGTGATGACTTATGACAGTCAGGTCCAACTGATCACCAAAGTAACAGGGTGCAATGGTACCTTGGTTCATTTTATTAAATAACCTATAATAAGCAAAAATGATTCCTATTTATACAAATAAACAATCCCAGAGACGGATTTATGTCTCAAATATGTCAAAGACAATATTGATAAATCTGAAGCATTGAATTAAAATTTGTGGTGCGGCCGGGAACCTAAAATATCACAGTATTTGCAATTTACTTGTAACAGACTCAGTTTTGTCTGAATGAAATATGAAAAATTAAGCTGTCAGATCATATTTTTTATTCTTACCATCAGATAAATGAATGATTACTGAAGAACAACACATTCAGCACTCAACACTACAATAGTACATTTTCAACACCTAAGGCAACACAACACACAGAAAACTGCCATCAAGGAAATAGTCGATAATGAAAGCAACAATTGAAAGTGGGAGTGAATCAGCAAGCACTAAAAACTATTGTTGCTTTATAATGCTGATTCAAATATGCAGCACCATGCATTGTAGGGTTACAACAAGCTAAGGAAATGTAGCATTCAATAATAATGTACACAATGTACTGTAGTTTTTGAGGATTTATTATATTTATATTTTATACTGTAAAATAATATAAAAATATCTCCTGTTGACATAGATAATTCCCTGGCAAGGATGGGGCCCCTCCACGCCCACACCAACGTGGTGACCATCACAAAAGTTCTACTGTCACCTCCGTAATTAAGTTAGTTTGCTAAGGTGGATCACGGGATGTGGGAACCGCGATGTTATTCATACGTGTGGGCGCGATCACCCATTAATACGGTGCATCTACAGGTACATCTTATACTATCAAGACACTAAAAGTTAATCATATTTTTATTTAAGGTAGAGCAGTCAACAATCCGAAGATTGGTTTGAACACCATGGTGCTTTACTAGGCGTGGTCCTGTTTGGAGGTGGTATGTCGTTGCATTCCTCTGACCTTCGAACTGACTTACCCAGCCAGTTATAGGGGGACCTACAGTTTAACATGGGTTCCGAATCACGGCGCTACATGGTATTTTTCACATAAGCAACACTGTCAAATTTAATTTTATTAATGTTTTGTATTTATCAATAGTCCATTTCCGCTGCTTTTAACATGTATCCCTACTCATCAAAATGCAAGATCCAGAAATTAAACAATATAGTTTTGCAAGCTTAAAGCATGCACTTTCTATCCTTGGCTGAAAAAAACAATTTAAAATGACACAGTTGAGATATTGGCCCCTAAAAATTGCCAAAAATTTACATGTTGAAAATTTTGGGCAACTTTGCATATGCATATCTGTTAGTCACAGCGTCCAGTGTTAATTAAATTTGATCTATATATAGACATCAGAGGTGGGAATAACCATCTCTAGTCCTGATGCGATTGGTTCCAATAAGAAGTAGCAGTAGTCTAAAATCTTTGTTCTCAGAACAAGGCAACAATTTCTTTAGCCCCTTTAGGAGGCTTGTATCTATATTTAGGTGAGGCTAAACCTCTAATCTTTGCCATGGTGTGATTCAGTGTATGGAGTTTATATATATTAAAGCAAATGACCAAATGTTTGATAGAACTTTCAAAAAGGTAAAAGTGTAGTTTATGAGTCCAAGAATGTTGCTTCGTATGTAGACGTTGGATACGGCGTGACGAATGACACAGGTTAAGGCGGACAATCAGGAAAGCTTAGCAAACTTGACACTTTTGCACCTTCATACATGACGCTAAGATGACTAGCGTTTCTGTATAAATTTCTAAAAATTCAACTGTTGTGGATACTAAATTGAAACTTTGCCTGTAACTATCAAAGACCATATAGAACCTTCAAACCAAATTTTATTAGATTTGGAGATGGTTGAGTGGCGACACTTCTTAATATTGGTCCCTTTCACATAGAATGACCGAATTATGAAACAGTCGAATGCGGGAACAGCAAGAGCTTTCAAGAACCCACCAGAATTTAAACTATGAATCATGTGAGTCTAACCTCATTCCAACTCATGACAGTTCTGCACACTCGCGAATCTGGCAACTTGAAAGTACCAGAGGAAGGAAAAAAAAAGTCTATGTAAAGTCCGCTAATCAGGCTGCTAATTGTAATTGCTTATGCAGAGAACTGTAGCAGGAGAAGGAGTGGCATATACTCAGCTCTCCATGTGAGAGTAGTTGGTTGAACAAACTGTATGAAGAAGTTACAGTAGCCATGAAGTCAAACCAACTGGCACGCAATGAGATCTCTTATTTATGTGAATACTGAGACAGAACATTACAGAATTGAAAATAATACAACTATATATATTTTTGACAGCAAACAGTGTTCATTTAACGAAATAAATCGCAATTTGCGATCAGTTATGACTTCACTGTACTAGGTTTAGATGGAATACCAAAGTGAGATTTATTTCATTAAATGATTTAACTACCTGGAAATGTGGGGTTGCCTTATCAATATAATAACTGCTTACCTTTTCAGGTTTATACAATCCTCAAACTAGCTCCAGTGCTTTCAGAAACCAGAACTGATCTCCCATATAGTCCTTGGACTAAGGATGTTTAATAAGCTAAGACTAGATTTTAAAGCATTGCCCCGTAATTACGTTTCAAGCTAATTATTCAAAACATTAGTAAACAATCCTTCCTACTTTGATAAATGTTTTTAAAGCTGAAAACACTGAGTTCTAACAGGTGGTTTGTAGTTTTACCTATTTCACGTGATCCTTACAATCCCGGAAGTGGAAGGACTTACTTTAGGAGGGGGGGGGGGGGGGAGATAAGGTAAACAAACACACACCACCACATATACACGCTAGCACACCAAGGCAGGCATTTATAAAAATGCTTTTCCGTTTCAGACACTCAAATTCATGCTTTCCCATAGTGGCTCGCGGCATGCTAATAACATGGGCAAAGGACAGTGCAGTTTTACCAAGGAATCTTTGTATCATTTCCTAGGTTGGGCTATTCATATTACACCTAACTAAGCAGCTGAATGTATTATTACTATTATATCACATTCCTTTTTATACATGTGTATATTCAAGTATAGAGTATGTTTAATATTATAACACTGGATTACGCTGAGCAGCAGATTATCGTGAAATGTTGGTAAATAATTATCTTTAATGTTGACCATGAACTAAACATTAGCACTCGCTTCTGTTCGAAGGTTTACAGGTTCTTGTAGCACCCTTGTCCGGTCAATGAATCAACATGTTCATAGAACGCCCATTTTTTTCGCCAAGATTAGAAAAATTATCCACAGCTACCGTGCGTTAAATATTACACAAGCACATTCGACAGACGTTGCCAACATTAGATCACTACACCTCATATCGTACGTAAGAGTTAACAGGGATTATCAGGGCTTTGTTTGATGCTCGAGCTCATTATTTGGAACATTCTTTTGTATTTCAGTAGAGGTGGTTCAAAAATTCAGTAGAACACTGCGACTCAACAAACCGGGAACCGATTTCTAACTTCATTTCTCTAATCACTAACAATAACCAATAGTATGTGCTAGTTTTATGAATAATAATCAGCAGCACCACAATCCGCACTACCGTTTCAAACACGCACCATTGCGCCTACGGTAAACTGTTTAGTAATAAACTGCTGACATGGCACACAACTTTCATCACAATAGAATTGCCATCTGTTCCACGTGTTCGGCGTCATTGCGGCTGGCAGGAGAAGGCATGTATAAAGCCGGATAGCCCAACATTTCTCACACTTCACAGTTTACCAAGAAAACAATTACTAATCAGCCTTACAACCAACAATTCGCTGTTTCTTTAAATCATACAACATATTCATAAGATTTGCGAAAAGCAAACACGTACCATTTCATGAAGAAGTCGCCGAGTTTTCACTTCTCTTAACTTTTACATGACTAATTCGCTGCTTTTTCGTAGGTTCATATCAAACCAACATTCCCCCCAATTTCCTCTGTAAACGTCACCTGCCACAGAACACCCCCACATCAGCCATGATAACACGCTGACTGGCGAGTGGCGACTGTCTCAAATGATACCAACATTCCAAAATTGACAACAAGAGACAATTGAACTTCTGGGTAGTACAAAAATATTCACAAATTTTTCGACTTTAGTGAAGACGTTTCATTGATAATTGGTTTAGTTGGCGTACACGTAATTCATTTTTCCCACATGCTTTCTATTTTCTTTTCTGCATTCCAAAATCATTTGAAACTAGTGACGCCATATTTATCATTTGGTCGATTCAATGGTCGAGCGATCGCACAGATCAAGAAACAAGAAACATCTTAAGCCCGTTTTAAACGATCAACGATCTTGTAATAGATTGATAACAAGATGCGTTAATGGCGGCCGTCAGTCGTTTGAACGGCTCGACTAGTATGATCGCGCTAGTATCGACTCGGGATAATCGTAGCGATAACGAAATAGGGCTAGTGGGTTCACTGCGCATGCGCGAGCTAGTAGCTGTCTGCTCCAGTCTCCGCTCCGGTAATCCGCCATTTTCGTATCGTATTTTGTATTTTGTGAAAGCCTATAAATTTTTCGTCGCTGAAAGGAACTTTCTGGTGAAGTGAGTGTGTTGTATTTTTGGTAAATATTGTCATGAAAGTGTTTAAACGTCTCTAAATTGCATAATTATTTAATGATGCGCTAATGTGAAATCACTACTGCTGTTGTAGTCATGGAGTGGAACAAAACAGCTATAACTGTCCTAATAGAAGCGTATAGTGAAGAGCCAGCTCTGTTCGACGTAGGACATACGCTATACCATAATAAGGTACGTATTTTAGTAACAAACTCGTAAGTATTCGTCAGTAAGCTTTAAGTTATAACAGCATCGTTTACGTTGTTACAGCATGCCAGAAAGGAAAAGTTGCTTGCAGTGGCAAAAAAAGTATCTGTCGTTTTGCCTGGCGTCACTGGCGATGACTGCAAAATCAAATTCAATTCACTACGGTCACACTATGGGGCTGAAGTGAAGAAGATCAAGTCTAGTGAAAAGTCTGGTTGTAGCTCAACATGTGTTTACAAACCTGGGGTGTGGTGGTTCAAGTATATGTCCTTCTTGAAGGACCACATCACTCCTAGGAGATCTTGTTCTAATGTAGAACGAAAGCCGGTAAGTACGGTGCTGATATATTCCTTTTGAGCTTTATTTTTTTCGTGGTAGCATGTAACAATGTCATATTTTACTTACCTTTGACAAACTTGGTTTTTCCTTTTGTGAATTTGTCATGGCTTTCCAATGAACTTAAAGATATATCACGTCAGTACAACTGCATATGAATATTTTTTTATATAATGGAATTGTAAAATTTCTCATAGGCCTATTGTAGAGAGCATGGCTGTCTATTTTTCTCAATACTGTTTGCAAACAACTATTGATTTGTACATATATTTGCTTATGAAGGAGAGTAACAGTGTTACTCACTTGAAGTCTCATGCTTGAACTAGAATTATGTTTGATGATAATTTTAGTACTTACTTCCAACATGATTACTCTGATTAATGAATATTTTACGATTACTCAGCGTCATGCTGTTTAGACCTACTGAATGCTTTTGCTTCAGAGCACCATTTACTTATGTGGTTTGAGGTTTTCAATGAAACAAAGTTATTAATTATTTATTTCTTTAAATAAAAAACCACTGAAAACACTGGGTGTAGCTCAATACCATTGTGTGCAGAGATATTTGTTGTTGTCATCGAAAAGAGACTATACACAATAATGACACTCTACATTAATTATGAAACTGAATATATTGAAAGTAATAAATTAAAATTCTTTGCAAAGTATGCCTTTTTAAATGGAGACTATCTTGATACATTTTGGTGAATAGAACATTCCATAATGTACCGGTACTAAGTACTTGTTTTGTTTTTCCATCAATGCCATGTACCAAATCACACATTTTATTTTATACATATAAACTATTTCATGTACTTGGATCTCAACCGTTTGTTTCTCTCCAGGCAATTCAGTCCTCGTCCGACTATGGAGAGGTATCACTGAACACCTCTGCAGACCAAAGTGAACTACAAGAAGTGATTTGTGTAAGTAATACATTTTGAATATCACAAGTTTCTAATCTAAAAGTGCATTAAATGGTAATTAACCTTTGTGTGTTAAGTGGTACGGTGGTTCTGGATTCTTAATGTTATTGACGTGTTTCATATGTCCTGCTGGTCTGTCCTATGTATAGAGCATCACAACTGTTAAAATTTAGATGTTCAATAAGTTTTGGTTGCATCAGTGTTCTGTCTTTTTTTAGGCAATTATCTAATGAGTTATGGCCTTGATATGCAGCTAAAGTCTCGATCAGCGGCATAGGTAGCGAAGCGGTGCGTCTGTAGCAGTGTAAGGTTGGCAATTGTTGTAAGCCTTTTACCTTATGAACATTGAAAAAATTGTTGTAATTCGTATCATTTGAGAGACAGGCACACGCATATTTCGATTTACATAACAAAGTGTTACCGTACACCTGAACAGGAAGACAGTGCATGTGGAGAAATGTAGTTTTGTAGTGTGCGATCTTCTACATTCGAACGCTGCGATTCATTTCCAAAATAAAATTATTCAAACATGATGTTAACACATTCATACTCACATCTTGTAAAAATTGTGTGCCGCCATTCGTCTCAGCATCCACGACTGTTGCCAACACTGCCGCTTTATGTCACGTAATTATATAAGGCCATGCTTCTGATCGAGACTTTTACCTTGATATTCTATTTATATTCCTTGTTTCTTTAGAGTGTTTCCAATGCTGTGTGTCAGTTTATTTGCATAAGTATATGTGTATTAGGTTTTTTGTTTAGTTTGTGTTTTGTGGCCCACTTGTGAGTGTTCAGAGTTCTCATTTATTTATTTTCGTTTGGATTCCTGTATTCAGTTTTATAATAATGATATCTTGGTGTTCATTACTCTTTGCTGTTCTACTTATTATGCCTAGCTCCTTGTTGTAATTGTTTGTCGAGTGATATTGAGTTTAATCTGTGTGACGTGTGAGAGCCGATTACTTTTGGGCAGGTAGAAGTCTGGTATAAAGATATGTCTAAAGTTCCTAGTACTTTTTCTATAGATTCTTAATGAGTGCAGAATATTATTCTTTATAGTTGATATTTTCAGGAAATTCATTTGGCTTGTTTCTTCCTTCTCTACAGTGAACTTTGTTCTTGAGTGTTGAATTCATGTCTGGTGTCAATTGGAAGTCCAGGATATGAACCATCGGCTTTGACCAATAACGTCATATCACAGTTATAAGACAATAGTTTGTTTACAAGTTCTAATAGTGTGGTATGTAATCAGA
Source organism: Locusta migratoria (assembly GCA_026315105.1). Taxonomy (NCBI): domain Eukaryota; kingdom Metazoa; phylum Arthropoda; class Insecta; order Orthoptera; family Acrididae; genus Locusta; species Locusta migratoria. The sequence goes on along the minus strand of CM048747.1, from coordinate 563,568,045 downwards.
GTATTTGTTGTCTACAATACTTAAATATTACGATGACATCCTATGTTTATATTCATTGATAGTGTTTGGTTTGCTAGTTGGTATATCTACGTAGGATGTTTTGTGACACTTACTTCAGTCATGACGTCGGATGTTCTGATGTCACAGGTCAAAGCCGATGTGTTGTATCTGTCTTCAAATTATGCTTATTTCTGTGTGTAGTTGGTCTTCCATTTTCTGGTTCGTTTATCAAGCATAGGATATCAGTGTATTTCCACCAGTATATTATTCAGTATTTAGGTGGAATTGCTTCTTCAAATATTCTTTTTTTCTCATGAAAAGGTTAGCTAACTATCTTTTGGAATTGGAGATCCCATTGGTAGCCCTTCTACTTGTAGGTAAAACTCTTTTTATTCAATTAAAATTAATTTTGCTGTATGATAAGGTGTAGGAGCGTACTTATGTTACATATTGTTGTGGTAACTGATTGAACGTTTATTGGTGTAGTTCTGTTATCTTGATTGCTACTCATTTTCACTATCATTATTGCACTGCCCATAATTGTTTTTGCCGTATCAGACATATTTCTTGTGATCGTGACTGAGTTCTTCATTATTTGCTCCGCATTTCTTATGTCTTTTTGTGCTTTATACTGTTGTGTGAGTACATTTAGCATATGTCTGGCAAGGGTGTACATATGTGCATGCTCTTCTATAATTAACAATGGATAAATGGTACAACCCTTCTTGCCGGACTCCAGTGGTTATGTTGGCACCAATGGTAATAGTGGCAGCTCAGATGACCAATAAATGTTTTGACTTGACAACTTTCATTAAAATGATCTTTTCTTTTTTTCTGAGCAGAAAAGGGTACATACAAGAACCTGCCGACCATAGAGCAGGTACAGTATTGATTTTGCTGCGAGTGAAATGAGCAGTAATAATATTTACTGAGTAACTCGTGCAAAATATTAACACAATTCTACACTTCATTATTCATCAGTTGCCAACATAAGCACTGGAGCTCGACGAGAAGCGTTGTAAAGTTTTACTGTTAGCAATTGCTCTGATTGTGTTGTTTATTTCCTGAAGCTTTGGTTGTCTCCAGAGTTTTGGTGCATTACATTACATATGTGTCATACAAGCTTTTTGTCTGACATCTAGTATGTACTGTACAGTGTTTTTCAATTTTGTGTGGAATCTATCTGTTGGGTCTGCCTCTAAGTTTTGTTATTTTATTTTGTGCAATGAATCCTTTATTCTTCCTTGTCCATAAGGACCACTGAGCTTCCTTTGCCTGCTTCAGTTATGTTTCCTGTATGTAGTTTTTTCCGGCGGTTTTAGTTTATGTAGTTAACTATCTTGTTTTATTGTGTTGTATCAATGATGTTTTTAATGTCTGTTCCAGTTAATTCTCTTGTTAGGCCTCGGTATGTTGTGCTTGTTTAATTTTCCAGTTCTTGAGGTGGTGTATATTCAGTTTTTATTATCACATTTTCTATACAATATTCATTCATTTTTGTGTGTAGTGTTTTAGACCTTTTTGTTGGAGTAGTGTTTCATCGTCAGTAACCTTGGTGTCTGAGAGGTTTACAAGACAGGGGTAGAATTGGGGTGTGTGTGTGTGTGTGTGTGTGTGTGTGTGTGTCTCCATTAGTGCATTTAGTTTCTAAAGTAGTCTACAGTTGCAAAAGCATGGTAACCTAACATATACAGAGTGCATTATATTCTGTTTACATAATAAAGCAGTGTGCAGTTTTCCAGCTGTAAAGCATTGGGGGGATGGATTCTTAAGTAATGTACAATATTCGTTTATTTGACAGTAATGTTATATCTTCCCTATCTGTATCTCTCTCTTGCTGTGAGTGCGAGATATTCACAACTTGCAATTTCTTTATTACAGTTAGAATCAGCTGATTCTCCGCTTTCTGCTGAAAGTAATGGGGCAGAATTGTTAGAGGAGTCAGTATCTGTCAATGTAAGTAACTCCTTTAAAATTGTGTACCTTACAATATTTAGCATAATTGAAGTTCGCAGTACAACCTGGTCTGGATACCCACATTTATCCTTACCCTAGGTTCTACATATACTTCGTCTATCTCTGCAATTTCCAAGTCTGCATCGCTTCACATCCTTCATGAAGCCCACTGTCTTTAGAAACTCTTAGGGCCTGTTTATTAACCAAGGCCCTCTGCTTATCACGTTTGATTTTGGCATGAAAATTCTCGCCTTTGGTGCTCACTTCAGAAGGGGGAGGTGGGGAGGAACACCCTCAATATATTATGATTTTGTATAGGTCTATATAATCTGTGTTCTGCTTGTAAATAAACCCGTTGTCTTTAACTCAGATATGTCATTGGTCAAAGCCGATTGGTTGTATCGCACACTTCAGTTGAAGTGTATTTTAATATTCACATTCGGTCTTTGTGTGGCATTTTATTTACATATTTTTTACTTTTGGATATTCAGTTGTATTATTATCATCATCATCATCATCATCATCTACATTAGCTCTGTGAGGGATGTAACAGGCTGTCAAATGCCCATGGCTGACTAAAATAAAGGTTTATTAGTTTAAAGTTTAAAAGTGTACTTCCAACGTTACACCCCAATCACAGTTTTCATTTATAACACAGAAAATTTGCAGCCATGAGCAACAATGGCCTGCCCATACCACAATGACAGTGCTTGCTAGTAAGATCTGACAAGATGGTGGTAAACACCAATATTATAAGCACATGCTCAGTAGATGCAAAGCTAAAAATGCAATCAGACAAAAAGTTGTTGTTGATTGGAAAGATCAATTTCATTTAAGTTGACAACCCAATAAATTTCATGGTATTGTTGGAAATTTACCACAGTGAGTAATCATCCCAAAAATTCATTGGGCATAATTTAAATTCTGTATTCTGTTTAAATTCTTGTAAGTTGTAACAAGTCTTATACCAACAGCAACAATATAAAATATGCATGTTTTAGTTCTAAGTTTAGATAGGTAGTAAATTTTTTACTATTATTTTATGCATATTTCTCTTTGGATTTTTCAGATGAGCCCACAGCCCATTGAAAGCGAGTTGGTAGAGCAGCCCCCACAAAGAGGGCCCTACAGCAAGAAATTGAAGCGGCAGAGGAAAGAAGACGATCTATTTCAATCAGCTATTAATGTGCTGACTTCAATTGGTAGCCAGGTACACAGTACCCCTACCTCTTCTACACCACAAACAGTTACCTTTGGTCAATACATAGATTCCTTGTTGAGCAAAATGGACAATTACCCACGTATCCAGTCCAAGGTGAAATGGGGAATGCTGGAAGTATACAAGGAAGGAGAGGAGGAAATTTATAACACTGACAATACATAAAAAAAGTGAAGTGTATATTTACAATGTACAAACAAGTGTAATGACAATAAAAAATGTTCAGTGACAAATTTTTTTTTTTTTATTTATCTCACAGCCATGGTCCAAGCCCAAACAAGTTTCAATGCATTTACATGTGGGCTCTGTTCGCCGTGTCAATAATTATATCTTTTTATGGATTCCCACTGCCATGGTACATACCCAATAGTATTGAAAAAATTACAGAATTTCTCTCTCACTTCTCTAGCACTTAATGAAGTTCTATTGCCCCTTTGTGTTGCAATGCCTTGCAATGTTGGGTCTGCACGCCAAAGGCCCTCCTCTATTGTACACTGTTCAGTGTCTTCAGTGTCAGTGTATGCCAGGTAAGTAGAGCTTGTTTCATCAATTAAAAAATTGTGTAGGATACAAACTGTTTCCACAATACGTTCAACTTTTTCCACTGGCAAACGTATGACGCTCAGTAGAATTCGGAAGCGATTTGCCAAGATGCCAAAAGCATTCTCTGCTGTACGTCGAGCTCTCGCCAACCTGTAATTGAATATCTTCTGTTTATGTGTTTCACATTCCCTGTAAGGTTTCATCACATACGGTAGCAGTCTAAAAGCATCATCTGCTACAATGACATGAGGGGTGGTTAAATCTGAATCCTGCAGCAGCTTCTCTCCTGGCACATTGAGTGAATTGTTTTTTAGTGCTCCACTCAGTTTGCTGTTGGCAAAAACCCCACCATCACTAACTCTCCCATTGCAGCCTATATCTGTAAGTGTGAAGCGATACCGAGCATCTACAACGGCAAGCAGCACAATACTATGAAACTTCTTGTAGTTGTAGTAGACACTCCCAGCACTTCTTGGTGGAGAAAAGGCAATATGTTTACCATCCATTGCACCTGAAAAAGTTATTCAACAAGATGATGTAATGAATGTTATCTGCAACTTCCCACAATACAACTTTTAAAAAGTAAACCAACATGAAGCAATTTCTAAAACATACCTATGCAGTTTGGAAATTGCCATAACTCTTCAAATTCTCTTGCAATCTGCAACCATTTGCAACTTGTATCAGGGGCCTGTAACAAACACCAATATTTATGAAAGGCAAAACATATCACCGATTGTATGTTACTGTAAGTAGCAAAAATTATAATGTGCAACTTTGGTTTTGAATCTGACCTCTTGGCCAAGTGTGCCCTGTACTTAATGTCAATTCCTAGAAGGCAATATTCACAAATAATCCAAGCAAAGTAAGGATGTAGACACTTTTTTCTCTCTGAAAAGTGTGATATATGCCTATGACAATCACCTGTGTCATTAATTACTTTTAAAATAATGAGTGTGTGCAGTGACTGAATTGTATCAGGAATTACTGATATTTAATATCAGCAGGCAAGGCAGATTAATATATACAATGATTCTTAATACTCCTGTCAGTATGTTTTTAAGTTGGTACCCAATATTAATGAAGAAAATGTGGCCTCTTCATGAAGCAGCTCAGCATACAAGAAAAACAGGTAAGAAAAGTGTTCCTAATAGCACCCCAGAAAAGCCAAACTCCAGGTATGTTAGGGCCACATACATAGTTTGGAAAATAATTAAGGGATATTTACTTAATTGGTTCTCGGTTAGCAGCTGTACCAAACATGGGCCAATTAACAACTTGAGGGAAGTAGGCATGCATTTAGAGGGGTGAAAATCTCTTCATGTTGCTGAAATAAAATTTCAAGTCTTTATTTCTGAATTTTTTTCTCCGGCAGTACGCATTATCACCATTTCGGTGTTGACCACTAAATTCAGAATTTAAAGCACTATTTCTTCACATATCTACACTTCGTTTCTACAATAAATAGTGTTTATGATTTATTGTTAGCTTTTGTACTTAAAGCCATGGCCCTAAGTACGTTGCCAACAAACATTCAGTGGTTCTAGGTACAGGCTTTGGCCCGAGGTACAAGGCCACCTTGTGCCTAGGGCCAAATGCAAGGAAAAGAAAACTTAAATAATATTTAGTCGAGTTTAAATCCTGAAATAAACACTGGAGTGTGTCTATGAAATGCCACATTGTCATAATTTTCACAGCAAATGACAATAACTATACGAATCTTTTAAGTTCTCGACATTATTAGCCAAAAAGTCAGCTATTCGTTTCTTTTAAGTTTTTCATTACACTACTTCCATTGTTCTTCTTTCAGATTACATTGTTAGGCTTATAGGTGCGAGCAAGTTTAAACCACAAAAATTAATACATTGTCACATGTATAAATACAGACATATATCAGGTTAAACTTTCAAATTCTTTCATATCTTTAGAGACCACAAAGCAGAGTATGAAGAGGTCAAAAACCTGACTTTGCAGCATTCATTGAAGCAGCAGCAATTGAGGGGGGGGGGGGGGGGGGATGAGACAGTAAGAGCTTTAAATCATCTCATATTCTCACTTGTAAAGCATTTGATCACAGCAGGTTAAGATAATTTCCAGAAATTATAGTGACATTTTTCTTACAATGTTTTGGCCCAAATTAAAGTATGTTTGAAAAGTAACTTTGTTACATTTTATGAAATGCCTTTCCCTAATGTACTGTTACAGAAAGTAAAACTTGATTAGATGTTCTAGGTACAGGCTTTGGCCCAAGGTACAAGGCCACCTAGTGCCAAATGCAAGGAAAAGAAAACTTTAAAAAAAAAATTATTTACAGTCGAGATTAAATCTTGAAATAAACATTGGAGTGTGTCTATGAAATGCCACATTGTCATAATTTTGTTTTCAAAATGTCAAGCAGTTCATCTTATACGTGATCATAAAGTTTTAAGCAGAACAAAAGTGTCAATTTAGGGAGTAAGTAAAGATATAAACATCACACACTACTTTAAAGCAACAAATGTGTGGTTCACTGTTACCCAGCACCACTATTTTCGATGTGTTGAACTTACCTTAAGATATATATCTCTCATACAGCAACAGATTGCTTCACAAACTTCAACTACAATGTTTGATATACTGGGAACAGAGATTCGGTGGGCAAATGAGAGACTTTTGTAGGTTTCTCCAGTCGCCAGAAACCGCAGTGTAACTGCAAGTCTGCAAATTAAAAGTTACATGAAATGGCTGTATGATACTCCCATTACATGAAGATGCAAGCGATTCATATTCATACCTCCGACTGGGCGAAATACTTTCTCTCATTACAGTATTTTGATGCTGAAGCCTTCCTTCGACGTATGCCAATAACTTGTTAAAGCATGCAGCATTCATACGAAAATAATTGCGGAAGTTATTAGGATCCTCCGGCATTAATTCGTTCATTGCCATGCTATATGCGTCGCGGTTTTCTTCCTCTCTTCTCTGAAGCCACGGTCGCATCCAGCATCTGTTTTTTCTTCGGCGTTGTATTCTTCTTCTAGCAACGACAGTCAATGCAAACGCAGCCGTTGCAATTGCTAAAGTTGCAGGCATTGAACTCATATCGGCCCCGAAAAACAACAACAAACTAGACTTCAAAACACTCGCTAGTAGCGTTTACTCTACGTTTACGTTAATCGTTTAAACGCGCAGCCGCAAGATCATGTATGAGCTTGTAGTTCGGTGCTAGTACGCTAGGAGCGCTTCAGTAGACTGTTATCTTTCTTGTCCAATTTCGTTGGTCGTTTAAAAAGGGCTTTTATGGCGACCGTCAGTCGTTTGAACGGCTGCACTAGTATAATCGCGCTAGTATCGAAGCGCGATAATTATAGCGATAGAGAAATAGGACGAGTTCTACATTCGGTACTATAGGGTTCACTGCGCATGCGCGAGCTAGCAGCTGTCTGCTGCAGTCGCCGCTCCAGAGTGCGCCATTTTCCTTCGTATTTACGTATATTTTGCGTTGTGTCGAAGTTTATGATCAGAATGTATTACAAAATGTATTTCTAATGACGGCATTCACACTGTCCGTCACCAGACCGTCACCTAACGTCAACGTCACGTTAAGCTTTCTCAAGAAGATTGTTTTGATTGAACGGTCGTCTGCTGACATCGGAAGTTAACCTATTTTCGTCACGCGATTTTCATACTGTAGTCGACAATTACACGGTTTGCACTCAAAGTTGTCTTATTAATTTTTAGTGTATTATACTTTGGTTTAGCGGTAAATTGCAAATGTTTCATGACGACTTAAATATTTATCTCAATTATTGTCCACCGAAAAGCGAGGTCGTACATCTGAACCCGAAAAATGGTTTATGATTTGCAATGTAGTAACAGAAAAGACTGAAGCCAATTGTTTATTTGAATAAGATTGTAATTTGATGATGCCATTTTCATTAAATAGCATTTTAAATGAAAAAGTCAGTCCAAATGAAAGACAAAAATTCAGTTGTGCATGACGTTATTAACAATGTCATTGGGCAAATCGTAGTAGATAAAGTAAAGAAGGTCTATTAACGCTCTTATACATATTGCTTGATGTGTTCATAAGTATATTTTTTTCGCTTGAAAATAGATGTGAATGTTTTGAAATGTTGTTTCACTACCCGGAACTTTACCACACCAAAACAACCATTGCAAGGTTTTCTTTGGCCGTCAATAACATTTAGCGTTGTTTCCTCAATTCCAGTATTAAACTATGACTTACTACATAACAAATCGGCTTTTAAAACCTCACTTTCAACATCGGGTATTACTATTCGATTACGTTTATCGTCTAAACACGCTGCCACAAGATCTTGCTTGAGTTTGTAGTTCAGGGCTAGTACGCTAGGAGCGCTTCAGTAGACTATTATCTATCTTGTTCACCTTCATTCATCGTTTAAAAAGGGCTAAAGAAATAGGACGAGTTCTAAATTCGGTACTAGTGGCTTCACTGCGCATGCGCGAGCTAGCAGCTGTCTGCTGCATGTTTTCCAGTTCCACAATCGATTTTCGTGCCCGTAAACGCAACCGATTTTGAAGCCTTCTTGGATTGTCAGATTGTGTTTTCTTGTTAATAAATTTCGGCACATATGGAAAGAGTGATATTTTCTAACGTGAAATAAATGTATAAATATTAGAGTGAACATAAATCTGTGTATTTAAGTTAAGAAAAATAGCGGTTGTGCAGACTAAATAAGGAACTGAATCAGCTGTTTTCCAGCCGCCATGTTAAGTGAGATAGGAAATCCGATGCAGGATATGCCATGTAAACACGACATCCAAAAACTGTTTACGAAAATCGGTTTTCGTCTTCCGGAAGATGTGTTGCATGTAAACGTAGTGAGTGCAGTGCAGACTGTACAAGGAAGGAAAAGACAAATTTTTAAAGGATCTCTTGAGACTTGGTCACTGCCAGCCGCTTTGCACTACTTCAGTCTTAGGGGACACAACCAGGATGTCAGCCAGATTTGTTTCACAAGAATACATCAAAATTTAACAAGAAAATGGACATTTAATTTATGAACTGCAGTTAAAATATATTACAAACAAGTGTCTAGTTCATAAGTCAATACAGACAAATGTATAAATATATGCTCTAAAATGTATGTTTATCATTATTGTAATTTTTGATGGCTAAAAAGTATTTTCCTGAGCAAGAAGCCAAAAGAAACAAGAACTTCGACCATAGATAATAGCTTCGTCCGCGTTGCGGTTGCAACTGCGCTAAAGCGTTCGAGTTGCGCCCATTTCAAACTAAATATGACTGCCATTGAGGCGTTCGAGTTGTGGTGCGAAAGGAGTTGCAATCGTTTGTGACGGTAAGAGGAAATTCTTCTGACTGACTCCAAAGCGTTTAATAAACATGCACCAAATAGATAAACCAGCACATGTGCAAAGTGTTTTGTGTGTAGCTCGTTCCTTTCCCTTTGGGTATTTTTCTGCCACTGTCTGACGTTTACATTAATCTAGGGATACAGTATTAAAAGTAGGATCTCACTTTAAAAATTAAATGTTTCTTCTTTCATACAAGCATCGGATTACAAAAATCAACAATTACGGGTAACTATTGGTGACTGACCTATGCAATTTGAAAGCTACACCTGCCCACTGTTTCTTTTTATAGACAAATAGTTTTCATATTCACTACTTCTAGTGTATAAAAAAACTTAAGTTTCTATACATAATACCTCTAGCAGCAGCAGTGTTTTTCAGGCTCTTCCTATCAACTTAATGAGTTCGAATTCATAACCTTTCTTGGAATTAGCATATAATTAGTACCAATCGACAGCGAAATCTATGAAAAAATATAAGCTACAATTTAAATTTGTCCAATTCCTTTAATTTAAAAAAAGTAAAGTAAAATAGGATGTTAATGGTGAAACTGGTGTCTGGCGTTATTAAGAGTTTTTTTTAACAATTTGACATACTCATTCATTATAATTGATGATTTCAGATATCCATTACTTGATTAATGAAACACTGAAAGAGTTGTGGATGTTGCTATGCTTTACATGACACGTGTTGAGTAATTCTCGAGATGATCAAACATTTACGTACGTAGCATACGCTATTTCTGTAATTTAATTGCCTTTCTCGCACTGTAATCAGCTTTGTTATAAAGTACTGCCTCCTCCATCAAACACACACAAATACCACCACTGTTTTCCATATGAAATCAATCAGCCTCTTTTCCATTCCTGACTTAAAAAACCAGAGGCAAAGTGGATGAGAAGAATTCACACTGGCTTTTGGAAATAAATGGAGCCAGCACTATGAATGAAGTAGTTAGCTGACGAGTGCATAGCAAGCGAGTTTAGTTTATGGAGAAGTAGACTCATTGTAACAAGTTGTCCAACACCAGATACAGTGTCACATCTACGTTCCATATTTTTCGGCTATACTTGACTGCCAGGCTTCATACCTAAAGATAATTTCGCAAAAAGAAACAGTGAAGTGGTATGCAGAGTAGAATCCTCATCTCTTAAAATAATAAATAAAAAATAATGAGGGATAGCGCAGTGTTTCATAGCTAATTGTGAGACAATAGCGAAACGCATTGTGTTAGTAACTTTTAAAAAGTGCACTTAGTGCCTTCTTTGCTGTGAGAAAGTATAAAATTCGCCACCTTAAAGGGCCCACCGAATATATGTCAGGCAAAAGTGTAAAAGTAATTGAATATGTTGTATCAATAGAGTATACTATAGAGGCGTAATTTGACACCGCTGTAATTAATCGTTGAACAAATCCAGTTTTGTACTAAAAAGATAAGTTGCAGGTAGGGTAAATATTGTAGGCCAAATGTGATTTTCATTCAATAAATTTAATAATGGAAAGTCCAGATTGGAATTAATAATATAGTGAGGACAGTTTACAACTCACCTCAAAGACGTGGCGACGAGCTGCGACAGGCACATACAAAAGACACACACATACAACACATTCAGCTATCGGCCATGGCCTCCTTCAGAAAATAGAGCACTCACGCAATCACACAGGCACACAACACAGTCATACAACCATCACCTCCGACTGCCGCACTTCGAAGTGCGGCAGTCGGAGGTGATGGTTGTATGACTGTGTTGTCTGCCTGTGTGATTGCGTGAGTGCTCTATTTTCTGAAGGAGGCCATGGCCGATAGCTGAATGTGTTGTATGTGTGTGTCTTTTGTATGTGCCTGTCGCAGCTCGTCGCCACGTCTTTGCGGTGAGTTGTAAACTGTCCTCACTATATTATTATTTCATTCAATAAATGTCGAAATGACATGTTTGTTTCAATCATTCTTTCCCATGTCTTCTTTACGAAACATATTGAACTATGACATTTGCAATATTTTCTTTTATTTACGAAATTCTTCGATTTTTGTTGTGTGCATGAGTGGTATAGTTTGTGAGCCATATTTAGTAATTCTTGAATAGTTTTCCATTGTGTGTGTGTGTGTGTGTGTGTGTGTGTGTGTGTGTGTGTGTCTTGTAGCGATATATATTTATGAAAATCTGCTTTAGTTGCTTAATTTGAAGTTCATTTAAATGTGTTGTGGCATAACTTGCACTTTCTATTTACGCAACTGGAGTGTAAATGAATCACAGTTACAGCTAATCAACACACTCCACACATTGAGAGATTAATAATGGATGAAAATAGCAAAGAAATTGAAAGGCACAGAATTAGATGAAATATTTTTGTGATGGAATATGTAAAATGATTACAGGACAACACAATTACTAAAGATGTTCCTGGTTGTACTTTTTAAATTATCCTCAAGGCCCTCTTCCTCACGAATGAAAGCCCGTTTCATATTTCTGTCACAAGGACCACCCCATAGTACTATTCCATATGACAAATATGGGTATACTAATCAAAAATATGCAGTCCTTATTGTTCCAGAGTTAAGGTAAGGTGATAATTGCCTCGATACATGCAAACTAGATGTTAACAATGTAATAAGGACAGTTTACAACTTGCCGCAAAGATGTAACTACGAGCTGCGAGAAACTCATGGAAAAGATGCACATATACAATATTTAAGCTGTCAGCCAGAGTCCTTCCTCAGAATGAAGAACATTCACATGTTCGATTAATGATGAAAATTCTCCTCAGAGATAATAAATATTGTTGAAATGAGATAGAATGGCTGGCCAGTACTTACCATTGTGCTGTACCGCCGATAGTAACACAAAATGAAAAAACAGAAAAAAAGGGACAAAGGGACAAGCTTTCGGAACAGAGTTCCTTCGTCAGGTGGGAGAGAAAGGAAGAATAAAGGATGGGAATAGAAGGGAAAGGTGGTTCACGACCTAGGTCATGAAGGTGGTGTTTCGGAAGTGTGGGCGTCAGAGATACTGCATGTATGTACTGAGCCAAGCCAGAGAGGATAAATATAACTAAAAAGGAAAGATCAAGTAGTAAAGAGAAGAGAAGAGAGTGAAATTAATGATGCTGAGGGGTGTAGGAGGGGCGGGGGGGGGTGTCTAAAACGTTTTTCATAAACAGGGAAATATGGATGGACACACACACACACACACACACACACACACACACACACACACACACACACACACACACACACGGAGAGAGATAGAGAGAATGACAGAGAGAGCGAGAGGGCGGTAGAGAGAGAGAGGGGGGGTACGGAACGGATAATGAATAGGTGAGCTGAGAATGGAGGAAGGGGAGGGGTTAGCGTAGATTTAGGCCAGGGGGGTGGCGGGAGGAGAGGATATGTTGGAGGGCAAGTTCCCACCTCCGTAGCTCTGAGGGACTGGTGTTGGTTGGTACTATCCAAATGGCACGTGTGGTGTAACACGTGCCAAGGTCCCTGGAGTTATGCTGGAGGGCATGTTCTGCCACAGGATATTGGGTGTCCCCCAGGCGAACTGTTCGTCTATGCCCATTCATCCGCTCAGCCAATTTGTTGGTAGTCATACCGACATAAAAGGCTGAACAGTGGACACATGTCAGCTGGTATATGACATGCGTTGTCTCACATGTGGCCCTGCCTTGAATTGGGTAGGTTTTTCCTGTGGTGGGGCTGGAGTATGTGGTAGTAGGAGGATGCATTGGACAGGTTTTGCAGCGGGATCGGTTGCAGGGGTAGGAACCATTAGGTAGGGAGGGTGGTTTTGGGATGTTGTAAGGTTGGACAAGGATGTTGCGGAGGTTGGGAGGACGGCGGAAGGCTACTCTAGGTAGTGCGGCAGTCGGAGGTGATGGTTGTATGACTGTGTTGTCTGCCTGTGTGATTGCGTGAGTGCTCTATTTTCTGAAGGAGGCCATGGCCGATAGCTGAATGTGTTGTATGTGTGTGTCTTTTGTATGTGCCTGTCGCAGCTCGTCGCCACGTCTTTGAGGTGAGTTGTAAACTGTCCTCACTATATTATTAATTCCAATCTGGACTTTCCATTATTAAATTTATTGAATGAAAATCACATTTGGCCTACAATATTTACCCTACCTGCAACTTATCTTTTTAGTACAAAACTGGATTTGTTCAACGATTAATTACAGCGGTGTCAAATTACGCCTCTATAGTATACTCTATTGATACAACATATTCAATTACTTTTACACTTTTGCCTGACATATATTCGGTGGGCCCTTTAAGGTGGCGAATTTTATACTTTCTCACAGCAAAGAAGGCACTAAGTGCACTTTTTAAAAGTTACTAACACAATGCGTTTCGCTATTGTCTCACAATTAGCTATGAAACACTGCGCTATCCCTCATTATTTTTTATTTATTATTTTAAGAGATGAGGATTCTACTCTGCATACCACTTCACTGTTTCTTTTTGCGAAATTATCTTTAGGTATGAAGCCTGGCAGTCAAGTATAGCCGAAAAATATGGAACGTAGATGTGACACTGTATCTGGTGTTGGACAACTTGTTACAATGAGTCTACTTCTCCATAAACTAAACTCGCTTGCTATGCACTCGTCAGCTAACTACTTCATTCATAGTGCTGGCTCCATTTATTTCCAAAAGCCAGTGTGAATTCTTTTCATCCACTTTGCCTCTGGTTTTTTAAGTCGGAAACGGAAAACAGGCTGATTGATTTCGTAATTACCTTTTTGGTACCAGTCACACAACAGCTCTTTTAAAGTTTTAGTACCTGAAACAAGCGTACAATAATGTTTTTACGATGAAAATGTACACAATATACAAAACATTTATCTATATTTGAATTCCAGTAACCTCCGACATAACCTCGATGAAATAATCTGAGAGATAATTCAATACACTTATTCAGAAATTGATACAACTACTTATACTAATATACTTACAGTTATTTAATACTCTCTGTTTAGAAAATTGCCACTTTTGAACTTGGTCATGGGGCGCAGACGGAAAAGTGATGTTACAAGTTCAAAAAACGAGTTTTTGTGTAACGTAAACAGGAAAGTCTTTCCTCTCTTTCGCGCATTTTTTTTTTTTACATACAGTAAAGTATTACGTTTCACGATTGGCTGAAGACCGCGATTTATGATGTCATAGTCTCCAACCAATCAGGGGACAAAGGACTTTCCTTTACGTAGACGCTCCCTGCCCTGTATAGGTCTGTCTGAGTGGCGAGAAATTTACCAGTCGCCACAGTTCCAGACTACCTCTACTGCGTATGCGCGGCCTCCACCAGCTGCAACTGCAAACGCCAACTCGAACGCTTTTTTCTCGTGTTTTGTGGTTTGGCCACCTGTAGTGCTAGTTGACTCATTTGCTCTCTCACCTGCATAGACGAAAGGTTTAGGATTTAAAATAATGAAACACAGCAGCAAGAGTTTATTATACTAAGCACTATACCTGTTCAGACTTTACTGGATCGTTAAATACAAATATTTTGTGACGTTTACATGTGGCATTCTGCTGATTTTGATCCGTGCTGTATCATGTTTGAGGTTATAAGGCACCACAAAATTGAAAATTTCACATGGAAAACGGTGGTGGTATTTATGTGTGTGTGTCTGATAGAGGAGGCAGTACTTTATAACATAAAGCCTATTACAGTGCGAGAGAGGCAGTTAAATTACAGAAATAGCATACGCTATGTACATAAATGTTTTTATCTTCATTTTTTTTTTATTTTTTATTTGTTTTTTCTGTTCCATAGGACCCACTTCAGGAGTAAGACTCCATGGCCATGGAACAAGTCAATACATTAATTGTCACACAATAATGGTAATAGAAAAATTTTAAGTAGTCCTTTGCACACGACAATCTTAAGACAAAGTGAAAAGAATCAATAAAGAAAAAATAAATTAGCTTAATTGTTTAACTTTTCTAGGAGTTCCTCGACAGAATAAAAGGAGTGAGCCACGAGGTAACTCTTCAATTTAGATTTGAAAGCATGTGGATTAGTGCTAAGATTCTTAAGTTCTTGTGGCAGCTTATTGAAAATGGATGCCGCAGAATACTGCACCCCTTTCTGCACAAGTGTTAAGGTGGTGTGGTGCAAATGTAGATTAGACATCTGTCTAGTATTCACCGAGTGAAAGCTACTAACTCGTGGGAATAGGCTGATATTATTAACAACAAACGACATTAAAGAAAAAACGTATTGTGACGCCAGAGTCAAAATTCCCAGACTACTGAAAATGGGTCGACATGACGTTCGCGAACTTACACCAGATATTGCTCGAACCGCCCGTTTTTGAGCCAGAAATATCCTTTTTGCATCAGGCGAGTTACCCCAAAAAACAATGCCGTACGTCATAAGTGAGTGAAAGTAAGCGAGAATTACTCAACACGTGTCATGTAAAGCATAACAACATGCATAACTCTTTCAGTGTTTCATTAATCAAGTAATGGATATCTGAAATCATCAATTATACTGAATGAGATTATGTCAGATTGTTAAAAAAAGCTCTTAATAACTCCAGACATCAGTTT
The DNA here is from genome assembly GCA_026315105.1 of Locusta migratoria. Classification (NCBI taxonomy): domain Eukaryota; kingdom Metazoa; phylum Arthropoda; class Insecta; order Orthoptera; family Acrididae; genus Locusta; species Locusta migratoria. The sequence goes on along the minus strand of CM048747.1, from coordinate 563,552,441 downwards.
CACCATTAACATCCAATTTTACTTTACTTTTTTCAAATTAAAGGAATTGGACAAGTTTAAATTGTGGCTTATATTTTTTCATAGATTTCACCATCGATTAGTACTAATTATCTGCTATTTAATGTCAATGTTGATAAACTAAAATTTTGTTCATGACCAAATGTAACCAATGCTGTTACTTTTCTAATTCCAAGAAAGGTTATGAATTCGAACTCATTAAGTTGATAGGAAGAGCCTGAAAAACACTGCTACTGTGAGAGGTATTATGTATAGAAACATAAGTATTTTTGTACGCTAGAAGCAGTGAATATGAATATTTGTATTTAAAAAGAAACAGGGGGCAGTTGTTGCTTTCAAAATTGCATAGGTCAGTCACCAATAGTTATCCACAATTGTTGATTTTTGTAATCCGATGCTTGTATTGAAGAGGCGAAATTTAATTTTTAAATTGAGATCCTACTTTCAATATCCCTTGATTTATGTAAACGGCAGACATTGGCAGAAAATGCTCAAAGGGAATAAATATGAAACTATAATGTATTAAATTTTTACGAGACTGCTTTTTACCGCCTGTTGAAAAGAATAACCTGAATTTTGCACGTCCTTTCTTTGAGGAAAAGGAATGAGCTACATACAAAACACTTTGCACATATGCTGGTTTATCTATTTGGTGCAAGTTTATTAAACACTTTGGAGTTGGCCAGAAGAATTTCCTCTTACCGTCACAAACAATTGCAACTCCTTTCGCACCGCAACTTGAAAGCCTCAATGGCAGTCATATTTTAGTTTGAAATAGTGGCGACCGCAACTCGAACGCTTTAGCGTGGTTGCAACCGCAACTTGAACAAAGCTAGTGCGTCTCATTGCAGCCAGGCTCCGCATCAAGTTCTGATGCTGATTGGCTAACATTCATGATGTCATAGGGAGCCTTATGAGAACAAGACATAAAACCTAGGTGCGACTAGCTGAAAGCAACGTACCAGCTTGTGACGTCATTAGAAAGTAGCAGTGCCACCTGGTGACTCGCCCAGTAACGAGTTCTGTTGACATAAGTGACGTCACTCACGTTAGCGGTAGCCTCTTGATTTGAACCTTCAACCTAGCATTGCTGTTATAAACCCGTTAATATAGAAACGTCTTCTTATTTTTGTAGGTTCTAACTTTACATGATTTCGTGCTCAGTGTTTTATGGTCCCAAATCGTACTGTTTGTGACGCGGAATCTAAAGGACCAACGTTTCATGTGAAATCGGTCTGGTTAACGCGATATTTTGCCACTTTAATAAAAATAAATAAACTTTGCTCGCGAACAAAATTGTGCTACCTCTTTACTTACAGTGCAACTTACGCTCTTTTTCAGTGGATAACCACATTACGTAACAAGACAGACATAACTATCTGACAACTAGCTTTGGTAGGAATGAATTGTGTAATTGCAGCAGCTCAAGTAAAAGTGCCATACAAGATTGTTTTGCTATGACACACATGAAGTAAATAAATATCGAATGTGATCCATTGTGCAGGGATGTCTCCAGTAATTATGTAAAACTTTTACTCAAGCATACAGTTTTTACTATTATTTATTAATAAAATACTGAACGCTACGATCTAATGTCAATTTTTTCGTTCCTACTATTCACTCTTACCGTGACAAAGTTTTATAAATTAAGGAAGATATGGTTAGTAGCAAGTTAATGAAGTTGTAACACAGCTATTAGGCGATCTAACAACTTTGTAATTCACGTTAGAATGAGACTGAGCGAAAATCATTGTCACAAAAAATTGTAAAATGCCATGTATGAAGTAAATAAAGAAAACAGCATTGAGTAATTTTACAATTTTATTAAGAGCCATCAAAAGGCGAAGTTAAAAACCTGTTTACATACAACATATACTAAAGAAAACTTCAGTGTGTTGAAGAGGCGGAGAATAATTCTCACTGTGATTTCTGAAACACATATACAGTAGTTTTACAAATATTTGGACTTTTTGTGAGGAATTGGTAGTCAAATTATTTCATTAGTAAAACAGCTACTAGTGAAAATGAAATGTGCCCATGTTTCATGACACATGTGCCGTACTTTCAAAATTTATATGCCAATGAAGCCATTTAAGTATGGCATTAAAATCATAACTATTAAAGATCCAAGACACACTTCTTTTTAGATTCATGTATTGTGGCAAGTGTAGTTAAACCATTATCCAGAGATGAGCAAAAACTAAAAAAACCTATGTACAACCTGTCCTCTGGGAAAATCTATTGAAGAAACCAAATGTGATCATTTCTTCATATGTGGCTTCACAGCCTCTAAATGATAACTATGGCAATATGCCTTTATTGTACCACGTTACTGGCCAGTTGTCATCTTTGGACATTTGGAAATGTATGTGATGTGTGTCTCAATTTAAAACTTGTTTCCTTTATGTGGGGGCAGACAATGCAAATTAATTTAACTTCACAGAGTGTACTTTTGCTTGTTTAGAGCTCTTCACGTCTAAGGAAACAAAAATACACAGTGTCATTAAATGAGTTTAAAAGTATGGGAAGCTTGTTCTTGGGGTGTTTTTACTTACATGGCCTGTTTTATAATGTGTAATATTCTAATAAAGGCATAGTAAAACACAGCCTTATGTTGTTTTTCAAATTGGTTTCATCATTTATAAATGTGAAAGTGGATAACTGATCTAGTAAAAAACATTACTTATTAAATATCGTATGATGATAATGTTTCTGAATTTAGCAGTTCATATCATGTGAAAATATTACCTATATAAAATATGGGAGTTAGCCTCTGATTCGGAAATTATAGAGGCCTCATTCTAAGATAACATCTTTTCCTCTCCTGCCACCTCTATCATACACCGCACCCATTCCATGTGTTATGTGACTTTGTTTTTCCTTCCTGCCACCTCCCTACTCCATTCCTAAACTGCATCACCTTCCATCCATTTTTATGTATGCAGAGGTGCCCACAGGAGGGTGGTCATGATGCAAACTGCATCATTGAAGTTTCTTTGTGTGTGTGTGTGAAAAATGTGACTTTTGGCCAACCTGGGGGGGGGGGGGGGGGGGATTTTAAAATAAAAATGGGAAAACCATATCCATATATTTCTCTATTTGGGGGGGGGGGGGGGTTGGTGATTCATAGGCCAAGGGGGGGGGGGGGAGACACCTCTGTGTGTATGTGAAGTGTTCATACGTGTGTGTGTGTTTTTTTTAACGAAGGATAATTGTTGAAAGCAGGATTTTTGTTTTTATGGTCCTGTTGTAGCTCGACTTATGTCTTTTTCAGTGCATTGCAAAAAAACTATGTACATGTAGATATTCTCATTATATTGTTGAATTCTAACTTGGTATTTCCATTGTTCGGAAGGGGGGGGGGGGGAGCTGCAAAATTTACTTTTCTTCAAACAGTTCAGTTCATAATTTACATTATGACAGAGCCAGAGTTTGCATACATATAAATGTTTACTATGGGCTAAAGTATAAGCAGCTGACCTATGTGTGGAACCTTTGTTTAAATTTGTGCCAAGAAGGGAAATTGTAGAGAATCAAAGATTGTATTCTGTACTTAAGTAATGCAATTTAACAGGTATATATAAATGGTAATGCAAATTTCATTGTTGTTATGAAACTGATGACTGTCAAATGCAAATCACCTTCTGATATTGTGGAGATGCTTCCTAGTAAGGTTTAGTCCATCAACTCTCTCAGAATGTACAGCATCTCATATAAAATTCTGTTAAATGTATCACCTGTTGATATTTTACCTGTAACATTTCTACCATTAATAAAACATACCACAAAACAAATCCAACAACCTACACTAATGTTTCACTCTACAATACAATAATAATATTTTACAACTCACTGTAAAGTCATCTTCAGTTTTCTCACTCTGAATCATGCTCTGTGGTTAGGTAATACAAGGGGAGGGTTTTTGGGAAAAGTTGCAACACTGTGACGGAATTATAAACAGAATGGCCTTAAGCAGCATATAAGTACTAGATGGGTGGAACAAGATGCAGCTTAGGAATGGAGCTGGCAGGCGGGGGAGGGGATAAAAGCAAAACAAATGCACACACACACGCAGCACACAAAATGGGGGAGGTGTAGGACAGAGGGGGATGGGAGGTAGGAATTGTTGGGTGTGAAAAAAAGGGGGGTTATCATAGGTTGTAGGGCCTGGATAATTTCGGGATGGGAGAATGTACTGCAAGGATAACTCCCATCTGTGTAGTTCAGAAAAGCTTGTGGTGGGTGGGAAGATCTAGATGGCTGGGTTGTGAAGCACCTATTGATATCAAACGATGCTCTGCTCCATGTTGTGCCACAGTGTGGTCTACCATGTTTTGACCACAGTTTGGCCGTGGTCAGTTATCCTAATGGACAGCTGGTTTGCGGCCATGCAACAAATAAAGCTGCAAAGTGATTGCACAACAGTTGGTAAATGGCATGGCTGCTCTCACAGGTGGCCTCGTCTATGATTTGGTAGGATAAGCCTGTGACAGGACTGGAATAGGATGTGCTGGGTGGGTGGATTGGACTGGTCGTGCAGCGGTGTTTTCCACAGAGATATGATCTCTTTGGCAGTGGGCTCGGTTTTGGGGCGGCACAGGGATGGACTAGGATGTTATGAAGGTCGGGAGGGCGACAGAATACCACCTTAATAGGGGTGGGAAGGATCTTGGGCAGGATGGTTTTTACTTCTGTGCTCGAGAACAGAAAATCAAAACCTTGGCAAAAGATGTAGTTTAGTTGTTAAGAGTCCAGGGTAGTACTGAGTGGCAAGAGGGGTGCTCTTTTGTGGCTGGTTACTGGTGATGAAGAGAGGATTGTGTGGGACATGGCATTGGAAATCTGTCTGTGGACTAGGTTCAAGGAGTAATTTCTCCCTGTGAAGGGCTTTATGAGACCTTCAGCATATTGACAAAGGGAGTTCTTGTCACTGCAGATACACCTTCCACAGGTGGCTAGGCTGTAGGTGGGGATGTCAACTATCAAAGTGTAGGTATTGTTGGTGGTTGATAGATTTAAGTCCTTTCCTAAGAACTGATACCTTTGACAGAAGAAAGGAAAGCCATCCACAGCCTCAAAACAAGTCCCGGCATCATCATCCTCCCTACAGATAAAAGTTCCACCATTGTAATTATGAATCACAGTGACTACCTGGCAGAAGGGCTCCACTAACTCTCTGTCTGTTCCACCTGGATGACCCCATCTCTCCAGAATCCATTTCCCTCCTCACCCCCCACCCCCACTTTCTATGTGCTTCCAAAAGACCACAAACAAATAATCCTGGATGTCCAATTGTGGCTGGTTACATTGCTCCTACAGAAAGAATTTCAGCCCTCATTGACCTACACTTTCAACCAATTATCCAAAATTTATCCTTGCATATCAAGAATACTAACAATTTCACAGACTCTCCACCATCCACATCCATTTACTTCATGGACCCCTACTTGTCACAGACAACCTACCTATTAAACCAACATCCCACATGCCCTTGCTGCTCCCGAACACTCTCTCCCAACGTTCCTCTGATTTAAGCCTAATACCTCCTCCCTTGGCTCCATAGCACAGTGGTAGAGTGCCAGACTACAAATCCAAAGTTCGCGGGTTTGATCCCCGCTAGGTCCTAGGATTTTTATCTGTCACTTTCCACTTCTTTCACCTCTGGCAGTGTTGCTGATGTGAAAAATGCGGAGTAGCACCGTGGTTCGGAACCCACGTTAAACTGTAGGTCCCCCTATAACTGACTGGGTAAGTCAGTTCGAAGGTCGGAGGAAGGCAACGGCATACCAACTCCAAACAGGACCATGCCTAGTAAAGCACTGTGGTGTTCAAACCAATCTTCGGATTGTTGACTGCTTTAACTTTTTAACCTCATCCCTTATACTGACACTAATTATATCCTAACAAACAACTATGTTTCCTTTAACATCAAATCTGTGGCTCAGTCATGTGCACCTGCATGGATGGTACCCCCCCCCCCCCTCTCGCATGCCAACCTGTTTATGGGCCATCTGGAGGAGAGCTTCTTAGCATATCAAACATCCATCCACACTTCCGCCCATACTAAACCTTCCAACCACCAACAGTAGGTACACTTTGATTTGACACTTACCATCCCTTAAAATAAATACTTAACTTCAGCCAAGCCACCTTTCGATATATATCTACAGTGACAAGAACTACCATTCTCAATATGCTGAAGGTTTCACAAAGGCCTTCACAGAGAGAAACTACCACACACACCTAGACCACAAACAGATTTCCCATGCCATATTCCCACACATCTCAAATCCTCCCTCTGCCACCAGTAACCACCACAAAAGGATGCCCCCCTCGTCACCCAGTACTACCCTGGACTCGAACATCTGAATTGCATCTGTCGCCAAGGTTTTGTTTTTCTGTCCTCGTGCCCACAAACGAGAGACAAGATCCTCCCCCCCCCCCCCCCCAATCTTAAAGTGATGGTCCGTGCTCTCCCAGTGTGTATGTGCTTCGTAAGGCCATTCTGTACTTATCTTCACAACCATCATGCAACCTCCCGGTCAGGGAGTGAGGCAGCTGGACACAACAGTTGTTGTATGTCTGTAGCTTTTACATATTGTTGCATTGAAATGGAAGCAGGCTTGACTTCGAAGGCAGGGTTGTCAACCGAACACAGCACTTATACTGAAAGCAGGTTTATTGTGAACTTGACATATATGCAGCACTGACTGCCTCTCGGGTAGAGTGCTCTGCTATTTATACACAGACAGAATGTATCAGAAATTAGAAGAATAGGTAACATAAGAAACATGTAGAAATTACAAGTGCACATAAGAAATAAATTTTTGCCGGTGGACAGGATTGAACCGACGACCTTCAGCATCGCCTTTGGTGATGATATCCATTGCGCCATGCCGTCAGTTGGTTAACTTTGAGTCTCGCGGCAATATGACTGTTGCAGCTCATCGTATGTCTTTGCAGTGAGTTATAAACTGAACTTATTATATTGTTAATTGCAAATATGCACTTGGAGGTTATTATAGGGTATTGAAGTATTATCATCTTGATGGCAAAATAAACAAGACTCTATAAGTTGTTGCAGATGATAATGAAGTTCTTCGAAAGAATTGAAAAACTAGCAAAGGTTGGACACTTTCATAGGATACTAGCAACTCATCGACACCACAGAGAATTTACAGAATTAGCAAAGATCAAGTAATTGTCAGTAATAATGGAAACAACTTATGTGAAATCTGTCAGTCAGCAGGGTTACATACACATTTACGATGAAAACCGTAGAGTGTAATGTTGCATGTTTCAATTGTAATATATGCATCTACAGGTTTTCCTGTTGCTGAACTGACTGACAGCTTGATTTACTTAAATATATGCAAATACATTCACGGTGCTGTGGTGGGACTGGTCAAGCACACGAAGGCGCCTTGCTGCGGAGTTTGCAGCTGCTCCCCAACAGAGGTTTGAGTCATGGGTGTATCTGATGTCCTTAGATTTACAAATATTTGAATTTATCCTGTTGTATATATTTTTTAAATTTTGTTATTTATATTCAATTGATCCTTCCAAAGTTAATCGGACTACGGAAGTAGTCACTCCCAATTCCCTTGATACTATTAAATAGTTCCCTTTGCTGGCTCTTTTTTCCCCTTTAATTTTCCACATTTAATACACTTCTGTTGCACACGTAGTAATGCAGGTTTCAGAATGTGCCATTTCAAGTAAAACTATACTGTGGCTGACAGCAGCATCAGGTGTGTGGTTTTTGTCCAGTAAAATTAAAGTATAAAAATGCTTATGTCTACTGGTTACATGGGATGTTTACTGGTAGCCAATGCCACGCCTAATGCTGTGTACTTGTCCTGGTGGTGAAGTGTTCATCACTGGGGCATGGCGGTCCAGGCTGCTGTCAGCCACAACAGATTTGTCTGTTGTGGCTGCTGGGAACTCTGTACCAGTCAGTGAGGTAATGTACAAAAGTGGACAGTGTGTGAAGTTGTTCCTAAATTTCTTGTGCACTCTGGAATCCTGTTATAAATGGCATATTATCAAGTATGATTTAAAAGGTTTTCATTGAAATGGCTAAAATATATTTTGCATCTTACATATGATGTTTGTGGGATATATTTCTTAACCATTCAGAACCAAACCTAACAGCTGTATTTTTCATCTACATGGGGTACTCTCCAACTCACATTTAAGTGCCTGGCAGAGGGTTCAACGAACAACCTTTATACTATTTATCTTCCATTCCATTCTCAAATAGTGCGTGGGAAGAAAGAACACCTGAATCTCTCCATTCGAACTCTGATTTTATTCTGAAGATCATTTCTACCTATGTAAGTGGGAGTCAACAATATATTTTCACATTCAGAAGAGAATGTTGGTCATTGGTATTTCGTAAGTAGCCCACGCCGCAGCGATAAACACCGTTGTTGTAATGATTCCCATCCCAGATCCTGTATCATTTCTGTGATGCTGTCTGTATTAACAACAGTGAACCTGTTAGAATGTAAAATAGAACATAATTGCATCAGCCATATTTACATAATATGTAATTTTTTCAGAAAACTTGTCATAAACTTTGTATTATAAAGTATTGTAAGTGATGGAAAATATGCACTACAGAACTGAGATAAACTTGTGTAGGTAACCACTGGTTTCACTTGTATACATAATCAATGAACTTTAGCATTTTATTTTTGATTCTGTTTCTATGAAACGTTTGTTCCAAAGCTACGGACATTGTAGACGATCCAGTATTACTTTGCACAAATAGGCCCAGTAAACCGCAAGCCACCACAGTTACAGCTCTCCATCTATCTCTGTCTTCTGCTGTTTGTCTCCAGTTTTCTGTGACTCAACCGCTACAAGTATTCTCTCACTCAATTGATCTACCTCTCCCTACGTCTTCCCACTGGTCTGCTGCCTGGCAGGATCCAGTCCATTGCAATTTTGGGCCACCTTGTTGCCTCCATTTGAACCACATGTTCAGCCTATTGCATTCTTTCCTTTCTCAACACTCCCAATATGTTAGGCTCTTTGTACAGCTCTTCTATGATATTGTGGCAAAGCTAATAAACTAAACCAACTATCTGAATGAGTGGGGGTTATTGAAAACAAAACACAGTCAGGTGAAATTAACGAATTTATTACTCTAACGAACTATACAATAAAATTACATGGAACAATGATTAACTTTTTGCATTGAATAAAAGAAAAGGAGGGGCACGCCTGTGATTCCTGCTCACGTCTACATGAGGTGGTTTGCTCATGGCCATGTGGGAGCTTGCAAGCCGCGCCAAGCCGGACTCATCTGCTGCTCTGTTCTGCTCGGGGCCGACTGGTCGTCGCCCCAAATCGCCGGCACTGCAGAACCCCCTTCTACCATTTGGACACGGGCTTGGAAGGGGAGCTAGGTTGCCGAAATTCCTTGCTGGCCGAGCGTGCAGGATACACAGGCGTGCAAATACAACTAAGGGCACAATTTTCATCGCTTTGGTGGGCGTCTTTTAATTACTGCACCGAGAATCCGTCAGTGAGTTGCATGGGGAGTGGCAGCTGCCACAATATGACATCTTCTCCATTCTCCAGCAGTTGATCTCAGACTGACCCAAACTTCCTTACATCTCTTAAACACAACAATGAGTCTTTTCTGCACAGATTTTTTTTTTTTTTTATTATTAAACAGGCTGATAAAGTTGCTGGCTATTTGAAAAATATAAAATCCACTGTAGAAAGCATTTAATGAAAAGAAAAACAGCAGTTCAGTAAATTACTATTTGCAGCTTAGTTCCTTACTCAGGAAAGGTGGATAGGTCAGGGAAGACTGGAAATGTCTTCTTATCCACAAGTTGAGAGGAAGAAACCAGAATAGAACATAAGTGCAAAGCATTCTCGAGTACTGCTCAAGTATTTGGGATCCCCATCAAGTTGCATTCCAGAAAGACATGGAAGCAATTAAAATTTGTTACTCGAAGTTTCAAGCAGCATTATAGAATGTTCCATGAACTCAAAGGAAACTCCCTCGACCAGCAATGGTAACTGACTGCCTATATACCTTTCATCTTTAAGACCATGAAGATGAATTGGCATAACTGTAGACTGGGATACCACCTGTCAGGTTTGACCCATGACATCATCATGATGTCTGAAAACCAGTATATGGGATATCTTAATACTTCTGTATTGTAGATACAAATAATCTGTTGTTGTTATAGATAACAGAATGTACCATCATTCACATGTCTTAACCCAAAAATTCGTGCCATCGGCACTCACATTCGATGAAAAAAAATCTTTCTGTTAACTTTGTATGTGTGTGATTTTATTTTATTTGTGTCTGTCGACGAGCCTGTCTTGTGGATAAGTCATCTGTTTTATATATATAGTTATTTTTACCTTGAAATAAGAAAGGCAAACTGATAGAACAAGGTGTCCACCGGCATTTGGTGGCTTGTGGAGTATGTAAGCAGAATAAAGAAAAAATGTAATTGCCTAATACATTAAGTAATTACTTGACATTAATTACTCTAAGATTCGACAATTTCAAATGTTATGTTGTTCATTTAACTGTACATGATACACTGATTTACATCTCTAACAGACTCATAATTTCTATTTGAACTGACTGCATCTATTAATAAATTCATCATTTAGCCCTATTTCTCACACTACCACAACGCATACCGTAAGCCAGATTCAGTAACTGTAACAGAAGTCCTTTATGTTTAAGCTACAGTACAAATATGGGCTGGTGTATATTGGAAATTCCCCTCCTGTGGAAACCTTGGTTTGGATTACTCATATGTAGCGTAGCTCAAGATCTAAATTGGTTGAAAGGTGATGATTTTCTCAGCTGAGAATGCCAAATAATGGCTGTAGTAACATATTGCATGTGTCACAACCTAATATTTATGTTTGCTCTAGATTTAAATGTACTTACCTGTATTTAAGAAAAACTAAAACAAGGTAAGTTCAGAAAATGAGAGGCCTACTGCTATTAGTTAATGAATAAGCATGTGTTCTGGTGCATATTATGTAGATATAGGCCCTATATCATACATATCGGCTTGAAACTGTAACTAAGGGCATTCCGCTACGTACATATATATGTTACTCTTACAAATCTTTTTTTATCCATACTTGCTACTGTTGCTCTGGAAGAAAGATCAGATTCGTAAATGTATGAGTGCCACAAATAAAAAAATTGCACATGATGTGTGAAATTTTTCCAATAGAAAATAGTTGTTACAGTAAATACAAATGGTAGAATAAATCATAAACACGTGCAAATATTTTAACAGATGATAAATGATTTACAAAAGTTCAGGCTATCTTACAATATAATTTTGTAGGCCTACTTAATATTGAAAATAAAATTTAGAATTTGTTGGGTGTACCAGAATTACTCCATTTGTTTGCCTTTGTCAATTTAATCCAAAGAAAACAACAGTAATTTGTAATATTTTTCACGATTACTTTCGCTCATTCTGAATCTAATTTGAAAATAGAAACCTGTTGTATCACCTTACAGCTGTGTTGCAACTTCATTACATTGCTACTATCCAACTGTTCCTTAATTCAATAAACACTTGTAAAAGTAATGGTAAATAAAACGAATTAAAAAAAAAAGTATAGATATTAGATCATTGTATTCGGAATTTTATTAAAAATAATAAAAACTGTATGCTTCAGTAAAAGTTTAGATAATTACTGGATTCATCTCTAACATAGGAGCACATCCGATAATTGTATTTCATTCATGTCAGGGCAAAACAATCTTGTATGGCACTTTTGTTTGTGCTGCTGCAATTACACAATTCATTTATACGAAAGCTTTTTGTCAAATAGTTACGATGATGTGTATGCTGTAATATAACCATTGAAAAAGAGAGTAAGCTGCATTATAGAGAAGTCGCACGAATTAGTTCGCTATTAAATTGGCAAAATAACACGTTAAGCAGACAGATTTCACATGAAATGTTGGTCCTTTAGATTTCTCGTCACAAACGGTACGATTTGTGACCACCAAACACTGGGAACTAAATCATTACAACTTAAAATCCTTCGAAAACATGTAGATGTTTCTATATTAAGGAGCTCAACAAATAATTTTAGCAATGCTTGGCGCAAATCAAGAGGCTGCCACTAACGTGTGAGTGACGTCACTTATGTCAATAGAGCTCCTTAATGCGCGAGTCACCAGGTGGCACTGCTGCTTTCTGCTGACGTCACAAGCTGGGACGCGAGGCCGACGAGAGAGACAAGACGTTAAACCTCCTAGGCGCATCTGCTCCAAACGGAAGTGTCGTCATCGGTTACTGATGACGTCAGCAGCGTAGGCGCGCCTGAAATAAAATGTACGAGAAACCGAACTGCTACAGCTTAAGTGCCGTATTTAATAAATATCATTTATATGCACATACTCTAGTAATTCTTTTGTTTTTTACGGTATATGTGTGAAATTAAGTATATCAGATCTTCAAGAATCGGTACTTTCCTAAATTCTGAAAAACAATAGCCTGTCAAAATATGCCGTGTAATGTGTCATTAACTGAGTTACACTAACAGTACTACGGTACGGTAGCGGTAGCGGGAGAAAATAGTGTAAAAACAAAACAAAATATTTAAAATGAAAATTCGCTCGTAGTAGTGCAGTGTTACACACTGAGCATAAAGCGAGTGAAATTAGTCATGTTATTGCAACATAATGTCAGGGAAATATGTCAGCTGAATAAAATGTAGAAGAATATTTCGCTGTTTGTGTCTGAGCTTCCTGAGTCAAAAGCTAGAAGTGTAATTTCTGTGTCCAACGATCGAGATAATTAAGCAAAATCGTTTTTGGTGCGTCTGATAATCTTCGGGAAGGCGAAGTTCAACAACACGAAATTAACATAAGAATATGGAAACGATAGTTAGTGCATTAACTATTGAATTACAAAGGTGCGAAAGGTATGTACAATGCACGGAACATAATAAGGTCAGACAACAAATCCGTGTTGTAAACATTTGTTTCGGCCCGTCTGAAATATAAACAACGCGCAACCGATGACAGTGTCAACTATAGACAGATGCAATAAATCTGATAACGAAAGACACTCATTAAGAAGTACAATCACACCTACACAATTAACCTGAAAAGCAGGTATTGCAGATGAAAAATATGTATTTCATCAGACAGTCACGGCAAAAGTTGTGCAGCCAACATATAGCCCTAAAGCGCAAACAAGGGAAAGGTACCACAAGGACTAAAATCTTACTTCCAGCTTCAGCAACAGCGTTGTGTGCTGATGTTGGCAATGAACTCTGATTTCTCTTCGAAAATCTGTCACACGGAATTAGAGGGAATAATTTATAGTGTCGAACATGAGATACGTAATTAATGCTGTTACTGCTATATTTCTGTCAGACTCTTGTCTCTGCGCTTGCCGTCATAAGGCGAAAATTTTGTTTCTAACATTAGAACACTACGCCGCCGATGCTAACTTAATTACAATTTAACGCTATCGGTAGACATATGACTCTGTAACGATGAACATAAACTAATAAAAGATTCTGCTCTTATTTAAGGTGGTTCGAATAATGTTGCAAAAAGTGAAAATTGTTCTCCAACACATTTTAACGTGTCTGAAAAATACGAACATTTTTATGGTAGGAATACCACATGACTTGGTGGAATGGTGGTGTTAAACCAAGAAATTAAGACGTGCGAAACAGAAACAAAGCAAAATGGTAAAAGTGTATAATAATGTGAACTTCACTGATGTTCCTGCAAACAGATAAGAACACAAAGGCTTTATGTTAACACGAAAGATAAATAACTGATCTCCAAAATAATTCTGGAAAAGATTATGAAAAATGCACAGAACTACTGAAAATTCAAGACAATGGAACTGCAACATACCTACATTATAGGCCTACACCAAGTGAATCTGTATATGCAGACTTACCAAATAAATTGCTATCTGGAAATGAAGTGTTCATATCTAATAGTTCAGTACAAAGGAAGACTTCAAAGAAAAAACAAACTTCTGCTGAAAGAACACCATCAAAATCAGAAGAAATAGATTCACAGTCAGCAAATACATTAGTAATTACAAAAGGAAAGGTTGTGACCATGTGCACCATCCATAAATCGAGAGAGATAACAAAGGAATATAAGGCAGTAGCAAACCAGACACAAAGAAGACCACTAAGGAGAAACATACTCAGGGAGCTGCAACAGAAAGGAAAGAACCCCAGCAACAAAGAAGAATAGCAGCCTCACCTCACATACCTGAACCTAGCAACAGCTGACCAACTAGAAGAGCAACCACCTGTGAGAAATCGCAATTCTGGTGTGCGAAAAACGGCAGCAGCACAACCTAACAGCCATGCAGGGAATGTAAACATTGTTCCAAAACTAAATGTCTTCCACAAAAACAGGAAGAAAGGCAAGGTCCTCACAACATTACAAACTAATATGTGTTGTATTAGAAGTAAGGTACTTGGACACTTCTGTGGTGACATGAATGTTGATGTTGTGCAAAGGTTAATTGAAAATCAGATAGATGTTTCTGTTTCTAATAGATTTGTTTTGTACACACAACATCTGCTGCAACAGAGATGAAACGGTATGCTGTTATCTTTATTAGAGATATTGAATAGCCAAAAACTGATGCACCTACATACTATAAAGAGTTAGATGCAGAGTTAAGTTACATAAAAATCATCACTGAAAACATAGTAGTTGTAAGCTTATATAGGTCTCCTGATGCTGACTGCTACATTTTGAAAAATCTGAGTTAGTGTTTAGAAAAATATGAAATATAAAACAATAATTTCCATACCTGAGGATTTTAATGTAGAAATGTTCAACACTGTGGATGAACTTTCAATAATCTAAGATCACTTAACATATACTGTTCTGAACTTTATCTAACACGCAGAGCTACACAGCAGATGCATTTAACGGATGCAAGGCAGTACAGCAAATTATAGCTCAAGAGTCTGCACAAACAATACGCGGCTTTGTTCCAGTGAATTGAATAACTTCTATATTAGTTAAGGAAACTGAAACTAAAATAGAAGCAACTGACACATTTGCTATGGAATTGGTTAATGCCTTTCTTAATTGGTATATCATACTCACTGAAATTAAAAGAACACACCCAAAATGATCAAACTCGAGTATGGACTGCTACTGACTCTCCAATTACAATGTATAAAACCACAAGATTTTACCTACAAACTACTAACATTCATACTTAGCTGTTTGTCCTCCAGACAGTAAACATTTGTTATCGCACAATTTCAATTGTACATACTGACAGTTGTCAAATGTAGATGCTGTCAGGGTAAAAATACCACTATAGCTGTTTACAAATTATTGACCAGACATTAACCACCTTTAAAAAGTAGAATGTGGTACCACTTGTCTTACATGATTTAAGTAAGGCATTTAATTTCATTCTCTCTGATGTCCTGTTAGCAAAACTAGAAGGTAATGCTGTATGTAATGCAAGATTATTAGTAGAAGTTTCATATCTTCCCAACAGAAGGCAGTTTGTCACAGCTAAAAATAAACACTCCCCAGTAACAATAATTAATACTGGGGTACTAAAATGCTTGATTCTTGAGACCTCCTCCATCATCACAGTAATTGATGTGCCTTGTTACATAAACAGTACAGTTATATGCTATACTGAAGACAACTCTTCTCCCCTCACACGAGAACGTCAGAGCCTTAAGTAATAGCACACCGGAATCATTCAATTTCATCCTCCACTGGTTATCATGAAGTAAGTTACTGTATAATCCCAAAAAAATAAGACACCTTCTCGTAGGGTTACCCAGTGCCATAAAAAATACACATTGAAACTTTTAGGACTCTATATTAATTCACAACTCAACTAGGAAGAGCATATAGACCATGTGTGTGAAAAGATGTTGAGTCTCCTTTGGAAACTTTTTTAGACTAATGTACTTTGGACTTTTCAGAGACATGTAACTTTTGGCCTTTCTCTTTGTAGACATACTCCTTACATTTTGAGAATTCTGAAAATTCAGAACATTACAGACAAGGTGTAAAGGAGGCTCCAAGCAGAACTGCTGTCCACTGTTTTCCAGGTACAGGCTATTGACTGCTGTGATCGTATATATTTGTGTAATATATGGGAAACACCAGTGGCATGAAAGGCCTTGTCAGGGTCCTTTTTAATGCTTAAATCATCAGAAAGAGGATATACTTTCACATACCAAAACAGAGAAGCACAAACTGGTAATTCACACAAAGTAAATGCTCCAAAGATTTCAACAAACTGTCACTAACAGTTCAGGCCATACCAATTTGAATTCTTAAGGAAAGACAGCACAGCTGCCTATCTGACAACCAATTCTACTGTTAAGACTTATATTGCCTCAGTATTGTTGAAACCAGAGGTGCCTCCTTCTCCCCTGCCCCCCCCCCCCCCCCGAGATATTAGGTCCTGAATTCCTAGTTTATTATGTAATAGTTATGGTTTTGCCATTTAACATTGAAATTAAATTACATATGTTTCACATTTTGTAAATTCTTTTATAAAGACCCCCCCACAAGGCTGGCCAAAAGGACGCATTTTTCACCCACCCCCCAGAAATTTCAATGACGCAGTTTGCATTATGACACCCACACCCCCCTTGGGCACCTCTGGTTGAAATTTTTCAGCAACTGTACTAGCTGTGCCTTTTTTTTTTTTTTTTTTGCACTTACATGGATCTACCATTTAACAAATGTATAATTTTGTAAGTGTAAGGAACAGCAGCTGAATCCACTAATGGCTCAAGTTTCCTTCTTGTGTTTGGCATAGTGTCGCAATTTAGGGAATGGCTGCTGCATGTGACACTAGCCAGTCAGGTGATAGTACATGACATGGTTACGATTACAGGTCAATAATTGAGTGGACGAAGGAACACACAAGACCTGTCAATCTAGAGCAGGAAGAGCATTAGTTATTTACTTTATGATCAGCGAAAAAAGTTAACCCCTCTTTCACATGCATCTTCATGGTAACAAAGTAAGATTGTAGACATGTATGTACCTCATTTAGCTGTATGAAAATAATAATGTTTATTGTGAAGACAAAACATCTGTTATCCGCTAATATTTGATTGGTTGCCCCATCTGCACTAAAATTGGTCAGCTCTGGGAATTGCTACTTTACACGGCAAGTAAAATTTTACCAATCTAACTAATGAATGTTGGTATGCATAATTCATATAAATTTATAAATTCTACTTATTAGCTGTACTTGCTTTTTCAGTATACTTTGTACATACATAATAGTATTAAAAATGAACTATCTTTTAGACAATGTGGCTTCTTCTTATAATTTTATCATACATACAAATTGCTTCCATAAGAACTATTCATTGCAAATTATGTGAGAAAGTTTTATTCTGATGTGTACTATATTAATGACAAAGCCTATTTCACCTTGCCTGATCAATGGTCAATAATCTTACTTGAAACTGCTGCTTGACAATATGCATTTCATTCATGACTATGACCTCTGCTGATTATCATTAAATTGTGAGATAGAGTTTTCATCTTATGTTGACTGTTGTTTAGCTGTGAAACCAATTTTTAATGTTCCGATGTTTGAAATATGAGTAAAAATAGAACTACAACAAAAATTACCACAAACATGTACGGTACTACACCATCTGTATCCTACCCAGAAAAATCTGTCGGCAACTTCGATGCAGGCAACCTGCAGAATACAAGTGCTACAGCTCTGGCATATATTACACAACTGCTTATGATATAAAACAACATAACAATTTGAAACTAATGGCCACCAATCACCTCAGCATCAATTCTGTGACTATAGAGAAGAGCCCATACAGATGCTTGAATATGTAGTTTGGATTTCATAAAAGGTCCATTCTGAGAAACAAACATGGTTTATATGCAAGTTGCTTTCACTGTTTTAACTTAATGCAATTTATCTGGACTGATGTCACATGATTGGCTAAGTGCGGGCAGTTACAGTCGGTGTAATTTGACAGTTGTTACAAGTGGATAAGTAATAGGCTTCAGGTGAGACTAAAATATGAACAAAAATTTGTTGTAATGATTGAGATGAAAATGTGTATGTACAATTGAACTGGATTACAAATACAATAATGAAGGAGATAAATAGAGTATGCGAAGAAGAGTTCCACTACAATATGATGTCCGACAGGAGGGCAATGGATGGGTAATATTGTGTACAACTTTGTTTTGGCCTATGAAATTGTAAGTGTTGTAGCTCACATCCTTCAAGTGAGAAAATGCTAATTATTTCACTGAATACCTCATAAGGAAAATTAAAAACCATTAATATTATCAAATGTTAATTTAGGTTCTGCATTCAATTATGCCAAATTTTTAGAGAAGTGAAGGGGTGGAGTAGATTGCAATTCTGTCAGTTTATTTTCTATTTATTTATTTGTTTAGGAGCCCTTAATACACACAAGCAGGGGACCACCACATATGTTCTACTGTCACTTCTACATACATCAGTAGTCAGTCAGGTAGTTCACAAGATGTGGATATGATGTTATTTGGAGTACATGTGGGTAAGATTTCCCATTCATATAGACCCACTTCAGTATATTGGATGAAAGGCGATTGAAGGATACGGACTTTAAGAGCAGGAGGAAAAGTGCAAGGGAAAAGAAGCTCTTCAAAAGTGGATATGTAGTAAGGGCAGTAGCAATTTTCCTGGTGAGACAGAACTTACAATGATAAAGTACTATTAGTTTCAGGTATTGTGTGATACAGAAACACAATGGCAGGATCTTAATTCTTCGATCACTGCTTCTGCAACTGATATCCTTGGGTGCATCATTAACTGATGATTAATAGTAGTATTCTGAGTGTAACTTGTATAATTTTAGCTTATTATGTTAGCTGTTTTTTGTGCTAAGTTTGGAAATAATGGTCAAATAGATGGAGTTTGAAATTTTATGCCCAGTCTGACTTTTGGTACGTTCAATATGCTATCTAAGAGGTTTCTGACCTGCACCGAAATACAGAGCATAAGAACCACAGAACAAGTATAAAGAAATTTTTCTTGCTGAAGAGTGACAAACCAAGCCCAAATTATGAAAATACAGCACCATTGGTTTCTACATTTACATAATACCAGGAATTTGCTATGCCATATATTCACAATCATGTTAGCATTACAAAGGTAAGTTAATTTAGTGAAACCTAAGAACCAAAACTTGAATGGGTGGACTGATGTTTGAGTCTTGGTACTCATAGTTATAAGTCCTGACCCTATGTTACGTCTACACTTGATGTAAGTACACAATATTTGTAATAACTGCAACTCTGTGCTAAGAACAAAATGCAGCAGAACGATTAAAGAATAGCAAAGATAGTGGCAAATACACTATAATTATGGGACAGGGCATCCCTAGCCTTTATATATACGGTATATAAAACGTTGCTTTCGCTGAAAGAAGAAATTTTTTATATATTTGTTTGTGGGGTCATCTTCTGCAGGACCCGTTACAATTAATTGCAATCGGCTCTTCTGTTTTAAGCCGACAGCAACTAAGAAATTTTTTTTTACATCATAGGCGTTTATAATTCAGATATTATTTGCCTGGGCACAGAACGTATAAAATCGGACTTTGACTCAAAATCACGGCCACTGTGAGCATATACTCAGATATATGGATTTTTTGGAGATTCTCGTTAGTCATAACCTTACTCACGAAAACGTCATATACCGGTAATGTTACACTTCACTACTCACTACCTAGTTTTATATTGTGTACTGCTGACGTTAAAATTTAATAATGTGCTGCAACTGCTTCATGTATTATCACTTTATTTGCTAATCATTACGGGTATCTTTCCTTTTCTTTAATACTTTTGCTGCAAACAATACAGAAAGCACATTAGGCCTTGCGTTTTGAAGAATCCTCTACATCCCAATAAGCAAAAGACATGTCACCAGAAATATCCACGTTACGACTAATCATTAATAACATTCCACAAGACTTTGTGTTCATTCGAAAGTAGCTGCAAATTCATTCTTTCGAACTTTTTTTCCTTAACTTTTGACAACCACGGTTCGGATGACAGCACATGCTGATATAAACAAATCGTTACAATCCTATTGGCTCTCGCTGAAACCAATGAAGTCGTACTTCTGACGTCACTTCCGTTTGGAGCAGATGCGCCTAGGAGGTTTAACCACAGTCTAACATATACAGTCACGACACTCCCGCAGACTTTTGTTATACACTGCGACAGCAGCGCTCCAAGCGGCCGGAAAGCTACGTTTCTGAATACGATATTGCATGAGTGCCAATAGTATCGTTTATATTGATTTTAACATACTTTTTACATCAGGAAACGTATGTAGTGTCATAAAAATAGGCAATAATTTAAAAATAGCTCCACCTTTGTCTTTCTTAGGTTTCCTAAGATCCCTGATACGGTACGAAACGGTACATTACAGCACAGTTTATTTACTATTATCTTGTAACCTACAAGCTTTTACTGAATAATCTCAATTAGTATTAAAATTAGAAAAATGGCTAGAAAACACCAGAAGACCTGCACTTTGGCAGAAAGACGTCGCTTTTTACTCAAGAACGTCAACACTTCCCCACTACAATTTCAGTAAAATCGATGAGGGTGGAACGTAGGAAACGAATACAGAATGTAATAACTACAGTATTTAACATAATAAATCAGTCGCCACAACTGTAGCTGAAAGATAGTCACAGACCTGACAAGAAAACGAAAAAAGCAATCAAACTGTTGTCAACAAAGAAGAACGCAATTTTACAATTGTTGCTACAATTGAACCACAAACGGCAAGAAATTCAAGACATTGTCTTCTTAAGCTAAAGTAATCACACTCAAAAGAATATGCGCGTATAAGAAAGACGAGTGAAGCCTACAAATGTGCGAATCATTAGACATACTGAAATGACACATGTCAAAAAGCATTTTGTCATAGGAAGAACACAACGTAAATGGAATTTATGTTTCTTATATTTATATTCTACTTACTTTCAGCGGAAAAGGCTGCAAATATACACGTATTCGTAAGTATTGGTTCATGACGAAGTTCTTTGTTATACCACTCAATCAGTTAAATTCGGCTGTTTTTACATTAGTTTCCGTATTATGTATGTCTGTTGATATTTTATTAATGTTTGTAACTCAAAAATTATACTATCTATTTTGTTAATTACACACACAAATGATGATAAACAAACATTGCTCCTTCGGCAGCTTACCCACCGCTAGGAGCGCTAGTGTCGCAGCAACTGTCAGTTGGTAACAACTTTCACAGCAGTGAGTGTCGCGACTGTATATGTTAGACTGTGGTTTAACGTCTTGTACGAGAGAGACGTTGCTTTCGGCTAGTCGCACCTGCTCCAAACGGAAGTGACGTCAGAAGTACGACTTCAGAGCCTATTGCATTTCGTTTCAGCGAGAGTCAATAGAATTGCAACGATTTGTTGATATTAGCATGTGCTGCCATCCGCACCGTATTTGTCGAAAGTTAGGGGGAAAAAGTTCGAGAGAATGAATTTGCAGAGAAAATTCTTCATCCGTTTCGATGGCGGTGATAAAAAGTTCGCGAAAATCAAGTTCCGTAAAAAACGTTAAAAAGAGAGTCTTTGTGTAAACAGTGCAAAAAAGGTATCGTGTTACAACCTGGAATATGTTACTGCTGTGAAGTAAGAGCAAGAAACGCAAATGAAATCATCACAATATCGAAATTGAGTGGGATAACGGTACCAGTAGCAAGTGCAGTGAATCTCAAGTGTAAACATTGTGAGGATTTTCGTCTTGCTGTAAGCACAAAAAAACAGTGAAATCGATTAACTAAAAAGAACTATACACTAATTAGAAATGCAACTGAAAATTTTTCTTTGTAAAAGTAAACAAACAGAACATGGATTCAACATCGAAATATCGACCACCGCCAACGAAAAAAATACAAGCCCTACAGCTGGAAGCCAGTCAGATATCGTCAGCAAGAGTCAGAAGTGCCACTCGAACGCCTCAAACTGTTCCTGACCGTCAGCAGCGCCACTCGAACGAAGCTCAATCGCAGTTCACAAAAGAATGATTTGGTTGAAAGAAATAGCTGCATTTGAAAAAGTAGCGGCGAAACGGACTGGCTGGAGTTGGACATGACGTCACGAACGGTAGCCAATCACCGAACGACGACGCTGGCGCCGTTGAGATGCACGTGCTGGAAGGGGAGAGCTTATGTTCACGACCATGGAAACCCACGTGACGTCATTATGACGTAGCCATGCTGTATCGAAGAAGACAGAAGCCATATATCGACCTTTCGACTTCGGTTAACATTCGAGATGCTGAACTAAATGACAGTTTTGTTTTGACGTCTCTAGCTGAAGAAGGACAGTACCGCGGCATATAGTTACGTATTTCGTCAAAGCAGGATTAAAAGGAGCTAGATTTTAATACAAATATTCCCGACATACCACTGAAAAAACTCAGGAAGTAATCGTTTCGTAGAAAACGTACCTATTTGCCGATTGGGTTGTTGCCGTACTGTAAACGTCTTGTGGAATACACAATAGATACACAATTTATGTACTGCTGGGTACGACTGTGAATGAATGAATAATCATTACATGTGTTTATGTGCTTAGCTAATAAAGAACGTATTTCAAAGCTAGTTTACAAAGATTAATTTAAACGTAAAAATGTCCGTTGTTGTTATACAAGTCCATATACGTGTGATAACCGAAAGCAAATGACTTGATGAATATAATAATAAGAGTTTTAAAATGGAAGAGTGTAACAGATAATGTTACTGTATTACTTAGTTTATGTCAACAGTTACTTGCAAAAGCAAGATTACGTGAAATGTGTAATGCTTCTCATTACGACGGGGAAGTTTAAACTATGCCGAAATCTTGTTGCATGAAGAAAATGGCACCAATAGGCTAAAGCTTGTCCATTCTTGTGGAAACCATATTTTGGTTATCATATGCTCAATTCAACTTTGGACCCTAGCATTAAGAGCATATAGAAAAGTGAAAATATTGTAGAATGCTTTTCTTATCAAAGAAATCTGTAGGTTACAACTCACAAGAAGAAACTCACTGAGCTACCAACAGACATAAAAGACAAACATTCAAACCAGATATTTAAAATTTTAGCTGCAGTCTTCATCAGAAAACAGTATATTCACACAATCACTTATCCACACATGAAAGCTACCTGTGCCGTAGCAGCCAGTGTTGGCTGTCATGTGTGAATGAGTTAACTCTTTTCTGACAGTTCAGTGATCAATTTTACAGCAAGTTATTATCTATCCCCATATTATTGACATTTCAATCTGGACCTTGCATTGTTGAAATTTCTCATTTGAAAATGTAGAACACGTCTCATGAGCTTTATGGTGACACCTCCATTGTAAGGAGAGAGGTGTTAAAAAAGCAATCAGTCTGTATGGTCTACATTTGCAAAAAGATGGTTACACATATTCCTCAATTAGAGGCGAAAAAATGTGCAAGAAGAAATGAAACTAAAATGATGGAAGATGAGCAACAGAAATGAGCATCAATTATTGATGGGTAAAAACATGAAACGCACATCACCCCTGTGTGTATCAAACAGGAAGTTAGCAGCACATGCATCCTTACTTTATGATGTCTCCTGCAACTTAAAAAAAAAAAAATAAATAAATAGCACAATAGGGAAATAACCACCCAGTGGTGTAACAAGCTTAAGAGTTGTGTGCAAATATCGATTCAACGAAATGTGTTAAGAGACTTAACTGCAATTTATTTCTGTGCTGAACTTAACAGAACATTGGCTCGAAGCGATGATGTCGAAGATCATAAATGTCCATTTTTTGTTAGATGTCTATTTCTGTATAACTATACAAACTGATGGCCAGGAAAATCTAAACTATTTATGAAAACAGGAAAAGAAAAGAGTTGGTTAGAATTTTCACCTATTCACAGCAAAGGGGTGAAAACAAAGATTCCTCCATTGTTCCTCAACTGTAGGTCCAGAGAAACTGCACTCTTTCATTTTGTAAAAGAAGTTACTACTTTATAGATTCAAACCACACAACTGAGCTGGCAGCTAACCAACACAGACTATATTCTACTGTCACAGGTTCAATCCTCAGTCAAACCAAAGAGTTTTATCTGTCACTTTTAACTTTTCACACTGTTATTCGTGTGAAAAATGCAGAGTTCCACCATGGTTCAATATTCATTTTAAACTGAATGGTATACTGCCTGCAAAACAGGACCACATCTACTAAAGCATTATAGTATTGAACCTTATCTTCAGAGTGTTGACTGATTTATTTTACCTTACGATAGAATTGAAAAAAGTATGCAATTAACACTTTCGCTGCAGCTGATGCTATTCTACAGTGAGCGTGTTCACTTATAAGTATCAGCTGCAGCGGAAGTGTTTAACTACCTGGAATGTAAAATTGTACTTACCACATCTGCAGTGTACTGTGCAGACGTTGACAACGACCATTGAATGCTCCTTGAAAACCCCATCGGAAAGAATGAGTGGAATAACCTTTCATATTGACCATGAAATATGTAATTATCCAGCCAGTATATTAATTACCATTGCAAAGCAAACATTTCATTTCCAATATTTGTACACTCCTGTCGCCAATGTGGTTAGTAAAATTTAACTGTGCAGAAGTGTTGTAAGTAAATATAGGCTGTAGTGTAAGCACTTTCTTCTGTGTTGTCTCCTCCCCCCCCCCCTTTTTTTTTTTTTTTTTTTTTTTTTTTTTTTTTTTTTTTTTTTTTTTTTTTGTTAATATGGGAATCTGTCATTTCAAATCATATATGATATATCATAAATGACATCTGACATAGATTTAGATCTTGTAAAGACTGCTTCTGTAATTGGACCAGCAGCATATCCAGAGGTGGTTTTCTCTTTATAAAGACCATTTTCAACTTGGTTTAGCCCTCTCTAAAAGTACTTGGTTTTAGCTCAACTGGGTCAAGCCCCTCCCAAGCCAACTGTGTTTAAGACTGTTGAGTCTCTAAATTTTCAAACATGAAGTAGAGAAACATGGCCATTATTACGAAACCTGATTGGAAACAAAAGTTTGGGACAACATATCAGCTAATATGATTACATTTACTGTCCATATCCAGGAATCAAGGATAAAATACACGACATGTGCAAACTTATATTGTTCAAAAATAACACTAAAGAAAACGTTCTCTGTATTTAAATTTTCTACTGATCTTAAAACTTTAAAACCAGAAAGTAATGAAATCCATTCTGAATTTCTTCCAAATAGTAGCAACTAGACAAAAAGATGATTGTTAGATTGCTTGTCTGCATCTCATAATCTCAGTTCAATCTCACAGGTGGTTCTCGGTAACATAGTTGAGTGCTAGACTATGAATCCAAAGGCTGCAGGTTTGATCCCTGCTCAGTTCTAAGATTTTTATATGTCACTTCACTTCTTTCACCTCCGGCAAAAATGCTGAGTAGCATCATGATTTGGAGCTCAGGTAAACTATAAGTTCCCCTTTAACTGACTGGGTAACACAATTCATAGATTGGAGGAATGCAATGGCACACCAAGTCCAACAGGACCATGCCTAGTAAACCACTATGGTATTCATACCAGTCTTCAGAGTATTGACTTTTTTTACCTTTGACCAGTCCCTCAGCAAATAAATCAATGAGAAATCCTAGCAGTACACAAACCCAACATGGCATCATGTCAGCCAAAGAGCTATGATGTTCTGAAGAGTGCCCATATGATAATTTCTAAGGAAAGCCAAACCAGGGAGAAAAGTATTTGTAACAGTTTGCAAGGCAAGCAATTACTTTTAAGTAGTCATAATGAAGTTCAAGTACCAACCTGTTAAAAACTTAGTTCTGTTATTACAATGCATACTTTAAAATAAGTTTATGGGAAGAAAAACTGCTGACTGCACTAATTTTTTTCCTTTTCCTGAGAGATAAGAAGACAGGGTCCCCTTGTCATTGGAAATGGGTGCCCTTGGTAGTTTTCAATCCTTTTATTGAAATTACATTCAAAACCAAGATATAAATATTGTAATTTAAAACAGTGCAATGCATTAATCACTGTGGGTATTGTTTCTTATATGGCATTACTGATGGGTGACAGAGTTACAATACTTATCACAAACTTACACCATAACTAATGAGAATGTACTTAAGAAAAGTAGTCTTCCTTGCACACAAAATGGCGACATTGCTCATAGAAGTTGAAAGCTAGTATGCTGTTTGTAATTTTTCCAACTACTGTACTTTAATATTTCCATCTCATTTTATTTGATACTCAACATGTATAGAACATTGTCTAATACTATGAAATTCTGTTCAAATTTTAAAATGTTTGGAAATTATATATCAGATTAGATATGGTAGCAAAACTATTTTAGTGATTTTCAGATATTGTTGGATTAGCGCAGTTACCAGTATCTTTGAAATAATAGTTGTTTGGTCACTTGTGAGAGCAGCAAAATTGGTTGTAGTAGTAAAGCATGATTTTTAAAGTACAATATTTGAAAGTAAAACTGTTATTAACTAATAAACAAACAAGCTGTTCTGCCATTTTAGTTTCCCATCAGTCCTCTCTAGAACTTTGGAAAAATTTCAGTGCCTAATTGTGACAAGGATAACATTTTGGAAGAAATCAAAGACCTAAAATAGATTATAGGAATCTGTAGGGCACAAAAATTTAAAATGCTGCAGAAATGTAGACAGAAGTAATGCATGGCATGAAGACATAAAAAATGCACATCCCTGTTTACACAATTTCTGCTCTGAATTTGTTATTGTTTTAAGAATGTATTGCAAATGCTGTCAACTTTATTGAAATCTTGCACAAAGACAAAAATACAGTAAATGGTAATTAATTGCATTTTATTCAGTATAATCTATGACTACATGTTAATATTCCAGATGATTTACAACTTATGTCCAGTTTACATTCAAAACATACATACAAGAGACACTATTAAATCCTAAGTATGATACCACAATTAGTGAAAATTTTTATTCATTTTCAGCTCTGTTTGAAATACACATGAGAATACAATGCCAAACTCTGCTAGAACACATCACCCTTCAAAGGCGAGACAAATTGTTACTTCTGTTCAATACATAACAATGATGTGCAAAAATAATATGATTCTTCATGTGCATTCCTTGGAAAGTAATCAGAACAGAAAAAAAAGCTTACATGAAAAATCAGATGGCTGAAAGGAATAATACACAATACATTCTGTCATACTAGAAAAGAAACTAGAAGACAAATCTTCACAGGCTACATCAATTATAACAGTAATCAACAAATTCTCAAGTTCTATAAATCATTTAGAATAATGTTTGGAGAAGCCCTACATGTTTAATAATTCTGTTACTATCTGTTAGATCCTTCAGTAACATAAGTCAACAGATTTGGCTGTAGTTACTTTATGTTTATTTTTGCCCTTGGAAGCAGGCCTCAGGGTCCAACAAGCCAGATGGATTTTTTTGGACACTTGTCTGTCCTACAATAATACTAACTTAGTAACAATTTTATTTTACTAGTATCTTAGTGCTGGTAAGATTTCCGCTTTTTTCCCCTGCAAAGCAAATCCCTAACGACCATGACTAAATACAATGATTTTGTAGGAAACAGCAATTGATCAGGATATGCCGCAAGTGAAGATAAATTAGTGAAGGAAGGAAAAAATAAATAAATAAAAAGTAAAATAAAAAAAATTGATGATGACTGGTGGAAGTGCCTGTTTTCAGACTTTGTACAGAGGTTGATGGAGAAGTACATCCACTCTTCTTTTGCTATCAGATTGCATGACAAAGGGAACTACTGAGAAAGTATGGGACAATGCGCTTGCTTGATACAACGTAAAAGACCAAGTGTGATAATCCACTACTCTTTGTAACAGTAAAGGCAAATGTGTGCTATTTAGTGGAAGGTTCTATTTACATTCAAATAGAAGACACATGGTCAATTTCAGAAGCATTAAATATTTTCGAGGAGTGGAACAAAAACATGAATCCTGTTTACTGATTTCTCTGCGTCCAAAATAAATGCAATTAAGTCCTTGTTTTCCCGTTTCAAAGTGTATCTGCATTCATTTAACAGAGAAATGATTTGAGAAAGGTGGTTATGGTCTCACACAAAAGAACAAAAAAATGTGAGTTAGAATTTTTAATCTGTGGAACGGTAATGCAGAGTCGTCTTTCAAGCAAGAGTATATTGATAATTTACTAAAGTTGAGAATCCATGTTTTCGATAAACCAAATGATTCTGCTTTGCAGTACTTTGATAAACAATGGGTTCCAGTGCATAAAAGGTGGGTGAAGGCTTTCAAGTACAAAAGTATGTTTGCTGTTTCAGTAATGAACAAATTGGTGAAACATTCACACCTAGAGCATAATACAAACACAGAATTAACAGACCTCATTGCAGTTTTAGTTAACAGTTACCTTCCTAGCCCCATTGAAAAGTATTGCAAGTTAAATTCCGCAGTTAAATTTTACAGCAAAGACGTCTCTTTATTCCTGTATAGGAAGACACCAAAGTTTGTTAAGCATGTGATGATGTAATAAGAAAAAATTGACTTAAGTGCAGAATCAGTAACTGTGGTGGCTACAGGACTTTTTAATGTAACCAGTGCAGAAATTGAAGAATGTTTTTACAAAGTAGATTTTGCAAAACCTGATTGTCCATGTCCAGATTTCATAAAGTTTAAGTTTCTGTGCATCTTCTGTTTCTTTTTGTGCCATCTTCTGTTTCTTCTCTGAATGGGGATTTGACAAATTAAATTTCACTTATAGGATTAATCCTCAATTTGTTTAGATGAAACATATGGGTTTGGTTCAAGAAGCAGTTATGGTACACAAACACTGCAGCACAGTGGTTACAGAATACTAGCAGCAATCTAGAGCAAATGCATGGCTCAACATTTATGAAACATTAAGCACTAATTTTACAGCATGTAACAGGCAAGAGAGATCTGTAAGAACTTAATAAATCTGACTTATAATTGTAGTACTGAAACAGTTGCAAAAATGACTGAACACCTTGAAAACTCGCATCATGATGTGAAGGTATCAAACCCTACAGGCAATGGACCTCCGTTAGCAGTGGCGTCAACTTTTAAAAAGATAGAAACATATATTTCAGCAGTGATCCCACACCTCCATTGGGTATATGTAATTCTGCAGTAGCAATTAGTAGGTGGGGGGAGAGATTTGATCTGGTCTGCTTCTCAAGAAGTTATGAAAGGTTGAGTGTTGTTGATAATTAATACAATATTTTAAGTTATTCAGTTTAATTTATCACTTTATCTAGTGATTCTTCATTGACTCAATCACAAGTCGCCCCAGTGGCGTCACATAAAAAACTTGCACCAGACAGGCTGAACACGATCCCAGCTGGGATCTTATGGCCAGAAATGCCACAAAAAAATCAGCATTGAGTCAATGTTTTGCTTCATGTTAAAATTATCTGCAACAGAATACAAAAGTTTCAATTATGCTAGCACAAATAGTTGCTCATGCAATATGCAAATAATTCAGGTAAATTTATGCTCACTATGTTTAATTTTTGTAACTAACACTTTAAAAATTTGTTGGTAAATAAATAGATCTTAAAACAAATTTTCATGCTACACAGATTATGAGCAACAACAATTTCTTATGATTTGATTTCATCATTAAAGTCAAAACCACCACCAACAATAAGAGAAATAATACAATTACCCAAAAACAATAACTCATCTGGAGAAGTACTATGGTGACACCTGATACTATATCAGAAATATTCAATCAAATTTGGAAAACACAGTTCACCATTAGTATGGACATCTGCACTAATACATCCACTATATAAAAAAGAAGCAAACAGATGCTAACAACTATAGGAGACTCTTCCTCCTACCAGTGACCTACAAGCTTTTATCCAAGGTGTTTTGAAAAAGGTGCAGAAGAAATACTTGACACAAATAATGAGGAGAGTATCAGGCACAATTTAGAAAGGGAAATTAATTTACAGAGGAATAAAAGTAGCAACTTAATATAGACCTATATGTACTTTTAAGGACGTCAAAATAGCGTAAGAGTCAATTAACAGAAATGCACTGATTTATGTCAAACAAATTTTAATTTGATAGTAAAACAACTAAAATAATTAAAGCAACTTTAAGAAACAACTTCCAAAGAACAGTGTGGGGGAGGGGGAGAGATTGTAAAAACGTTTGAATTGAAGAAGTCACTTGTTGAGGGAGATAGTTTGTCACCTCCCTTTTTCCCCGGTTTTTATAATACCAAATTAATAGTGAATTGCAGGACAGCATATACCCTGTCTTCAATTACGCCTTACTTTTCTTAGTTTACGCTGTAAACGAACACTTATTATTATTTACAGATGGATAAGAAATGAAGTAATGAGATTACCAACCAGGTGATCTGGAACTGCCGCCTCCTTGTCTATATAATACTTAGGTCCAAGAATACATTTACGGTGATTTGTGCTTACTATAGAAGATGGAAATCCGTAAAATCGGATCTCAACGTTGCCTTTACTTTGGGTGAAGAAGAATTTTGGACAACCTGCAAATGTACAAAGAATCGGACATGACAGTGTGAAAAATTATTTTCTCACAGACAACGAAGCAGAGGAACTTATTAAACAACTGAACACACATTATTTTATCGGCTACATATGTTACAATTACTTTTGCTTAGCTATGTACAACTGGTAGACACTCCAAAATGCGTTTTCGTGATCACACAGAAAGATTAAAATAAAATTGAGCGATATACGGGCTACAGTAACGAAAACAAAACATTACCTTACTTCTGACTTCACCTGCTTATTTTAGATGCTGTGTACTATCTCTCACGGAGTAAGAGTAGCCGATGCACTTGAACTGCGTAAGAAGCATATAAACTTATTCTTGTATTTCGCAGTAGCCACACAATTTTCCGGCATTATTAACGCTCAAATGTTTCAGCTTTTCTCTCAGTGTGCTCTCATAGTAAGTCGACATACTAAGAAAAGCGATTGAAAACAAGATAACTAACAACGTTTGAAGGAAACGCAAAACGCTAGAACAACGAATTGAAGGAGGCGCTACGCAGTACACAGTATCTCGAAATTCACAAAAGTCGATATGTGATTATGTGGCCTCTTCGATACAGCATGTACACGTCATAATGACGTCATGCTGGCTCCCAAAGTCGTGAACTTAAGCTCTCCCTGCTGGAAGCAGCACCAAAAGTGCAAATATCGACTTAAATGCCTCAGATAGATACAATACCAAACGTAATTCTACAATCGACGTCACACAAAAATGTACCAAACCTGGAAAAAACTTTGAAGAACAAAAGTTGTGTACAGTGAATTTTTCGAGTGTTTCACATGATAAACAACGAAAATATAACTAAAAACTCGGGTAACACATCTACAGTGCGCGAAAAAGAACGAAAAGTTCTCATTTTTGCCGATAGTCATGGACGTAAAATAGCAGAAAAAGTGGCAAATATGCAAACAAACTTAAGTGTCCAGGTATTTGTGAAACCAGGAGCAGGTGTGAATGAATTTACGAAAACAGCAACAAAATAATGCGAAAACCATGGCCCAAGAGACTGTGTCGTAATTTGTGCAGGTGCAAATGATGTGGGCAGAAATGAAGGTAGTGAACTCATAACAATCCTTGAAAATATGATAAACAAATTAGATAACACAAATGTAGTAGTAGTAAATCAACCTTGCAGAGGTAATTTCCAAGAATGCTTGCAATAGAAGTAGCTCTGCCTTAAACGATATATATCGAATGTGTAACTCTAAGTCGATTATGCGGGCACTGAAACTCGAGATGACAAAATATGAATGTTTACATACCAATTTTTTTGATGAGTGAAAATATAAAGCTGCGTTGACATGAAAGTTTTATAGCAGAATCCTGACATATTCAAAGGAAATTGCTCAATGTTTTTGACGAATTTTAGTGTAAATGTCATTGCTCCCTCTGTCACTGACGAAATTTGAAGCTGCAACATTTTCGTATAAATTTGTAGAACGTTTCTGATATACATTATAATGTAATGATGCATACGAATTAGGTATCCACACAGTATATATCTCTAAGATGAGCGGGGACCAAATATCGTCAATTTTATTTGTATAAATAAATGACAATTATAGACATGACTTTCATCGCCGTAGAATATCTCCAGAAAAGAGGCCAATTTACACTGTCCGTCTCGTCAAGTTGTATTCACACTGTCCGTCCGTGTCCGTCACGTCAATTCGTCCGTCTCAATACGCGATGTTGAAAGTTAGGTTATGAGTGGCGATCTGTTATGTAGAAAGTCATAGTTTAATACTAGAAAGGGGGAACAACAACGCTAAATGTTATTAACGGCCAAAGAAAACTTTACAGTGTATGTTTTTGGCCAACTTACTTGGAACTGAAACAACACTTCCAAACATCGACATCTATTTTCAAGCGAAAAAATAAAAAATATGAAGACATCAAACCATACTTGTAAGAGCATAAACAGCGCCTGTATACTTTAACCATTACGATTTGCTCGCTGACATTGTTAATACCGTCGTAAACAACTGAATTTTTGTCTTTCCTTAGAACTGACAGTTCCATTTAAAGTGATATTTAATGAAAACTGCGTAATCAAATTACAATCTTATTCAAATAAACAGTTTGCTTCAGTCATTTCTATTACAATGTTACGTAACATAAACCATTTTTGGGTTTCAGATATCCGACCTCGATTTTAGGGGGACACTCAATTGACAAAAATATTTAAGTCGTCATGAAACATTTGAGATTTACCCCTAAAACGAAGTACAACAACAACAGAAAGATGAATAAGAACCTTTTTCCATATAAACAGTGCAATCGTCGACTGCAACACGTAATTCGCATGACGAAAATAGGTTAACTTCCGATGTTAGCAGACGGCCGTTCCCTCAAGACATTCTTCTCGAGAAAGCTTGACGAACGTTGACGTGACTTGACGGTCCGGTGACGGACAGTGTGAATGCCGCCATTAGAAATATATTACGGAATGTTCTGACGGACGGTGACGTGACGGACAGTGTGAATTGACCTAAGTACTTAGAGAACTAGTCACTAAATGGGTGTGACAGTTTTACTTGGTATTTTAAATCATAATAAATAAGAAAAACTTCACTGTCACTCAAGACCATAGAAACCAATAAAATACGTTCCAAGGACTATGAACATACATAATTCGTAAGACCCGCGTGAATGGCCGCTAATCGATTTAGTTGTACGTTCGCTATATATCATTTAGGGCCGAGCTACTTCGATTGCAAGCGTTCTTAGAAATTATCCTTGCAGATATGACCTACCTCTGTGGTCATGCGTAAATAAATTAATAGAAAAAGTAAACAAAGAGATTGATGACCTATGCAAAAAATTTCGGTATGTAAACTTAATTGATGTGAGCAAGTTGGAGAGATCTATGCATACCAGTCATGGTCTTCATCTCAATTACAGTGGTAAACAGTTCTTAGTTGAAAAAATTTGTAATTCAGTAAAATTTAACCACAAGACGTTTAATCTGGAAGCTGTACAAAGTACTTTGGACAAATGGGTAGTAAAGAAGGACCAGATATCTAAAGTTGTCAAATATGTGGCCCCAGTGACTGAAGAAACTAATGTTGCTGCAAGACCTGAAGTGCTGAAGACTCCAGCCCAACACCAAAATGGTTTTTTAGACAAAATCAAAAGGAACAAAAAATCTCCAAGGGTGCTCAGTGGTGCCCCAGTGCAATAAACAGGCCCATTCAAGATCAGGATCTTTCCAGTGGGACCAGAAACAAGAAATCAAACACAACACCACATCCAGCCAGACCCCAGCAGAAAGGAGAGAGAAAAACAATTAAGCCCCAAATTCTAGAACCAAGTGTCGATCTTGTAGTGTTCCACAAAAATGTGCAAACATTAACGAACAAAATTGATGAATTCCAAATTATGTTAGAAAATGAACTTAAAAAAGTTTCAGTCCTGTGTCTAACTGAACACTGGTTACAGGATGACACCCTAAATATGGTACATTTCCCAAACTTTATACTGGGTAGTCACTACTGTAGGAAGGCACAGAGTTTGGTGGCAGCTGTATTTACATACAAAGTGGTATTTCATTTGCACCCATTCAGTTCCCAGAAGATGTTCCAAGAGAAAAATCTATGGAAATATCAGGACTTGAATTAGTGCATGTAAATATAGTTACAATTTGTTTGTGTAGAACTGGAGATAGTGACATGAAAACTTTGCTTGAAAACTTAGAATGTGTACTTCACAAATTGTCAAAAAAGACTAGACGTATAATTATTTGTGGAGATTTTAATATTGATTTTTCTGTAGGCCTTGAAACTAAGCCAAAAACTGACATACTGAATCTCCTCCTAACGTTTAACATGACACCCACAATACAGACACCAACACGCGTGACAAAAACTTCAGCCACAACAATAGATCAAATATTTGCTACTGTACCCATGGAATGTAAAGCAAGAACCTTGTGCACAGGCTTTGGAGATCATACAGCACAAGAAATAACAATAAAAATGGATCTCCCCCTGCACTGTAAAACCTCATTACTAAAGGTGCTTTAATATACAAAACACAAACACTTTCACTCAGTACTTAACAAATGAGTCACGGGAAGAAGTTTATAGCTGCAGGGACACAAATGATAAGTTTGAAAAATTCTTAAGTATCTTTCAGCACTATTTTGAATTATGCTTCCCACTCAAGAAAAGAAAAATCAAGAAAAGCATCATAAAAAGTAGGTGGATCACACCAGGCATACTAACATCACTTAGGGAGAAAAGAGTCCTTCATACAATATCTAAGCAAACTAAAACCACTCCAGAATTTGATACTTATTTTAAACAATACAAACAGATTTTAAATAAAGTTATTAGAAAATCAAAGAAACTAACAAATTCCAGCTACATAGAAAAAGCCACAAATAAAATGCAAGCAGTGTGGACTATTGTTAAGAGAGAAACAGGCAAAACACAGGACACACACAGTAATATTAATCTGCTTGAAAATGGAGAGGAAATTGCTGACCCACACAGAGTAGCTGATTTATTTAATGTCTACTTCACAGAAATAGCAAGCAATCTAATAGATAACCAACAAAAAACAGCTTCTGAAAACAAAA
This sequence comes from Locusta migratoria, assembly GCA_026315105.1. NCBI lineage: Eukaryota > Metazoa > Arthropoda > Insecta > Orthoptera > Acrididae > Locusta > Locusta migratoria. The sequence goes on along the minus strand of CM048747.1, from coordinate 563,517,190 downwards.
ACCAACAAAAAACTATTCATCAGAAAAAAACTATTTTCCTATACCCAACAGACGAAAAGGAAGTCCTGAATATTATAAAAGAATTAAAAACCAAAATTTTCATCAGGCATGGATAATATTCCCGATTACCTATTACAAAAATGTGCTACAGTAGTAACAAAGCCCCTAACTCATCTTTGAAATTCCTCATTGTCAAATGGTGTTTTTCCTGAAGAACTAAAATTGGCTAAAGTAAATCCTCTGTTCAAAAAGGGAGACAAAAGAAATGAAAAAAAACTACAGACCAATATCCTTGCTGCCTGGGTTCTTTAAAATATTAGAAAAAGTTTTCTACAGAAGACTCATTAGTTTCATAGAGGAAAATAATTTTTTATCAAATACTCAACATGGTTTTAGAAAACAAAAGTCACCAGAAACAGCCATTTTTTATTTTGTAAATGAAGCTTTGCCTACAATAGACCAGAAAGAACATGTATCAGCATTATTTTTAGACCTCACAAAGGCTTTTTATGTGATAGACCACAAGTTACTACTTAAAAAGTTAGAATATGTAGGCATCAGAGGTTTGGCACATAAATGGGTGACATCGTACCTTAAAAACAGAGCCCAAATAGTAGAAATTGCACATCAGGAACGAAGTAATATTTATACCTACCAATCTGAAAGAAAGGACATTAAATACTGTGTGCCTCAAGGTTCTATCTTGACACCAGTGCTGTGCCTGATCTTTATTAATGACCTAGAGACATCCAGCAGCTCCCAGAAATATATAAAATTTGCAGATGATACAAATATACTAATAAAAGGTAAAACGGCTGCAGAACTACAACATGAAATACAAAATTGCACTTCACACATTGAAGAATGGTTCACCACTAACAACCTTGTTATTAATATAGAGAAAACAGTAACAATGCACCTCCATACCATACAAAATAAACATCCACTAACCCCCACTATAAAAATTTAATAAAAAAATAGAAACAGTAAACTCAACCAAATTTCTAGGCATATCAATTCAAGATGATATGAAATGGGACACACACATAAAATACATTAGCAAGAAGTTGAACACAGTATGCTACGGTGTAAGGATACTTGCTACGTGTACGACAAAAGAAACATTAAAAACTGTGTATTATACCCAAGCAGAGTCACTGCTGCAATATGGGTTAATTTTTTGGGGGAACTCTCCAGATACTGTTTTGTAGCACAAAAGAGGATCATAAGGTCAATTGAAAATGCAATACCCAGGAAATCTTGCAAACCACTTTTTAAAGCGCTGCAAATACTACCATTGCCATGTCTGTACATCCTTGAGACAGTTAGTTATATTAAGAAGATTTCAGTAGCCCAAAACAATTTAGTATATACAAACAAATCAGTTCACACGCATGACACAAGACAAACATTTGACCTTCATAGTGAGCACCTACAAACAACTCTCCGAAAAAATGGTCCTCTTCAAATGGGGAAAAAATTATACAACAAACTTCCTCACAATATCAAAACAATCAAAGAACACCAGAAGTTCAAATTGGCTGTTAAAAATTATTTACAAGATAAATGTTACTATACTGTCAGTGAATATCTGTCAACTTAACCTTAATGTCATGTTTTCTCACATATAACCACTGTAACTATTGACACCTGTTGTATGATGTTGATTATATTATTATACGTAAAAAATAGATGAAGTAGACTTACCAGGCGAAAGGGCACAGGCAGTAATAGCAACAAATAAACACACAGACACACACACACACACACACACACAAAAATGCTAGCTTTCGCAGCCTAGCTGCTTCATCAGGCAGAAGGGAAGGAGAGGGAAAAGGAAATGATGAGGGTTTTAAGGAAGGGGGTAAGGAGCCATTCCAATCCCGGGACAGGAAAGACTTACCTTGGGGGAAAAAATGGAAGGTAAATAAATGCACATACACCCACACATTTACACAGACACAAGTACACTTAGGCAGACATACTGTAGAACTGTAGAAAGCAAAGAAGTTAGAAGTCAGACAGAGATGCCACTTGAGGCAGAGGCTCTGTCCAGAGAACCAAGGCAAAGATGTTAAGATGGTGGGTGGGAATTCGAATTTAGCGGAGGTTAAGACCAGGTGGGCAACGGGAAGAGAGAATATGCTGAAGGGCTAGTTCCCATCTCCGGAGTTCTGAAGGATTGGTGTCAGTGGGAAGTATCCAGATAACCCGGACGGTGTAGCACTGTGCCAAGATGTGCTGGCCATGCACCAAGGCATGTTTAGCCACAGGGTGATCCTCGTTACCAACAAACACTGTCTGCCTGCGTCCATTCATGCGAATGGACAGTTTGTTGCTGGTCATTCCCACATAGAACGCTTCACAGTGCAGGCATGTCAGTTGGTAGATCACGTGGGTACTATCGCAAGTGGCTCTGCCTTTGATCGTGTACACCTTCCGGGTTACGGGACTGGAGTAAGTGGTGGTGGAAGGGTGCATAGGGCAGGTTTTACAACGGGGGCGGTTACAAGGGTAGGAGCCAGAAGGTAGGGAAGGTGGTTTGGGGATTTCATAGGGGTGGACTAGGAGGTTAGGTGGGCGGCGGAAAGACACTCTCGGTGGAGTAGGAAGGATGTCATGAAGGATGGATCTCACTCCGGGGCAGGATTTTAGGAAGTCGTATCCTTGCTGGAGAGCCACATTCAGAGTCCGCTCCAGTCCCGGAAAGTATCCGGTGACAAGAGGGGCACTTCTGGGGTTCCGTTGAAGGTTCTGGATTTGGGGGGATGAGGAAGTGGCTCTGGCAATTTGCTTCTGTACCAGACCAGGAGGATAGCTGCGGGATGTGAAGGCTGTTATCAGGTTATTGGTGTATTGGTTCAGGGATTCAGGACTGGAGCAGACTCGTTTGCCACGAAGACCTAAGCTGTAGGGAAGGGAACGTTTGATGTGGAAAGGATGGCAGCTGTCATAATGCAGGTACTGTTGTTTATTGGTAGGTTTGATGTGGACGGATGTGTGTAGTTGGCCGTTGGATAGATGGAGATCGACATCGAGGAAAGTGGCATGGGATTTGGAATAGGACCAGGTGAATTTGATGGGACCAAAGGAGTTGAGGTTGGAGAGGAAATTCTGGAGTTCTTCTTCACTGTGAGTCCAGATCATGAAGATGTCGTCAATGAATCTATACCAAACTTTGGGTTGACAGGCTTGGGTGTGCAGGAAGGCTTCCTCTAAGCGTCCCATAAATAAGTTCGCGTACGAGGGGGCCATCCTGGTCCCCATGGCTGTTCCCTTTAGTTGTTGGTATGTCCGGCCCTCAAAAGTGAAGAAGTTGTGGGTTAGGATGAAGCTGGCTAGGGTATTAAGGAAAGAGGTTTTAGGTAAGGAAGTGGGTGGTCGGCGTGAAAGGAAATATTCCATCGCAGCGAGGCCCTGGGCATGTGGGATATTAGTGTATAAGGAAGTGGCATCGATGGTTACAAGGATGGTTTCAGGAGGTAACAGGCTGGGTAAGGATTTCAGGCGATCAAGGAAGTGGTTGGTGTCTTTGATGAAGGATGGGAGACTGCACATGATGGGTTGAAGGTGTTGGTCTATGTAGGCAGAGATTCGTTCTGTTGGGGCTTGGTAACTGGCCACAATGGGGCGGCCGGGATGATTGGGTTTGTGAATCTTGGGAAGTAGGTAGAAGGTGGGGGTGCGGGGTGTCGGTGGAGTCATGAGGTTAATGGAGTCAGGTGAAAGGTTTTGTAGGGGGCCTAAGGTTTTGAGGATTCCTTGAAGCTCTGCCTGGACATCAGGAATGGGATCGCCTTGAAAAACTTTATATGTGGTATTATCTGAAAGCTGACGCACTCCCTCTGCCACATACTCCCGCCGATCAAGTACCACTGTCGTGGAGCCCTTGTCGGCAGGGAGAATGACGATGGAATGGTCAGCCTTCAGATCACGGATAGCTCGGGATTCAGCTGCGGTAATGTTGGGAGTAGGATTAAGGTTTCTCAGGAAGGACTGGGAGGCAAGGTTGGAAGTAAGGAATTCCTGGAAGGTTTGAAAAGGGTGATTTTGAGGAAGAGCAGGTGGGTCTCGCTGTGACGGAGGACGGAACTGTTCTAGGCAGGGTTCGATTTGAATGATGTCTTGGGGAGCTGGATCATTAGGAAGAGGATCATTTTTCTTCGTGGCAAAGTGGTATCTCCAGCAAAGACTGCGAGTATAGGATAGTAAATCTTTCACAAGGGCTGTTTGGTTGAATTTGGGAGTAGGGCTAAAGGTCAGCCCTTTGGATAGGACAGAGGTTTCAGATTGGGAGAGAGGTTTAGAGGAGAGGTTGACCACTGAATTGGGATGTTGTGGTTCCGGATTGTGTGGATTGTAATTTTGAGGTTTGGGAGGGAGAGGAGTTGGGAGTGGGAGATTGAGTAGATGGGAGAGACTGGGTTTGTGTGCAATCAGAGGAGGTTGAGGTTTACTGGAGAGGTTGTTGAGGGAGAGAGTATTGCCTTTCCGGAGGTGGGTGACCAGGAGATTGGATAGTTTTTTGAGGTGCTGGGTGGCATGCTGTTCTAATTTGTGGTTGGCCTGAAGGAGGATATTCTGAACTGCAGGTGTAGATGTAGGAGAGGAAAGGTTGAGGATTTTGATTAGGGATAGGAGTTGACAGGTGTGTTCATTGGCAGAGTTGATGTGTAGGTTAAGGATTAGGCGGGTGAGGGATATGGATTGTTCAGTTTGGAATTGGTATAGGGTGGGATGAAAGGATGGATTACAGCCAGAGATGGGAACTTTCAGTGTGAGGCCCTTGGGAGTGATTCCAAATGTCAGACAAGCCTGCATAAAAAGAATGTGGGAGCGTAATCTGACTAGGGAAAAAGCATGTTTACGGAGGGAATGTAAATAAAACTGGATGGGGTTGTTGTAGGGATGTTGTAAGGAAGGCATAATATATGGATGAAGGAAAAGTGAGAAATATGGGCTATGTAACAGGTTGCAATGATACTACCGTCATTGTTCTGTTATCTTTCGAAATCTTTTCTGTCTTCTAACTTTCCCTTGTTTTTGCGTTTTTGTTTTTGTTTTTATTTTTATTTATATATTTTATATAGCAGTTCCATTCTACATTCCCTTCTTATCTTACTGTTCACTTTTCGCCAATACTTACAACAATACGTCCACTTCCTAACCTAAGCTTTGAGTACTTTTATATGATTTTTACCACTTCCATTACTCCTTCTTCCGACTGAAATACGCCGCTCATTAAATTTTCTCGCTATATAACGTAAACATTAATTCACAACTGTAGTTTCGCATATTGTTTATAACCATTTCCGGCATTTCCTAGTCGCCCCACGTTTGTTTCCATTCCCGTTTTCCCGCATTTCCGTTCGTTTTTCCTACTTTTCCGATCGTATTTCAGCTACTTTACGTTGGTCTTGACTCTACTATTCCATCGTCAGACTATTCTTAGCCTCAATATCGTAATCTGCTACCACTCCACCAATCCTATTTAGACGTTTTCCTTGCTTTCTCACGCGATTTTCTCGTACTTTTTTCCGATTTTTTCCGATTTTCACCATCCTTAAACCTCGTTTGCCCGCCATACCACTACCTAACCATTAATACTACGTGGTTGACCACTTAAGGTGACCACAGTTTCAACAACGAATTTTAACGACTTTTTCTTTTTTCTATTTCCTTCCTTTTTGCTTATCTGAATTGCTTTTCACATTCATATACTTTTTTATTTTATTATATTATTTTATTCGTTCATTGCAACCTGTTACATAGCCCATATTTCTCACTTTTCCTTCATCCATATATTATGCCTTCCTTACAACATCCCTACAACAACCCCATCCAGTTTTATTTACATTCCCTCCGTAAACATGCTTTTTCCCTAGTCAGATTACGCTCCCACATTCTTTTTATGCAGGCTTGTCTGACATTTGGAATCACTCCCAAGGGCCTCACACTGAAAGTTCCCATCTCTGGCTGTAATCCATCCTTTCATCCCACCCTATACCAATTCCAAACTGAACAATCCATATCCCTCACCCGCCTAATCCTTAACCTACACATCAACTCTGCCAATGAACACACCTGTCAACTCCTATCCCTAATCAAAATCCTCAACCTTTCCTCTCCTACATCTACACCTGCAGTTCAGAATATCCTCCTTCAGGCCAACCACAAATTAGAACAGCATGCCACCCAGCACCTCAAAAAACTATCCAATCTCCTGGTCACCCACCTCCGGAAAGGCAATACTCTCTCCCTCAACAACCTCTCCAGTAAACCTCAACCTCCTCTGATTGCACACAAACCCAGTCTCTCCCATCTACTCAATCTCCCACTCCCAACTCCTCTCCCTCCCAAACCTCAAAATTACAATCCACACAATCCGGAACCACAACATCCCAATTCAGTGGTCAACCTCTCCTCTAAACCTCTCTCCCAATCTGAAACCTCTGTCCTATCCAAAGGGCTGACCTTTAGCCCTACTCCCAAATTCAACCAAACAGCCCTTGTGAAAGATTTACTATCCTATACTCGCAGTCTTTGCTGGAGATACCACTTTGCCACGAAGAAAAATAATCCTCATCCTAATGATCCAGCTCCCCAAGACATCATTCAAATCGAACCCTGCCTAGAACAGTTCCGTCCTCCGTCACAGCGAGACCCACCTGCTCTTCCTCAAAATCACCCTCTTCAAACCTTCCAGGAATTCCTTACTTCCAACCTTGCCTCCCAGTCCTTCCTGAGAAACCTTAATCCTACTCCCAACATTACCGCAGCTGAATCCCGAGCTATCCGTGATCTGAAGGCTGACCATTCCATCGTCATTCTCCCTGCCGACAAGGGCTCCACGACAGTGGTACTTGATCGGCGGGAGTATGTGGCAGAGGGAGTGCGTCAGCTTTCAGATAATACCACATATAAAGTTTTTCAAGGCGATCCCATTCCTGATGACCAGGCAGAGCTTCAAGGAATCCTCAAAACCTTAGGCCCCCTACAAAACCTTTCACCTGACTCCATTAACCTCATGACTCCACCGACACCCCGCACCCCCACCTTCTACCTACTTCCCAAGATTCACATACCCAATCATCCCGGCCGCCCCATTGTGGCCGGTTACCAAGCCCCAACAGAACGAATCTCTGCCTACATAGACCAACACCTTCAACCCATCATGTGCAGTCTCCCATCCTTCATCAAAGACACCAACCACTTCCTTGATCGCCTGAAATCCTTACCCAGCCTGTTACCTCCTGAAACCATCCTTGTAACCATCGATGCCACTTCCTTATACACTAATATCCCACATGCCCAGGGCCTCGCTGCGATGGAATATTTCCTTTCACGCCGACCACCCACTTCCTTACCTAAAACCTCTTTCCTTAATACCCTAGCCAGCTTCATCCTAACCCACAACTTCTTCACTTTTGAGGGCCGGACATACCAACAACTAAAGGGAACAGCCATGGGGACCAGGATGGCCCCCTCGTACGCGAACTTATTTATGGGACGCTTAGAGGAAGCCTTCCTGGACACCCAAGCCTGTCAACCCAAAGTTTGGTATAGATTCATTGACGACATCTTCATGATCTGGACTCACAGTGAAGAAGAACTCCAGAATTTCCTCTCCAACCTCAACTCCTTTGGTCCCATCAAATTCACCTGGTCCTATTCCAAATCCCATGCCACTTTCCTCGATGTCGATCTCCATCTATCCAACGGCCAACTACACACATCCGTCCACATCAAACCTACCAATAAACAACAGTACCTGCATTATGACAGCTGCCATCCTTTCCACATCAAACGTTCCCTTCCCTACAGCTTAGGTCTTCGTGGCAAACGAGTCTGCTCCAGTCCTGAATCCCTGAACCAATACACCAATAACCTGATAACAGCCTTCACATCCCGCAGCTATCCTCCTGGTCTGGTACAGAAGCAAATTGCCAGAGCCACTTCCTCATCCCCCCAAATCCAGAACCTTCAACGGAACCCCAGAAGTGCCCCTCTTGTCACCGGATACTTTCCGGGACTGGAGCGGACTCTGAATGTGGCTCTCCAGCAAGGATACGACTTCCTAAAATCCTGCCCCGGAGTGAGATCCATCCTTCATGACATCCTTCCTACTCCACCGAGAGTGTCTTTCCGCCGCCCACCTAACCTCCTAGTCCACCCCTATGAAATCCCCAAACCACCTTCCCTACCTTCTGGCTCCTACCCTTGTAACCGCCCCCGTTGTAAAACCTGCCCTATGCACCCTTCCACCACCACTTACTCCAGTCCCGTAACCCGGAAGGTGTACACGATCAAAGGCAGAGCCACTTGCGATAGTACCCACGTGATCTACCAACTGACATGCCTGCACTGTGAAGCGTTCTATGTGGGAATGACCAGCAACAAACTGTCCATTCGCATGAATGGACGCAGGCAGACAGTGTTTGTTGGTAACGAGGATCACCCTGTGGCTAAACATGCCTTGGTGCATGGCCAGCACATCTTGGCACAGTGCTACAACGTCCGGGTTATCTGGATACTTCCCACTGACACCAATCCTTCAGAACTCCGGAGATGGGAACTAGCCCTTCAGCATATTCTCTCTTCCCGTTGCCCACCTGGTCTTAACCTCCGCTAAATTCGAATTCCCACCCACCATCTTAACATCTTTGCCTTGGTTCTCTGGACAGAGCCTCTGCCTCAAGTGGCATCTCTGTCTGACTTCTAACTTCTTTGCTCTCTACAGTTCTACAGTATGTCTGCCTAAGTGTACTTGTGTCTGTGTAAATGTGTGGGTGTATGTGCATTTATTTACCTTCCATTTTTTCCCCCAAGGTAAGTCTTTCCTGTCCCGGGATTGGAATGGCTCCTTACCCCCTTCCTTAAAACCCTCATCATTTCCTTTTCCCTCTCCTTCCCTTCTGCCTGATGAAGCAGCTAGGCTGCGAAAGCTAGCATTTTTGTGTGTGTGTGTGTGTGTGTGTGTCTGTGTGTTTATTTGTTGCTATTACTGCCTGTGCCCTTTCGCCTGGTAAGTCTACTTCATCTATTTTTACGTATATTTTTCCTTTTAGGAATTTTTCCTCTATAATATTCGTATCATAAATTTGAATTCAACAATTACTTCCGTCATTGTTCTGTTATCTTTCGAAATCTTTTCTGTCTTCTAACCTTCCCTTGTTTTTGCGTTTTTGTTTTTATTTTTATTTATATATTTTATATAGCAGTTCCATTCTACATTCCCTTCTTATCTTACTGTTCACTTTTCGCCAATACTTACAACAATACGTCCACTTCCTAACCTAACCTTTGAGTACTTTTATATGATTTTTACCATTTCCATTACTCCTTCTTCCGACTGAAATACGCCGCTCATTAAATTTTCTCGCTATATAACGTAAACATTAATTCACAACTGTAGTTTCTCATATTGTTTATAACCATTTCCGGCATTTCCTAGTCGCCCCACGTTTGTTTCCATTCCCGTTTTCCCGCATTTCCGTTCGTTTTTCCTACTTTTCCGATCGTATTTCAGCTACTTTACGTTGGTCTTGACTCTACTATTCCATCGTCAGACTATTCTTAGCCTCAATATCGTAATCTGCTACCACTCCACCAATCCTATTTAGACGTTTTCCTTGCTTTCTCACGCGATTTTCTTGTACTTTTTTCCGATTTTTTCCGATTTTCACCATCCTTAAACCTCGTTTGCCCGCCATACCACTACCTAACCATTAATACTACGTGGTTGACCACTTAAGGTGACCACAGTTTCAACAACGAATTTTAACGACTTTTTCTTTTTTCTATTTCCTTCCTTTTTGCTTATCTGAATTACTTTTCACATTCATTTTTTTTTAAATTTATATATATATATATATATATATATATATATATATATATATATATATATATATATATATATATATATATATATATATATATATACTTTTTTATTTTATTATATTATTTTATTCGTTCATTGCAACCTGTTACATAGCCCATATTTCTCACTTTTCCTTCATCCATATATTATGCCTTCCTTACAACATCCCTACAACAACCCCATCCAGTTTTATTTACATTCCCTCCGTAAACATGCTTTTTCCCTAGTCAGATTACGCTCCCACATTCTTTTTATGCAGGCTTGTCTGACATTTGGAATCACTCCCAAGGGCCTCACACTGAAAGTTCCCATCTCTGGCTGTAATCCATCCTTTCATCCCACCCTATACCAATTCCAAACTGAACAATCCATATCCCTCACCCGCCTAATCCTTAACCTACACATCAACTCTGCCAATGAACACACCTGTCAACTCCTATCCCTAATCAAAATCCTCAACCTTTCCTCTCCTACATCTACACCTGCAGTTCAGAATATCCTCCTTCAGGCCAACCACAAATTAGAACAGCATGCCACCCAGCACCTCAAAAAACTATCCAATCTCCTGGTCACCCACCTCCGGAAAGGCAATACTCTCTCCCTCAACAACCTCTCCAGTAAACCTCAACCTCCTCTGATTGCACACAAACCCAGTCTCTCCCATCTACTCAATCTCCCACTCCCAACTCCTCTCCCTCCCAAACCTCAAAATTACAATCCACACAATCCGGAACCACAACATCCCAATTCAGTGGTCAACCTCTCCTCTAAACCTCTCTCCCAATCTGAAACCTCTGTCCTATCCAAAGGGCTGACCTTTAGCCCTACTCCCAAATTCAACCAAACAGCCCTTGTGAAAGATTTACTATCCTATACTCGCAGTCTTTGCTGGAGATACCACTTTGCCACGAAGAAAAATAATCCTCATCCTAATGATCCAGCTCCCACAAGACATCATTCAAATCGAACCCTGCCTAGAACAGTTCCGTCCTCCGTCACAAGCGAGACCCACCTGCTCTTCCTCAAAATCACCCTCTTCAAACCTTCCAGGAATTCCTTACTTCCAACCTTGCCTCCCAGTCCTTCTGAGAAACCTTAATCCTACTCCCAACATTACCGCAGCTGAATCCCGAGCTATCCGTGATCTGAAGGCTGACCATTCCATCGTCATTCTCCCTGCCGACAAGGGCTCCACGACAGTGGTACTTGATCGGCGGGAGTATGTGGCAGAGGGAGTGCGTCAGCTTTCAGATAATACCACATATAAAGTTTTTCAAGGCGATCCCATTCCTGATGTCCAGGCAGAGCTTCAAGGAATCCTCAAAACCTTAGGCCCCCTACAAAACCTTTCACCTGACTCCATTAACCTCATGACTCCACCGACACCCCGCACCCCCACCTTCTACCTACTTCCCAAGATTCACAAACCCAATCATCCCAGCCGCCCCATTGTGGCCGGTTACCAAGCCCCAACAGAACGAATCTCTGCCTACATAGACCAACACCTTCAACCCATCATGTGCAGTCTCCCATCCTTCATCAAAGACACCAACCACTTCCTTGATCGCCTGAAATCCTTACCCAGCCTGTTACCTCCTGAAACCATCCTTGTAACCATCGATGCCACTTCCTTATACACTAATATCCCACATGCCCAGGGCCTCGCTGCGATGGAATATTTCCTTTCACGCTGACCACCCACTTCCTTACCTAAAACCTCTTTCCTTAATACCCTAGCCAGCTTCATCCTAACCCACAACTTCTTCACTTTGAGGGCCGGACATACCAACAACTAAAGGGAACAGCCATGGGGACCAGGATGGCCCCCTCGTACGCGAACTTATTTATGGGACGCTTAGAGGAAGCCTTCCTGGACACCCAAGCCTGTCAACCCAAAGTTTGGTATAGATTCATTGACGACATCTTCATGATCTGGACTCACAGTGAAGAAGAACTCCAGAATTTCCTCTCCAACCTCAACTCCTTTGGTCCCATCAATTCACCTGGTCCTATTCCAAATCCCATGCCACTTTCCTCGATGTCGATCTCCATCTATCCAACGACCAACTACACACATCCGTCCACATCAAACCTACCAATAAACAACAGTACCTGCATTATGACAGCTGCCATCCTTTCCACATCAAACGTTCCCCTTCCCTACAGCTTAGGTCTTCGTGGCAAAACGAGTCTGCTCCAGTCCTGAATCCCTGAACCAATACACCAATAACCTGATAACAGCCTTCACATCCGCAGCTATCCTCCTGGTCTGGTACAGAAGCAAATTGCCAGAGCCACTTCCTCATCCCCCCAAATCCAGAACCTTCAACGGAACCCCAGAAGTGCCCCTCTTGTCACCGGATACTTTCCGGGACTGGAGCGGACTCTGAATGTGGCTCTCCAGCAAGGATACGACTTCCTAAAATCCTGCCCCGAAGTGAGATCCATCCTTCATGACATCCTTCCTACTCCACCCGAGAGTGTCTTTCCGCCGCCCACCTAACCTCCGTAACCTCCTAGTCCACCGCTATGAAATCCCCAAACCACCTTCCCTACCTTCTGCTCCTACCCTTGTAACCGCCCCCCGTTGTAAAACCTGCCCTATGCCCTTCCACCACCACTTACTCCAGTCCCGTAACCCGGAAGGTATACACGATCAAAGGCAGAGCCACTTGCGATAGTACCCACGTGATCTACCAACTGACATGCCTGCACTGTGAAGCGTTCTATGTGGGAATGACCAGCAACAAACTGTCCATTCGCATGAATGGACGCAGGCAGACAGTGTTTGTTGGTAACGAGGATCACCCTGTGGCTAAACATGCCTTGGTGCATGGCCAGCACATCTTGGCACAGTGCTACACCGTCCGGGTTATCTGGATACTTCCCACTGACACCAATCCTTCAGAACTCCGGAGATGGGAACTAGCCCTTCAGCATATTCTCTCTTCCCGTTGCCCACCTGGTCTTAACCTCCGCTAAATTCGAATTCCCACCCACCATCTTAACATCTTTGCCTTGGTTCTCTGGACAGAGCCTCTGCCTCAAGTGGCATCTCTGTCTGACTTCTAACTTCTTTGCTCTCTACAGTTCTACAGTATGTCTGCCTAAGTGTACTTGTGTCTGTGTAAATGTGTGGGTGTATGTGCATTTATTTACCTTCCATTTTTTCCCCCAAGGTAAGTCTTTCCTGTCCCGGGATTGGAATGGCTCCTTACCCCCTTCCTTAAAACCCTCATCATTTCCTTTTCCCTCTCCTTCCCTTCTGCCTGATGAAGCAGCTAGGCTGCGAAAGCTAGCATTTTTGTGTGTGTGTGTGTGTGTGTGTGTGTGTGTGTGTGTGTCTGTGTGTTTATTTGTTGCTATTACTGCCTGTGCCCTTTCGCCTGGTAAGTCTACTTCATCTATTTTTACGTATATTTTTCCTTTTAGGAATTTTTCCTCTATAATATTCGTATCATAAATTTGAATTCAACAATTACTTCCGTCATTGTTCTGTTATCTTTCGAAATCTTTTCTGTCTTCTAACCTTCCCTTGTTTTTGCGTTTTTGTTTTTATTTTTATTTATATATTTTATATAGCAGTTCCATTCTACATTCCCTTCTTATCTTACTGTTCACTTTTCGCCAATACTTACAACAATACGTCCACTTCCTAACCTAACCTTTGAGTACTTTTATATGATTTTTACCATTTCCATTACTCCTTCTTCCGACTGAAATACGCCGCTCATTAAATTTTCTCGCTATATAACGTAAACATTAATTCACAACTGTAGTTTCTCATATTGTTTATAACCATTTCCGGCATTTCCTAGTCGCCCCACGTTTGTTTCCATTCCCGTTTTCCCGCATTTCCGTTCGTTTTTCCTACTTTTCCGATCGTATTTCAGCTACTTTACGTTGGTCTTGACTCTACTATTCCATCGTCAGACTATTCTTAGCCTCAATATCGTAATCTGCTACCACTCCACCAATCCTATTTAGACGTTTTCCTTGCTTTCTCACGCGATTTTCTTGTACTTTTTTCCGATTTTTTTCCGATTTTCACCATCCTTAAACCTCGTTTGCCCGCCATACCACTACCTAACCATTAATACTACGTGGTTGACCACTTAAGGTGACCACAGTTTCAACAACGAATTTTAACGACTTTTTCTTTTTTCTATTTCCTTCCTTTTTGCTTATCTGAATTACTTTTCACATTCATTTTTTTTTTTAAATTTATATATATATATATATATATATATATATATATATATATATATATATATATATATATATACTTTTTTATTTTATTATATTATTTTATTCGTTCATTGCAACCTGTTACATAGCCCATATTTCTCACTTTTCCTTCATCCATATATTATGCCTTCCTTACAACATCCCTACAACAACCCCATCCAGTTTTATTTACATTCCCTCCGTAAACATGCTTTTTCCCTAGTCAGATTACGCTCCCACATACTTTTTATGCAGGCTTGTCTGACATTTGGAATCACTCCCAAGGGCCTCACACTGAAAGTTCCCATCTCTGGCTGTAATCCATCCTTTCATCCCACCCTATACCAATTCCAAACTGAACAATCCATATCCCTCACCCGCCTAATCCTTAACCTACACATCAACTCTGCCAATGAACACACCTGTCAACTCCTATCCCTAATCAAAATCCTCAACCTTTCCTCTCCTACATCTACACCTGCAGTTCAGAATATCCTCCTTCAGGCCAACCACAAATTAGAACAGCATGCCACCCAGCACCTCAAAAAACTATCCAATCTCCTGGTCACCCACCTCCGGAAAGGCAATACTCTCTCCCTCAACAACCTCTCCAGTAAACCTCAACCTCCTCTGATTGCACACAAACCCAGTCTCTCCCATCTACTCAATCTCCCACTCCCAACTCCTCTCCCTCCCAAACCTCAAAATTACAATCCACACAATCCGGAACCACAACATCCCAATTCAGTGGTCAACCTCTCCTCTAAACCTCTCTCCCAATCTGAAACCTCTGTCCTATCCAAAGGGCTGACCTTTAGCCCTACTCCCAAATTCAACCAAACAGCCCTTGTGAAAGATTTACTATCCTATACTCGCAGTCTTTGCTGGAGATACCACTTTGCCACGAAGAAAAATAATCCTCATCCTAATGATCCAGCTCCCCAAGACATCATTCAAATCGAACCCTGCCTAGAACAGTTCCGTCCTCCGTCACAGCGAGACCCACCTGCTCTTCCTCAAAATCACCCTCTTCAAACCTTCCAGGAATTCCTTACTTCCAACCTTGCCTCCCAGTCCTTCCTGAGAAACCTTAATCCTACTCCCAACATTACCGCAGCTGAATCCCGAGCTATCCGTGATCTGAAGGCTGACCATTCCATCGTCATTCTCCCTGCCGACAAGGGCTCCACGACAGTGGTACTTGATCGGCGGGAGTATGTGGCAGAGGGAGTGCGTCAGCTTTCAGATAATACCACATATAAAGTTTTTCAAGGCGATCCCATTCCTGATGTCCAGGCAGAGCTTCAAGGAATCCTCAAAACCTTAGGCCCCCTACAAAACCTTTCACCTGACTCCATTAACCTCATGACTCCACCGACACCCCGCACCCCCACCTTCTACCTACTTCCCAAGATTCACAAACCCAATCATCCCAGCCGCCCCATTGTGGCCGGTTACCAAGCCCCAACAGAACGAATCTCTGCCTACATAGACCAACACCTTCAACCCATCATGTGCAGTCTCCCATCCTTCATCAAAGACACCAACCACTTCCTTGATCGCCTGAAATCCTTACCCAGCCTGTTACCTCCTGAAACCATCCTTGTAACCATCGATGCCACTTCCTTATACACTAATATCCCACATGCCCAGGGCCTCGCTGCGATGGAATATTTCCTTTCACGCTGACCACCCACTTCCTTACCTAAAACCTCTTTCCTTAATACCCTAGCCAGCTTCATCCTAACCCACAACTTCTTCACTTTTGAGGGCCGGACATACCAACAACTAAAGGGAACAGCCATGGGGACCAGGATGGCCCCCTCGTACGCGAACTTATTTATGGGACGCTTAGAGGAAGCCTTCCTGGACACCCAAGCCTGTCAACCCAAAGTTTGGTATAGATTCATTGACGACATCTTCATGATCTGGACTCACAGTGAAGAAGAACTCCAGAATTTCCTCTCCAACCTCAACTCCTTTGGTCCCATCAAATTCACCTGGTCCTATTCCAAATCCCATGCCACTTTCCTCGATGTCGATCTCCATCTATCCAACGGCCAACTACACACATCCGTCCACATCAAACCTACCAATAAACAACAGTACCTGCATTATGACAGCTGCCATCCTTTCCACATCAAACGTTCCCTTCCCTACAGCTTAGGTCTTCGTGGCAAACGAGTCTGCTCCAGTCCTGAATCCCTGAACCAATACACCAATAACCTGATAACAGCCTTCACATCCCGCAGCTATCCTCCTGGTCTGGTACAGAAGCAAATTGCCAGAGCCACTTCCTCATCCCCCCAAATCCAGAACCTTCAACGGAACCCCAGAAGTGCCCCTCTTGTCACCGGATACTTTCCGGGACTGGAGCGGACTCTGAATGTGGCTCTCCAGCAAGGATACGACTTCCTAAAATCCTGCCCCGAAGTGAGATCCATCCTTCATGACATCCTTCCTACTCCACCGAGAGTGTCTTTCCGCCGCCCACCTAACCTCCGTAACCTCCTAGTCCACCGCTATGAAATCCCCAAACCACCTTCCCTACCTTCTGGCTCCTACCCTTGTAACCGCCCCCGTTGTAAAACCTGCCCTATGCACCCTTCCACCACCACTTACTCCAGTCCCGTAACCCGGAAGGTATACACGATCAAAGGCAGAGCCACTTGCGATAGTACCCACGTGATCTACCAACTGACATGCCTGCACTGTGAAGCGTTCTATGTGGGAATGACCAGCAACAAACTGTCCATTCGCATGAATGGACGCAGGCAGACAGTGTTTGTTGGTAACGAGGATCACCCTGTGGCTAAACATGCCTTGGTGCATGGCCAGCACATCTTGGCACAGTGCTACACCGTCCGGGTTATCTGGATACTTCCCACTGACACCAATCCTTCAGAACTCCGGAGATGGGAACTAGCCCTTCAGCATATTCTCTCTTCCCGTTGCCCACCTGGTCTTAACCTCCGCTAAATTCGAATTCCCACCCACCATCTTAACATCTTTGCCTTGGTTCTCTGGACAGAGCCTCTGCCTCAAGTGGCATCTCTGTCTGACTTCTAACTTCTTTGCTTTCTACAGTTCTACAGTATGTCTGCCTAAGTGTACTTGTGTCTGTGTAAATGTGTGGGTGTATGTGCATTTATTTACCTTCCATTTTTTCCCCCAAGGTAAGTCTTTCCTGCCCCGGGATTGGAATGGCTCCTTACCCCCTTCCTTAAAACCCTCATCATTTCCTTTTCCCTCTCCTTCCCTTCTGCCTGATGAAGCAGCTAGGCTGCGAAAGCTAGCATTTTTGTGTGTGTGTGTGTGTGTGTGTGTCTGTGTGTTTATTTGTTGCTATTAGTGCCTGTGCCCTTTCGCCTGGTAAGTCTACTTCATCTATTTTTTACGTATATTTTTCCTTTTAGGAATTTTTCCTCTATAATATTTGATTATATTATTATCTAGACATGCTAAAAACTGCTTAATAGATGTAATATAGTAATGCCTCACTTTGTTGTGATGTGCCATACATATGAGAAATCTGTATAATTATGTAAAAAACTTGTAAGCAATATCCTATATCAATAACTTGATGAAGTGGATGCTTAAATAAATAAAATAAATATTTTCAGATGAACACAAAGTCTTGTCGAATCTTATTAATGATTATTCGTAACGTGGATATTTCTGGTGACTTGTCTTTTGCTTATGGGGATGTAGAGGATTCTTCAAAACACAGTAGGCCTAATGTGTTTTCTGTTTTGTTTGCAGCAAAAGTATTAAAGGAAAGGAAAGATACCCGTAATGATTAGCAAATAAATTGATAATACGTGAAGCAGTTGCAGCACATTATTAAATTTTAACGTCACTGTTGTCAGAACACTATATAAACCTAAGTAGTGAGTAGTGAAGTGTAACATTACCAGTATATGATGTTTTCTTAAGTAAGGTTATGACTAACGAGAATCTCCAAAAAATTCTATATATCTGAGTATATGCTCACAGTGGCCGTGACTTTGAGTCAAAGTCCAATTTTATAAGTTTTGTACACAGGCAAATAATATCTGAATTATAATCGTATTTCCTGTCTTAAGCAGACTGAAATTAAGGGCAGCTTTACACCATCTGCATTTCATATTTTGTACACAAAGCATCATCTGTAGCTTGTGTTAATGCCTATAAATAATAATTGAAACGCCTATGATGCAAAAAAATTGTTCTTAGTTGCTATCAGCTTAAAATAGAAGAGCCAATTATAATTAATTTTAACGGGTGCTGCAGAAGATGACTCCACAAAAAAATATAGAAAAAATTTCTTTTCTTCTTTCAGCGAAAGCAACGTTTTATATACCATATCTATAAAGACTAGGGATGCCCTGTTCCACAACTATAGTGTATTTGCCACAATGTATTTTTTAATCGTTATGTTGCATTTTGTTCTTAGCACAGAGTTGCAGTTATTAAAAATATTGTGTACTTACATCAAGTGTAGGTGTAACAGAGGTTCAGGATTTATAACTATGCATACCAAGACTTCCATTCGTGTTTTGGTTCTTAGGTTTCACTAAATTAACTTACTTTATAAATTCTAGCATGATCGTGAAAATATGGCATAGCACATTCCTGATATTATGTAAATGCAGAAACCAATTGTGCTGAATTTTCATAATTTGGGTTTGGTTTGTCACTCTTCAGCGAGCACCCCATTTACATGGGCTCCCAAAACCGGATTTCGTAACCTAGAGCTGGGCCAAAATAACGATAACTGATAGAGATATCCGGTTATTTATGAATAACCATGATTGTAATAACCGCTCATCAAGTACTGGCAGTTATCATAATAACTTTGCGTACTGCATAGTGCCACTGTTCACAAAAGTATCCTGGTCTTCAGTTATGCCTACACAACTACTCGTACAAAATTTTGAAGATAGTATGCCTGTCAGGCTATGTGTTTACACATTGATTACCACAGACTTGCAGCATGAAAAGTTAGGCGTGAGACTAAGGTAGTTGCACATGGCACTTGACAGTGTAGGAAAATGTAGTTATACTGTTTTGATTTATTAATTAAATGACCGAAAGATAAGTATCTATTGGGTCTAGTTATCATCACAAAACAGATAGATATATTGTAATTATCTCAAATTACTCATAATTTGCAATCACAATGACTCCATTTTTGGTAAACACATAATTATGATCATGAAGTACTTTATAAGTATGTATGGGGCAGTTCCATGAGAAAGTGGACATAAAGCTCAAAAATGAAAATAAAATTTATGACACATCTAATTACCAATTCTATCACCTAAACATTTATTTATTTATTTAAATTTTAGGCTCTTTTACGTTAAGAAGTGCTGGAACTGAGCAAATGGCTTTATAACTTGTCTAAAATTTCAGCTTGTAGATACCCTAGAAAACCAATTTTTTAAATCAATGCAAAAGGCACTGTAAAGACATATATTAATGAAATATATCTGGTAAATTATACAAATAACTTAAAACATTTCAATAGCTTATATTGAATAAGTACCATTTTCCCCACCCAGTGAGCAATGCCGAATGCAATTAGTAATTTTCAACTGAAAGATTTTTTTTCCATCCATTGTTAAAATATTTGCTTAGTGCACATTTCTTCTATACTAGGGTGACAGATTTCTGGCATGAAAAAACAGGACAATTGCCAAAATATGAGATAAAAAAATGGGGCAAAACGGGACACTAGACAATTAGAAAATATTCTGGATGTATGATTGCATCGCTTTACTATAATAAATACCAACTAAAGAGTATACAAATTAGAAAGCATACAATTCAACAAAACACTTAAAAATGCTTCTAATGGCACTACGTATATGGTAATTCATTGTTTTTCCAAACACTGATTATCTTTCAAAAGATTTGAATTCATGGCTGGTCATTTCTGCAGAGTAGAAAATAAGTGATACGAATCGCGAAGGTCACGCCTATGTTATTGGCAATGTATATGGGAATGTAAAATCTTCTGTTCACTCAGTTCCTTATGCCGCGACTAAAGTAATACTTCTTTATTCCAGCCTTGCGATGAAGATAAAGCAGGATTTAAGAAATTGTTAAAGTCTATATATATATATATGACACTAAATTGACAAAAAGATAAATAAATAACACGAAATGAAACAAAAAAGATAATGCTACTGAGGAACACGAGAAGAAGGGGGGGGAAAAAAAAAAGGACATTTGGCGTCACATTGAGCATTTTGTGAGAGAAAAGGACACACAACGAAACATAGGGACAGTCCCATTTTCAACGGGACCCTATTATATACCATTTTGTTTCCCATTTATTCCTCTTCATATAATAATTTTTGCTAAATTTGTAATATTAAATGGTTGGGCTGAAATACCTTTCTATTATAAATGGTAACAATATGCCTGTCCAAATTGTCATTCCGTTATCAAGTAGTGTTTTGCACATAAGTCTATGACTGGAATATAAATTTTTACGTTTTTAAAATTATGTTTCTTTGCTTATATTGGAAATACAGTACTTTACGGAACTTTAGGAGTTTAACTACGAAAATAATTAATGCCGGCAAAAGGCAGTAATTTTGACGGTGTGTTACATAGTCTGGCAATGGCGTCCAAACGATATCTATCAAAGCAGTTCAGGTAATTTAGAAGTTGTTACATAGCCCAGCAGCAGCGTCCTTGACTACAATCAATGAAATTACGTCAAAAATTTCTACTTCCCACAAAATTACCAGTTCTGCTGGGTGCTTAAAAAAAATGGTATAACCTTTATTATATAATAAACTTACTGGTGAGTATTTAGATGTGCATTATATACATATATCACAAACATTTTAATATTTAAAACATTATTTCCTGCATTTTATATTTTCCACATTTTACACCAACTACGTAAAAAAAAACATTCTGTTCCTATCAGAACGTTTTAACAGCTGGCTACAGCAAGTGCACAGCTTTCATTAAACCAAATGCAAAGTACAGTGATGTGATATCCAATTTGCAATACAAATCCAGTAAACTGGATAAAATTGACAGTGTTGTTATTCTAGCAGGGTCAAGAAGAGCTCAAAAAGACAATACAAAAAGCTATTTCAGAAACAGTACACACATAACTCATTTTGTGTACTGTACCATACAGGTACGACAGACCATATTTAATTTGCATATGGTGTGAGCTCTGCAAGTACCTGCTGCAAAAAATGAAACTCACAAAGCAGCATGCAACACATGTAATAGCAACAAAGTCCACTGTGTCATATGCAGAAGTGACTCAGTCACAACGAAGATTGAAGAGAACAACTAGAGAGCTATCTATTACAAGAGAACATTTTACAAGTCATGGAAAGCACCATAACAACCTGGGAAAGGATTTCAAGAGCAGCTTATTAGGGACAGTGATGACAGAGAAAAGCACACGTGTCTGCCTTGAGACTCCAATACCATTGACTAAAAAACTACCAGCGGAGGAAATTTAATACATTGGTAAAACTGAAATAGCCGCAGAGTAGATAAACAAAATGGAGGAAACATATGACATGCTGTCAAAACAAGAAAAACAAGAACAAACAAATGAGGCAGAAGCTGAGGAACAGGGTATCAGGCCTATCCAACACAATGGGACAGTTCAGATGAATGCATCATCTGAAGATACAGTTCTACAGTTCTAGTAGATGCCTCATCCATTATTACTATTTCTGTGTCGTTTACCAGACATTTTCAGTGGAACAATTGGAAAACGGTGTGTTCCAGTCAGACGACAGCTTGGTAGAATGAAACTTTCACTCTGCAGCGGAGTGTGCGCAGATATGAAACTTCCTGGCAGATTAAAATTGTGTGCCGGGACAGGGACTCGAACCTGGGACCTTTGCCTTTCGCGGGCAAGCGCTCTACCACTGAGCTACCCCGACACGACTCACGGTGCCGCCTCACAACTTTACTTCCGCCAGTACCTCGCCTCCTACTTTCCAAACTTCACAGAAGTTCTCCTGCGAAACTTGCAAGACTAGCACTCCTGGAAGAAAGGATATGGTGGAGACATGGCTTAGCCACAGCCTAGGGGATGTTTCCAGAATGAAACTTTCACTCTGCAGCAGAGTGTGTGCTGATATGAAACTTCCTGGCAGATTAAAATTGTGTGCCGGAACCGGGACTCGAACCTGGGACCTTTGCCTTTCGCGGGCAAGCGCTCTACCACTGAGCTACCCCGACACGACTCACGATGCCGCCTCACAACTTTACTTCCGCCAGTACCTCGCCTCCTACTTTCCAAACTTCACAGAAGTTCTCCTGCGAAACTTGCAAGACTAGCACTCCTGGAAGAAATGATATGGTGGAGACATGGCTTAGCCACAGCCTAGGGGATGTTTCCAGAATGAAACTTTCACTCTGCAGCGGAGTGTGCGCTGATATGAAACTTCCTGGCAGATTAAAAGTTTCATTCTGGAAACATCCCCTAGGCTGTGGCTAAGCCATGTCTCCACAGTCGCAGGAAAATGTAAGTGATAAGTCAGAAAATAGAAATAGAATATTTAAGGATTATAAGTTAAGGATCTTACATCAGAATGTTAGATATGCAGCAAGTAAATCAGAGGAAATTGAAGTATTGGTAACTACTGAGCATCCAGAGATTTTTGTTATGACAGTGCAAGGGTTGAAAGAAACTGAAATAAAAGTTTACAATATAGTAGGCTATAAGAGACTTACTGATTTCAGTAGGTCAAGACACAAGGGTGGAGGAGTTGCAATAAATGTAAGCAGTACTATAAGAGAGTGCTCAACATAGCCAGGGTAAAAGTCTCGATCAGCGGCATGGTCTGATGTATTTACGTGACATGAAGCGGCATTGTTGGCAACAGTTGCTGGGATGAATGGCGGCAGACAATGTTTACAAGATGTGAAAATGAATGTGTTAACATCACGTTTGAATAATTTTTTTTTCGCAAAGAATAACAGCGTTCAAATGTAGAAGATCGCACACTACAAAACTACGTTTCTCCATGTGCATTGTCTTTCTGTTCAGATGTAACACTTTATTGTTATATAAATCGAAATACGTGTCTGTCTGTCTCTCAAATTATAAGAATCACAATAATCTCTTCAATGTTCATATTTGGTATCTACATCTACATATCTACATACATACTCCGCAATTCACCGTAAGGTGCGTGGCGGAGGGTACACTGTACCACTACTAGGCATTTCCTTTCCTATTCCACTCCCAAATTGAACGAGGAAAAAAAGAATGCCTATATGCCTCCGTACGAGCCCTAATTTCTCTTATCTTGTCTTTGTGATCTTTACGCGAAATGTAAGTAGGCGGCAGCAAGATCGTACTACACTCAGCTTCAAATTCCGGCCCTCTAAATTTACTTAACAGAAATTCACGAAAAGAGCGTCGTCTTTCTTCCAGCGATCCCCAATTGAGTTGCCGGAGCATTTCCGTGACACTCGCGCATTGGTCGAACCTACAAGTAACAAATCTAGCTGCTCGCCTCTGAACCGCCTCTATGTCTTCTTTCAAACCGATCTGCTGCGGGTCCCAAATGCTTGAGCAATACTCAAGACGTGGTCGTACAAGTGTTTTATACGCGGTCTCTTTTACAGGTGAAGTACATCTTCCCAAAATTCTCCCAATAAACCGAAGTCGGCTGTCTGCCTTACTCACAACTGTCCTTACATGCTCGTTCCATTTCATATCGCTCTGCAATGTTACGCCTAGATATTTGAACGACGCGACCGCATCAAGAAGCTCACTACTGATGCTGTATTCGAAAATTATAGGATTGTTTTTTCTACTCATGCGCATCACCTTACATTTTTCTACATTGAGAGCTAGCTGCCATTCTTCGCACCAACTAGAGATTTTGTCTAAGTCAACCTGTATGCTATTACAGTCAGTTACAGACGACACCCTCCCATACACCACAGCATCATCAGCAAACAGCCGCAAATTACAACTTACTCTGTCCATCAGATCATTTATATAGATAGAAAATAATAGCGGTCCTATCACACTCCGCTGGGGCACGCCTGACGATACACTCGTCTCTGATGAGCACTCGCCGTCGAGAACAACGTACTGCGTTCTATTACTTAGGAAGTCTTCCAGCCAGTCACAAATCTGAGAACCTATTCCATAAGCTCGCATTTTCGTTAGGAGTCTGCAGTGTGGCACTGTGTCGAACGCCTTTTTGAAGTCGAGAAAAACACAATCCGCCTGTTGCCCTTCGTCCATGGCTCGCAAGATGTCATGTGAGAAAAGGGCAAGCTGAGTTTCACATGAACGATGTTTCCTAAACCCGTGCTGATTCATGGAAAGAAGCTTTTCCGTTTCAAGGAAATTTACTATATTCGAACTGAGAATATGCTCCAAAATTCTACATGAAACCGATGTCAACGATATTGGCCTGTAATTGTATGGGTCAGTTCTCTTTCCTTTCTTATACACGGGAGTCACCTGCGCTTTTTTCCAATCACTAGGAACTTTGCGCTGAGTTAAAGATTCGCTGTAAATGCAAGCTAAGTAGGGGGCCAATGCCGCAGAATAGTCTTTGTAAAACCGAACTGGTATTCCATCCGGACCAGCAGACTTTTTCGTATTTAGCTCTCTCAGCTGCTTCTCTACACCGGAAATACCTATTGCTATGTCCCCCATTTCAGAATTAGTACGTTGATCAAATGATGGTATATTTGTGCGGTCCTCCTGCGTGAAAGATTTCTTAAAGGTTAAATTTAGAACTTCAGCTTTCCGTTTGCTTTCTTCTATTACTGCCCCGGAATGATCAACTAGTGATGGACAGTGGGCTTTGACCCGCTTATCGATTTTACATAGGACCAGAATTTTTTCGGGTTCTCGGAAAGATCTTTTGCTAAGGTATGGCTGTGATAATTATTGTATGCTTCACGCATCGATCTTTTTATAGACGCACGAATCTCTACTAACTTTTGCCTGTCACCATTTGCGTGTTCTTTTTTGAATCGAGAATGCAACAGCCTTTGCTTTCTCAGCAGCTTTCTAACATTATTATTATACCACGGTGGATCTTTTCCATCCTTAATCGTCTTTACTGGCACATATTTCTCTAACCCTTCATTAACAATGCATTTAAATTTAGTCCACAATTCCTCTACATCCATAGTCCCAGAATTAAACGATGCCCATTCATTTTCTAAGTGCGATCGTAACATTTGCTTGTCGGCTTTTCCCAACAAAAACACGCTCCTAGCCTTCTTGACTGGTTTATGAACTTTGGTCACCATCGACGCTATGTCTCTACACAGACATCGTTAATAAGGTCAGGCCTGTTTTTGGCTATAAGGTCTAGAATATTTCCATTGCGCGTGGGTTGCCGGTTTAACTGCTCAAGACAGTTTTCGGAGAATGTGTCCAAAAGTAGCTCGCAAGACTGCTTGTCTGTACCGCCTGAAATGTAACTAGCGAGGTCCCAATCTATACTCTTAAGGTTGAAGTCACCTCCGACTAATATTGCATGGCCCGGATACCTATGCACTACCTGGTGTAGACTTTCCTTGAATGATTCTAAAACTGCTACAGCAGCACTGGGGGGCCGGTAAAAACAACCAACTATTAACTTTACTTCTTTTAGACCTGTTATGCGTGCCCAGATAACTTCACAATTACTTTCAACCTCGATCTCAGTAGAAACAATATCTTTGTCCACAGCGATGAACACTCCTCCTCCGGTTGTATCAGATCTATCTTTCCGATATACATTCCACGCTTCGCTAAATATTTCTGAACTTTCCACATCATCATTTAGCCAGCTTTCGGTGCCTAAAACTATCTGAGCGCAATAACTTCCATGCAGCGCTGCAAATTCGGGAACTTTGTTTCTAATACTTTGTAAGTTCGCGGCTAATATTTTTATGTTCGAATTTTTATTCCGAACGTGGCCTGAATTCGCTGTTTGAATGCTGACAGTCGAGTGCTCATCAGAGTTAACGCCTAGCCTAAAAAACCCCCATGTGCACTCCACAAGTACTCTGCTACCCGAGTAGCCGCTTCCTTAGTGTAGTGCACCCCTGATCTATCTAGGGGCACCCTACAATTCCCCACCCGATAACGCAGATCCAGAAATCTGCAGCCATGACTGTCACAGAGTCGGCGAAGCCTCTGGTTCAGACCCTCCACTCGGCTCCAAACCAAAGGACCCCGATCAACCCTGGGAACAATGCTGCAAATCGACAGCTCTGCTTGCACCCCGCGTGCGAAGGCAGCAGCCTTCACCAATTCCGCCAGCCGCTCGTAGGACCTGAGGATGTCCTCAGAACCCAAGCGACAAGCGTCATTGGTGCCAACGTGAGCCACGACTTGCAGTCGACTGCACCCCGCACCCTCGATAGCCGCCGGCAAGGCCGCCTCCACATCTCGGATGAGGCCCCCCGGCAAACACACCGTCAAACTACACTGTCGAATCAACAAAACTGAGTCCGGCAGCTGGCACTGGACTGACGAGCTTAATAACGGTCTCTGACTTGTTTTGAAATACACCGGTCAAAGACGAAGACTAAACAACGGTATTTATCAAATTCGAGAGAATAAACAATTAAAACAGTAGTACAAACGAAATCTGCAAGTACGCGGGAATAAACCTCTTAAAACAGTACTACCGAAAATGAACTAGACTGGCAAATTAAATTTGACACAAATTAAATTCAGATACTTAGCGCTGTTTATGATGTGGCACTGGTGACAGCTGGCACTGGACTGACTGATAACGAGCTTAGTAACGGTCTCTGACTTGTTTTGAAATACACTGGTCAAAGACGAAGACTAAACACAACGGTATTTATCAAATTCGATAGAATGAACAATTAAAACAGTAGTACAAACGAAATCTGCAAGTACGCGGGAATAAACCTCTTAAAACAGTACTACCGAAAATGAACTAGACTGGCAAATTAAATTTGACACAAATTAAATTCAGATACTTAGCGCTGTTTACGATGTGGCACTGGTGACAGCTGGCACTGGACTGACTGATGAACACTTGCAACAATTTAATCTGTACTCTTCGGTTCCTGCCTAACCACTTCCTTTAATATCATGGCATATTCGTAGAAATCATAACATTCGCTCACAACAATTGAAGCTGTACTCTTTGGTTCCTGCCTAACCACATCCTTTCATATCATGACATATTCATAAAAATCATAGCATTCGTTCACAACAATTTAATCTGTACTCTTAGGTTCCTGCGTAACCACACCCTTTAATTTCATGACACATTCGTAAAAATCATAACATTCGCTCACATCAATTTAAGCTGTACTCTTAGGTTCCTGCCTAACCACAACACTTAAAATCATGACATATTTGTAAAAATAAAAATATTCGTCGATGTACTCTTGTACAGTCACTAAATGAATTATCTTATACGCGATAGGCTGCTCGAAAC
This sequence comes from Locusta migratoria, assembly GCA_026315105.1. Lineage (NCBI taxonomy): Eukaryota > Metazoa > Arthropoda > Insecta > Orthoptera > Acrididae > Locusta > Locusta migratoria. The sequence goes on along the minus strand of CM048747.1, from coordinate 563,489,656 downwards.
GTACTACGTTGGCAGCCTTACACTGCTACGGATGCACCGCGACGCTACCCATGCCGCTGATCGAGACTTTAGCCCATGGCCAGTAGTAAATGGTAATGAAATGTTCTTTGAGGCTGCTGCAGTACAGACAAATGTTCAAGGGGAGAAACTTTTAATAATAGGAATCTACAGATCACCAAGCAGTCCAGTGCATAGCTTTCTTAGTGAAACAGAGGTAATGCTGGACAAAGTAGTTAAAGAATCTAAATCAGTAATAGTGATGGGAGATATTAACATAAATAGTTTGGAGGAGAATTACTACAAAAGAGTCTATTGTGATCTGATTAGGACTTACAGTCTTAAATTTGAAATTAATTGTGACACCAAGACATAATTGAATCGCTGATTGGAAACAGGAAGAAAGTCCACACACCTAGGGTTGCCAGATCTCCGGGCGCCACCCGGAGTGCCCGGGTTTGGAATGAATTCTCCGGGTCTACGGGCCAATGACTCTCATCTCCGGGCTTGAATGTAACCTTCATCTTAACTTTTTTTTTTTTTTTTTTTTTTTTTTTCTTTTTTCTACGACGCTTTTTAAGAACTATGCTCATGTAGCGACGATCTGCATCGAACTTAACGTAGCTTAAACTAAGGACGAACACAACATCCATGCCATAGGGGGGCATTCGAACCTCTGGCCGGAGCAGCCTCGTGCACCGTGACAAGACGCCTCGGTACGCTCGGCCATTCCGGCCGGCTCCTCTCTAGTAATTATGAATAACTTTATATAAATGTCAATTTCTTATTGCAACGAACGCTACTTTTCTATTCTTCCTCTGAAAACTTTTCGCTGTTGCGCCGGTAGTAATCGTTAGCGCATTATTAAGCAAACACTGTTGCGACAACGTGTCAACTGGCGACGTCTTTTATTTGTGTTTGTTCGATCATTGTTTGTTATCAGTTTACCGGCAATTTTTGGAATACTCGGATTGCTTGTGAACAGACAAGCTTACATTAACTAAGATTAGTGAGTAATAACAGTGAAATGAAGAGACGATATCTAAGTTCGTTCCGTGAAGAATGGTTGCAGGAAGAAAATTATAAAGAGTGGCTACAAAAAGTCGATACTGATGAGTGTAGTATGTGTAAGTGCAGAATATGCAATATGTTATTTACTGTTATGTACGACGGAGTGAAAGCAGTAAATAAACATTTACAACCAGAAAGACACAAAGCGAATATTACCACACAAAAGAAGAACCAGTCGCTTCTTAAATTCTTGCTGAAACAATTTTCTGCAGAAGACAACAAAGTCACTGCAATGGAATTAACTTTGACTTACCATGGTGTGAAACACCACCATTCTTACAATTCTCAATATTGTGGTAATAAGCTATATCCTTATGTTTTTAGAGATTCCTCAGTGGCAACGAAAGTAAAATGCGGCCGAACAAAAAGCGAGGCATAAGTAAAAAATGAGCTTCTGCCTTATGCTAAAGAGAAGCTACTAAGCAAATTAAAGCAAAATTTCCCGTTTTCATTAAGCATTTTTTTTCCTTTTAGAATTCACGTGTAATCCTGGTTGGGGGGAGGGGAGTTATTCGCAGTTGGGGGGGGGGGGGTGAGTCATTGGCTAAGGGTGAGGGGGCACGTCTGGTCTCCGGGCCTGCCTCGATTTCAATCTGGCAACCCTACACACACCACTGTTTTGAGAAAACTAAAAAACAACTTGTTAACTCCTAAAATATTGTTCTGACGGTTTTATGATCCATTACAAACTTGTAGAACTAAATTATCTGCACTAAACTACGAGTCGTTCAAACGCCTTCGATAAATATTTTTGAAGCAGGCCCCTTTGGAAGTTGGTGGCCACACTTCCTTTTTCCAATAAACTATTCTATTGAGGGTAACTTGCAAAGAAATTAGCTGTAACACAGGTTTAAACTGCTTTTTATTTTTCTAATTTTTTTTATTTGTTTTTCTTTTTCTTTTCTTTTTTTTTCTGTTCCATAGGACCCAATTGAGGAGTGAGACTCCATGGTCATGGAACAAGTCAATACATTGTTACACAAGAATGATACTAGAAAATTTTTAAGAAGTCCTTTGCACACGGCAATCTTAAGACAAAGTGAAAAGAATCAATAAAGAAAAAATGAATTAGCTTAATTGTTTAACTTTTCTAGGAGTTCCTCGACAGAATAAAAGGAGTGAGCCATAAGGTAACTCTTCAATCTTTAGTTCTGTGGCAGCTTATTGAAAATGGATGCCGCAGAATACTGTACACCTTTCTGCACAAGTGTTAAGGTGGTGTGATGCAAATGTAGATTCGACTTCTGTCTAGTATTCACCGAGTGAAAGTTACTAACTCGTGGGAATAAGCTGACATTATTAACAACAAACGACATTAAAGAAAAAACGTATTGTGACGCCAGAGTAATACCAGACTACTGAAAAGGGGTCGACATGACGTTTGCGAACTTACACCAGATCACAGAATAGGGAGCATACAGAAAGGAAAGCTAGGGGCGGCGCCTTTGATCTGTATGTTACCAAGCATTGCGCTCGATGCCATATTGAAAAGCAGTAAACGCGGAACTAAAGCCACATAGTACTTTGGCTGGAAATGGACTTTTTACAAACTGCAGCTGATCTCACCCCCTCTTACAAAAGGAAACGGCTTTTCATTATGCGCTCATCTATTTTGCGCCCTGTTCCTGCACCTAATTGTAATCGAACGAAAAAAATGTAGGCCTAAATTTTAATACATACAACTACGAAAATGTACGATGGAATCAATGAGCGTTTTATTTGGTGCTTATCTCTAGAAAAATCCCAAATAACGTGTAGTTATGTTTCGGAAATTAGTTATAAACAAGAAAGTGACTTTGCAACTGCTTTACTTATGGCAGTGATGTAGTTGTGTTTTAATGTTGGAAAAGTTGTATTTGCTTTAGGAGGATAATTAATTTACTGATCGGAGAAGGGCATATAGAAGAATCTGTCAGCCACAGAGCAGGAACAGCATAAAATAATTATTCCCCTTAATCTATTTTTTTTGAGTATCCGAAGAGCATTCGTTGCCAACATTAGCACACTACGCCTCCAATGCCGTAAGTAAAATTTTACCTGCCTACTTACGCACTATTCTTTGTTTTTCAGTTGATATTATTCCCTGCAACATTAAACTTATAATTATAAAATGTAAATGTACTTCAACATTTCGATACTGTTGAACTGCTGCAGCAACAGCAACAGCGAGAGTTATCATCAAGAGGGCTACTTTTAACAATTATGCACACGTTGCTCTCATTCGTAACTGATAACATTTAACTTTTACTACTGATAACGACCTTCAATTACCGCTCAGCATCTTTTCGGAAGGTGAAAAACACTTATATCCTTATTTGTATTCGAATTATTGGGACAAATAGGTGCTGAACACCATCGGCCGCCTTTTCTTTTATTGCTGCTCATAATAAAAATGGAACAGTTCCAACTACTGACACACAGTTCTTTCTTTTCACTGTACCAAATACTTGTTTACTTTTATGCGATTCAGGCAATTAAAATATACAATTAACAAACAAAGACGGCGCATTACCACGCTACAGAGTAGGGAGGAATCGCGCGTTTACTGCTTTTCAAGATGGCCGATTCGGCGCATGCGCACTAAATTTTGGATGACAGACTGCAGCGGGAGTTTCCTTTCTGTATACTCCTTATTCTGTGCCTAAGGACAACACACACACACACACACACACACACACACACACACACACACACACACACACACTCATGCCCGAGGGGAGACTCTAACCCCCGACGGCGAACGGTTGCGTGCACCACAGCACAGCGCTCCAGTATGCACGGCTAATCCACCACGGCTGAATTTAGCAAGTGAAAACCTCTCCTTCGTTTGACAATTTAGGACAAATGAGGATTTTTTTGGTTTGTGGCCACCATTCTTTAATGTTAGTGATATCTTGATGTTCAACAATCTTGACTTGAAATGAATTCAGTGTTTTTGTTTAATTAGCAATAATTTCAACATCCTGTTTGACAGAATAGATTAAGTCTTGTTGTTGTGTCACTCTTTATTACAGCAAAATCCTTATAGCATGGGAGGAAGGAGTGACCATGTACAGGGTAGTCATGATGAATTATTTGAAATTCGCCAGTCATTGCTAGGTATATCAGGTACCACACATGTAGTTCATTCACTGATTCGAATTCGGATAGCCATTCATGTATGTAGTCGTTGAGGAAAGAACACACTTCATTGGGACCTCGATTAACTTGCCCTTCACGGTAGCAATAAAACTGCGCAGTATTGTTTTTTCGGATTATGGCTTTTCTATTCTGCTCCTTCTCCTTTGAACTGTTGAATATTCTATCGATCCCATTAAATACAGATCTTTCTCCTTTTTAGTTTTACCATCGTACAATTTTGTTATAATTTCCATTTCATCCTCATCTTTGAAATGTTCGAAGCACATTTTGGAACAACTGCAATAAAACAAATTATACAGTGTGCCACTCCAATACACAGCACATAAATATTTTGCAGTGAAATGTATAGAAATAACACAAGATGCCTGAATAACACTTTCTTGCATGATGGACCAGGCTGTTTCACTGGCAGAACCAAACCTTTTGAAGTTATGTATTCTTTTCCTAGTGATCTATCTCTCTCGTGTTTTTCCTTGACATATTCGTCTATATTTCGTACACCTTTTTTTTTCTGTTGTGTACTTGGTCATTATCACTTTCACTTCCATTCGTTCTGATGTGAGTTTACAGACAGCAAACTTACGTAACCACACTGAGAATAATGTGGGACAGTAAAAATGAAACAATGTGTTTAAATGCTATTTAGTAGCATTGCCTGACATCTGGCGGTGCTGCTCAGACCAGTGATTGTAAAACAGAATAATGTGCAGACATTCTTCCCTATTCCACCAACTAAAAACTTTCACAGGCTGTACTTTCGGCATTATTGCTGGTTCTTTCTTCTTCCCTATTCCATTAATCGATAAGTGGACAGCTGCAGAAGAACATGTATATCTCAGCATATTTTCGTTAAAATTGGACGTTCTTCCTTTTTCCAGTCAGCGATTCAATTAGACCCTGTTATTTCAAATGTACAGCAAGATAGGCTCAGGGTGCATTGAATAATTATGTAGAAATATCATGCCCAAAGAAGCTTAAAAATGTAACACAGAAAAATAAAAAGACATGTATCACAAAGGAAATATGAAGATCAGGGAAAAATTTAAATATGACCAGTACAAGACTGATAAAACGGAACAGAGCCATGAGATCTACAAAAGCTTAAAAAAAGAATACAGGAAAGAAATATGTGCTGCAAAAAAACAATTTATACAGAATGATATAGAAAGATCAAAAAACATGGCTAAAACAGTCTGGTCACACATAAACATAGAAAGAAAAGGTACAACCAGCTCAGTAACAGAAAACATAGTAATTGAAAATGATGGCAAAACATATGACAACCCCCAGGACACTAGCAATATATTTAATCAGCATCATAAGCTATTAAAGCAAAATACCTTAGAAGATAAGACCAAAAGTAAAATTTTAGATGTAAAGAATAGTATATTCATGAAGCCAACAAGTGAAACAGAAGAAGGCAATGTAATACAAAATCTGAAAACCAAAAACTCAGAAGGACTGGACGGCATATCTACCAGGATACTTAAACATTGTGCAATATATGTGATAAGACCACTCTCCATATTAATAAACATGTTGACGGAGGAAGGAATATTCCCAGCTCCTCCCCCCCCCCCCCCCCCCCCTCCTAAAGTGGTGTTCCGTCGCCCTCCCAACCTTCATAACATCCTAGTTCATCCTTATGCCACGCCGAAACCCAGCTCACTGCCACAGGGATCGTATCCTTGTGGAAGACCCCGCTGCAAGACCTGTCCAATCCACCCACCCAGCACTTCCTATTCCTATCCTACCCTATCAGAGGCCGGGCCACTTGTGAAACCAGCCACGTAATTTACCAACTGTGCTGCAAACACTGTTCAGCTTTCTATATTGGCATGACCACCAACCAGCTATCCATTAGGATGAATGGCCATCGCCAAACTGTGGCCAAAAACAGGGTGGACCACCCTGTGGCACAGCATGCAGCGGAGCACATGCTTGATTTCAATGGCTGCTTCACAACCCGGGCCATCTGGATCCTCCCATCCACCACCAGCTTTTCTGAACTGCACAGATGGGAGCTATCCCTACAATACATTCTCCGATACCAAACTCAACCAGGCCTCAACCTACGATAACTTCCCTATTTTTTTTTTTTTTTTTTTTTTTTTTTTTTTTTTTTTTTTTTTTTTTCCTCCATACCTTACATTTCCTACCTCTCTATCCCAAACCTCGCCTATTTTGAGTGGTGTGTGAATGTGCGATCATGTGTGTGTGTGTGTGTGTGTGTGTGTGTGTGTGTGTGTGTGTGTGTATGCGGTCTTGTGTACTTGCAGTGTGCATGCATTCTCTATATATATTTATTTTATTTTATTTAATTTTACTTTATTTTATTTTATTTTCTCCCCTTGCCCACCTCCCCACTCCATTCCTAAGCTGCATCTCGTTATTCCCATCTAACCTAACCTCACCACCGTGACGTAACCTTCCTATCCCCTCTCCCCTCCCCACCCCACCCCTCCCGTCCCCGATTCGCTGCAGAGCGTGATTCGAAGTGCGGCAGTCGGAGGTGATGGCTGTATGACTGTGTTGTGTGCCTGTGTGATTGCATCATTGATCTATTTTCTGAAGAAGGCCACGGCTGATAGCTGAATGTGTTATATGTGTGTGTCTTTTGTATGTGCCTGTCGCAGCTCGTCGCCACGTCTTTGTGGTGAGTTGTAAACTGTCCTCACTATATTATTAATTCCAACCTGGACTTTCCATCAGAAGAAACAACCTGTTTATAAATGACAGTAAAACTAAGTACATGCAGATCCAGGCTATAAAAACAGCTACAACTCAAAACTTAAGTCTCAAGTTGGGTGACTCATTGCTGGAGGAGGTTGCTAGTTACAAATTTTTAGGTGTGGAAGTAGATAAATATATGACTTGGGAACATCACATACAGAAAATATGCTCAAAAATAAGTTCAAATGTATTTTTAATGAGAAAAATGTCCACCACAGTGAACAAAAATACATTGCTGAAAACGTACTATGGGTTGATCTTCCCGTACATATCATACTGCATTGTGATATGGGGAGGCGCTGCAGATGTGCATATCAAAAGACTTTTGATACTGCAAAAGAAGGCCATTAGATGTGTCACTGGTATCCCGTCAGGGCAATCCTGCAGAAACCATATGTTTGTAAAATTAAACTGCAGTGCTACATTAAATAGGAGCATCCCTGAATATAATACAAGGAAAAGAGAGGATTACCACATAGAAAGTAAATGGTTACAATTAAGTGACAAAGATCGAATAAACGCTGGTAAAATTCTATATAACAAGTTGCCACAGCACATCAAAAATATCAACAAAATACAGGACTTTAGGGGAAAAAAAGTCATATCTAATTCTGGCCAGTCCATATAGTGTTAAGGAATACATAGAAAATAGTCAGGTAGACTACCAGGTGGTAGGACAGTGAAATTAAATAGTGTGTGGAACTGTCATGTAATGGTAATCAATCGTTAATTATAGGATGTAGTTTCATAACAGTAAATTATAAAATATATATTATTAAAATAAAACAAATAATATATATAAGAATATGGTGCAATAAGAATGACTTGTGAACTTAAGAAACACTATGTAAGTTTAATTGCACTGGAGAGCCCTATGTATTGTATTGAATGAGTATAACATATTGTAACCTCTGTACATACATATACTTTATATTTCAGTAATGTGTAAATATGAAAGTAGGCCTACTGAGTATGCTCTGTGTTAGTATGAAAAGATTGTAGCCTGATTTGTACAATGTAATGAATATAAAAAGTATGTAATGTGGGGGATGCCTTATGCAGCTAGTAAGCTGTCCAAGGGCTAATAAATAAATAAATTCCACTGAAGTCTCTTGAAAAGTGTAAAAATGAGGGTCTACTGTATAGAAATATGATTTTGGTACAGTTTGTACACCTATATGATAGCAATGTACTGTAAAAATTTCAACTGTGAACAAAGATATGAATTTTTGAAAATGGGGAAATAATTCACGATACTCTATAACAGATCTTATGGCTGTTGCCTATTATGTGTGATATTGGCAGGATATAATAAATAATTATTGAAGTAAGGTATTGCATTACATACAAAAAGTGAAAACATCACTAAAATTAACATTTATTATTATTGTTATTATTAGTCGTAAAGCTCCCATGTGGAAGACGCTAAGTAAAGCTGGTTCATTTTCCGTTCTTCTTGGTCTTCTGGTTCTTTTTATTTGCCCACCAGTTTTTCATTGTTTGAGAAAATTTAGTTCTTCTTTCTTCACTCCATTTTGTTCCAGTTCTCGGCGCTTTTGTCTCTGGTTTAACCTCCCACTTTTCAACTTTTATTCTAAAATTGTTCCTTGCAGCTATTTCTTTTTTAGTAATTTTGGCTAATTCCAAATCTTTTTTAACTTTTTGGATCCATTTTCCTCCATTAACAAGAGAATCTACGTATTTTACAATTTTTTTTGTTAATCTGTGTTCAGGGAGTCTCATTATGTGGCCATAGAATTTGAGGCGTCTTTTCCTCATGTCTATATGTTAGAATATTCTTCAATTTTGATCTTTTCTGTAATCTATATCCATCCTCAGTCCATCTTGGTCCCAAAATTTTTCTAATTATTTTTCTTTCTTCTTTCTTTAGATTTTGTAGATCAGTTTTCCTGTTTAGTGCCAAGTTTTCGCTGGCATATAACATTGATGGTTTAATGACTGTAATGTAATGCCTAATTTTGGCATTTAAAAATAAGCATCTTTTATTATAGAGGTTTTGCACTAATCCTAAACCTTTATGAGCATTTTGTATTCTTTCTTGTTGTGCAAATTATTCCGAGATAATTTCTCCAAGATATTTGAAGTGTGGTACTCTGTTGATTTCTCCGTATTTGGTTTGTAATTTGGAAATTTCTAAATTTGTTGTTGTGAACTCTGTCTTTTCAAATGATATCTGTAGCCCGACTTTTTCTGCACATTCTTTTAGAATTTCTACCTGTTTTATAGCCATTTCACTAGAATCTGCCATTATTGCGAGACCGTCTGCAAAGGCTAAGTAGGAGATTCTTAGGTTATGTTTTTTGGTTCCTAATGAAATTGGTTTCCAGCATTTTTCTTCTTCAAGTTTCTTCTCCCATTCTTCCATGACTCTATCCAGAATTACATTGAACAACAAAGGCGACAACCCATCACCCTGTCTAACCCCAGTTTTAATTTCAAATGGTTTTGAAAGTTTTCCCATAAATTTCACTTTGGATTTTGTATTTGTTAACAATATAAATTAACATTTATATTATTTTGAAATATTTAAAATGAATATTTTCAATTAATCAAGATGCGACTGTTCCTAAACCTGGTGGAGAATGTTAAGAACACTTATTTCTTCAGGCAGCTTCTGTGATATAGACCTCCCAGTTGCTGTGGTAAGTTCAAGTACTGAAAATTTCGTTAAAACATTTTTCATTCATATCCAAACTTTGTCACTAGTAGATTTCTTGAATGGTGTTCTTGAGCCAGCAGGGGGTAAAAATGAACAAAAACATCATTGTATTCCAAACTTGTTCTTTTAACCTCTGCAAGCCACCACTGTCCATCATACACACATGCCATTATGTCACTCAATATTAAAGAGAGATGTGTGATTTTACTGACAATTATCCTCATCATTTTCAGTTTCTGGTGTTACATAGCATCAAACTAAGTTTTCTGCAATGTAAAGGAATTTGTGGAAATGCCTCGTTCTTTTTATTGCTACACCCTCCTTCCACACCTCCCCCTTTTCGCTCCCTACCACTTCTTTTTACTGCTTTTCTGGCTGCATCTCACATTCCTACCTTTCAGAGCCTTTACAGTAATGCAATGTGTAACATTTCATCCCCACCTTTTCCCAGCATCCCTCCCCTTTGACAAGCTGCTTACCGTAGTGAAGAGGCCAGAGATGGTGGTCAGGTGTGCATAGTTATATATTAGTGTGTGAATGTCCGAGTGAGTTTTCCTGATGAACACAGTGGCTCACAATTTAAGAGCCACTGTTGCAATTCAGACACACATACGACATGTGTTATGCATGTGCAAATAATGTGCTGCAGCTCACAGTGATGCTCAGAGGTACCTCCGTACATAGAGCATCCCAGGGTGTCTCTAACAGCTGCATCCCCAATATTTTCAGGTTTTGGCAAGTTCAATGCATAGTTTTTTTCCCTCCAAATTCACACTTTATTTTCCATTAAACTTTATATATTCACACAAACACCTTGTCCTAGTGGTGACTCTGCTATGAATATTATCAAGAATAAAAATTTTGTAGAGCTACTTTGAATTTTAGTATAGAGAAGTATGATACTCTTCAAGCAGGTTGTGGATGATTTACAGTAGCAGTTATTTCTTTGAATAACATTGGAGGACTATCTGCAGCTTTGCAACAGTCTTTACGATGAGTTGTTATCTATCCTCTATTATTATCCTTCCAACTTTGATTTTCCAGTGTTGAAATTACTTCGTGAGTGACATTTCAGCAAAGCTAGAGGTAGGGGCCAGACTCAATCAAATAGTTCTTTCAGAAGCATTATGTGCTCATGTTGCCTGTTTTGAAGTTAGAAGCAGAACCTTGTTTAGGGTGGCTGGGTTCATGTCGCAATGGATGTATGTATCAGGATATAAAAAGAAGCAGGTATGAATTATTTATTATCTTTATTAAAAGTATCTGGATTTCCGCATCACCAAGTTTTGTGTGTTAACTGCACATTTTACATGGTAAGTTTCCCCAGTAGGTTCTAAACCATTACACATTTGCATAAAAATCAAGGGAAGATTAATTCATGCCATGAGTATGGTCTTTATTAACATCCATAGTCAACACTTCCTCTTCAGTGTGAATTTGAATTTGACATCTCAGAAGTTGGTTTTCCAAAAACCTTTCTTTGGTTGGGTGTTCTTTTTAGAGACACGCTGCACCTTTTCATCGCTGGCACAATGCAGGACATCACTGTGATAGTGGAGACTTTACATGGCTTGCCCGGTCTGTAATTTAGCTGTAAGATTTTTTTTTTCTTTGATTCCCTGTTTATCACTAACCTTTGAGAGAATGGCAGATGCCTCCACTCCAGCAGTGGTTCGAGGTCATTTCTTCGTTAATAGATAGTGCCTCCCAACTGCATGTGTGTTTTTGCACATTTAATTTTGGGAGACTGCCTGGGCATGACCATAGCAATAAGTGCACGCAAATGTTGCAAGGAGATGAACCGAGTTTGCAGTTCAGTTCACATGTTGGATTTTTTAAAAGATAACTGTATATACAATTCACCCATATAAACTGCATGTCACATGTGTTGTAGTCAAATATGTTGAATCAATAGACTCTTAATTTCTAAAGTGGAAAGCCAATATTACAGTATAATTATTTTATGATGACTGGTTTCATTGGCTATGCCATCATCAACGAGTTGCAAGATGCCTAGATGTATGGTGGCAAGGCCCATTGAAACCGGTTGTCATAAAATAATTATATTGTGATATTGGCTTTCTACTTTTGAAGATAATCTGTCAAATCGGCCTCCACAATCTATGATGTCAGCTAATCTCGATAGTTTCTTGTTTACCTGAAATAAAGATTTTATGGTTTGAGTATAGGCTTATGATGAATTTGTGTGTGTGTGTGGTTTTTTAACAAATGAATCAGGTAATAAAAATAGTGTACGTTTGCCACTTCAGTTTTACTTAACACTTCTGCTGTGGCTGACGCTTATAAGCGTCCACGCTCAATGTAGGATAGCATCAGCCGCAGTGAAAGTGTTAATATAGGGAAGCTCAGCATGAGTGGTAAGCCCATAAGATGTTGCATGTGTCAACCTGAAGACTACTAGCAGTCAAAATAAGTATAGGTACCACATTAGCCCAAGCAACTTTATTTCACTTAATAGCCCAGATAAGTAGAGAACTACTCAAAGTTTGGAAGATAATGTACCTATTGGGCTGTGTGTAACAAATATGTTTTCATGTTGATTGACACAGGCTTGTAGTATTAGGTATGAGGCTCAGCTGCAGCTTCAAGCGGCCACATGTCAGTCAACAGAGTAAGACAAAGCATTTGTGTGTGATGAATATAGTGAGTAGCAGTTCCATTGTTTGGGTTTACTAAATGACAAAGATTAGCATCTATTAGGTCTAGGAATCATCAGAATATTATTTTCATAAATTATTCAGAATTTGTAATCACTTACAAATACTATTTTTGGTGAACGCATAATTATGATCATGATGTACTTTAGGTGTATGTACCTTGTAATCAGATAAGTGACTCAAATTTGTCAGTACATAATCATGTTATTGTGGCGGCCGCCAGTCTGCACTGCAACTGACTGATGGATTCACGGTGCAGTGATTAGTGAAAATATTAGTAAAAAGTGAAAAAGATGCTCATCAAAGCGATCGAAAATCTATCTTTACTTTTATTTACACGGCTGTGTATCCTGCACGCCTTGCCTGGCCTTACGAGTTTCAAGCACTAAACAAGGAATTTCGGCAACCTAGCTCCCCTTCCAAGCCCGTTTCCAAAAAGGTAGAAGGGGGGCAGTGGCGTAGCTATGTGACCAAGGGCCCCGGGGCAAAAATGACATTGGGGCCCTCTTGAAACTATACAGATACAAAACTATTCCATTATCAGGTCCGTACCGCCCACTGGAAAACATAATAAGGCAAACCTAAATACTACTAAGTAAATTATTATGTGTCGCGCAGCAGATAATATTTAATCTTACTAATATAATTATAACTGTGAAGGTTTGTTATACTTTCACGCAAAAATTACTAGTTGGATTCAGATGTAATTTTGCAGAAGGATAGATTTGGATCTGGGAAGGACATACAGATATAACGACCCCCTGGTGTAGTTTTCTAAGTTTCTCCATACTAGGCGAATGAAGTCGTAGGCAGAAACTAGTAAAAAATATACAATGATGAAGTATTTCTCAACATCGAAAACAAGGCCCCCTGCGGCGAAGCGATACGTTTTCATAGCTGTAGTACATTACAGTAATAATAATATGGGTACACAATTAAAAAGTAGTCAGTTTGATTTTAACAGAGTCAAACTGCTCCGATTCATTTTCTTTCCTTGGTGTCAGTGAAGCTAGCTTTGTTAAGTGCATTTTTACGTGTTTCTTTATTGGAAAGGAGATGAAGTCGCAACAGAAGCGGCTCTAAAATGGTGCAATGTAGTAACTGCAGTTGGTTTTAAGATTTTATTTTTATTTTATTTATTTATTTATTTTTCTTTGCTGAAGTCTCAGTAATTATTAGAGATAGTGTAAAGATCACGTAAATCGTCGTGTTCTTTAAAATACATGTTAGCAATACTAACGTTTTTAATATCGAGACTATTGTCTGTGTAGCCGGCCGCGGTGGCCGAGGGGACTAAGGCGCTCCAGTCATGGTCTGCACGGCCACTACGGTCGGGGGTTCGAATCCCCCCTTGGGCATGGATATTTGTGCCGTCCTAGTTCGTAAGTAGTTCATAAGTAGTTTGTAAGTTTAGGGACTGATGACCCCATAGTTAAGTCGCATAGACTATACAAACATTAAACATTTATTGTCTGTGTATCTCTCTTTGGCCTTTCCCGCACTGTGTTAAATGCGGCTATATGGGAAACTTGGTTGGTAAAAGTCTAGTTTATGAGTCCGCGATTAGTGCTCGGCGTGTAGACGTAACAGCGCGATGAATGAGACAAGTGAAGGCAGGTAATCAGGAGTCGCGTTCGCGCGGCCAATAAGAAACAGCTTTAGTGTTTATTATCGTAAAAAGAAAAAAAAAAGGCGACTAACCTCCTTTGGTATAGTAAAAGACAAAGGGATGCTATCATATACCTGCTCATGCTGGACGTGAATTTTACAGGTTTTTTCGTCACGAATGTTCGCCTACTGCAATTTTAGTCTCAATGTAACACTGCCCTCGGCATTCGTGACAAATTTGCAGAAAATAATTAATGCTGTTCCTGCTCTATTGTTGACAGGTTCTCGATGTACACTTGTCCGGTCAATGAATCAGCTATCCTCGTGAAACACTGCCCTCGGAAGTCACGACAAATTTGTGGACACTAATTAATGCTGTTCCTGCTCTATGGTTGACAGGTTCTCGATGTACCCTTGTCCGGTCAGAAAATCAGCGATCCTTGTGAAACAGTGCCCTCGAAAACTTCAACGATATTTAACAAATCTTATAATCTTTCCTCTTGGGATAACTTAAATTCATAACGAAATATTCAGTTTCGGACTTACAGCGATTTCAAAACACGCTAAATTCAATGGACATGAAACAAACAGTCCTATTGGCTGCGCGAACGCGACTCCTGATTGGCTGCCTTCGCGCCGTTGTCAACATCTACATGCCAAGCACCAGTCTGTCAATCATAAACTAGACTTTAACCACTTGGTTTGAGGAAGGGGGCAGATTATAGAGGTATAATAATAATAATAATAATAAGAATAAAATAAAAAATTGACGCTGTACTGTAACTTTTTTCGAACGTTGCTTACAGATGCCGAGGGGCCCCTTGAGCTCGGGGCCCCGGGGCATTGCCCCGCCTAGCCCTATGATAGCTACGCCACTGAAGGGGGGTTCTGCAGTGCCTGCGATTCAGCGAGGACCAGTCGGCCCCGAGCAGTGCAGAGCAGAGCAGCAGGTGAGTCCAGCTTGGCGCGGCTAGCGAGCTTCCACATTCGACCATGAGCAAATCCCTGTACAACATGCAATTTTTTAGTTAGCTTTGGGTTCCCCCTTTTTTAACCACCTTATGTAGTCACTAATGTAGGAATTTGGTGAATACCGTACTCCTCGTAATGGTCCTATGCTTTCAAATTCAGGCGCAGACAGGAATCACAGGCATGCCCTTATTTAATGCAAAAATGTTAATTATCGTGCCATGTATTTTTATTGTAACTTAGTTAGAGTTAGATGAATACATTCCTTAATTATACCCGACTATTTCCGTATAACCCTCACCCACAGTCAGATACCAATAATAGATTTAGTTGGTGAAGTTTATCGCTTTGCCACATTATCGTAAAAATTATGTCTCCATACTGTTGACCAAATGAATTATTTTCTACTATTAAGATTATAAATGCAATTAAATAAAGCTTTCATTACTACCACTCTAGAGCCTAACCAAGATCATTGCACCACTGCCTTAACCCAGATAGCGCTGATGTCCTTCCACAAGGATGAGGACGGTGGCTTAGTTTTGCATACTTGCAGTTATGAAGTTGCTGACAGTGTTGTATTTCATTTGTTTGAATCTTCTGCTTCTATTCCAGATCAGTTTTCGTTTGTACTGTTGACTGCAAAGTGATTGGATGTGGCTGCAAAGTTGAGCTTTAGACGATATTGAAGATTTCCTCGCAAAAAAAAAAAAAAAAAAAAAAAAAAAAAATTGTATAGAGCAACATATAGAAGCATGTGCCTGTGAGCTTAAACTGAAGGGTGATTCTTTTATAATTGTAGGCCCCCCTCAGGAAACTTTCATTTATTCCTGGAATACTTGGATGCCTTGTTGTGCTATCTGTCAGATAGGGGGAAGCAAATTATTGTATGTGGAGATTTCAATGTTGATTCACTGCAAGAGTGTAATAAGAAGAATGACCTGGAAGTCTTACTCGGATCTTTCAATTTGACATCTGTTATTGATTTTCCTACTCGGGTAGTAAAGAACAGCAGCACATTGATATACAATTTTTTTATAGACCAAGATAGGTTTAACAACATTAGTGCATGTCCTGTTGAGAATGGTCTTTCTGATCATGGTGCACAGCTAGTTACATTATATGATATAGCTCCTTTCAGAAATTTGAATCAGTCCTCCAAAGTTGTTCGTACAATTAATGATTCGACAATTAGAAATTTCACGGAAAGTCTTCAGCTAATTTAAAATACAACTTATTTCATGATACTTTTGTAAGGGTATTTGATAACTGTTTCCCCAAGAAATTAGTCAAATTTAATTGTAAGGAACCAAGCAAAAAACCACGGCTCACCAAAGGTATAAAAATATCTTGTAACCGGAAAAGGTAACTGTATCTGACAGCAAGAAAGAGTAGGACCCAGAAATATTCAACTATTATAAAAACTACTGTTCTGTATTAAGGAAAGTTATTAAAAAATCCAAAAGCATGTGCATAATGTCTGAGGTTAGTACATCCAAGAATAAAATTAAAACAATCTGGAATATTATAACAAGGGAGACAGGGCAACCAAGAACACAGGAAGACAGCATTACCATCAAAGTGAATGAAAAAATTACAAACAAAAAGTCAGAAGTTGAAAACACTTTTAATAATTATTTTTTAAATGTTGTGGAGAATATAGGATCCAAATGTTCATTAGAAGAAGCTAGGCAGTTAATGGAACAGGGCGTACCTAGACAGTTTGATACAATGGAAATCCCACCCACCTCTCAATCTGAAATTAGGAAATTAATAAACTCTCTCAAGAGTAAAAGCTCTCATGGCATTGATGGCATATCCAGCAGGGTATTAAAAGCTTGTTCCCAAGAAATATGTAGGATTCTTAGCCCCATTTGTAATAGCTCAATGGAGCAGGGTATTTTCCCTGATAGACTGAAATATGCTATTGTCAAACCACTTCATAAAAAAGGTTATCGTTGGATGTCAACAACTACCGCCCAATCTCACTACTGACCACTCTTTCAAAAATTCTTGAAAAAGTAATGTATTCCAGAGTAGCTTCATATATTAATAAACATAAAGTTCTAACAAAATGTCAGTTTGGTTTCCAGAAAGGCTTTTCAACAGGAAATGCAATACATATCTTCACTAATGAAATATTAAATGCTCTGGATAACTGTAAATCACCTGTTGGGATTTTTTGTGATCTATCGAAGGCCTTTGATTGTGTTAACCATGGAATTCTTCTAGATAAGCTTAAGTACCATGGTACGAGTGGGAAAGTGCACAAATGGTTTAAATCATACCTAACTGGAAGAGTTCAGAAAGTTGATATAAGTAATTCACATAATATACAAAAAACAGCTGAGTCCTCAAACTGGGGAACTATCAAGCATGGGGTGCCACAGGGTTCGGTACTGGGACCTTCGCTGTTCTTAATATATATTAATGATTTGCCTTTCTATATTCATAAAGATGCCTATTTTCATTCTCTGCTTTCTTATGGCATCATATTCTGGGGTAATTCATCATTTATTAAGAAAGTATTCATTGCCCAAAAGCGGGTCATCAGAATAATTGCTGGAGCCCACCCAAGATCATCCTGCAGACATTTATTTAAGGATCTAGGAATCTTCACAGTAGCTTCACAATATATATATTCACTTATGAAATTTGTTATTAACAATCCAACTGAATTCAAATGTAACAGCAGTGTGCATAGCTACAACACTAGGAGAAAGGGTGACATACACTATTCAAGGTTAAATTTAGCTCTGTCACAGAAAGGGGTTAATTATTCTGCCACAAAAGTCTTTGGTCACTTACCAAGTAGTATCAAAATTCTGACAGATTGCCAACTAGCATTTAAAAATAAATTAAGAGAATTTCTGAATGGCAATTCAAATGTTTGTTAAGCTTAAGGGACTTAACTGCGGGGTCATCACTCAATGGCAATTCCTTCTACACATTAGATGAATTTCTAGATAAAAGTTAGTACTAAAAAAAATTAAAAGAATAAAATAATAATAATAATAATAAATAATAAATAATAAAATATTCAACAATTAAGTGTCATGTTATATTATGTATTGACACATTTCATTTAACTGACACGTTCCACATCATTACGAAGTGTCGTATTCATGATCTATGGAACAAGTATTAATCTAATCTAATCTAATATATGCTTAGGTATGAGTTTGATAAAGAGAAAATGGTATGTCCCATATCTGGCACCGTATGAAGTAAGGGGTTAGTAGAGGGGTAAGTAGAGAGAAGAAGGTGTGGGGAGGAGTTGCCATTTATGTCAAAAGTTGTCACAGTGTAAAAAATTTAGAAACAAAAAAAAAAAAAAAAAAAAAAAAAAAAAAAAAAAAAAAAAAAAAAAAAAAATTGTATAGAGCAACATATAGAAGCATGTGCCTGTGAGCTTAAACTGAAGGGTGATTCTTTTATAATTGTAGGCCCCCCTCAGGAAACTTTCATTTATTCCTGGAATACTTGGATGCCTTGTTGTGCTATCTGTCAGATAGGGGGAAGCAAATTATTGTATGTGGAGATTTCAATGTTGATTCACTGCAAGAGTGTAATAAGAAGAATGACCTGGAAGTCTTACTCGGATCTTTCAATTTGACATCTGTTATTGATTTTCCTACTCGGGTAGTAAAGAACAGCAGCACATTGATATACAATTTTTTTATAGACCAAGATAGGTTTAACAACATTAGTGCATGTCCTGTTGAGAATGGTCTTTCTGATCATGGTGCACAGCTAGTTACATTATATGATATAGCTCCTTTCAGAAATTTGAATCAGTCCTCCAAAGTTGTTCGTACAATTAATGATTCGACAATTAGAAATTTCACGGAAAGTCTTCAGCTAATTTAAAATACAACTTATTTCATGATACTTTTGTAAGGGTATTTGATAACTGTTTCCCCAAGAAATTAGTCAAATTTAATTGTAAGGAACCAAGCAAAAAACCACGGCTCACCAAAGGTATAAAAATATCTTGTAACCGGAAAAGGTAACTGTATCTGACAGCAAGAAAGAGTAGGACCCAGAAATATTCAACTATTATAAAAACTACTGTTCTGTATTAAGGAAAGTTATTAAAAAATCCAAAAGCATGTGCATAATGTCTGAGGTTAGTACATCCAAGAATAAAATTAAAACAATCTGGAATATTATAACAAGGGAGACAGGGCAACCAAGAACACAGGAAGACAGCATTACCATCAAAGTGAATGAAAAAATTACAAACAAAAAGTCAGAAGTTGAAAACACTTTTAATAATTATTTTTTAAATGTTGTGGAGAATATAGGATCCAAATGTTCATTAGAAGAAGCTAGGCAGTTAATGGAACAGGGCGTACCTAGACAGTTTGATACAATGGAAATCCCACCCACCTCTCAATCTGAAATTAGGAAATTAATAAACTCTCTCAAGAGTAAAAGCTCTCATGGCATTGATGGCATATCCAGCAGGGTATTAAAAGCTTGTTCCCAAGAAATATGTAGGATTCTTAGCCCCATTTGTAATAGCTCAATGGAGCAGGGTATTTTCCCTGATAGACTGAAATATGCTATTGTCAAACCACTTCATAAAAAAGGTTATCGTTGGATGTCAACAACTACCGCCCAATCTCACTACTGACCACTCTTTCAAAAATTCTTGAAAAAGTAATGTATTCCAGAGTAGCTTCATATATTAATAAACATAAAGTTCTAACAAAATGTCAGTTTGGTTTCCAGAAAGGCTTTTCAACAGGAAATGCAATACATATCTTCACTAATGAAATATTAAATGCTCTGGATAACTGTAAATCACCTGTTGGGATTTTTTGTGATCTATCGAAGGCCTTTGATTGTGTTAACCATGGAATTCTTCTAGATAAGCTTAAGTACCATGGTACGAGTGGGAAAGTGCACAAATGGTTTAAATCATACCTAACTGGAAGAGTTCAGAAAGTTGATATAAGTAATTCACATAATATACAAAAAACAGCTGAGTCCTCAAACTGGGGAACTATCAAGCATGGGGTGCCACAGGGTTCGGTACTGGGACCTTCGCTGTTCTTAATATATATTAATGATTTGCCTTTCTATATTCATAAAGATGCCTATTTTCATTCTCTGCTTTCTTATGGCATCATATTCTGGGGTAATTCATCATTTATTAAGAAAGTATTCATTGCCCAAAAGCGGGTCATCAGAATAATTGCTGGAGCCCACCCAAGATCATCCTGCAGACATTTATTTAAGGATCTAGGAATCTTCACAGTAGCTTCACAATATATATATTCACTTATGAAATTTGTTATTAACAATCCAACTGAATTCAAATGTAACAGCAGTGTGCATAGCTACAACACTAGGAGAAAGGGTGACATACACTATTCAAGGTTAAATTTAGCTCTGTCACAGAAAGGGGTTAATTATTCTGCCACAAAAGTCTTTGGTCACTTACCAAGTAGTATCAAAATTCTGACAGATTGCCAACTAGCATTTAAAAATAAATTAAGAGAATTTCTGAATGGCAATTCAAATGTTTGTTAAGCTTAAGGGACTTAACTGCGGGGTCATCACTCAATGGCAATTCCTTCTACACATTAGATGAATTTCTAGATAAAAGTTAGTACTAAAAAAAATTAAAAGAATAAAATAATAATAATAATAATAAATAATAAATAATAAAATATTCAACAATTAAGTGTCATGTTATATTATGTATTGACACATTTCATTTAACTGACACGTTCCACATCATTACGAAGTGTCGTATTCATGATCTATGGAACAAGTATTAATCTAATCTAATCTAATATATGCTTAGGTATGAGTTTGATAAAGAGAAAATGGTATGTCCCATATCTGGCACCGTATGAAGTAAGGGGTTAATTTTTACAACATTTAATCTTGTACAGTGTTTTAATAATACGGATTCATCAGATGAAAATTCTAAAACATTCATTTTGAAGTCCTTCCAGAAATATGGGCAATATTCGAAAACTAATAGTGTGTAAAAAAAAAGTCAGTTATAACATTTTTGTGCAGTCGTATGAAAGTAATTCATATCCTTTGAAATAAAATTAAAACTAAAAATAAATCCATGTTGTCTGGGTTAAAGACATTGTATTGACATTCACTGTCTTTTCTAAGACAACCAAATTGTTGCCTTTCAACCTACCTTATACATTGGGCTATGCGAGAGACGAGTGTCACCACAATCTATACCGCAAGAGTGAAGTCAATGTTGGAATAACAGTGAGGATAGGTCAAAGGTCACTGTAAAGATCTGTTAACCACAGGCAAGCACATATTAACAGGTTTGCTGCGGTCTCCTGTGCTGGCCGCTAACACTCTAGGCGGACACCAGTAAGCGCATGTGCGCCGAGAGCTGAAATCAGATCCCTGCGAAACTTGTAATATTGAAAGCGAATATAACGTCTGCAAAAGAGGCAGTGCTAAGCTGCATGCCAATTATGTGATAAATGCTGCAAGCTCTCTGACTTATAAGCATCATATGCACTTATTGCAAACAATTCTAACAACACCTCTGATTTATTGATTTTATTGCTAACTGGGAACAAAATTAAATTCAAACAAGCGATACATCTGCTTCATTGAGCAACAGTTATACTGAAAACAACAAAAGGTTTATCAAACAGAGAAGAAGAAACATCTCATCTGCAGTCTGGTGCTATGGAAACCTAATCCCATATAACAAATTTGCAAGGTGCATAGGCGATGTTTTTAAAGCAAACCACTAAAGACAAAAACACACAACAGACACGAAAATGTTACGTGATGTTTTTTTGTGGCCTGTACTAACAAGGGTGCACAGCCAAACTAACTAAACTGAGTACTCAGATAGCGCACCGCTTATAAGCATTGGAAGCTCTGGCGTGTTGATCGCGGAAACGCTTATAAGCGTCGACAGCTTTGGCGTGGTGATCGCAGAAACGCTTACAAGTGTCAGCCGTAGCGAATGTGTTAAACAAAACAAAAATAAATAAAATAAAAGACAAACAACATTCCACAACAAATTTTTGGTCACAGTATTCACTGGAAAACACACTCACAGGCAAAACTCTTGCACTTCATATTAAACTGTGTGAATGTGTGTCATGTAATTTGAAGCCAAATACACCACCAAACAAAAGTGACTTGTACAAAAAGTAATCAACAGAATTTAAAATATGTTCTCAAAATTATTTGTCCATACCCATGTCTCATTTCTGGTGTATATTATGTTTGTTGCTCCACAGTACACAGTCTGAGTGGCTTATGGAGTAGAGATTGAGATGCATTAGGCCTACTTTATGAACAAATTTTGTTATAGTAATTGATTCGTCTGTCCAGGAATAGTCTCATTGATAGAGGAGTCATCATAATTCAGAGAAGATAAATCAGTTCTTATGTAAATAAAGCAGGTAGCCACTTTTACCTTCAGCCAAACTTGCATTTGAATGGTGCAAATCTTGAGGGGGGTACCAGCAGGTTTGACATTGTATAATTCCATTTTGAATCTTAGCAGTAGTATTACTTAAGTGCAGCTGTAGCAGTTCTTTCAGTATTTATGATTTATGTTTTTCGTGTAATAACTAATACGAATATGCAATATCTTTCTGAGGATATTTTATTCTATGGAATACCTATTGCCTTATCTAAGCCAGTTACACTACATACATCTGGCTAGAATTTTTACTTTTTAAATCTGTCAACTGCCTTTTATGTGTTATCCTTTATTTGTATAGTGTATTTCAATTTAGAATGAAAAAAATCAGTTTTTGAAATGTGGGATCAAAACTGCCTTTTTCTGCTAATTAAGAATTTTTTATCAAAAGTATTTTCCTATAATAAATCTGTAAATTAAATGAGTCAAGATGAAGCCTGAGAAGTTCAGTATTTGTGGGAGGGCAGAATACAAACACTTTCCCACATTATGTAAGTGAACACTTACCACATTTGTGTTTAAATATTCCAGAAATGCCATCATTTAAATAGATGAATTTTGTAATAAAAAGTAGGCTGTTATATACACCAGTACTGTGAATAAATAACAAGACCATAGATTCATGGCAATTTTCAGAGTTGCTTCTAAGCAGTATTTTTTCTGAATATTTTCAATTGCTATAGTTTACATTGTGCTGTGTCTAAGTAGCAGATTTGTAACATAGTTCCTGCACACTGACAGTGTAATTTCATTGTAATTGTTATGAGTAGAGGAAAATTGGCATTTTCTTCAATTAGTTTCAATGTGTGTGTAATGTTAAAAATTCATGTACATTTTGCTCAAACCTATGAAAACTTTTAAAAAATCTGACAATGAAAGCTAGTGAAATGGAAGCACTATTTTTGTTATGTTTAAATGCAAATAATACTTCGCTTCTTCAGCGTATTGCCTTTGGTTACAACTGTAATAAATCCATAAGAATGCAACAGTGATGATCATAGCACAGTAAAATGGTCTACAGATGCCTGTTAACACCACTACAATATTTAAAAATACACTTTCATTGAGATCTTCAGCAGAGACAGATTATTTGTGGAAATTAAAAGTCATTTACCCTGCATCCACTATTTGCTAGTAACTGATGTACTTTTAAATGAAACCTTATATAGTTGTTTTTTATACTGTTAAAGTTATTTTGTGGCATTTGATACAAATAACTAATACAAATGCATTGCCTATGCAGACCCTGCCTAAAGGGCAGAGGGTTTAAGAGTCAGTTTGATTAAATGCACATACTATAACAGCAGGCATACCAAGTATTACGATTTTTATGTAATTATCATGATTTCTATGCTAAAATTAAAGCCTTTTGCTATTTGATTTAATTTTAGTAATTTGTCTGCATATTATTTTTTGTTGAAACTGAATTATTTCAGAAATAGCATAACACCTTATTGTCATCTGCCTAACACAGACTATAATGTACAATGAAGTTGCCTACTATAATTATGCTTTGATAACTTCACTACGAACACTTTTAGTTATGCTACAATTTTACGTACTGATGTTCATACTGTCCTGTTACTACCAAGTGTAAATTAATTATTGAGCACCTTTCAATTAATTATTGCACTTGTTTTTACTTTCTGGCAAAGGGAAACAATGAAGTTAAGTCTTATGTAATTGTTTGTCAAGATACCCTACCATCCTTTATTACTCGCTGTATTTTTCGTGTCCTAAGTCCCTCCCCCCCCCCCCCCCCCCCCTTTTTTAAGTCACAGCTTCTCCTCAGGTAGACATTTGTCAATAAAAAAATTCTATACTGTCCTAGTTCCCTCTTCCTCAGTAACAATTCTCTTAACCCCATTACAATTAGATACTTTTGAAACTTGGCATTTGTGTAATAATGAAACAATTAACTTGATATTTCATTGAAAACGTGTTACACTACAATGAAAATTATTTTGTGATTATCATTGCAGCAAGTCTAAGTTGGGGCCAGCCACCAAAAAAACATTAGTTGTTTTTGCAGCACCATGTGCACTTTTATGTTACCTATTTTGAGGTTAAGAGCAGGTCCCCTAGTGTGGCTGGATTGATAGGCCTACGGCAACACTTTCCTCACTATTGCAGTTTGCCAATTACAAAATAATTTTAATTGGGTGAAAATGGATGTATCAGGACAAAGGTATGAAAAGAAACAGTCATTATTTATTTATTTTCTTTATTAAAAGTACTTGGATTTCCACATCACCTTTGAGGTACCAAGTTTGATGTGTTAACTCTATATTTTACATGGCAAGATTCCCCAGTAGGCCTATAAACCATGACATTTACATAAAAATACAAAGACAGATTAAGTCTTGCAGTAGGTGTGGTCATTACTGACATATGCAGTCAACATTTCTTCATCAATATGACTCTGTGCCCCTGCAACATTTGATTTGAAAGTTTGTTTTCCAACACCCCTTTTTTGTCGGGTGTTTTTAACTGGCTGCACTTTTTGGTTGTGGGCATGACACAGAACATCATTTTGGTAATCAAAGTCTGAATACGCTAGCAAATGCTCAACTTCATTATCCATTGCACCAACAGTTTCATCAGTTAATTTGGGCAACATCACTCTGCTTGCCAAGGCAAGTAATTTAGTCCTAAGTTTTTTCGTTGAGCAGTCCTTTTCTGTTCATCAGCATCATCACCACCACTACCACCACCACCCTTTCTTAGATATGACAGGATGGCAGATGCCTCCACTGTAGCAGTGGTATCAGGTTCATTATTTGTATTTAAGTGATAGTGCCATCCCACAGCAAGCATATGCTTACACACATTTAATTTTTTCAGGCTGTCTGGGCACGTGCAGCTCAGTGTGTGTACACAAATATTGCAAGAATAACAACCAATTCTGCGCTTTAGATCACACATTTTATTTTTAAGCATAACTGTGTATTCACAGCCAATGTTTTTTTGTGATATTACAGTGAATCGGGTGCCATCATCATTAACTGAAATTTCATCCCTCCCAATTCGCTCAGATTCTCGATGGCGATCTTTGACAAGGTAAATTCTAAGGGAATTCCCTCCTTTCAGGAGTTTGTTAACTCTCTCAAACATTTTGTCACACACAAATTTGAACAGAATGATCAAAAGTTTGTCCAATCGGTTGTTTTGTTTACCCTCCAGATAACAGTGTTTCAGAACTCTATGCATAGCTTGTAAATACATGTTCGTATCTATTCCTAAATTTTGGCGGTAGCAGTGTGCCCACTGCTGTGGTCTGTAACCATAGTGTTCCGTGAAATACACACCAAACTCTTGTGTGTCTTAATCACCTCTCAAATCACTCTGAAATGACTCCAACAGGTCAGTGAATTTGGAGACATTGACTTCCTCCAGCAACAAGCAGAGAACATCATACACAATGGCTTGCTTATGCTGGCCCTGGATTTTTTTCAAATTGTTGCGCCAACTGCGGTGAACATGTCATGAACATGTAAGGTTATTTTTTGCCAACCCCATCACTTCATCCCAAGCGCATCTATAAAAGTTATTGTCATCCGACATAAATACATTGGCACTTATTATGCCAGCTTTAAGTTTTACAGCATTAAAAAAATGTAACGTCACTGCAGTGGTCTCTCTACTGGAAATACAGAAGGCCACAGGAATTCCACACCCAAACTCATCAACAACTAATCATGTTGTTATTAGCAATTTGTAAATATTTGTGCCATATGTAGTGTCTCCACTCCCATGAACCACAGACATTGCCGAGGTGGGGTGGCTTGCGTGCCTCAACGATACAGATAGCCGTACCGTAGGTGCAACCACAGCGGAGGGGTATCTGTGGAGAGGCCAGATAAACGTGTGGTTCCTGAAGAGGGGCAACAGCCTTTTCAGTAGTTACAGGGGCAACAGTCTGGATGATTGGCTGAGCTGGCCTTATAACATCAGCTAATGTGGCTTTGCCATGCAGTTACTGCAAACGGCTGAAAGCAAGGGGAAAGTACAGCCGTTATTTTTCTCGAGGACATGCAGCTCTACTGTCTGAACATATGATGATGGCATCCTCTCGGGTAAGATACTCCGGAGGTAAAATAGTCCCCCATTCGGATCTCTGGGCGGGGACTACTCAGGAGGATGTGATTATCAGGAAAGACAATACTGGCATTCTATGGGTCGGAGCGTGGAATGTTAGATCCCTTAATTGAGTAGGAAAATTAGAAAATTTAAAAAGGGAAATGGATAGGTTGAAGTTAGATATAGTGGGGATTAGTGAAGTTCGGTGGCAGGATGAACAGGATTTCTGGTCAGGTGAGTACAGGATTATAAATACAAAATCAGTTGGGGGTATCACAGGAGTAGGATTGATAATGAATAAGAAAATAGGAATGCGGGTAAACTACTATGACCAGCACACTGATCGCATTATCATTGTCAAGATAGATACGAAGCCAACACCGACAACAGTAGTACAGGTTTATATGTCAACTAGCTCTGCCGATGAAGAGGAAATCGAAGAAATATATGAGGAGCTAAAGGATATTATTCAGACAATTAAGGGAGAGGAAAACTTAATTGTTATGGGAGACTGGAATTCGGTAGTAGGACAATGAAAGGAAAGGAAGATAGTAGGTGAATATGGTCTGGGCAAAAGGAATGAAAGAGGAAGCCGCCTGGTAGAATTTTGCACAGAACATAATTTAGTTATAACAAACGCCTGGTTTAAGAAATACAAAAGAAGGTTGTATATGTGGAAAAGACCAGGAGACACCGGGAGATACCAGAAAGATTTTATAATGGTAAGACATAGATTTCGGAACCAGGTTTTAAAGTGTAAGACGTACCCAGGGGCAGATATAGACTCTGACCATAACTTGTTAGTCATGAACTGTAGGCTGAAACTGAAGAAACTACAAAAAGGTAGGAAAATAAGGGGATGGGACCTGGATAAATTGAAGGAACCTGAAGTTCTTAAGAATTTCAGAGGGAGCTTTAGGCAACAATTGACAGAAACAGGGGGAAATAAAACAGTAGAAGAGAAATGGGTAAAACTGAGAGATGAAATAGTGAAGGTAGCAGAGGACAAAATAGGTAGGAAGGCAAGACCTACAAAAAATCTTTGGATATCACAGGAGATACTAAATTTAATTGATGAAAGGAGAAAATATAAAAATGCAGTAAATGAAACAGGCAAAATGGAGTACAGACGACTAAGAAATGAGATTGACAGGAAGTGCAAAATGGCTAAGCAGGAGTGGTTAGAAGGCAAATGCAAGGATGTAGAAGAATGTATAAATAGGGGAAAATAGATACAGCCTACAGGAAAATAAAAGAAACATTTGGAGATAAGAAAAACAGCTCTATGAATATCAAGGACACTGATGGAAAACCAGTTCTCAGCAAAGAAGGGAAAGCTGAAAGGTGGAATAAGTATATAGAGGGGCTCTACAAAGGAAATGAACTTCGAGACAATATTGTAGAAAGGGAAGAGGATGTAGATGAAGATGAAATAGGAGATACTGTACTGAGAGAAGAATTTGACAGAGCCCTGAAAGACTTAAGTCGAAACAAGGCCCCAGGAGTAGACGATATTCCCTCAGAGCTACTAAAGTCTCTGGGAGAACCAGCCATGACAAAACTGTTTCACCTGGTGTGTAAGATGTATGAGACAGGCGAAGTACCCTCAGACTTTAAGAAAAATGTAATAATCCCCATTCCAAAGAAAGCAGGTGCAGACAGGTGTGTAAACTACAGAACTACCAGTTTAATAAGTCATGGTTGCAAAATATTAACACGAATTATATACAGAAGGATGGAAAAGCTGGTAGAAGCTGACCTTGGGGAAGATCAGTTTGGGTTCAGGAGAAATTTAGGAACAAGGGAGGCAATACTCACTTTACGGCTTATCGTAGAAGATAGATTAAGAAAAGGCAAACCTACATTTCTAGCTTTTGTAGATTTGGAGAAGGCTTTTGACAATGTTGATTGGAATAAACTCTTTCAAGTTCTGAAGCAAGCAGGAGTAAAATATAGGGAGCGTAAGGTTATTTACAACTTGTACAAAAACCAGACAGCGGTTGACAGAGTTGAAGGGCATGAAAGGGATGCAGTAGTTAGGAAGGGAGTAAGACAGGGTTGTAGTCTTTCTCCATTGTTATTCAATCTGTACATTGAGCAAGCTATAAAGGAAAGCAAGGAGAAATTTGGGGAAGGAATTAAAGTTCAGGGTAAAGAATTAAAAACATTGTGTTTTGCCGACGACATAGTAATTCTGTCAGATACAGCAAAGGACCTGGAAGAGCAATTGAACGGAATTGACAGTGTGCTGATAGGTGCATATAAGATGAACATTAACAAGTGTTGCCTTGTATGGGAGTGAGACATGGACGATAAACAGTGAGGACAGGAAGAGGATTGAGGCTTTTGAAATATGGTGCTACAGAAGAATGCTGAAGATTAGGTGGGTGGATCGCATAACTAATGAGTAGGTACTGGACAGAATTGGGGAGAAAAGAAATTTCTGGCATACCTTGACTAAAAGAAGGGATAGATTGGTAGGACACATTCTTAGACATCAAGGAATTGTGAATTTAGCATTGGAGGGAAGTGTGTGGGGTAAAAACCGCAGAGGAAGACCAAGAGGTGGATACAGTAAGCAGGTTCAGACAGATGTAGGTTGCTGTTCTTATGTGGAGATGAAGAGGCTTGCTCAGGATAGGGTATTGTGGAGAGCTGCATCAAACGAGTCTCTGGACTGAAGACCACAACAACAACATGTAGTGTCTACACATACTATATTTGTGCCAAACTTTTGTATCAATTTGCACTGAAAGGGTGTCATCAGCACAATTACAGTCTCATTAACACCTACATTGTTCAAGTTTTCACCACTTTTTTTCTGTAATAAGACACAGTCTTCCATTTTGTCCCGCAATATACTCACACTCACATCATCACTATTATGCAGCTGGGAATCATTTAACCCGAAGTCCCTCTTTATGTTGTGTAGATTTTTCCGAGTTAATAAATGAATCCTCTCCAGTGTATCTGTGTTGATTGCGCCATCTCTTGTGTCATCCAGTACTCTCTCAAATCTGACTCATTCAGCAATTTTCGCTGCAAAATTTTTAAATTATTAGTTCAACTGCGAACATAAATTTTACATATACTACACAGTAATTGAAATAAAGGCCAGATCACACTCATTTTATTTGAATTAATAACTCATTTTGGACAGTTAAATGAAAACACCTTTAGACAATGACCACCATTGTGGCAGGCAATAGCAGTGGTTCTAGCATGCTGTATGAACATCAATTGATAATATCAAAAGGTAACAATTAGGAATAAGGATAGATCACAACCTACCGCAGTGGCAGGCACATAAAAAAAGAGACACATATACAACACATAAGCTATCGGCCATGGCCTTTGATCTATTTTCTGAAGGAGGCCATGGCCAATAGCTTCTATGTTGTATGTATGTCTTTTTTATGTGCTTGTCGCAGCGTATTGACATGTTTTGCAGAGAGTTGTAAACTGTCCTTAAAATATTAATTCCAACCTGGACTTTCCATAACTACAATATCAGAAGTTTGCATTCATGTGGCCTGCTCAAGTCACTGAATTACTGAAGACAGATAGTTTCACTTTAATGCCATGCTAAATACATAAGAACCAGTGGTGTAGTTATCATGGGGCTAGGCGGGGCAGCGCCCCGGGGCCCCCGAGCCCCAGGAGCCCCTCGGCCATCGTGAGCGACAATCGAAAATAGTTACAGTAGTGTCGAATTTTTTATTTAATTCTTTTTAACCCTCCCACCCTATCGTTCATCATATCCCCTTCCCCTCAAACCATGTTTCCCACAGTAGCTGCACTGGGCCACCGGCTGTCGGAACAATGCTTTTAATTGGGCCTTCACAAGACGCCACTATGTGGCACTGCCGACAGGCGAAGCTGCCAGTCAGTGTGTCCAACAATCGGCACACTTTAGTCGACAGAAGTAGCAGTAGCCTCAAAGCTGCTCACAGCAACTTCTGTGTCTTCCAAGTGTTGCGGCGTGCTGGCTCGGCACAATGTGAAGGATCGCGCTCCTCCAAATACAGTATAAATAAATTTACTGTACAGTACTTCTTATTCGCAAATAAAAGTGTACAGTTCAAATATCCGAAGAAACCGGTTTTCCGAATATCCATGTCCCCAAATTACTTTGGATAATAGATGTTATACTGTATATAATATTTTAGTTGAATGAAGGAATTTTGGCTTTTAATTTCTCCTGCTGAAATTGACCCCAACATGGACAGTTCCCCAATTATGTAAGGAAATTATAACAAAATATGCATTATTAGAATGTGAGGTTACGGAAGTATTTACCGCAATTTTATTCTTCTGCAACAGCCGAAAGGTCATTCAGCAAATTAAAAATTATCAAAATGCATCTGAGTTACAGTATGGCTCCAGCTCGACTCGGACATTTGGCACCCATAGCAATCGAAAACAAGGCTGCATCAAGTCTAGATTTAACAGACCTTATTAATGATTTTGCAAAAACCAAAGCCAGGAAAAGATTGTAAAACAATTGTTAAAATAAAATTGACTACTTTTTGATTGTGTACCCATATTATTACTATAATGTACTGCAGTCATGAAAACGCTTACCGATAATTACCGATCAGAAATCATATCTTTGCCAACATCTGCAATCTAATAGTTTGAAGCATTGTATTACCCCAGTAAGTATTATTTCATTCTGATTTTGGTGCGTGAGGAAACACTAATGAAAACCCCATGACTCGAAAAAGTCACTCATTAAGTTCGTGATACACAGTGAGACGGGAAAAATAGTTATGATTTTTTTTCAAGGACTAATAGTATTCATTTTACAAGAAATAGAAAAATTCCCAACTTTTAGAAAATTATGTTTTAACACATTGACTGCCACATGAGTTAAATATAAGTCACTGGAAGTCTTCTCTTTGGGCCATGTGAAGTAAATACAACTTGTGGACATTTTTCCATTTAAAGCTCTGTGGTGCAGTTGTAACTCACAGTTGTGTGCTGTGACTTAGTGTTACAGTACCTTATGGCCCCAGTAACAAATCATGTTCGTGGCTTCCAGTTTTCAAGAGCTTGAAATAGTGAATTATATGTAATTCACATGGCCCAGTCATATTGGAGTTTCCTTGTTTCTATAATTTCAAAAATTGTTCAAATGTTTGTAGAGCTTATGGGACTTAACTAGGGGGTCATCAGTCCGTAAACTTACAACCTACTTATGAACTAGCTTATACTAAAGATGGCACAAACTTCCATGCCCGAGTGGGGATGCGAACCCCCGACCACAGTGGCCTTGCAGACCATGACTGGCACATCGCAGACCGCTCTGCCACCATGCCCGGCTTTTATAATTTATTACTTGGTGTTACATATTACTTATACAGTAGATTGTATACCACATAGAATTTTAATTAAATTCTCCAACTCTAATTGCAACAACAGTGAAACAGACTGAAAAAAAATTGGGTAATTCCACTTTGTATCTCTAACACCTGCATGCACTGTGCTGTATGAAGAAACACTCTTCACAAAAATATGAGTCACAATTTCTTACATTTCCATGTAGTTTGTTTGCATTTCTTGACAGCTTGCTCTCGTCCAAATTCATCTTCATTTTTTCGTAGCATCTGTACACCTATGACTTGCTGCTTCCATGTTCACAAGAGCACAATCTGCAGGCAGCTCGGTGGCTACGGTAAGAGATTTCTCAGGGGCATCGGCATCTTCTGTATGGAGTAGTCTCAAAGTCACTTCTTCTTTGAAATCTGTGATTGAGATGATCTTGTTGTTGATGTATTGGTAAATCACAAGAGCATTTACCAGTGCTGATCCTGTCAACAGTTCAACTGCAAGCTTCCTGCACCATTTCACACCTTGCCTACATTTGGTGAGAGAGATCTATAAATGACTGATTTTAGTCAGTTATCATTGCTGGTTTTTTCTTTGTGCCCCTCTTGGTTTGAACTTCAACTTTTTCCTCTCCATGAACGGTACTCAGCATCAACACATTCCTCTTATTTTTCCATTTCAGTAGTATCTTCCTCTTCTTCACTTACGTCCATAACTTCATCTAAAAGCTTCTGTACATGCCTTTGTTCATCTACATAACTTCTACGAGACACTTTCTCCTGCTACAATATCTGTGAGACTGTGTTATGGAGCAAACAACATTGAATAGAGACTGTAGTAACACTGCAGAAAAACAATAATGGAACTGTACGCAAATAATGTTGTGGAATGAGAGACTTACAGGAGTACCAACCCAAAATTATTAGCGACATAGCAAATGACACACCTGGCATTTTACTCTGACACCATGTGAGTCATATGTAACTCACACAATAAACATAAACTACCGGTATGATACTAAACTGCAATATTTTCAACATATATGTACTTAAATCGCTTACTGCAAGCAAACTAAAGCAGACTATAGAAAAAAAGAAAATGGTTCCCAGGGGTCGGTAACCCAAGTATACCTTTGGCAGCCAATATGTTAATATAGTTATTGTTAAACAGAATAAACCGAGACAAAATATTAAATGTATACAGCATATTTAAGTACAGTAGAACAGTATTGGGCATATGATTTGTTGTGGGGATTTGACAG
The DNA here is from genome assembly GCA_026315105.1 of Locusta migratoria. Taxonomy (NCBI): domain Eukaryota; kingdom Metazoa; phylum Arthropoda; class Insecta; order Orthoptera; family Acrididae; genus Locusta; species Locusta migratoria. The sequence goes on along the minus strand of CM048747.1, from coordinate 563,456,666 downwards.
GTGACAGCAGGAAAGGGGCAGGGGGGGGTTGGAGGGCAGAAGGTGCGGGAAAGGGCAGACTGCTGGAATGGTCAGGAATTGCAGTTCTTTGTGCACCTGTAAAACGAATAGCGAGCCCCCACTCTGTCTACCCCATTACGATGCAAAAGAAAATTACATGGTGTTTTACAAAGTTATACCAACCCTTCCACCACATAAATCACAGATGACGTACTGCGCAGACAGACCTGGAGAGTGCGCATTTTCCACAAAATGCGTTGTGCCAGGAAACAGGCATGTTTATTTTCCACAAATGCATTAATACTGAAAGGAATACCGAACAGAATCTACATTCCTTTCTCCACACTACCTTGCAATGGTAGGCGGGAAATGGATTTGGCATTCTGTGGCTTTTTTCTGGGAATGGCGCCTTCCCATACCATAATTTACGTTCATACTAGCACTATATCCCCTGCCGCATCCTGCTCAATTCTTCTATGTGAAAAACAAACAACTTCACTGTGTTTTAAAGTAATGGTGAGAATTCAGTTCTTCAAGCACTCTTTTAAGGTACGATCTACCCGCATACTATTTGTTTATTCTGCCATTTAATGGTTTAATTACATTCACGGATCAGAAGTTTCATGTAATAATTACTTTGTCTCAATAGTGAATTGTGCATCAAGACGCTGCCCTCTAGCCCCGTCATGATAATAAGCAAAGATATCGACTTAGTTATTTTACTTATTACTTTTTCCTGGCCAGACACTAACATATACTTCAAGAAGCCTGGTAGGGGCACGGCTCAATCCAAAGTGTTTCATCAAACAAAATCTGGCAACTTTCTTTTGATGCAACCATCCTACAGAAATATTTCCCCTACTTTCCTAATTTGACTGGGCTGTCAACGAAATGAGCTAACAGTGCAGTAGTTTAGCGAGAGTGAGTTGTCGGCACTGATAAAAGTCTGCCTGCTGTCACCGCTAACGAAAAATATCAAATGGGGCATTTTCATCTGTATGTCCTACCCAGGTCCAACTCTATCTCTGTCCCTCTGCAAAATTTCACCCTGTAATTTTTGCGTGAAAGCATAACAAACAAACTTTCACAATTATATTAGAGAGTACAATTAAATATTGTCTGCTGCGTGACACATAATAATTTACTTAGTAGAATTTTGGGTGTACCTTATTATGTCTTCCAGTGGGTGGTAAGGACCTGATGATATAGTTTTGTATCTGTATAGTTTTACTTTAAAGAGGGCCCCAATGTCATTTTTGCCCCGGGGCCTTTAGTGACATAGCTACGCCACTGATAAGAACCCATGCACTGTGGTAAATACATACAGGTTCAAGTGATCACACTAGAGATGACCAAAATTGACCATGCAAAACAAATGGTAATAGTCTAGACAACATAATTTGTATTCTTACTATGATACATTGGTAAACACCTACTGCAAACAGTGGTTTGAAGCCATGATGATTAAACAGCTGGTTTGTGTTTTAACTTTCAAATATTGGGTTTTAACTTATGCTCTCAGATTTGTTGGGAAACAGGTTCCAACCAGACTGTTGCCTAAAAATTTAACCATGATCTCTGGATACACTGCAGATCAGCGAAGCACAACAACCAGTTTTTTCCAAATTTCGTATTTGCCAATTACTAACTGGCTGCCCTACTAGCACAGGTGTTACATCTGGACCACAAACAAGACCACCACCAGTAATTCTAGAATTTAGCTGAACTACGGTATTTGTAGGTAACAGCATTTTGATCATTGACAAAGCCACACCAGCAGACTGCCTGGGGTGGGGAGAGGGGGGGGGTAGTTGTAACAGCCTGAACTTCACATTTCACTATGAAGCACCCTGTATGAGAATGTTTTAAGTCACTCAGAGCCTAGACTTAGTTAACTCTATAAACAGTCATATGAATTCAGTCACTTTTAAAGTTTTTCTTCTGATGATATACAAAGCTCTCTTAAAATTATGATCAAAAGTAACAACATGATTATAAATTCAAAAACTTTAAAAGTGATGAAATTCCTAGGACTATCTACCTAAAAGCTGAAAAACATATCTTATGATACAGATACTAGACAAGTATTATAGATGAAAAATTCCTAGCAGGAAAAATTATATATAACAATAGATGAAGATTACTCACCAGGCGAAGGAAGGGGGTAAGGAGCCATTCCAATCCTGGGAGAGGAAAGACTCACCTTGGGGGAAGAAAAGGGAGGTAAACAAATACACACACATTTACAAAGACGCAAACACACCTAGGCAGACATACTATAGAAACCAAAGAAGTTAAGAAGTTAGACAGAGATGCCACTATAGGCAGAGGCTCTGTCCAGGGAACCAAGGGAAAGATGTTAAAGATGGTGGGTGGGAATTCAAATTTAGCGGAGGTTGAGACCAGGTGGGCAACGGGAAAAGAGACTGTGTAACACTGTGCCAAGATGTGCTGGCCGTGCACCAAGGTGTGTTTAGCCACAGGGTAATCCTCTTTCCCAACAAACACTGTCTGCCTGTGACCATTCATGTGAATGGGCAGTTTGTTGCTGGTCATTCCCACATAGAACACTTCACAGTGCAGGCATGTCAGTTGTTGTTGTTGTTGGGTTTTTTGAAGGGACTAAACGACGACGGTTATCAGTCCCTTTTTCCAGTCAAAGAGATAAAACATTTTGTTAAGCGTTCCGAAGTGAATGCATTAACAAGTCAAAGTTTAAAACTTACAGACTAATAGAAAGAAAGGATACTATTAAAAACGAAGAAGGGATAAAACAGCTGAAACAGCACAAGAGTGTTTTTCCTGGGTGGTCACAAGGATATAAGGAACACACCCAGCCACTCTGGAACACGTTAAAACCACCTACCTAACAGACTTAAGCAGGCGGAGGACAGAGAAATGACAGACAAACACAAACTTTAAAGTGACTTGTAAAGTCCACACTCACGCATAAAATTTAAAACAGAGTCAACCGTGGAGGTATTGTCAGCTAATGCTAGCTGCAAAGTGTCAGGAAGATTAAAATAGCGTCGTGCTGCGGCTAAATTCTGGCATTCAATTAAGATGTAGGCAACTGTCAAAGTCGCACCACATCAACACTGAGGAGGGTCCTCGCGACGCAGGAGGTGACCATGCGTAAGCCAAGTATGGCCTATACGGAGTCGGCAAAGGACGACCGACTCCCTGCGAGAAGCCCTCAGGGACGTCTTCCATGCAGCGGTAGACGGCTTGATAGCACGGAGCTTATTCGGTTCAGTTGAATCTGCCCATTCAGAATTACAAACCCTTAAGACTTTGCGGGTCAACTGGGTTTGGAGGTCGGAAACTGGGAGGCCAATATCCAGGGACCGCGAAGTGGTGGCCTGCTTGGCCAGCTGATCAACACGTTCATTGCCCCATATACCTATGTGCCCTGGCGTCCAGACAAAAACTACAGAACAGCCTGACTCGCCAAGGGCGAAGACAGCATCTTGAATGGCTCGCACCACTGTGTTTTTCGGTAGAAACTGGTCGAGGGCCTGTAAGCCACTCAGGGAGTCGCTACAGATTACGAACGATCCCCTGGGGCGAGCTCTGAGGTGTTCAAGAGCTCTCAAAATACCGACCAGTTCTGCGGTGAAGATGCTGCTTCCACAAGGCAATGACCGCTCTTCGATGTGGTCACCATGGATAAAGGCATATCCAGCATGGCCATCGACCAAAGAACCGTCCGTGTACACAATGTTTGCTCTGTGAAATGTATCAAGCAGTGCATAGAACCAGCGACGGAGAAGCAGTGGTGAAATCGAGGCTTTTGAATCCCGGGACAAGTCCAGCCGAAGCTCCAGGCGAGGAATTTTCCAGGGGGGATACGGAGGGAGTAATGGTAAGGTGGAGGAAGGGGTAAGGAATCAAGTGAGGAGAGAAGGGAACGGACGCGGACCGCAATCGGGAGACCCGACCTGGGCCGACGTCGTGGGGAAGGGAGTGCAGAAAGTGGGAAGAGAAGCCTGTGGTTCGGATGGCGGGGTGAAGCATGAACCCGGGTAATGTAGCTCACCAACAGCCATTGCTGGCGATACCGCAGAGGGGGAACACCAGCTTCAGCTAGAAGGCTGGTTACGGGACTGGTGCGAAAAGCCCCTGTCGCGAGACATACACCTGTGGTGGACAGGGTCTAGGACTCGCAAGGCAGGAGGGGCTGCTGAGCCGTACACCAAGCTCCCGTAATCAAGCCGCGACAGAATAAGAGACTTGTAGAGCTGAAGAAGGGTGGAACGTGCTGCTCCCCAACTAGTATGGCTGAGGCATCGAAGGACATTTAAATGCCGCCAACACTTCTGTCTCAGCTGACGTAGGTGTGGCACCCAAGTCAGCCGGGCATCAAAGACCATGCCCAGGAAGCGATGTGTTTCCTCGACCTGAAGTAGTTCACCACCCAAGTAGAGCTCTGGGTCAGTGTGAACTACCTGACGGTGACAGAAGTGCATCACGCGGGTTTTCTGCGCGGAGAACTGAAATCCGTGAGTAGAGGCCCATGAGTGGGCTTTTGGATGGCACTCTGCAGCCGTCGTTCAGCTACGCCGATGCTAACGGAGCTGAAATACAGGCAGAAGTCATCGGCGAACAGGGAGCAACTGACCGATGACCCCACAGCCGCAGCAAGACCGTTAATTGCAACTAAAAACAACGGGACACTGAGGACAGAGCCCTGTGGAACACCGTTCTCTTGAATACGGGGGGAGCTAAAAGATGCCCCAACCCTCACCCGAAACGAGCGGTAGGAGAGGAAATTGCATATAAAAATAGGAAGGGCACCCCGTAAGCCCCAGTTATGAAGAGTAGTTAAAATATGGTGGCGCCAGGTGGTGTCATACGCCTTTCGTAGATCGAAAAATACAGCTACCAAATGCTCACGCCTAGAAAACGCCGTGCGAATGGCCGACTCCAGTGACACGAGGTTGTCAATGGTAGAACAGCCCTGGCGAAAGCCCCCTTGTTGTGGAGCAAGGAGTCCACGCTCTTCAAGGATCCACATAAGCCGCCAACTCACCATACGTTCGAAGAGCTTGCAGAGAACGTTGGTGAGGCTGATCGGACGGTAATTGTCAGCCACCTGGGGATCTGCACCAGGTTTCAGCACTGGGATGATAATGCTTTCCCGCCACTGCGATGGGAAAGTGCCCTCTGCCCATAGATGGTTAAACAGGGCGAGGATGCGGCATTGAAACTCTGGTGAAAGGTGTCGGAGAAATTGGCCGTGAATCCTATCAGGTCCTGGAGTTGTATCAGGACACGCAGCAAGGGCAGTTCAGAACTCCCACTCGGTAAACGGGTCGTTGTATACTTCCCGACGACGAGTGCGGAAAGATAACTATTTCCGCTCGGTCCATTCTTTGAGGGAGCGGAAGTCGGCACTGTACGTGGCAGTCGCAGAGCATTGTGCGTAGTGGTCTGCCATGTGCTCGGCGATCACTGGCGGGAGCGTGCTGAGCACACCCTGGATGGTGAGGGATGGGATTCCTGTCGGCGGTCGGTATCCAAAGACGCGTCGGACTTGCGTCCATACCTGAGTCAGGGAGGTGCGGGAGCCGATACTGGCTACATACCGCTCCCAGGAATCCTGCTTGCTCTGTTGCACGAGTCGTCGAGCACGCGCACGGAGCCGTTTAAAGGCCACCAAATTCTCCATGGATGGGTGGCGTCGATGGCGCTGAAGCGCTCGCCGACGGTCCCGGATAGCCTCAGCAATCTCCGGTGTCCACCAAGGCACGGACCTACGCCTAGTGGAACCGGTGGTTCGTGGAACTGCTACCTCAGCGGCCATGACAATACTGTCAGTCACCTGCTGGACTGCATTGTCAATGTCATCTGGAAGTGGTGCAGCGATGACAGCGGTTGAAGTATAGACTGGCCAGTCAGCCCTACGGAGACACCAACGGGGTAAGCTTGGTACTGCGGGAGCGACACAAAGATTGGGAAGTGGTCGCTGCCACACAAGTCCTCATACACACGCCAACCGAAGTGTGGTCGAAGGCTGGGGCTGCAGACGGAGAGGTCGATCGCTGAATACGTGCCTTGTGCCACGCTAAAATGCGTGGGGGCACCTGTATTCAGGAGGCAAAGGTCTTGTTGCGCCACTAACGTCTCAACATCCCTACCGCGGCCTGTGGTCTGGAGTCCACCCCACAGAGGGTTGTGGGCGTTGAAGTCCCCCAAAAGGAGGAATGGTGGGGGAAGTTGGGAGACCAGAGAAGTAAGGGTGTTGAGAGACACAGCCTCATCCGGAGGAAGGTACAAGCTGCACACAGTGAATTCCTGCGTTGCCCGTATTCTGACAGCTACTGCCTCAAGAGTGGTGTTGAGTGGCACTGGGGCACTGGGTACAGTGTCCAGGACATACAGGCAGACACCGCCAGACACCCTGTCATAAAGGGTCCTGTTGCGGTAGTAGCCCCGATACCCACGGAGGGCAGGGGTGCGCTGTGCTGGAAACGATGTCTCCTGTAGGGCAATACCAAGCGCAGGGTAGTGCCACAGTAATTGGCGCAGCTCAGCCAGGCGATTAAAGAAGCCGCCGCAATTCCACTGGAGAATAACTCTTTCTACTCGCTTGTTGTTGTTGTGGTCTTCAGTCCGGAGACTGGTTTGATGCAGCTCTCCACAATACCCTATCCTGAGCAAGCCTCTTCATCTCCACATAAGAGCGACAACCTACATCTGTCTGAATCTGCTTACTGTATCCATCTCTTGGTCTTCCCCTGCGATTTTTTCCCCATACACTTCCCTCCAACGCTAAATTCACAATTCCTTGATGTCTAAGAATGTGTCCTACCAATCTATCCCTTCTTTTAGTCAAAGTATGCCAGAAATTCCTTTTCTCCCCAATTCTGTTCAGTACCTCTTCATTAGTTACGCGATCCACCCACCTAATCTTCAGCATTCTTCTGTAGCACCATATTTCAAAAGCCTCTATCCTCTTCCTGTCCGCACTGTTTATCGTCCATGTCTCACTCCCATACAAGGCAACACTCCATACAAATGCCTTCAGAAAGGACTTCCTTAGATTTAAATCAATATTCGATGTTAACAAATTTCTCTTTTTCAAGAACGCTTTTCTACCCATTGCCATTCTGCATTTTATATCCTCTGTACTGCGACCATCATTTGTTATTTTACTGCCCAAGTAACAAAACTCATCTACCTCCTTTATTGCTTCGTTTCCCAATCTAATTCCTTCAGCATCACCTGATTTTCCTATACTGCACTCCATTACCCTAGTTTTGCTCTTGTTAATGTTCATCTTATATGCACCTTTCAGCACACTGTCAATTCCGTTCAATTGCTCTTCCAGGTCCTTTGCTGTATCTGACAGAATTACTATGTCGTCGGCAAAACGTAATGTTTTTAATTCTTCCCCCTGAACTTTAATTCCTTCACCAAATTTCTCCTTGCTTTCCTTTATAGCTTGCTCAATGTACAAATTGAACAACAATGGAGAAAGACTACAACCCTGTCTTACTCCCTTTCTAACCACTGCATCCCTTTCATGCCCTTCAACTCTGACAACTGCTGTCTGGTTTTTGTACAAGTTGTAAATAACCTTACGTTCCCTATATTTTACTCCTGCTTGCTTCAGAACTTGAAAGAGTTTATTCCAATCAACATTGTCAAAAGCCTTCTCCAAATCTACAAAAGCTAGAAATGTAGGTTTGCCTTTTCTTAATCTATCTTCTAGGATAAGCCGTAAAGTGAGTATTGCCTCCCGTGTTCCTACATTTCTCCGGAACCCAAACTGGTCTTCCCCGAGGTCGGCTTCTACCAGCTTTTCCATCCTTCTGTAAATAATTCGTGTTAATATTTTGCAACCATGACTTATTAAACTGATGGTTCTGTAGTTTTCACACCTGTCTGCACCTGCTTTCTTTGGAATGGGGATTATAACATTTTTCTTAAAGTCTGAGGGTACTTCGCCTAGCTCATACATCTTACACACCAGGTGAAACAGGTTTGTCATGGCTGGTTCTCCCAGAGACTTCAGTAGCTCTGAGGGAATATCATCTACTCCAGGGGCCTTGTTTCGACTTAGGTCTTTCAGGGCTCTGTCAAATTCTTCTCTCAGTATAGTATCTCCTATTTCATCTTCATCTACATCCTCTTCCCTTCCTACAATATTGTCTCAAAGTTCATTTCCTTTGTAGAGCCCCTCTATATACTTTTTCCACCTTTCAGCTTTCCCTTCTTTGCTGAGAACTGGTTTTCCATCAGTGTCCTTGATATTCATAGAGCTGTTTTTCTTATCTCCAAATGTTTCTTTTATTTTCCTGTAGGCTGTATCTATTTTTCCCCTATTTATACATTCTTCTACATCCTTGCATTTGCCTTCTAGCCACTCCTGCTTAACCATTTTGCACTTCCTGACAATCTCATTTCTTAGTCGTCTGTACTCCATTTTGCCTGTTTCATTTACTGCATTTTTATATTTTCTCCTTTCATTGATTAAATTTAGTATCTCCTGCGATATCCAAGGATTTTTTGTAGGTCTTTCCTTCCTACCTATTTTGTCCTCTGCTACCTTCACTATTTCATCTCTCAATTTTACCCATTCCTCCTCTACTGTTTTATTTTCCCCTGTTCCTGTCAATTGTTGCCTAAAGCTCCCTCTGAAATTCTTAAGAACCTCAGGTTCCTTCAATTTATCCAGGTCCCATCTCCTTATTTTCCTACCTTTTTGTAGTTTCTTTAGTTTCAACCTACAGTTCATAACCAACAAGTTATGGTCAGAGTCTATATCTGCCCCTGGGTATGTTTTACACTGTAGAACCTGGTTCCGAAATCTATGTCTTACCATTATAAAATCTATCTGGTATCTCCCGGTGTCTCCTGGTCTCTTCCATGTATACAACCTTCTTTTGTGATTCTTGAACCAGGTGTTTGTTATAACTAAATTATGTTCTGTGCAAAATTCTACCAGGCGGCTTCCTCTTTCATTCCTTTTGCCCAGACCATATTCACCTACTATCCTCCCTTCCCTTCCTTTTCCTACTACCGAATTCCAGTCTCCCATCACAATTAAGTTTTCCTCTCCCTTAATTGTCTGAATAAATTACTTTAGCTCCTCATATATTTCCTCGATCTCCTCATCATCGGCAGAGCTAGTTGGCATATAAACCTGTACTACTGTTGTCGGTGTTGGCTTCGTATCTATCTTGACAATGATAATGCGATCACTGTGCTGGTCATAGTAGTTTACCCGCATTCCTATTTTCTTATTCATTATCAATCCTACTCCTGTGATACCCCCAATTGATTTTGTATTTATAATCCTGTACTCACCTGACCAGAAATCCTGTTCATCCTGCCACCGAACTTCACTAATCCCCATTATATCTAACTTCAACCTATCCATTTCCCTTTTTAAATTTTCTAATTTTCCTACTCGATTAAGGGATCTAACATTCCACGCTCCGACCCGTAGAATGCCAGTATTGTCTTTCCTGATGATCACATCCTCCTGAGTAGTCCCCGCCCGGAGATCCGAATGGGGGACTATTTTACCTCCGGAATATTTTACCCGAGAGGATGCCATCATCATATGTTCATACAGTAGAGCTGCATGTCCTCGGGAAAGGTAACGACTGTAGTTTCCCCTTGCTTTCAGCCGTTCGCAGTAGCTGTGTGGCTAAGCCACATTAGCTGATGTTACAAGGCCAGCTCAGTCAATCATCCAGACTGTTGCCCCTGTAACTACTGAAAAGGCTGCTGCCCCTCTTCAGGAACCACACGTTTGTCTGGCCTCTCCACAGATACCCCTCCGCTGTGGTTGTACCTACGGTACGGCTATCTGTATCGTTGAGGCACGCAAGCCACCCCACCTCGGCAATGTCTGTGGCTGTAAAGCCATAAAATAAAAGAAAGGAAAGAAGATCATTCCATAGGAACATCTGCCGCCTTATGGTCAGGATCTACAGAATCTAAGACCATAGGTGATTCTGTATGTGCAGAGTTCCTACGTTCGGGCGAATCAAGAAGTGCGAGATCCTCAGCGGAGGCGAGGATCTCGACTTCATCCTCTGAAGCAGAGGATGTGGGTGTGGGTGGCTTGGAAGCCACCAAAGAATCCTTTTTCTTCTTTTCTTTCCTTTTAGCCTCTCGCTGGCCCTTGGGTGTTAAGGGCCGTGAGGGCTTCTCAACAGGGGCTGCAGCTGCCGACGAAGAGGTGGAGGCCCCTCGATCAGCAGCCGCGGGATCCTTCAGCCATTTGCTGGGATCCACTTTCCCATGAAGAGAAGCCTCGGAAGGGAGTGTCCCGTGGGACCCCTTCCGGGCGAGAGGAGCCGGAGAAGGCTGTTGTTTCTCCGGCACTGGGGTGGGGACTGACGTCCCCTGCAATGGTTTGTCTGTTGCTCCCAACGAGAAAAGTGTGGGAGCAACCGAAGGAGTAGTACCCCCAACTGTCAAGGGGGCAGGTGCAGTAGTTCGGGCCTGGGGGCCCGGTGGCATTTGTGGCACAGATGGTCTGGTGACTGACGATGAAGCTACTGTGGCGTAAGACGTTGTCATGGTGACAGGATGGAGCTTCAAATATTTGCGTCTGGCCTCTGCGTATGTCAGCCGGTCCAGGGTTTTATACTCCATGATCTTGCGCTCTTTGTGGAGTACAGAACAGTCGGGCGAACAAGGAGGATGCTGCTGATTGCAATTGATGCACACTGGAGGTGGGGTACAGGGGGCGTCTGGATGGGATGCACGCCCACACTCCCGACATGTTGGGTTGGCGTCACATCGGGAGGACATGTGACCAAACCTCCAGCACTTGAAGCAGCGCATAGGGGGAGGAACGTAGGGCTTGACGTCGACCCAGTAAACCATCACCTTGACTTTCTCAGGCAATGAATCGCCCTCGAAAGCCACGATGAAGGCACCGGTGGCAACCCTCTTGTCCCTCGGACCCCTATAGATATGGCGGATGAAGTGCACACCTCGCCGCTCCAAGTTAGCTCTCAATTCATCGTCCGATTGCAGCAGCAGATCCCTGTGGAAAATGATGCCCTGGACCATGTTTAAGGTCTTATGTGGTGTAACGGAAACGGAAACATCACCCAGCCTGTCACAGGCTAGCAAAGCCTGTGACTGGGCTGGGGATGACGTCATTATTAAAATGGATCCAGACCTCATTTTTGACAATCCATCGACCTCTCCATATTTGTCTTCTAGATGTTCCACAAAGAACATTGGCTTTGTGGACATGAAAGATTCCCCATCTGTACGGCTGCACACTAAATACTTTGGGGCGTAAGCCTCGCCTTGAATTTTGGCCCTACGTTCCTCCCACGGTGTAGACAGGGAAGGAAACGTTTGGGGGTCATACTGTTCTGCGTTGTAATCGCTTCTACCGCGCTTAGAGACGGCGGTTGTACGTCCGCCAACGTTTCGTGGTCTTTTCATCGTGTTCCCACGAGCAGCTAGGGAAATAAGGGTCCACCCAGACAGAGCCCCGCTTGCCTGGGTAAGCCTTATACAACTGAGGTGCGGCAGGTTCCTCAGAGGTTGCTCGCTAGCGGCTGTTCAACCTCAACAGCCATGCATCTCCTCGGCACGTAGCACACCTTGAGATTGAGGTTTTTTTTATAGAGGTTTGTACCGTCCTCGCAACCCGAGCGATTAAGCCAAGATCCCCGGGCTCTGAAACGTACAACGTTCCACCGTCGCGCCGAACGATGGTCGTTGAAGCACGCACAGAGCTTACGGTGTAGCGGACTGTTGGCGCGACACAGCCCACAGCTCAGGACCCCGGGTTCGCCAAGCCCGTACTCAGCAAATTAATGCTGAGCCCCTGAGGGGCATGTCAGTTGGTAAATCACGTGGTTACTATCGCAAGTGGCCCTGCATTTGATCGTGTACACCTTCTGGGTTATGGGGCTGGAGTAAGTGGTGGTGGAAGGGTGCATAGGGCAGGTTTTACAACCGGGGGTGGTTACAAGGGTAGGAGCCAGAAGGTAGGGAAGGTGCTTTGGGGATTTCATAGGGTGGACTAGGAGGTTACGGAGGTTAGGTGGGCGGCGGAAAGACACTCTCGGTGGAGTGGGAAGGATGTCATGAAGGACGGATCTCATTTCGGGGCAGGATTTAAGGAAGTTGTATCCTTGCTGGAGAGCTACATTCAGAGTCTGTTCCAGTCCCGGAAAGTATCCGGTGACAAGAGGGGCACTTCTGGGATTCTTCTGTTGAAGGTTCTGAATTTGGGGGGATGAGGAAGTGGCTCTGGCAATTTGCTTCTGTACCAGGTTAGGAGGATAGCTGCGGGATGTGAAAGCTGTTATTAGGTTATTGGTGTACTGGTTCAGAGATTCAGGACTGGAGCAGACTCGTTTACCACATAGACCTAAGCTGTAGTGAAGGGAATGTTTGATGTGGAATGGATGGCAGCTGTCATAATGCAGGTACTGTTGTTTATTGGTAGGTTTGATGAGGACGGATGTATGAAGTTGGCCGTTGGACAGATGGAGGTTGACATTGAGAAAAGTGGCATGGGATTTGGAATACAGGTGAATCTGATGGGACCAAAGGAGTTGAGGTTGAAGAGGAAATTCTGGAGATCTTCTTCACTGTGAGTCCAGATCATGAAGATGTCATAAATGAATTTGTACCAAACTTCGGGTTGACAGGCCTGTGTATCCAGGAAGGCTTCCTCTAAGCGTCCCATGAATAAGTTTGTGTACAAGGGGGCCATCCTAGTTCCTGGTTCCTGTCTGTATATATATATATATATATATATAAATTATAGAGGGAAACTTTCCCGGTATATATATATTTAATCCCTCATCATTTCCTTTTCCCTCTCCTTCCCTTCTGCCTGATGAAGCAGCTAGGCTGCGAAAGCTAGCATTTTTGAGTGTGTGTGTGTCTGTGTGTTTATTTGTTGCTATTTCTGCCTGTGCCCCTTCGCCTGGTAAGTGTTCTTCATCTATTTTTTACGTATATATATATATATATATATATATATATATATATATATATATATATATATATATATATATATATATATATATATGTGTGTGTGTGTGTGTGTGTGTTCTATTTATTTAAGCTACCATCACACCTGTGCTCCATTCCTGAGATGCATCTCGTTATTCCCATCTAACTCATCCCCACCACCGTGACGTAACCTTCCTATCCCCTCTCCCCTCCCCTCCTGTCCCCGATTCGCTGCAGAGCGTGATTCGAAGTGCGGCAGCTGGAGGTGATGATTGTATGACTGTGTTGTGTGCCTGTGTGATTGCGTGAGTGTTCTATTTTCTGAAGAAGGCCATGGCCAATAGCTGAAAGTGTTGTATGTGTGTGTCTTTTGTATGTGCCTGTCGCAGCTCGTCGCCACGTCTTTGCGGTGAGTTGTAAACTGTCCTTACTATATTATTAATTCCAACCTGGACTTTCCATTATTATATAATAACTAACCAATAGGGGAAAAAAAGCTTAAAATATGTCAGCATGATACAATAAAGTAAAACCATTCTAAGCATTTTGGCCATGCTTACCCATCAATAGAAGCACTCAACACATAATGGCATTATTAATACATTTTTAAAGTCCTAACATCTATGACAGCAATGGAGGGCACCCATGCCCACTGAAACAGACCATACACGCCCACCCCTCAAAAAAAGACCACCCTCTTGAAGAAAACTTATGGAGTCCTGTGTTTTCCCTTCAAGAGTACAGTCAGTGAGGTTATCTTTATATCATTCGCTGATTTAATTTCAAATTGTTAGTGTTAAATTTATTTTCTTACTATTTCAATTGCCTTTTCATAGGCATGTAATTCTTTGTGTTGCATGAGAAGAGCACTTCTGTTGACAGTGATGCAAATCACTCTTATCTGAAAGTAAAATTACACTACCCAATTAACATTTTACTTACTAGGCTATTTCGTTTTGGCATCTGAATTATAAAAAAATGGCATAACTGAAGACCAGGATACCACTTTTCTACATCTACATACATACTCCGCAATTCACCGTAAGGTGCGTGGCGGAGGGTACACTGTACCACTACTAGGCATTTCCTTTCCTATTCCACTCCCAAATTGAACGAGGAAAAAAAGATTGCCTATATGCCTCCGTACGAGCCCTAATTTCTCTTATCTTGTCTTTGTGATCTTTACGCGAAATGTAAGTAGGCGGCAGCAAGATCGTACTTTTCAGCTCTGACCCATGATGTGTCTGAAAACTTATATGGGATATCATCATAATATGTATGTATTGTAGAAAATGATCTGTGGTTATCCTAGTAAATTACAGATTACAAGAAAATGTACCATCGATCACAGGTGTCAGCCCAAACATTAGCACCTTCAGCAATTGCAAAAAAAAAAAAAAAAAAAAAAAAAAAAAAATTAAACTTAACTCATTATCAGAGAAGTTACAGATCTCTTTTTAAACACAAAATTGTAATCTATGTCATGCTTACAAACTATCAGCTTTAACTCAACTCAGCCACCACATAATTACACCACCTACAAACATGCACTCTCATGACATGACAATGCCAAAGATGGTGGGCAGTATCACAGTCTTCAGATGAGCCCAAACATTTAGGGGGAAAACGTTTTGAAAGACTTGGCTAAAATCTACATAGTCATTAAACTGTACCAGTATTATGGTTTAAATTTCTCACTAATATGGAACATTATTATACATTTTGCCTTTCCCAAGCACTCAAACTAAAGATGTGAAATTTTAGAATCTTGACATTTAATTTACCCGGTTTAATATTTTCAAAACATTGAAAATGAATTATTTCTTTGTGGCAGTACTTCAGTAACAGGACAATATTTGAAAGTATCACAAATTAAAATTCTTATGGCTACAAACTATCCAACAGGCTTTCTTGCTCCCAGTTATATTTCTAAACATGAAATACAAAACGGTGTCCACATCGATTGATCCAATTTGACAACTTACTTCAATTACACTTGATACTGTACAGCAAGTGTACAGCAAGACAATTGGACAAACCACCTTAAATTACAGACCAACATATTTAAATCCTACTAACAAACATATCTACATCTACATGGGGTAATCTGCAAATCACATTTAAGTGCCTGGCAGAGGGTTCATCGAACCACCATTATACTATTTATCTCCCATTCCATTCTCAGATAGCGCGTGGGAAGAAAGAACACCTGAATCTTTCTGTTCAAACTCTGATTCCTCGTATTTTATTCTGATGATCATTTCTACCTATGTAACTGGGAGTCAATAATATATTTTCACATTCGGATGAGAATGTTGGTGATTGGAGTTTCGCAAGTAGCCCACGCCGCAGCAATAAGCGCAGTTGTTGTAAAGATTCCCTTCCCAGATCCTGTATCATTTCCGTAATGCTGTCTCCCCTGTATTGTGACAATACGAAATGAGCTGCCCTTCTTTGGACTCTTTCAATGTCCTCCGTCAAATCCACCTGATAAGGATCCCACACTGGGCTGCAATACTCCAAAAAAGGACGGACAAGCATAGTGTTTCTTTTGTAGTTCTGTTGCATGTTTTAAGGGTTCTGCCAATAAAATGCAGTCTCTGGTTTGCCTTTCCCACGATATTATCTATGTGTTCTTTCCAATTTAAGTCTGAAGCAATAGTAATTCCTAGGTATTTTGTGGAGTTAACGGCCTTCTCTTTTGACTGATTTATCTTGTAAACAAAGTTTAACGGATTTCTATTTGTATTTTGATTATTTAGAGTCAATTGCCAATTTTTACACCATACTGATATCTTATTCAGATTGTGCTGCAGGTGGTTTTGATCTTCAGATGATTTTACTAGATGGTAAATGACGGCGTCATCTGCAAACAACCTAAGAGAGCTACTTAGATTTTCCCCTAAATCATTTATGTAAGTAAGGAACAGCAGAGGATCAATAACACTACCCTGTGGAACGCCCAATATCACCTCTGTTTTGCCTTACCGTCGATAACTATGAACTGTCCTCTCTGACAAGAAATCCCCTATCCAATTGCAAATTTGGGGCGATATACCATAACCATGCAATTTGATTAAAAGCCAGTTGTGAGGTAGGGTGTCAAAAGCTTTTTGGAAATCAAGAAATACAGAACCGATTTGCGAACCCTTGTCGATAATACCCATCACTTCGTGTGAATAAAGAGCTAGTTGTGTTTCGCATGAACGATATTTTCTAAATCCGTGTTGACCTTGGGTAAATAGCTCGTTCTGTTCGATATAATTCATAATATTTGAATACAGGATATGTTCCAAAACCCTGGTGCAAATTGATGTCAATGAAATAGACCTGTAGTTTAGTGGGTTACTCCTACTGCCTTTCTTGAATATAGGTGTGACCTGTGCAACTTTGCAATCTTATGGTACAGATCCTTCTAAGAGAGAGCGGTTGTGTTATGGTCTAGCGGGCCATTCAGATCAAACGCGCCTGTATTGTGTTTCGTGGCTGACACAAGCCGGCCGAGATAGTTCCCAGCCCAGCCACAGGAGGGCACGGGCGTCTAAACAGCTGACGTGAGCTGTGCACCATCTGCTGGCAGCGCGCTGTCAAACAGCCGGAGTGATGGCCGATACATTTGACCAGTGAATGCGGAACGAGCAACATTGTGTTTACGACAAACTGTGTTTTCTTCAGTGGTGACGAGGTTTATGGTAGCATGGTCTTCCTGCTGCAGTCATGGCAGAATACCTTAGCGCGTTGCTGACAAATATTCAGTCGTTACCGGAAGTTTTGGCTCAACAGAATGCTTCCTTCACGGCATCTATTGACACCTTGATTAGGGCTGTAACACAACAGGTCGGGTTGCGGTCTTCTGTGCCCATTCCTCCGTTTCCTTCCTTTGACGACAATGCCAAGGATTGGTCCGACTACGAACAGCGTTTATGCCAACACTTCGTAGCCTTCCAGGTGTGTGATGAAGGTAAGCAAAAAGCTTTTTCCTTTCGTGGCTCCCACCTCATCTTTTTTGTTTGCTGGGAGATCTGGCACCGCTTCAGACGCAGGCATCCCTGTCCTTTCCGGATTTCCAGATATCTGTTCTCTCTTTGGGGCATATTTTCACCGCCACTCTCACGTGGTATTGGCCCACATATCTTTCTACCATTCGCGGAAACAGCCGGGTCAGTCGTACCGCGCATGGGCCACGGAACTGCAGGGGCTGGCCCGTCGTTGTCTGTTTCAGTCCGAGCTGCACGGTGATTCGTATGCGGACTCTATGATCTACAATGTTTTGATTTGTTTTGCTCCCGACCTGGACGTTCGCAAGCAGGCTCTTCAATCGGACGATCCCTCATTAGCGGAGGTTTTGCGTATTGTGTGCACCGTTGAAGTTTCTGAGGCTGTGGGGAGTCAACTATCCGCTTGGGGGGAGGTATCCTCAGTTGCCGATTCGGCCCAGTTATCCGCGGCACCGGTTTTTTCAGTGACTGTTGTTGCGTCGCCCTCCCCTCTCTCCCTTCATGTCTTTCGTGCGGGGCGTTCCATTCTCGGGAATCGTGCTCGCACAGAAGGGCCACGTGTAATTGTCGTGGAAAATTCGGCCACATCGCCCGGGTGTGCCGCTCCTCTGCTAAGGGCCGCAAAAGGACGTCTCACCCTCACGATTTCGGCGCGTCACGCATGGATATTAATAAGGTTGTTCCCATCGGCGTACAGCCGCCGAAATTGTTTATAGACCTCAGCATTCTGCGGAAAACTGTCACGCTTCAAGTGGACACTGGCGAGACGACATTGCTTCTAAGTTCTGCTACTCATCAAGCATTAGGCTCCCCCACTTTAAGTCCGGTGCCTTGCACATTGGTTAGCTACGGCTGCCACCCTATTACACTATTGGGGTCGTTTGTTGCCGAAGCTACATATCAGAACGTTAGCCGTGCGGTACCGTTTGTGGTAGTAAACAGTGCAACGGCTACGAATATCTTCGGCCTTGATGCTTTCCACGCTTTTGGCGTTACTATTACTGATTCTGTCTACTTGGTTTCCGATCAAATTCCGTACGAGAATCTCACGCGCGGAGTTCTCATCCTTGTTTGCGCCGGGTCTTGGGTGTGCGAAGAATTTTCGGGCCATCATTACACTTAAAAATATGGCTCGCCCCGTCTTCTGTCGGGCTCGGCCTCTCCCGATCGCCCTCCGTGGCGCCGTTAAATCTGAATTAGATCGCCTGACAGCGGAAGGTATTTTGTGTCCTATCACAGCAAGCGAGTGGGCCACCCCTTTAGTTGTCATACGCAAACCCTCAGGAGCCCTGCGTTTATGTGGCAACTTTAAGAAAACTGTAAATTCTCAATCCATCACTGATTCTTTTCCCATGCCTCGCCCAGCAGAATTGATAGATCGGTTGTCAGGGGGCCAGTATTTTTCGAAGATAGATCTGGCAGAGGCTTATCTCCAGTTGCCTTTATATGATGCCTTCAAACAGGCGCTGGTAATTTCTACGCCTTTTGGCTTATATCAATATCAGAGATTGCCATTCGGGGTGCCCAGTGCCCCGCAATCATTCAGCATTTTTTGGAGCAGTTGCTGGCACCGGTTCCCTGTTGTGTGAACTACATGGATGATATTGTGGTGACGGGATCCACTGCTGCTGACCGTATTGCCAACCTCCGTTCCTTGTTTTCTGTTCTGGAGGAGGCTGGCCTCCTCTGTAATTTCCAGAAATCTTCTTTCTTCCAACCATCTATCGAGTACTTGAGCTACGAGGTATCCAGGTCGAGGGTGCGTCCCGTTGCTGATCACGTCATGCGGTCTCAGATCTTTCCCGTCCTTCTTCCGTTCACGAACTTCAAGTATTGTTGGGCAAGATTGCCTATTATCATTGCTTCCTCTCGCAGGCAGCCACAGTGGCTCACCCCCTGCACAAATTGCTGCGTAAGGGCGTCTCGTTCCACTGGTCTCCAGCTTGCGAGCGGGCTTTTCAATCACTTAAAGCGCCCATCTTTGAGCCTCCATGCATCGTTGCATACACCCCGGGGGTCCCGCTTGTGTGACAGCAGACACCTCCCAGCACGGTGTGGGGGCGGTGCCGGCTCATCGGTTCCCTGACGGGTCGGAGCGTCCGTTGGCGTTCGCATCTAAAACTCTTACGGAGGCACAGCGCCGGTATTCCCAGGTGGACAAGGAGGCCCGAGCCATCGTTTTTGCTCTCAAAAATTTTACGTTTATCTCTACGGGTCAAAGTTCACCCTATACACGGACCACCGCCCATTAGTGTCTTTGTACCACCCATCGGCGGCTCTTCCGGACAAGGCCGACGCCCTGTCACGCCTGCCGGTAGGCCTCGACCCAGTCTTTGATGCCAAAGAGCTTTTGTGTTTTGCAGTCAACGAGTCGGCAGTGGATGTAGTCTCCAGTTTTCCTATCAATAGCTCACGGATTACGGAGGCTACCGCTGCTAACCCTTTCCTCCGGGTCGTCCTTAAATGGGTGAGGCAAGGCTGGTCGGAGCGTCTTCCGGATCAGGCATCAGACCCTCTCCACAATTATTATGCCGTTCGTCACCGCCTTAGCACCTACTAGGGCATTTTACTTCTCTCCACGGAAGACGGCTCCCACCGAGTGGTGGTTCCGGCATCATTGCACCGCTGGATTCCCGATCTTCTACATCGGGAACACTGGGTCGTCTGTCACACAAAAGATGCTTGCCTGCCGACATGTCTTTTGGCCAGGCATAGATGGGGACATAACTCACCTCATAGCAGAATGCTCTTCTTGTGCGTTCCAACAAGCAGCTCCATGCTCATCTCTCTCTCTCCGTGGCCCATTCCGCCAGCACCTCGGGAACGACTCCGTGTCGATTTTGCGGGGCCCTTCTTAGATAGCTACTGGCTTTGCGTCGTTGATGCATACTCCAACTTCCCGTTTGTTGTTCACCTGGCCTCCATGTCTACGGAAGTTACCACACTTTCCCTGTTAAAGATATTTTCTATTGAAGGTCTCCCGGTCGCATTGGTGACAGATAATGGGCCGCAGTTTACTTCACAACACTTTCACAATTTTTGTTCTACCCATGGGATCCACCGTATCCTGGCCCCACCTTTCCACCCGCAGTAAAATGGGGCAGCGGAGAGGTTTGTACGCACATTCGAGACGCAAATGCGCAAGTATGTGGCGCATCTTTCAGTGGAGGAAGCCCTCCTCCGATTCCTGTCATCTTATTGGTCCATCCTGGCAGGTCAGCAGAGCTCCTCTGAGCTCCTTCACGGCCGCCCTCATAAGACGCTGTTGTCCCTATTGCATCCATGCCCTCCCGCACCCCTTCCTCGTCCTCTTTCGCGTTTTGCCCCAGGCTCGGCTGTCTGGGCTTGAGGCTACGGCCGTCACCCTCGTTGGGTCCCAGCCGTGGTCGTTCGGGGGCGTGGCCATCCTCTCGTCTCTGTCAGATCCGTTCTCCAACTGGGATCCTCACCCGCCACCACGATCAGCTCCGGGTCCGCCATCCTCCTCCCACACCTATGCTCCCTTCCTCCTTTTCCAGGTCCAGCCCCCCTCTGTCGAGAGCGCCATCAGGGGACAGTTCTCTAACAACTTCATTTCTGCAGTCGTTGGCTGGTGGGCAAGGGGATTTTCCGCCACCATCGGGGTCCGGGGCCCACTTCCCTGCCGCAGCCCCAGCGGCCAGCTCTGAGGAGTGGACCGCTCTGGTCACCGTCAGTGGGGGCACCTTGAAGTCAGCCATCGGGGGCCCCGAGTTGCTGTTGGAAGTGCCACAGGAGGGGGGAATGGAGGACCCACCGCCACCACCAGTGCTGGGAGCAGCAAGACATTCACGAGGGCGAACCCCTCGTCGCTCGAAGGGGTTCCGTCCGTATGAGGTGGTTCCGGCTACGGAGTGGATGGAGCCACCAGACGATCAGATGGAGGTGGAAGAGTCCCAGCAGCCAGACTTCTGCACTGCCGTTCTGGAGTCCGGCTCCTCACCCCAATGGGGGAGGGATGTTATGGCCTAATGGGCAATTCAGATCGCGTGTGCCTGTATTGTGTTCCGTGGCTGGCACAGGCTGACCCAGATAGTTCCCAGCCCAGCCACGGGAGGGCACAGGCGTCTAAACAGCTGACGTGAGCTGCGCGCCATCTGCTGGCGGCATGCTGTCAAACGGCCGGAGTGACGGCCGATTCATTCGACCAGTGAATGTGGAACGAGCAACATTGTGTTTACGACAAACTGTATTTTCTTCAGGTTGTATATGACTGTTAAGTAAGGAGCTATCGCTTCAGCATAATCAGATAAGAAATCTAATGGGTATACAATCAGAACCAGAAGACTTGTTCTTGTTAAGTGATTTTAGTTGCTGCACTACTCTGATGATATCTACTTCTACATTACTCATTATGGCATCTGTTCATAATTCGAAATCTGGAATATTGGTTTCGTCTTCTTTGGTGAATGAGTTTCTAAACGCTATGTTTTGTAACTCTGCTTTAGTAGCGCTGTCATCGGCAGGATCGCCATTACTATTACGTAGTGAAGTTATTGTTTGTGATTTGCCCCGAGTATATTTAACGTATGACCAAAACCTATTTGGGTTTCCAGTCAAATTTCGAGAAAGAGTGTCATTGTGATAAGTATTGTAGCCATCTCGCATTGAAATCCTCGGTAAATTTCGAGCTTCTGAGTACGATTGCCAATCCTGGGGATTTTGTGTTCGTTTAAATTTAGTATGCCTTTTCCTTTGCTTTTGCAACAGTGTCCTGACCTGTTTTGTGTACCAAGGGGGATCGCCTCCTTCATTTATTAATTTATTTGGTATAAAACTGTCAATTGCTGTCGATACCACTTCTTTGAATTTGAGCTACATCTGGTCTACACCTACGTTTAGTGTTAGAAACAAGTGGAAGCTGTCTTTCAAGAAGCAATGTATTTTGTTTCTGAACAAATATACTTTTCGTTTATTTCTGGTAACTTTGGGACTTTCAATATTCAATTTTGCTACGACAGCTCTGAGTTCACTAATACCTGTATCCGTTTTGATGCTCGTTATGAACTCAGGATTATCTGTTGCTAAGAGATCAAGTGTGTTTTCACATCCATTTACAATTCTAGTTGGCTCATGAACTAATTGTTCAAAGTAATTATCAGAGAGTACAATTTAGGGCAATGTTTTATGCCTACCTCCTGATTTGAAAATATAATTTCGCCAACAGAACGAGGGTAAATTAAAATCACCACCTACTATTATCTTGGGAGTCGGGTACATTTTTGTAATTAGACTCAGGTTTTCTTTGAACCTTTCTGCTATTGTATCGTCAGAGTCGGGGGCTGGTAAAAGGAACCAATTATTAACTTCTTACGATTTTTGGGTACAACTTCTACCCATAATAGCTCGCAGTAACTATCAACTTCAACTTCGCTACACGAAATACTACTTTTGACGGTGACAAACACGCCCCCACCTATTTTGATTTACCTATCCTTTCTGAACACCGTTAGATCTTTAGCAAATACTTCTTCTGAACTTATTTTTCGACTTGAGTCAACTTTCGCTGCCTATAATGATGTGTGTTTCGGTGCTTTCTATTAACGTTTGGAATTCTGGTACTTTCCCGACACAGCTACAACATTTTACAACTGTTATACCGATAGTTTCCGGATCTACATTTCTCCTGTGATCCACCTGCACCCTTTGAGATTGCCCATTTTGTTTTTCCCCAAAGCCCTTTATCCTAAAACACTGCCCAGTCCATGCCACACAGCCCCCGCTACCCGTGTAGCCGCTTCCTGCATATAGTGAACTCCTGATCTATTCACTGGAACACAGAAACCCACCACCCGATGGCGCAAGTCAAGGAATCTGCAGCCTAGACGGTCGCAGAACCGTCTGAGCCTCTGATTCAGACCCTCCACTCGGCTCTGTACCAGAGGTCCACAGTCGGTCCTGTCAACTATGCTGCAGATGGTGAGCTCTGCTTTCACCTACAAGCAAGACTGGCAGTCTTTACCACTTCAAGTAGCCACTCAAAACCTGAGAGGATCTCTTCAGATTCGAAGTGACATACATCATTGGTACCGACATGAGCCACCACCTGCAGTTAGTTGCACCCCGTACCCCTCATGGCATCCGGAAGGACTCATTCCACATCTGGAATGACTCCACCTGGAATGCACATGGAGTGTATGTTGGCCTTCTTCCCCTCCTTGGCAGCCATCTCTCTAAGGGGCTCCATCACCCACCTAACGTTGGAGCTCCCAACTACAAGTAAACCCACCCTCTGTGAAAGCCCGGATCTCGCAGGCTGGGTGGTGACCTCAGGATGACTTCCTGATCAGACTTAAGAGGGTGTAAGAACCCAACATGCTGTTCATGCCCAAAGTGGGTTTTAAAATAAATGGCTGAACATGTGCCACTTACTTCTCGTGTTACCTCTATGGCAGCAGTGCAATGACTCCCCAATTTATTGCGGCCTTGGGGTTTCGCCAACCTTTTGGTAGACACAAATCTGGGATTTCCAGATCTATGGCAAGCAATAGTCACTCTCTCAGTGCCATTTTTTGCATGCTGAGAAGCTCTATGCTTCACCAAACTGCTCATTGACATCTTTTCCACTTCAGCCATCCACCGTGGAAACTCTGAAACAATAATTAGATACAGGAAGTTTACAATTAATAAATTTACCGTAGAACAAAGTTTATTTTCATTTCCAGATCATTCCACTTGCATATATTAAGAATATTCACATATGCCAGATAAAGAAGGCAATGCTACAGCTGTGAAGTTCTCTCCTAGGAAAGTTTTAAGAAGGCCTTAATTTTAATATAAAAATTTTCTTAAAATTATGTAGGACCATGGATTTCAGTGAATTACTGAAGTAGAGGTGGTAAGATAGGTTAACATAATAAGATGGACTGATTCACTACAGTTTATTCTATACCTGATTTTAATGGAAAATCTTTCAGATTTACTGCCATGAAATATAATTATCATATACATCTAGTGTCATACCACCTGCCTGCTTTGACCCATCATGACATCAACAACATGGCAGAAAACATGTATACGGAATAACACAAGCCATTAAGGTTTCTTCATACATGAATGACCCGTCAACGACCCTACCAAACGTACAAAACAGAACAAAGTGACAATTTGTGTAGAGTAGGCCTTAAAAATTCTTTATAGAGGCATTTGTGACATTTAGTAGTTTAACGTCTGTAATCTACACGAAAATCAACGTTAACTATCCGTGCCAAGTAGACTAATACTTGCAAATGCGGTTTAATATTACTTACGGTGGAGACATGGTTTACCAATGTTGGCAACGAAACGTTCGGTGTCAGATCATAAATAAGTTTACTGACCGGATAAAGGGAGACAGGAAAACCTTCAACCGCAAACTATGATAATCACTGATTGATGCATGGTCATTACAGAAGATTATTCCCATATGTGACTGGGCTTTCAAACAGCATTCGATGGTAGTTACCAGCATCGGTACACAACACTTCCGCCAGTAAAATTTTACTCCAGCATTTGACTAAAATTATGAATTCTTACCTTCCCAAGTCTCAAATTCAATGGTTTCTTCGACGATATCAACCAAGTGTGCTTCTTTTACGTGCAACGTCAATTGAGCCATGAAGTAGCAGGAAAAGCTACAGTTCTCCTTTGAACACTTCATACTCTTACTTTCTTCATTTGGTTCAACTTGGTGCAAATTTCTCAAGTGTTTATACAAATTCTTTCACAGTGTAAATGCCTTATCGCATATGTAACACACTACCGAATCCATTCTCGTGGCACTGCACAACCAACCTGCTAGCAGAGACAAAACAAAGAATTTCCTTTCCCAACTGTTTCCAAATTTCCCACTTCCCAGATAACTGAGCTTTAGAAACAGTCTTCCGGATTAGTTGAAATGGCGAGAGTAATGATTGGATACCGTGAGTGACGTCACATGCTGCAGTGGAAAAATTTCGACTGTTGTCAACAGATGGCAGCAGTTACAGTCTCGTAAGGCTCCCTATGACGTCATGAACGTTAGCCAGTCAGCATCAGACCTTGATGCGGAGCCAGGCTGCAATGAGACACACTTCTGCACCAAAGAGGTATATAAACAGGGCTGCAGTTTGGAACTGTCGCCATCTGTTGACTGAATGCTTAACTTGTCATTTTTGCAACAGGTGATGTCACTCATTACCATCCATGGCTGTTTCCATCTTTGGCCATATTTGCTTGTGGCTGCTCAGTTCATTTGTTATTTTCATCCGTTGATGTGAAGGTTATAAAATGGAATTATGTAATGGTAAGTAACTCTTAACTGCTGATATAAGCAATTGTCAGAATGATCAAGACGTATTTTCAAGGATTTCTCTGAGTAAGCGTCAAGTTATCGAAATCTAGGACTTAAATGCTTTTGTAAATTGTATTTTCTAACAGCAGAATTGCTCGCCTTTTTCAGGTACTAACAAATTCGAAGTGCAGTAGCTGGTTGTAAAATAAACTGAAAATGAACAGTCTGCACATCTTTACACAGTCATGAAGAACTTATGGTAGAAAGGCTGAGAAAAATTTGCAAGAATCCTGTAATTTGCATGGAGCAGTTTAGTGAAGAGTGCATACATCAACAGAAATTTTGTAACTGATGAAGTGGACGCAAGTTATCTAAAGCTGGAACCCAATGCAGTGCCATTGATTTTCTATAAATTGTGGCTATACTTAACAACAGCAAGTTCCTCAAGCAGAAAATGATATTTTTTAAGCAACAACAGTGATTTCAAACAGAGAAGATGGTATGAAGAGTACAATGCTATTGCTAAACAAATGACAGTGTTGTGTTTGATACTGCTGGTGAAATACGATTTTATTATGTTAGTAAATCTAATCACTGATCTGAGTGATTGCTTTGCCTTGAGAAACATTCAATTCTCCAGCATGAAGTTCACCACAAATATGTCTAACACCCTAACGTGTATTTTAGGGTAATTAATACGTTTAGTCAGTGGAGTCTTTTGTGTTTTTTAAGATACCAGAAAAAAATAAGTTTTGTTCTTCAAAACATAGTGAATGTATTAAAAGTGTTTTTTGACAAGTCACAGATGTGGTACATAAGGGTGAAGTGGGATAAATCTGATACAACAAAATCGAACTTTCTCTATAACTTTTGACATTTTTACAGTAAAGGCATGTAAAAAATCCTGCAGAGGGTTATTAGGGTAATCTATTAAAACATCTAATGAATGAAGTTCTAAATATTTAAGTTCCATTGGAATTTTTTTATCACATTTATTCACTGCTTGGGGCAAATATGATACAGGGTGGGGCAACTGTGATACACTCATAATAACACTGCACTATGAACACAAGTTGGGGCAATAGTGATTCACCTTGTACCTTAATGTATAACCATGCAAATTTTCATGGAGATGGTATAATTAGAACAAGAGATATTGCCTGTGAATATAAAGCACTTTTATTATTCCTGACAAAGTCTTACATTTGTGGCACTATAATTTTGCCAAAGTTTGACATAAATAGAAAACTGTTGCTGAACATTATTTTAGAGACTTTAACTTAAAATTATGTGCAATTAAAATAATTGTAGACCAAAAAATATATAAGAAAAGTGACAAAATATAAATGTATGCACAATCGCAAATGATGAATTCAATCTAATTTAACTGAAATAAGAGCAATTTTACTGTTAAACACTGTTATTAAAATGTTTAAATAAGGTTATTCAAAATATGTCAGACTATTTAACTAGCATAAACAAGGTACACTATGGTCTAGCAATTTCCATAAGAAAATCTTATTTTATGCTTCATAAACATCTATTAGTTTTGGAATGTATAATAAAACCTTTCACCTGTCCCATGATTCCAGGGACTGGGAGCTTTGCAATAATTTGAGATTTTTTAATGACACTAATGTCCTTTTTCCCATTTAATGTGTTTCTAGAGATTTTAATTTTTCCCCCCTTCTGGGATTTCAGTGCCATCACTTTCATTTCTCCATCTTCAAAAATTGTCCTAACTTGAGCTACATAGTCTTCTTCCTTGACCCACTCAAGTTTGCAAGAACAAAATTATTCACTGAAATATGTGTGTCATCAACCAAGTCTTCCTATTCCTCTTCTGTAGCTTCCAGAAAATCATCACTACTATCATCACTGGGCACTTCAACTAGGCCTATATCTTCTTCCTCTGATGTATCTGCAACAACCTCAGGCCTCTTTCTTTTAGCTTTCACAGTAGGCTTAGCTTTTCTATCATTTTTCTTACTCTTTTGTTCTGTTTTTTGTTTTTCTTTCTGCTCCTTCATTTCAATTAGGTTTACATATTCTTCTGAAGAAATTACTTTAGCTGCTGTATTCAACTGTTTTCGCTTTTTTTTGGGCTGCTATTGTCTTGCCAATTCTACCTAGTAGTAACATCTCAAAAGTTTTTTTCTTTACTGGTCCTACACATAAGTTAATGGGTAGTTCACCAGACATATCAGGACTTTGGTCTTGGTTTTCTACTGTGCTTGTTGTTGCAATTGTTAAAACCCATTTTTGGAGGATGAAGCTACAGGATATTGATTTGAGCCTTCACCTGCAGAAGACATTGCTACAGAAGATTCAGCTGATATTAAAGATGCAGAAGATGTAACCTGCAGATATAGCTACTTGAGATTGGTTCAAGTTCACAGTTTCAGACGATGAAGCTGCAGGAGACTGAGCTAACATTTCACTTGTAGATTCACTTGCTGAAGGTGAAAGGAAACATCTGTGTTGCATTTTGCGCCAAACACCTTTCATACTTTTCAGGCACAAATTTTGCAGTTGAATATTTTGCCCGATCTACAGGAAAAATGCCAGTCTTGAGAAATCCAGAAACAACATTTTTTGCAATGCCATATTTTACAAAGTGTGTCAGAAAATTCACTCTTTGTAAGTTTCCTTTGGTTTCTTTTATACCAGTCATGAAGTTCAGAATCCCATGCATATTTCAGAGACTTAAAGTAAGTTTTGTCAAGTGGTTGCAGTGTACTTTTTGTGTGTGCAGGCAATTTGATTACGTTACATTGTGTTCAATTCCACATCTCACGGTATCTGTATCTAGGTGAGCAAGATGTCCATCAAATATTAACAACAAAGGTCTCTCTTTCACAGTGTCACAAAACTTATGGAACCATTCCTGAAATATGGCACTTGTCATCCAACCATTTTCACTAGCTGCATAAAATGTTCCTGTGATGTCTGCAGGACCTTTCCAAGTTGTCCACAGTTTACAGCCTTTAAAGATTATAAGGGGTGGAAGAACATCACCAGCTGCTGCACAGCATGCAAGAACAATTGTATTTTCTTGGCCGCTACCCTGCTGATAGCGAAATGATGTCTGACCGATTCCAGACGCAATTTTTACACGAGAAGGGTCACCACAAAAGCTAGTTTCATCTAAATTATAAATGTGTTTTGGACTGTTTTCCAGGTTCAGTCTTTTTATCTGTCTCAACAATGTCATAAAAACATAAATTATGAATAGACCACATACAGCATCTTTTCTCGACTTTTCTATACCTTCCATTTTCTTAAGGCTTAATTTGTTGCATGCATAGAATCCTCTAAACCAATCGGAACCAGGAAAATGTTTGGAATACGGTACATAATCTTTCACAGTATTGATAACCTCTTTACATCCTAAAGCAAAACCCCACTTTGCCATAGTTTTTAAATGTTCAGCAAGATTTTCTTCAAGTTCTTTTGATAAGACAATTTTTCTACCAGGTTTAGTTTCACAGCTTCCTTCTTTCTTCTTCATGTATCTTGACAGAAATGTATTTCAATACCTAATTGCTTACTCTCATATCTTAAGGATTTCTTTTCAATGCTTAGTCCTCAGCCTGATCTAGCAGCTCTTTACTGTAATGTTTAGCCTACTGTTTGGTGAAGGTTTATATTTGCGAACCATTTTCTGTGTTCAATTTTCTTGAGCCTATAGTCAACCTGTGTTGGAAATGTGATCAATATTTTTTCGGTGCTTAATTAATTATTCTTTGATGATGATGATGCTGTACTTATTCGTTGTTAATTTATTATTCTGTGTCTTTTGTCACATCTTGTAAAAGTGTTGTAAATGTATTGCAGTTGCAAATATATACGATAAAAATCAGAATTTATCATGAAAGATTTATTTTTCGCTGCGCTAGTTTTTTCAACAGGTTATGGGCCCAGTACGAAATAGTTATACGAAAAATTACGAGAAGGCGTGAAGCTAAATCGTTCGACGAAATAGATCACGAACGTGTTCAACGAAATAGATCGCGAATGTAAAAAAATAAAAAAAAATGGGTACTGCACAAATACCTCAAATTGAAAGACTCATAGGTCATGAAAATTACGGGACCTGGAAATTTGCAGTGGAAGCATAATTGTGATTAGATGATTTATGGGGCGTAATAGATGGTACAATAAAGTCTACCGATTCGCATTTTGCAGACAAAGACAGGAAAGCCAAATCAAAATTAATTTTGTTGGTGGATCCAGTAAATTACGTGCACATTGAAAATACTGCAAATGCACAAGAAGTCTGGAACAAGTTAAGGAAAGCTTTTGAAGATGGCGGATTGGCTAGAAGAGTCAGATTGCTCCGTGAATTAATTACCACTCAATTGAATCAGTGCAAAAATGTGGAAGATTACGTTTATAAAATAATATCTACATCTAATAGACTGAGAAATATAGGTTTCCAGATTGCTGACGAGTGGGTTGGTACTTTATTACTTGCTGGATTACCAGAAAAATACACGCCCATGATAATGGGGTTAGAGAGTTCTGGTGTTCCCATAACAGGTGACAGTATCAAGGTAAAAATATTACAAGATGTGAGAGGTGAAACTCAAGATAAAACAGCATCAGCATTGTACTCTAAAAATAAAAAGAAGACACAAATCAAGTGCTATAGATGCCAGAAGATGGGTCATTTTGCTTCACAGTGCAAGGAAAGGATAAGTACTAGTTGTAAAAGGTATGTTTCCAATAACCATGAAAAGAAGTCTTCCAACCAAGGTAAGGTTCTTTCAATGCATTATTCTTTAAAAAAAGGGGAATAATGAAGAAACCGAATGGATATTGGATTCAGTGGCATCACTGCACATAATTAAAAATAAATCTGTATTGTATGATGTCAAGGATACAACTAATATGGGTATATCTACAGCTGATGGGTCAAAATTGCAGTGTGAACTTGTTGGAAAAGTGGATCTTAGTATAGTGGAAAATAAAAAAAACACAAAATATTACTGCTCAAGGTGTGCATTATGTCACAGATGTTAACCACTAATTTGTTATCTGTTAGTGAGATAGTAAGGAAAGGTAACAAGGTAATTTTTGATATAAATGGAGCTCGAATAATTGACAGTTGTGGTAAAATTGTAGCAACTGCAAGTAATGAAAAAGGAATTTTTAAATTAGACACCGTTAAGAATGTTAGTAGTAATGAAAGTCATTCAGTGTACAGTGCCAAAAGTGTTCTGTGGCATAGGAGACTTGGCCATTTAAATAGAAAAGGTATGTCATTATTAACGGATATGGTAACAGGTTTAGAAGACTATGGTATGTGTAAGAATCCTTGTGAGATATGTATAGTGGGAAAACAGGCAAGAATCCCATTTAAACCCAGTCACAGTAAAACTCAAGAATTACTGCAGATAGTACATACAGCTGTGTGTGGTCCCATGGAGATTGAATCTATTGGGGGAAATAATTATTTTATTATTTTTATTGATGATTATTCTAGGTACATTCATATTTATTTTATGAATTCTAAAGAACAAGTATGTGATATTTTTGAAGAATTCCGCATTTTGGTGGAAAGAC
The DNA here is from genome assembly GCA_026315105.1 of Locusta migratoria. Lineage (NCBI taxonomy): Eukaryota > Metazoa > Arthropoda > Insecta > Orthoptera > Acrididae > Locusta > Locusta migratoria. The sequence continues at coordinate 563,425,874 of CM048747.1, read as the reverse complement.
AAACTGGAAAGAAAATAAAGATTGTCAGATCTCATAATGGGAAAGAATACATAAATCATAGATTTGAAGGATGTTTAAAGCAAGTTGGTATAAGACATCAGACCACTATACGATATAGCCCTCCACAAAATGGTGTTGCAGAACGAGCAAACAGAACAATAGTGGAAAAAGCGAGGAGTATGCTAAGTGATGCTGGCTTACCAAAAAAAAGTTTGGGCAGAGGCTGTATCAACAGCAGTGTATCTAATAAATCGTTCACCTACCACGGCTACCAAAAGTAAAACACCATATGAGGTGTGGACAGGAAGAAAACCAGATTTAAGTAATTTGAGAATTTTTGGCTGTAAAGCTATGGTAAAAATTTCTAAACCACTAAAAAAGAAATGGGATATAAAATCCAGGAAATATATTTTTGTAGGGTATTGTGAAGAATCAAAGGGTTATCGTTTTTTGAATTCTATGAATAATAAGATAGTAACCAGTAGAGATGTTGTATTTCTGGAAAATTGTGAAGATAGAACCAAGGAATGTACAACTGTTGGTGTAAATGAAAATAGCAGTATTGGAGAAGAGACAGAAATGGAAGAAGAAACTAATCAAGGGCCAACAGAGGCAAGCTATGAGGAAGAAGAAGAACCAAGCAGGGAGTGATGAAGATAAAGTAAGACATTCCTCTTGTACAAGGAAACCAAAGAAGTATCCTGATTATGAAATGTATGTTGCCCAGTGTTTCAATGATAAATCGGAAACTGTTGAAGAAGCTATGAATAGTAAAGATTCTAAAAATTGGAAAGAAGCAATTAAGAAAGAATTGCAATCTTTAAATCAAAATGAAACATATGAATGGGTAAATATGTCACAGAAGAAAAAAACTCTTAAACACAAGATGGATTTTTAGTATACAAAATCTTGAAAGTGAAACAACCAAGTATAAAGCAAGATTAGTGGTTAAGGGATGTAATCAAATGGAAGGTATAGATTACAAAGAAACATTTTTCACCTGTTGTAAAATATTCTTCACTGAGGTATCTTTTAGCTTTAGCTGTGAAAGAAAAAATGTTAAAACCGCTTATCTAAATGGAATATTAGAAGAGGAAATTTATGTAATGCCACCCAAAGAAGCTCAGAAATATTGTAAAGATAAAGGAAAGGTTTGGAAGCTTAAAAAAAACAAAGTGGGTACTGTTGGAATAAGTATTTGCATTCTACATTAGTTAAGATGGGAATGAAGCAGTCAAAGGCAGACCACTGTATTTATATTAGGAAAAGTAAACAAGAATTAACCATAATGGCTATTTGGGTAGATGATTTTATCATTTTAACTAGAGATGATAAGCAAATGATTGTTTTCAAAGAACAGCTACAAGAGATGTTCAATATGGATGACTTGGGTGAAGCAAAACAATATTTGGGAATGAAAATTATAAAGCAGAGAAATGGAAACGAGCTTTGGATAGATCAGTCTGCATATACCAAAAGGATTTTGAAAAAGTTTGGAATGGAAGACTGTAAACCAGTTTCAACTCCAATGGAACCTGGGATAAAATGATGATAAATGAAGAAGACACTGATTATAATAAAGTTACATCTTACTTGGAAGCTGTAGGGAGTCTTTTATATCTAGCTCAGACATCAAGACTAGATATTGTTTTTGCAACAAATGTAGTAAGCAGATTCTGTAGTAATCCTAAAGAAAAACATTGGAAAGCAGTGAAGAGGATCTTCAGATATCTAAAGGAAACTGTAAATTATAAATTAATTTATTGTAAAGAAGGCAATGAACAATTGGAATGTTACAGTGATGCAGACTGGGGTAATGAATTAGAAGATAGACACTCTATCTCTGGAAGCTGTTTAAAACTGATGGGAGGCTTAGTATCCTGGATATGTAAAAGGCAAAGAACTGTAGCATTAAGTACAGTAGAGGCAGAATATATGGCTTTATCTACTACTGTACAGGAAACTTTGTGGCTCAAAAACTTAATGAATGAAATTGAGGCTGACAATAATTCAAGGACAACCACAATTTATTGTGATAATCAGGGAGCCATTAATTTAGCCAAAAACAATGTAACAAGTGCTAGAACAAAACACACATATGTGAGACATCATTTCATCAGGGATCACATTGAGAAGAAGAATATTGAAGTGAAATACCTAAGCTCTGAAGAAATGTTGGCTGATTTATTAACAAAACCATTGACCAAGGAGATATTCCAGAAAATTGTAAGACAGTATGGCTTAATTGATGGGACTTTATGTACAATACCGAAATATCTTGCTCAAGGGGGAGTGTTGGAAATGTGATCAATATTTTTTCGGTGCTTAATTAATTATTCTTTGATGATGATGATGATGCTGTACTTATTCATTGTTAATTTATTATTCTGTGTCTTTTGTCACGTCTTGTAAAAGTGTTGTAAATGTATTGCAGTTGCAAATATATATGATAAAAATCAGAATTTATCGTGAAAGATTTATTTTTCGCTGCGCTAGTTTTTTCAACAACCTGCTTTGTTTACATAGGCTAACCTGACAGGAAGCAAGATCACTTTCTCTCTGCTAAAATAAGTTTTCATAACTAGGGCTATAAAAAGAATAAATATAGGCTATTATGCAAACATCCTACGCAACTTACCTAGGTCTGAAAGTAAAATTCAATTGGTATCTTGAACTAAACTTTTCTGACAACAAACAGCCACAGTAACATTCACTTCAACAATGTGGAGGACTGTAACAATGTGATAAATATAGGCCAAAGCTGCCACATGATCACAGATTAGTCAACAATGTCAGCTTTCATATAAATTGTAACATGTTGTAAAGATTGTACAATAGTACTGTATCATATTTACCCCAAGAGTGAATCACAATTATCCCAAAATGTGTATCAGATTTTCCCCACAACTTGTACACTTAATAATTCATGATCATACAAGTTTTCAAAAACTCAGTAACCATAACGTAGCTTGTAGCTTCTTAACATATAAAGTTAAATTCAAAGTTTTCTTACCAATTGTATGTGAGATACAGAGAAAGATTGCACATTATGCATGATTTTTTTTTTTTTATTTCATTCGAAAGTAGTTGTTGCAGTAATTTTTATTTCCTATATTAACACTTGTAAATATTTACTTTAAACATATGATACAAGAATTACAAATGTTCAGGCTATCTTTCAGTATTTTTTAACTTAATATTAATAATAACCACTCCTATAAACCACAGACATTGCCGAGGTGGGGTGGCTTGCGTGCCTCAACGATACAGATAGCCGTACCGTAGGTGCAACCACAGCGGAGGGGTATCTGTGGAGAGGCCAGACAAATGTGTGGTTCCTGAAGAGGGGCAGCAGCCTTTTCAGTAGTTACAGGGGCAACGGTCTGGATGATTGACTGAGCTGGCCTTGTAACATCAGCTAATGTGGCTTTGCCACACAGCTACTACGAACGGCTGAAAGCAAGGGGAAACTACAGCCGTTATTTTTCCCGACAACATGCAGCTCAATGTCTGAACATATGATGATTGCATCCTCTCGGGTAAGATATTCCGGAGGTAAAATAGTCCTCCATTCGGATCTCCGGGCAGGGACTACTCAGGAGGATGTGATCATCAGGAAAGACAATACTGGCATTCTACGGGTTGGAGCTTGGAATGTTAGATCCCTTAATCGAGTAGGAAAATTAGAAAATTTAAAAAGGGAAATGGATAGGTTGAAGTTAGACATTGTGGGGATTAGTGAAGTTCGGTGGCAGGATGAACAGGATTTCTGGACAGGTGAGTACAGGATTATAAATACAAAATCAGTTGGGGGTATCACAGGAGTAGGATTGATAATGAATAAGAAAATAGGAGTGTGGGTAAACTACTATGACCAGCACAGTGATCGCACTATCATTGTCAAGATAGATACGAAGCCAACACCGACAACAATAGTACAGGTTTATATGCCAACTAGCACTGCCGATGATGAGGAAATAGATGAAATACATGAGGAGCTAAAGGAAATTATTCAGACAATTAAGGGAGAGGAAAACTTAATTGTTATGGGAGACTAGAATTCGGTAGTAGGACAAGGAAGGGATGAGAAGATAGTAGGTGAATATGGTCTGGGCAAAAGGAATGAAAGAGGAAGCCACCTGGTAGAATTTTGCACAGAACATAATTTAGTTATTACAAACACTTGGTTTAAGAATCACAAAAGAAGGTTGTATACGTGGAAGAGACCAGGAGACACCGGGAGATACCAGATAGATTTTATAATGGTAAGACATAGATTTCGGAACCAGGTTTTAAAGTGTAAGACGTACCCAGGGGCAGATATAGACTCTGACCATAACTTGTTAGTCTTGAACTGTAGGCTGAAACTGAAGAAACTACAAAAAGGTAGGAAAATAAGGGGATGGGACCTGGATAAATTGAAGGAACCTGAAGTTCTTAAGAATTTCAGAGGGAGCTTTAGGCAACAATTGACAGAAACAGGGGGAAATAAAACAGTAGAGGAGGAATGGGTAAAATTGAGAAATGAAATAGTGAAGGTAGCAGAGGACAAAATAGGTAGGAAGGCAAGACCTACAAAAAATCCTTGGATATCACAGGATATACTAAATTTAATTGATGAAAGGAGAAAATATAAAAATGCAGTAAATGAAACAGGCAAAATTGAGTACAGACGACTAAGATAGGAGATTGACAGGAAGTGCAAAATGGCTAAGCAGGAGTGGCTAGAAGGCAAATGCAAGGATGTAGAAGAATGTATAAGTAGGGAAAAAATAGATACAGCCTACAGGAAAAAAAAAAGAAACATTTGGAGATAAGAAAAACAGCTCTATGAATATCAAGGACACTGATGGAAAACCAGTTCTCAGAAAAGAAGGGAAAGCTGAAAGGTGGAATGAGTATATAGAGGGGCTCTACAAAGGAAATGAACTTCGAGACAATATTGTAGAAAGGGAAGAGGATGGAAAGGAAGATGAAATAGGAGGTACTGTACTGAGAGAAGAATTTGACAGAGCCCTGAAAGACCTAAGTCGAAACAAGGCCCCTGGAGTAGATGATATTCCCTCAGAGCTACTAAAGTCTCTGGGAGAACCAGCCATGACAAACCTGTTTCACCTGGTGTGTAAGATGTATGAGACAGGTGAAGTACCCTCAGACTTTAAGAAAAACGTAATAATCTCCATTCCAAAGAAAGCAGGTGCAGACAAGTGTGAAAACTACAGAACCATCAGTTTAATAAGCAAAATATTAACACGAATTATATACAGAAGGATGGAAAAGCTGGTAGAAGCCGACCTCGGGGAAGATCAGTTTGGGTTCAGGAGAAATGTAGGAACACGGGAGGCAATACTCACATTAAGGCTTTTCCTAGAAGATAGATTAAGAAAAGGCAAACCTACATTTCTAGCTTTTGTAGATTTGGAGAAGGCTTTTGACAATATTGATTGGAAAAAAACTCTTTCAAATACTGAAGCAAGCAGGAGTAAAATATAGGGAGCGTAAGGTTATTTACAATTTGTACAAAAACCAGACAGCAGTTGTCAGAGTTGAAGGGCATGAAAGGGTGCAGTGGTTGGAAAGGGAGTAAGTCAGGGTTGTAGCCTTTCTCAAATGTTATTCAATTTGTACATTGAGCAAGCTATAAAAGAAAGCAAGGAGAAATTTGGGGAAGGAATTAAAGTTCAGGGGTAAGAATTAAAAACATTGTGTTTTGCCGATGACATAGTAATTCTGTCAGATACAGCAAATGACCTGGAAGAGCAATTGAACGGAATGGACAGTGTGCTGAAAGGCACATATAAGATGAACATTAACAAGAGCAAAACTAGGGTAATGGAGTGCAATGTAAGAAAGTCAGGTGATGCTGAAGGAATTAGATTAGGTAACGAAGCAATAAAGAAGGTAGATGAGTTTTGTTACTTTGGCAGTAAAATAACAAATGATGGTAGCAGTACAGAGGATATAAAATGCAGATTGGCAATGGGTAGGAAAGCGTTCTTGAAAAAGAGAAATTTGTTAACATCGAATATTGATTTAATCCTAAGGAAGTCCTTTCTGAAGGCATTTGTATGGAGTGTTGCCTTGTTCGGAGTGAGACATGGACGATAAACAGTGCGGACAGGAAGAGGTTTGAGGCTTTTGAAATATGGTGCTACAGAAGAATGCTGAATATTAGGTGGGTGGATTGCATAACTAATGAGGAGGTACTGAACAGAATTGGGGAGAAAAGAAATTTCTGGCATACCTTGACTAAAAGAAGGGATAGATTGATAGGACACGCTCTTAGACATCAAGGAGTTGTGAATTTAGCATTGGAGGGAAGTGTGTGGGGAAAAAATTGCAGGGGAAGACCAAGAGATGGATACAGTAAGCAGATTCAGACAGATGTAGGTTGCCGTTCTTATGTGGAGATGAAGAGGCTTGCTCAGGATAGGGTATTGTGGAGAGCTGCATCAAACCAGTATCCGGACTGAAGACCACAACATCAACAATATTAATAATGCAATTTTGACATTGGTGGGGGTATCAAAATTACCCCATTTGCTTGCCTGTCTCACATTTACCCCACTTCATCCTATATAATGTATAGTTCAGTCAATAAATATGTAAAAGAGATGTTTGTTTCAATCATTAATTTCCACTTCTCTGTTGTGGATATGTCATGGCAGAGAATTTGAAGAGTACACCACTTGATTTTTCAACTTTTGTTATCAAAATAATGTGTGTGTGTGTGTGTGTGTGTGTGTGTGTGTGTGTGTGAGAGAGAGAGAGAGAGAGAGAGAGAGAGAGAGAGAGAGAGAGAGAGAGAGAGAGAGAGAGACCATCGTCCCAATGCTCAAACCTAGCAGAGAGAGGGGGGGGGGGGGTGAGAGGGAGATGTGGGTAAAGGTTTCATATGTGTAGGCATAATTTCTTCGTACTTAATTAGACCACGTGATTATGTGGCTACCGAATCACAGCACAAAGAAGAGTATCGTCGTCAGCCAATGGTAACCAAACCTCACCGTCGCGCAACATGCAAATAAGAATTTTTGACGTTGGAAATTGAATATGCAGTAATGTTTTTATACCCGAAACCGTGCAATGTTTATAAGATTTGACAATTAATGTGTTAACATGAGGCTTCAATTATTTTATTTTCGAAATCACTTGATAAAACTTTCAGACAGACAATAAAATAAATAAAACGTGCTATACCTGCTCTATGGTTGACATGTTCTTGTGTGTACCCTTGTCCAGTCAGTAACAGTTATTGGCCTCATAAAATGAAGATTTAAAATTACTTTATCACTGTTTTGTACAGATCATAGGGTAAATAAAAAATGCTATACCTACTCTATGCTTGACAGATTCTTGTATGTACCCTTGTCCGTTCAGTAACAGTTACTCGCCTCGTAAAATGAAGATTCAGAATCACTTTATCCTCTCAACTACATGGTACTGTAGCATGTTTTACTTATATGTACGAAACAGTCATCAACTAATTCCAAATCTTCATTTTACGAGGCCATTAATGGTTACTGACCGGACAAGGGTACATACAAGAACCTGTCAACCACAGAGTAGGTATAGCTTGTTTCATTTGCCCTATTATCTGTATGAAACAATCGCCAACTAATTCTAAATCTTCATTTTACGAGGCCAATTACTGTTATTGATCAGAGAATGGTACATACAAGAACCGGTCAACCATAGAGCAGTTGTAGCACGTTTTATTTATTTTATCGTCTGTCTGAAAGTGTAATCAAGTGATTTCGAAAATAAAATAATTGAAACTTCATGTTAACACATTATTTTTCACATCTTGTAAACATAGCATGGTTTCGTGTATAAAAACATTACCACATATTAAATTTCCAACATCAAAAATTCTTATTTGCATGTTGCGCGGCGGTGAGGTTTGGTTACCATTGGCTGACGACAATACTCATCTTTGTGCTGTGATTCGCTAGCCACATAATCACGTGGTCTGCAACAACATTGCGTTGCGAAGCCTCCAATTCAGGCGATCGAAAGCAAATATGCCGTATTTGGTGGATTTTGTATTTATACTTCAATATTACGAAAGTTGGCAGTCTAAATGTAACGACGTTTGAAAGACATTTGCGAAACACACATTTTAAGGTAAGGTATGTCGTAATTAAGTATGGAGAAATTATGACTACACGTATGAAATTTTACCATGAGTGAAAAATGTGGGCTCTGTCGTAGGGTCGTGCGTAGTGGGCTGCAGTGTGGGATTTGCTGTAAGTATTTTCATGGGGGGAGTGCAGTGGGGAAGCCAGTGGGCATTGTGGTGAGGTTCTCTCCTGGAACTGTAGGATTTGCAGCAGGAATAAGTTGATAGAGGAGCAGGAGCGTTTGATCTGCGCCCTTCAGGTGCAGCTGAAAAACGCTGAAGAGGAACTAGGTAGGCTGAGGAGGGGAAGGGGGGCTGGGGAATGGGAACTGGCAGTTGGCAAGAAGGTAGCTAGGAGAAGGTATTCAGATAGCTTTACATTGCAAGTTGCAAATAGGTTTGACCAACTGTCAGAGTTGAGTGGAGATGAACCTCCTGTAGCTGTAGGTGTAGGAAGTACGCAGCAGACCTCAGCTTTTGGTAAGCCGAAATCTGTAGAGAGGTCTCTTAGGAAGAAGAAGGTTCTGCTGCTAGGTAGTTCTCATGGCAGAGGTGTTGGCCAACAGTTGCAGGAAGTACTTGGGAGTGAGTACCAGGTCACCAGCATAGTGAAGCCTAGTGCAGGGTTAGCTCAGGTCACTTGCAACATAGGGGACTTATGTAGGAATTTTTCAAAAGAGGATCAGGTAGTTATAGTGGGTGGGGCCGGGAATAGTCTTGATAGGGACGGGGAATATGATATAGGTGGTGATCTGGAAAGGATAGCAACTGAAACTGGTGGCACGAATGTGCATTTCGTGCAGCTGTTTCAGCGTCATGATAGGCCTTGTCTTAATACGGCTGTCAGCCGTGTTAACATGGGGCTTGAGAAGGCGCTGATGACGGAGGGCATGGGTCACATTGCAGTGGTGCCAGTTGAAACTATCCAAAGGTCGGATTTTACTAGGCACGGTCTGCACCTCAATAGGTATGGGAAGGGGAGGTTGGCAAAGCTCATAGGTGACAGTGTAGTAGGGGGTGGGGGTTTCACTCATGGAAAAATTTCTGTAGTAGTTGGTGCTAGGGCTGCACCTTTTTTAGACTGAAGACAGCTGATAGATATTCCTGCTTAAAGGAAGTCCCTCTAAGAATTGAACCACCTTTGACAAAGTCTAAGAATATAAGTAATAAGGGAATTACTGTTTTTCATCAAAATATACAGGGTATCAGAGATAAAGTTAATGAAATGCTTATTGATACTGATTCTGACATTATTGGAATTTCAGAGCACTTTTTAAGTGGTGTGACAATTAAGAGACTTCCTTTGCCAGGATACAGGTTAGCTGCCTTCTACTCTAGGAGTTCCTTGCAGTGTGGGGGAGTGGCCATGTATGTAAAAAACGATTTTTCATCGGAGTCAATCGATTTTTCTAAACACTGCACAGAACAGATATTTGAATGTTGTGCAGGAGTTGTTAATGTTAATGGAACTAAACTAGTAATAGTTGTTATTTATAGATCCCCTGACTCAGATTTTAAAATGTTTCTGCCCAAGCTGGAATTGGTTCTGGGTTCACTGTATAGGAAGTATAAAAATTTAATTGTGTGTGGAGATTTCAACATTAATTGTGTAGGTGATAGCTCAAGGAAAAGTCAGCTGTTAGATCTATTTAATTCCTATAACATGATGCAAACAGTATTTTTTCCAACGAGAGTGCAAGGAAATAGCAGTTCTACCATTGACAATATTTTTGTTCATTCTTCATTATTAGAGGGGCACTCTGTCAGCAGAATAGTAAATGGCCTATCAGACCACGATGCCCAACTTTTAATTCTAAAAAGTATTTGTTCTCAAACAAATGTTAAACATAAATATCAACTACACAGAAAAGTTAATCCAGTTGCAATTGAGACCTTTTTAAGCCTAATTAAGGAACAAGAATGGCAGGATGTTTATAGTGCTGATAATGCAGATGATAAATATAATGCTTTTCTGAACACATTTATTAGGCTGTTTGAAAGTTGCTTTCCGCTAGAACGCTCAAAACAGGGTACTTTCAGTAACAGACAGCCAGGGTGGATGACAAAGGGGATAAGAGTATCATGTAGAACTAAGCGGGAGTTGTATCAAAATGTTAGAAGCAGTCAGAATGAAGATGCAGTAGCTCATTACAAACAGTACTGTAAGGTTCTGAAAAACGTCATTAAGAATGCAAAAAGTATGTTGTACGCAAAAAGAATAGCAAACTCTCGGGATAAAATTAAAACTATCTGGTCAGTCGTGAAGGAAGTGTCTGGTCAGGAGCAGCAGGTAGAAGATATAACGTCAGTGCGTAGTAGGAATGTTTCTGTTACTGACAAGTTAGATATATGTGCAATATTCAATAATCACTTTCTGAATATAGTAGAGGAACTAAACAAAACTCTAGTTTCTACAGGTAATCATATAACGTTTTTAGAAAAAGCGTTTCCGAGGCTGTTACCTGAAATGATCCTTCATGATACTTCCATAGGTGAGATTGAGTCAATAATTAAATCACTAAAGACTAAGGACTCTTGTGGATATGATGGGGTATCTAGCAGAATTCTTAAGTACTGTTCTCCATATGTTAGCCCAGTACTAAGCCATATTTGTAATTTTTCCTTTCAGAATGGTCAGTTTCCTAACAGATTAAAGTACTCAGTAGTGAAACCGCTTTATAAAAAAGGAGAAAGGGATAATGTAGACAACTATAGACCTATTTCTATGCCATCGGTTTTTTCCAAAGTTATTGAAAAGGCTGTATATTCAAGATTAATTGATCATTTCAGTTCACATAATTTCCTGTCAAACGTACAGTTTGGTTTTAGAAGTGGTTTAACGACCGAAAACGCTATATTTTCGTTTCTCTGTGAGGCACTTGATGGGTTAAATAAGAGGCTACGGACATTAGGCGTCTTCTTTGATTTAACAAAAGCGTTTGATTGTGTTGATCACAAAATATTGTTGCAGAAGTTGGAACATTATGGAATACGGGGAGTAGCCCACAACTGGTTCACCTCTTACTTTAGTAATAGACAACAGAAGGTAATTCTCCGCAGTGTAGAAAATGGCTATGACGTGCAATCCCAATGGGGCACAATTAAGTATGGGGTGCCCCAGGGGTCTGTTTTGGGACCATTGCTGTTTCTTATTTATATAAATGATATGCCTTCGAGTATAACAGGTGATTGTAAAATATTTTTGTTTGCTGATGATACCAGCTTGGTAGTGAAGGATGTTGCTCCTAATATTGACACAGTATCAAATAATGCAGTTCAAGAGATAAGTTCATGGCTAATAGAAAATAAGTTGATGTTAAATCACAGTAAAACTCAGTACTTACAATTTCTAACACATAATTTGACGAAATCTGACATTATGATTACACATAATGGGCATGTGATATGTGAGACTGAACAGTTCAAATTTCTAGGTGTTCATATAGACAGTAAGCTGTCATGGAAAGCCCATGTTCAGGATCTTGTTCCAAAACTAAATTCTGCTATATTTACCATTAGAACAATATCTGAGATAAGTGATTTTTCAACACGAAAAGTAGTCTATTTCGCTTACTTTCACTCACTTATGACGTACGGCATTGTTTTTTGGGGTAACTCGCCTGATGCAAAAAGGATATTTCTGTCTCAAAAACGGGCGGTTCGAGCAATATCTTGTGTAAGTTCGCGAACGTCATGTCGACCCCTTTTCAGTAGTCTGGGAATTTTGACTCTGGCGTCACAATACGTTTTTTCTTTAATGTCGTTTGTTGTTAATAATATCAGCTTATTCCCACGAGTTAGTAGCTTTCACTCGGTGAATACTAGACAGATGTCTAATCTACATTTGCACCACACCACCTTAACACTTGTGCAGAAAGGGGTGCAGTATTCTGCAGCATCCATTTTCAATAAGCTGCCACAAGAACTTAAGAATCTTAGCACTAATCCACATGCTTTCAAATCTAAATTGAAGAGTTACCTCGTGGCTCACTCCTTTTATTCTGTCGAGGAACTCCTAGAAAAGTTAAACAATTAAGCTAATTCATTTTTTCTTTATTGATTCTTTTCACTTTGTCTTAAGATTGTCGTGTGCAAAGGACTACTTAAAATTTTTCTATTACCATTCTTGTGTAACAATGTATTGACTTGTTCCATGACCATGGAGTCTTACTCCTGAAGTGGGTCCTATGGAACAGAAAAAACAAATAAATAAATAAATAAATAAATGAAACCTTTACCAGATGCCTTTCTCACTCCTCAAGATATAACAGAGGTGTAGCATGTATGTAGAACATTTATAACATGGTTTCATTTCATTTTTATTTGCCCATTTGATTCATCACATACTTAATTAGTACACTGATTATAGGACAATTTAAAGTTGAGGAAGAAAGAGAGAAAGAACAGGGCAACATTTATGTCAGCTAACAATCATAAAGTACAAATAACAAAAACAATACAATTTGAATTTAACAATAATTACATGTTCATTGTTTTTATATGTGGAAAATGCCCTTTACAGTTGTTTACAATTCTATTTTTTATGCTGCAAAATTTATTTACAGAATATAACACTGTCCAATGACAAATGTTTGAACGGCATTATTTTACAATGTGATTCCATCCATCGCAGAATTCATATACCGGATAATATCTTAATACTTATGTAATGTACAAAATATATAATCTGTGCATCTCCAATAACTCTAATCTTACTACAATTCATCATTCCTTTAATCCAAATTCTGCACCTTCTTGTCCATTAACTCTACATCTACATCTACATACATACTCCGCAATTCACCGTAAGGTGCGTGGCGGAGGGTACACTGTACCACTACTAGGCATTTCCTTTCCTATTCCACTCCCAAATTGAACGAGGAAAAAAAGAATGCCTATATGCCTCCGTATGAGCCCTAATTTCTCTTATCTTGTCTTTGTGATCTTTACGCGAAATGTAAGTAGGCGGCAGCAAGATCGTACTACACTCAGCTTCAAATTCCGGCCCTCTAAATTTACTTAACAGAAATTCACGAAAAGAACGTCGTCTTTCTTCCAGCGATCCCCAATTGAGTTGCCGGAGCATTTCCGTGACACTCGCGCATTGGTCGAACCTACCGGTAACAAATCTAGCTGCTCGCCTCTGAACAGCCTCTATGTCTTCCTTCAAACCGATCTGCTGCGGGTCCCAAATACTTGAGCAATACTCAAGACGTGGTCGTACAAGCGTTTTATACGCGATCTCCTTTACAGGTGAAGTACATCTTTCCAAAATTCTCCCAATAAACCGAAGTCGGCTGTCTGCCTTACTCACAACTGTCCTTACATGCTCGTTCCATTTCATATCGCTCTGCAATGTTACGCCTAGATATTTGAACGACGCGACCGCATCAAGAAGCTCACTACTGATGCTGTATTCGAACATTATAGGACTGTTTTTTCTACTCATGCGCATCACCTTACATTTTTCTACATTGAGAGCTAGCTGCCATTCTTCGCACCAACTAGAAATTTTGTCTAAGTCAACCTGTATGCTATTACAGTCAGTTACAGACGACACCCTCCCATACACCACAGCATCATCAGCAAACAGCCGCAAATTACAACTTACTCTGTCCATCAGATCATTTATATAGATAGAAAATAATAGCGGTCCTATCACACTCCCCTGGGGCACGCCTGACGATACACTCGTCTCTGATGAACACTCGCCGTCGAGAACAACGTACTGCGTTCTATTACTTAGGAAGTCTTCCAACCAGTCACAAATCTGTGAACCTATTCCATAAGCTCGTATCTTCGTTAGCAGTCTGCAGTGTGGCACCGTGTCGAACGCCTTTTTGAAGTCGAGAAAAACACAATCCGCCTGTTGCCCTTCGTCCATGGCTCGCAAGATGTCATGTGAGAAAAGGGCAAGCTGAGTTTCACATGAACGATGTTTCCTAAATCCGTGCTGATTCATGGAAAGAAGCTTTTCCGTTTCAAGGAAATTTACTATATTCGAACTGAGAATATGCTCCAAAATTCTACATGAAACCGATGTCAACGATATTGGCCTGTAATTGTATGGGTCAGTTCTCTTTCCTTTCTTATACACGGGAGTCACCTGCGCTTTTTTCCAATCACTAGGAACTTTGCGCTGAATTAAAGATTCGCTATAAATGCAAGCTAAGTAGGGGGCCAATGCCGCAGAATAGTCTTTGTAAAACCGAACTGGTATACCATCCGGACCAGCAGACTTTTTCGTATTTAGCTCTCTCAGCTGCTTCTCTACACCGGAAATACCTATTGCTATGTCCCCCATTTCGGAATTAGTACGTTGATCAAATGATGGTATATTTGTGCGGTCCTCCTGCGTGAAAGATTTCTTAAAGGTTAAATTTAGAACTTCAGCTTTCCGTTTGCTTTCTTCTATTAATGCCCCGGAATGATCAACTAGTGACTGGACAGTGGGCTTTGACCCGCTTATCGATTTTACATAGGACCAGAATTTTTTCGGGTTCTCGGAAAGATCTTTTGCTAAGGTATGGCTGTGATAATTATTGTATGCTTCACGCATCGATCTTTTTATAGACGCACGAATCTCTACTAACTTTTGCCTGTCATCATTTGCGTGTTCTTTTTTGAATCGAGAGTGCAACAGCCTTTGCTTTCTCAGCAGCTTTCTAACATTATTATTATACCACGGTGGATCTTTTCCATCCTTAATCGTCTTTACTGGCACATATTTCTCTAATCCTTCATTAACAATGCATTTAAATTTAGTCCACAATTCCTCTACATCCATAGTCCCAGAATTAAACGATGCCCATTCATTTTCTAAGTGCGATCGTAACATTTGCTTGTCGGCTTTTCCCAACAAAAACATGCTCCTAGCCTTCTTGACTGGTTTATGAACTTTGGTCACCATCGACACTATGACGATATCGTGATCACTAATTCCTGTCTCTACACAGACATCGTTAATAAGGTCAGGCCTGTTTGTGGCTATAAGGTCTAGAATATTTCCATTGCGCGTGGGTTGCCGGTTTAACTGCTCAAGACAGTTTTCGGAGAATGTGTCCAAAAGTAGCTCGCAAGACAGCTTGTCTGTACCGCCTGAAATGTAACTAGCGAGGTCCCAATCTATACTCTTAAGGTTGAAGTCACCTCCGACTAATATTACATGGCCCGGATACCTATGCACTACCTGGTGTAGACTTTCCTTGAATGATTCTAAAACTGCTACAGCAGCACTGGGGGGCCAGTAACAACACCCAACTATTAATTTTACTTCTTTTAGACCTTTTAGACTCTATGGTGATTACGAGTTCTAACAACAAATGGCATCTTACACGAGTAATATGATTTACCCTTATTATACACTTCAAACACTTGAAATGTACAATAAGCAATCACGTCTCTGTTATTAAAACTCTCAAGTCCACCTTGCGCCTTTAAAGTATCAAGAACAATTGCAGCTGTAATCCAACCATTACCACGACTCGGAGTATTATCAGCTCTACTAACAGTGAACTGGAAAACACCACCACAAAACACACAAGGCCCTTGTAGAAACACTTGAGCTCCTACATTATTAGCCGTATTCTTAATGTCTACATTATCAATAGCCTTAAACACAGTAAGACGAGAACGCCTCATTCTCCGCCTACGAACCATAATGAACGCCTATCCGATCCAGAAAGACCGCGATAGTGCTCCTAACGGCCCTTTTAAACCTACAGCGCAAGCGATTACGTTACGCCCTATTACGTCACCTTGATTTCTCAGCGGCGTGCGGCATGTAAGCATATATAGTGCCGTGCGCCTCGCCTGGCGCACTGCCAGCAGTTGCAGGATGCCTACATACGCAGGCGTGAGGACACTACCTGAACTACTTGAACATAGCACAGCTAACTTATCGATTATATATATCAAGATAACTTGATGTAGAACCACTACCTGAACTACTTGAACATAGCACAGCTAACTTATCGATTATATATATCAAGATAACTTGATGTAGAACCAGTGGGGGGTACCAGCAATGGGCGGAGTTATGACTCCCCTTCGGAGAATATTATACATTGTCGCACATAAATCAAGTTATCTTGATATATATCATCAAGAATCAAGAATTTTATTCACCATAGATCATTGTACAATGATATTAGTTTCGTCTTTGTAATAAATAATACAATATGAAGTATTAAGTACAGATAATGAAGTACAGTAATCTAATGCCGATAAGACATGTTATGCCTTCAAACATAGAAATAATAACATACACAGGAAAGTATTAGATAATAATCTCTTAAGCTATACTATTCTGTAAAAATGGTGTAGCAAATCATTTGTATAGCAATTCTTTAACATGCGTGGTATACAATTACATGACACTTAATACAAATAAATGAAATATTATTAATTAAAAAGAATTGTTAAATGTTAATATCCTGCTCTGGTATCTCTAGGAATTCTTTAATGTCATAAAAAGAATGATCAGATAGCCAGCTGTACCATTTCAATTTAAACATTTTTATATCCATAGATCTTGCATATGGTGGTAAGAGAATTTTTAGTCCTTGACAACCTGTGTCTTGGTATAACCAAGTTATTCCTAGCCCTGGTATTGTGCTCATGTATTTGTCCCCTAGCAACAAATTCTGAAATGTTGTGTTTAATAAAGAGCACAGACATATAAATGTATAAATTTATAATGGTGAGAATTCTTAGTTTTATGAAAATAGGACGACAATGTTCCCTACTGCCCCTTTTACACATTATGCATAAGACTTTTTTTTTGTAGTTTTAAGATATTCTTACTGTGAGAGGAGTGTCCCCATATAATCAGACCATATGAAATATGGGACTGAAACATCCCAAAATATGTCACTCTGAGGTACTCCACACTCACTACTTCCCTTTGTTTCAAAATGAGGAATGCTACTTGAGACATTTTTTTAAATACATGATTTACATGTTCCTCCCATGCAAGTTTGGAGTCTATGTGAATACCTAGATGTATTGCAGACTTATTCTCTACTTCATTAGACATTCCCATTAACAGTTGTTGGTTTTATTAGGGCTACATAGAAGTTTATTTGCTGAAAACCAGTCTAGGGCCCTGTCTAGATTTTCTTCTGTTAGTTTTGTGGTGTCGCACAAGTCTAAAGTGCGCGCCACCTACTTTCGCCGCGCGCCGCCATGCACGCACGGCGCGGTGTTCTTACGACATCAGCCACGAGCTCCCTCTGCTATGACTCCGCTCGTGGCCACCACTGAACGACAGCGTTCACTTGGGACTGAGATAGGAACCAGTTACTGTATCACTTCGGAATGAGATAGGCACCAGTGAAGACTTGGCTATCGGATAGGCAATAGGCAGGCCTCTAGCTCAACTATGTATCAGCATTCTGCAGTACTGAGCTATGTAAAAGTTAAGTATTACTAAGTCTCTAAGAAATATATATCTCATTCTAATGAAGGTTCGAGTCCTGGTTCCGGCACACAATTTTAATCTGCCAGGAAGTTTCATAAAAGAACATGTTTATATATGTTGTTGTTAATAATGTTGAGTCTTAATAAGTTTATTTCATTCTTAAAAGACATGTGTGTTGTTTTTTACATTTCATGTGCGGTGACAACGGAGCAGTCTACGAAAATAGCATCTTCTCTGCCGGAGCCAAAGATGAGGTACCTGGCACCAAACATCGTGGGTCGACAGCCACATGCTCAGAGAAGATCCTGTTTGAAGACCTCCATTGCCAACCGTCACAATGGAATAAATAGAAATAAAAGAAAAATGTATTGTCATGAGTTGTTCAGTATTGTATGTTCAGAAAAGAAAGTGAGTCTTGTTGTTGAGCTCCTACTAAAACAATCTGATTATATGTGTTGTATTACATGGACTTATAACTTTCGTAATAAAATGTAAACTTTTACTTCAAGTACCAGTGTGTGAAAAGTAATTATTACATCCAATAAGGAAATTATTGAAATGAATTTATAATTTTGGAACTTTTGAAAGAATTTCTCCGATTTATACCAGTGTAAGGACTCAGAAATAATTTATTTAACTGGAAGACAGTGAAGTAACTCTCATTAATCGATATATTTTACGTCGCATTCAGTGAGTAATACCTGTGATGGAAAAAGATTATCTTAGGAAATTTCAACAAGACTTTTTTTTTTAGAATATTTAACAGAAGTGCTTATTAGACTTTGAACTTTTGCAGTATTTCTTGTGAACAGTTTTATTCTTCTAGTATCTAGCACAAGAACCTTGCAGTGAACATTTAAAAGATTTTTTTTTTTTACTCTGAATGGAGTTTTTTTTTTTTTTTTTAATTTGATTGTAGTGGAATGGTCAGGGCCGAATTTTGATTAAATCAAATTGGAACAAAAATTTACTCTTGAAGTATAATATAATGGAAGAATCGACTGTTCCACCACAACGTGGCGAATTTCAAAACAGGACCTGTGTGCAGAATCTGGCATATGGATGCAAGATATTACAAGAAAAAAAGACGCACTGAAGCAGCCTGGTACGACTTCGCGGGCGTGAGCAGCTGACGACTGCAGCTTTGCAGTATGGTCTCGCAGACAATCAATGAGACGACGATTAGGTTGGGAAGCAGCACATTGCTGTTTCCGACAACCCGTCTCTTTAACCGAACAAGTCCACCATTCCGTCTCCTGAGAGGTTGTGATTGCGGCCTTTCAGCAGTGCTGCCGTGGGTATGACCTGTCTACAGTTCGATCAACCCGTGTCGCAGCAACTACCACCACCGTCGCAGCCACAGATGCAGTAGTCTTTGAGTCAGCATCCTTCAGGTCACAGAGGTGCAGTCTTCAACACCACGACATATCAGCATCACCGGCTGTTACTATAACAGCCAATAACAGCTGACTGACCATCGATATCATAGTGCTGTAATAATATACCCGGTCAGTTTTTTTTCAAGTTGGCAGTGCTGTTGTGGTTGATAGATGTGGTGAAGGCATAGTTTTGTGTGTGGTAGCTACGCAATAAAACTCAATAATATCTGAGAGTGAATTATCGGATGACGAAAGACAGGGACAATCTTTATCTGGTAGAGAGGCAAGGGCGTTGAATAGGAAAATAGATAAGTTGGAAAACAGAATTTATAGAGACTTTAAGGATCTATTAAATAAATTCTCACAAGGTTTTGATTAATTAAAGAAAGAAAATGAAAAATTTAGACAATCTCAGATTGAAGCACAGGAAAAGATACTATCAAGGCAGATTGAAACACAGGAACAATTATCGGCCCTTATCTCATACAGAGATAAGTATTCAGCAGATAAACAAACGTTTGGCAGAGATCGATAAACAAGAAAGCATTCCTGGTAAGAGGGCTGCCAACATCTCACAGAATGATAGTCGCGTAGAGATCGAAAATTTAGAGGGTAACAATGCCATCACTGAGAAAGTTTCAGATACCAACATAGACGATACAATTTTGCTATCGCAAGTGAAATCAAATCTAATAATACCTCCTAAAGAGTGGTGGGAGGAATTGAATGTTTCAACAGGATCTAATACGGATAGTAAATTTCCGAACTTGAAACCTGGAGGCAAGCTTCATTCAATGATATTCTTGAAGGCCTTTGAAAATACTTTTCCTCCTAAATGGAATGATAGCAAAAGAATACAGTTTGTGCTAGGACATTTGGATGCGGATGTTACCGAGTGGGCTATTTTACATAAAAATGAATTTAAAAATTGGGAGAATTTTGTGGATCAGTTTAAAGAAATGTATTGGTCAAAAGGTGAACAACAACGGTTAACCTTAGAGTTATTAGACCCAACTTATTATTCTAGACAGTGGGGAGGATCCAGGAAATATTTTGAATGGTACTTAAACTGTGTAAAACTTATTGAACAACCATTTATAGAAGAGCATTTGATATGAGTTCTCATTAGCAGATTGCCATATTATGTAAAAGAAAAAGTGATAGAACGGGAATGGTCATGGCCCCGGGAATTATTGAACTATTTAGAACAGCTTGATAACTTAAATAAAGAATGGGAAGATAAGAAACTTAAGCTCAATAGAGAAAATAATTCTTGTAAGTATAATAATGTTAATCAACCCCAATCTCACAAATATAATAATAATCAGAGCCGTTTTTGTCATGTTAAGAGGCAATACAGAGGTAAAGAAACTGTAGTGAGCCAGGAAAATAATTCTAAAGTACGGAGGACAGGTAACTTGCACAGTGATTCAGTGAAGAAGCAAGTAACTGATGACGGTCATATTATAGGTGATATAATAATGAGAATTTGGAAAACTAGAACCGTCCCTTAGTGCGGGTCAGCTAAAGCGAACAGCAGAGCAATGTTCTGTACGACACACTTGTAATTTTTCATTATCGCATCAAGATGAAGATACTTGGCAACACGATTTGCTTCGTGAAGATAATTAAAAAAAAGGATAAGAGTTGTAAACCTGTTATTAAAGGCTATGTTAAGGACACTGAAGTGAATATTATAATTGACTCGGGTAGCAAAGTTAGTATTCTCTCCAAAGAATTATTTAGACATTTCATTCCATTCCATGATGGTGGTGGTGGCGGTGGCTGGTGCAGCAACAGTGTTGAATAATTAAAAAATGTTCAGTCTCTGTTGCAATATTTTATTATCCAATAACGTGTTTTGCGCTGTTAGCGCATCGTTGACCCGTTGTAAACGTGGACCTGCCGCAACAGCGACTTCTCTGCTGCTATGGCGCCCAAAGACAACAATTGTTAAGATTCCTCCTACACAGCTATAGATAGCTCTGTGGCTCCATCTCCGCCCAACCTGTGATGCGCTAACAGCGCGAAATGCGTTATTGGATAATAAAATATTGCAACAGAGACTGAACATTTTTTAAGAATTATTTAGAATCAAAAGGAAGTACTGGAATTTCCCAGTATTACTAGTAAGTGGTGTAAAGATTGTAGGTGTTACTGGAAAGAAAAGCCAAAACATTACTGAGAAAGTTTACTTGATTTTTATAATAAACCAACAGTTGTTTTCTCATTCTATTCTTGTCGTAGATAAATTTAATATAGCCTTAATTCTAGGTATTGACTGGTTATATAAACATAAAGCTATACTATATTTTAAGAAATCTATGCTGACGGTTAATACTTAAGATCGTATTGTTGAAGTGAAATTTCATGATCAGTGGATTATAGATGACTGTTATGAAACTCTACAGATTAAGTATGTAAGTTCTACGGATTTATTCCTAGATTATAATGAATTCGGATATGAAATATGTCAGTGTAATATTAAGGATAACATCGAAGTAGAAATCAATGACAAATGTTATTCAAATAGTTTCTTATTGCAGCTAGAGTATGAGGAAATGGTGTCTTTGCTTTTAGAATTTAAAGCAGTCTGTGAGGATACAGGGTTTTAGGTTAATAACTGCTTTGGTAAGTTTTGGCCAAACGATAGTTATCGTTGGCGTGCAGCGAGAGCTGCTGGCAACAATGCTTAGGTTGGAATGTTCTTTGTTTGTTGGCAGGTGTGCGGTAGTCTCCAGCCGAATGCAGGGCAAGGCGGTAGCATGTCGGCAGTGAGTTCGTAACCTGTGTTTAGTGGTGGCTAAAGTTTTTGCCATTCCGTCATATCGCATACGGGTTGCAGTTGTATATTGAAATGTTTCAGTGTGGACTTGTAGACATTCATCGTAGTGGCACGCAGTTATTAAATCAGTGTGTTTAAAGGAAAGAGTTTTTAACATTTGTCGTTCCATAATAAAGGAAGTTAACAAAGTTTACTGTTATGGATCAACCTAGTAATTGTCCGCATCCCATACTGCCAAATCATTGGAACAATTATTAAATGATTAAGCATAAAATAGAATGTAACGGTAACTTCGCCCATCGAGGATTAGGTGGACGCAGCAGTGACGTTACAAGTCTTTTCTGATACACCTGGTTGTGTTAGGGATTATACTTGTAAGCTTAAAGTTAAAAATCTGAAACCATTCTTTAAGAAACCATATTCCATACCAGTGGAACTTAAGGAAGCTGTCACCAGACAAGTAAATAGAATGATAGAACAGGGTATTATAGAAAGATCATGTAGTGATTTCAACAGTCCATTATGGGTGGTAAAAAAGGGTACAGGTGGAGTTCATTTAGTTTTGGATGCAAGAGAACTGAACAAAATTATTGAGATGGAAAGGGATAGACCTTTACCCATAGAAGAAATACTTCTAAAACTTGCAGGTTCTCGTTACATGAGTACTACGGACTTGACAGCTGGTTACCACTAAGTTAGGTTACATCCTGATTCTAGGGAATATACAGCATTTCTTTTTGAGGGGAAGTCTTATCAATTAAAGGTGCTACCTTTTGGACTTAATATATCGGTGGCTACTTTTATTAGGGCACTAGACTTTGCCTTAGGTCAACAGTTGTTACAGAAAATAATTGTATATGTTGACGATATACTTGTATTCAGAAAAACTTGGGAAGAACATCTTGCTATTTTAAGGGAATTATTTAAATGATTAATTGATCAAGGTATTACTTTAAAATTATCTAAGTCCTATTTTGGAAAAAGAGAAGTGAAATTTCTTGGACATATAGTCAATAGTGAAGGTATAAAGCCAGACCCAGAACACATTGAGGCTGTTGTTAAATGTCCGAGTCCTAGAAATCGGAAACACTTAAAATCATTTCTAGGAATGATAGGATTTCTAAGGAGATTTCTACCAGGACCAGATATAGTAAATCCTAAACTACTCGATTCATTGAAGCAAAAATCAGTATGGACTTGGTAAAAAGAAGAGGAACAAATATTTGATAGGTTACAGGATTCCTTGGTACAAGCTAATATGTTGTATCATCCAGATTTTAGCCAGGATTTTTGTATGTGTACCAATGCTTCTGATTACGGTCTATCTTGTGTAATCTTTCAAGGAGAGTTAGATGATGAAAATAATAATTGATACAGGCCAATTGTGTTTGCCAGTAGGATGCTAAATAAACATGAGAGACATTATTTTGTAACTGAGAAAGAGGCTCCTGCAGTTGTCTAGGGATTTCAGAGGTTTAGAGGACTGTTAGCCGGAAGGAAAACTATTGTGTATACCGACCATCAGGCTCTAGTATTCTTAAATAATTGTAGATTGCTACATCATAGATTATTACGATGGGTATTATGCTTACGGGAATTCCAGTATGAAGTGAGATATATTAAATGGTCTCAGAATGTAGTCTCAGATGCTTTATCGAGGCTTCCTGTTGGTATGAATAACATCTGTATTATAGAAGAACCTGGTATTAATTACCATATTTGTTTTCTTATTATTCGGGAAAATGAAAAAAAGGTTAAGAATACAGTAAGGGCCATTAAAACAGGTCAGAAGGACTACGATCCTCAGTTTAGTGAGATTATTCGGAACCTTAATAATGGACAGAAGGTTGTTAATACACGAGGTAATTGGTTATATTCTTTCGATGTGCTATACTGGAAAGCATATCGGGAACATCCAACATGGAAAATCTGTATTCCTGAATCTGTCATTAATGATTTAATTATTTATATTCATGACATTTTTATTTCATGTCATTTTGGAATAAATAAATGTGTTAAACATCTTATGAAATATTATTATTTCAGAAATATGTCCCATATGGTTAAAGCTATTATAAGGCCTTGTGAAATATGCCAGAAAGTTAAACTTAGTAGTAATCCTAAATGATATAAGTTATATTCCATAGTTACTTGAGGGTTATGGGATCTCCTTTCTTTGGTCTGCTTCCTCGAAGTTTAGGAGGATTCACGTACGTGTTTGCTGTTAAGGAATGTTGGTCCAAACATGTATGATTATATACTCTGAAAAGGGCAAATGCTCCTAGTGTAATACATTGTCTTGCTAAAGATTATTTCTTAAACTGGGGTATTCCGAAGTGTTTAAGGACCGATAATGGTAGTGTATTTATCAGTAATAAGTTTAAGAAAATTGTAAACCAATATAACATAAGACATATTTTAATATCTAAATACCACCCAGAAAGTAATTTAGTTGAGAGGGTCATGAAAGAACTAGGACGATTATGCCGAACATATTGTTCGTCTTGGCATACTAAATGGCTACACTAATGCTGGAATTCGAAAAGATTTTAAATGAATTACTGCATTTAACAACCGGTTTGCCACCTATTGAAATTTTAGGCAAGCGTATTATAGGAGAACCGTTACTAAAAGTATTGCCTTGACCGGAAGTGAATGAAATGCAACAACATGTTTCACATAACGAGGTTTACGGAAAAATTGTCAAGGAAGCTGAAAGAAGAGCTGAACTTCGTAATAAAGGTGCCATTGAACCTTCATTCCAAATTGGAGATCTGGTTTGGGTACGATATCATCCGAAAAGTTCTAAGATTGATAAACAATGTAAAAAGTTCTTCTTTACTTTTGAAGGTCCTTTTGTAGTTCATAAGATACCACATCCAAAGGCTTTGTTGATTCAGGATCCTTCATCATGTAATATTAAAGGATTATATAATGCAGATCAGGTAAAACCATACTTGTCGAAAGCAAGGTAAAGTGTTGAGAATATGATGAAGTTATTAAAACAGGATAATTGACTGGATAAATATCGACTGTGACAAATGACGGATGATGCATGACTTGGAGTTGTACTCTTATCCTTAGGGCTTCCATAGGAATTTGTAGAGACCACTTTTCGGGGGGTCCTGGATGTGAAACTATTAGCCCAGTCAAATGGTAGTTTGAAGTCGAAAAATTTGGTGTAACTGTTTTTAGTGGTTTATTCTATGTTTTTTGGGGTGCTGAACACGAATCTGAAGTTTTCCAACAAAAATTCCCTCGGAAAATATGAGAAATCACCAAAAAAATCACATTTTTTGCGGTTATCAACTTATAACTCATAAAGCAAGCTATTTACACAAAACGTGGCCAAGTAGTAAAATAAAGAGGAGAAAATTACCTACAATTTATGTCTGTAACATTTTTCTGTAAGTCGTATGGTTTCCACAAAAAACAGTGGTAAAATATCAGGATAATCAGTAATTTTTTGAAAACAGCAAAAAAGAACATTTATATATAGTTTTTATTTCTTGAAATTAAAGATTATTGTAAATCCTTATAAAAGAGACATCTATTCTGATGATAACATTATCAAATTCGCGATCTCCTTGGCAAGCTAAAATAAATCTTGCCTTTAGGTATAGAGGCTGGTCGAAGGTGTTCACATCTGCTTGTTGATTAATTGATTTGCTCTGTTCTATGGATGCGACTAAAGCTGTAAGTATTGTATTGTGATCAGATGGTGGAGCGTTTGTAAATGGTAGACAAGCAACATAGGTTGTATGAAAGGGAAGACTACTTGTGATTCGCTCCATGAAGCCACTCCATCCTGGAATTCCATGCACATCTTTCCACTTGCCATAAAGCCAAAGTAGATCTGATAAAGAGGGTAATATTGAATCAGGTGATACAAATAGCTGTTTGAGATACTCAATGTTGATATTCTTTAACCCGAGAGAACGTGTCTTCTCAAAATGTTTTAAGGAAACTGCTCCCATCTCACCAATTAGTGGAGTTGGTATTGGTTTCTTTACTTGAACAATTCTTTGATCCAGAGCAATGGCATTTCTAGGAGTAATCAAATGTATTTCTCCCATTGCATGGAAGGTATTATATCCATCCAATGTACGTGTGTTAAAATCAGCGTTGTCATGAACAAATTGATGGAAATCTGTCGGATCTATTTGTAGTGGTGGCCTCATGATTGCTGACACTTCAAGATGAACAGCTTTGGAATAAGAGGCGCAAAATCCCCAGGATGAACATCAATCAGCTTTCGTGATCCATACTTCTTATAAAAGAAAGCTGATATCCCAATTTGTAACGTGGAAAGGAAAGAAGTTGGCCTGACAGCACTAATAACACTGTGTGAAATGGCAACTTTTTTTCCACTTGTCAGTGCTTGTTCGCTTCTTCTTGAGTATCAGTCTTTCCAAGAAAACTTTGAGAACCTCTAGGACAAGGGTTTCATTTTCGTCCATGAAACAGTCTGGAGGAGGATAGTCGTCCAAAGTATACAGTATTGATCGTATCTCTTCGAGAATTACATCAGCTGCTGTCTCAACTAATCTAAGACGTTCTCCCTGTTCTGACGAATGTCTTTCCATGTACCGCGCTTCAGTCAAAATCTTATGGCCTGTATTTTTTAAACATAGGACTGTATTCTGTTTGATCTTTGATACGATAATATCTTCCCCATATCTATCCAATAAATGTTGTATTACAGTTCTTCTTTTAGGAATTAAGTTGCCCTCTATCTGAGTTATTAGCTGATCTAATGAAAACTGACATTCCTCGTCATTCCTTTCCATAAAATTGAAAATGTAATTTATAGCCCTCTGAATCTCTTCAGCATAAGGGCCAACGGTTTTCTTTTTATCAGTGTTGGACCTACTAATGTAAAGATTTTTTAAACATTTATCATGGTACTTACAGTCAGCAGCCACCATGTATGTTATTGGCTGGATCCTGTTGATAACTGCTGCACCGAAATAATCTCCACGTTGTTGAGCCTGTTTCACAACTGTGTCTTTCATCTCAATTTTGGTCACCAGATGCACCAAATTACGTTTATGAGGAGGCAGTCTTTTTTGTGACCTTACGTAATCTTCAGGAATACCTGTTCCACACACAAAACAATGTGTTCTCCAATGGAAATAGTCAGACGATGATCTTAATTTTTCTGAAGATGTGCTTGGTTCAGCAGCTTTCTTCAAGTAGCAGCTATCATTCTTTCATTTATGTAACTTTTGTGGCATGAAACATGTACGCTGACAGATGTTTTACCCGCTAAAACAGCCACCTTCCTAGCATTTCTTTTTTTACTAACATCACATAAAGTTTCTATTCCTTTTTCCTTGACCACTATCACTGCACCCTCACCTAAATCTTTTTCACAAATGCGCCCGAGTTGTTGCGCTATATCTCAACGAAAACATTCAAACATAGCTTCACGTCTTTGAGAGAAAGGAAAATAACACAATCAAGGCAGCGAACGTACACAAACTGGAGAACTGAGGACAGTTCGGTGTTTCAGCAGTAAGACCCCCCCTTCGCCTGTCATAAATTTAAGAGCAGCGGCCGCAAAAAGAGTGGCGGGCCGCAGCCACAGGCAGACGGACAGCGTGGGTGCGCAGCTGAGTGCACGGGCACAAAGGACAAAAGGAAGAGCTGCTTCCATGGTTCGCAAGGTAAACCACATTGAAAAGCAAGGAACTGCTGATGAAATAATCCACCCGAAAAAACATACTATTTTCCATAATTTACTGATTTCACCGCTTTTTCAACGCTGTTTTACGTGGAAACCATACGACGTACAAAAAAAATGTTAGACAGACATAAATTGTGGGTAATATCCTCCTCTTTATTTTATTACTGGGCCACTTTTTGTGTAAATAGCTTGCTTTTCAAGTTACACGCTGAAAACCACTGACAATTGTGATTTTTAGTTGTTTTTTGATGATTTCCCATATTTGCCGATGGAATTTTTGTTGGAAAACTTCAGATTTGTATTCAGCACCCCAAAAAACATAAAATAAGCCACTAAAAACAATTACACCAAATTTTTCAACTTTGAGCCCTTTTTGTGCACAATTTGACTGGACTGTATGGCGTCCGTTCTGTAGAGGGGTGACTTTCATCTAGCCTGTCATCTTTTGCCCTCCGGTGCCATAAGTGAAGTACGGAAGGGACCAGGGGTTCCTTGGGTTGGGGGATGAGAAAGTTTCCAATCTTTGGGGATCTATCTTCTATTTTTCTTCGGCCTCAACAAATCCATCTTCTCTCTTTTCCTTTCTTACTTCTCCTTCTGGGAGTACCAATCTAAACAACCCTCTCTCCATATTCAATAGTTCTATTGCAGAACCTTACCCTAATCTGAACCGTTATTACAAAGCTTTTCACTAAAGAACAGCCCGGGAGTGACAACTCAAGATGCGACTAGAGACTATGACTTATATTTGAAGAGTTTTACCTGTGTAAAAAGAAAGAATAGATGCTTTGTACAGAAGGTTATTGAAATGATCTTCATTGTTTACAAGTTGATGTTAAATCACAGTAAAACTCAGTTTTTACAATTTCTAATGCATAATTTGACATAAGCTGACATTATGATTACACATAATGGGCATGTGATAAGTGAGACTGAACAGTTCAAATTTCTAGGTGTTCATATAGACCGTAAGCTGTCATGGAAAGCCCATGTTCAAGATCTTGTTACAAAACTAAATTCTGCTATATTTACCGTTAGAACAATATCTGAGATAAGTGATTTTTCAACACGAAAAGTAGTCTATTAACGCTTACTTTCACTCACTCATGATGTACGGCATTGTATTTTGGGGTAACTCGCTGGATGCAAAAAGGATATTTCTGGCTCAAAAATGGGCGGTTCGAGCAATATCTGGTGTAAGTTCGCGAACATCATGTCGACCCTTTGCAGTAGTCTGGGAATTTTGACTCTGGCATCACAATACGTTTTTTCTTTAATGTCGTTTGCTGTTAATAATATCAGCTTACTCCCACGAGTTAGTAGCTTTCACTTGGTGAATACTAGACAGCAGTCGAATCTACATTTGCATCAAGCCACCTTAACACTTGTGCAAAATGGGGTACCGTATTCTGCGGCATCCATTTTCAATAAGCTGCCACAAGAACTAAAGAATCTTAGCACTAATCCACACGCTTTCAAATCTAAATTGAAGAGTTACCTCATGGCTAACTCCTTTTATTCTGTTGAGGAACTCCTAGAAAAGTTAAACAATTAAGCTAATAAAATAATAAATAAAAAGATAGTTAAAGTGCAGTTTATGAGCCTGTGACTGGTGCGTGATGTACAGATGTTGGCAATGGCGCGATGAATGATGGGAGGTGAAGGCAGCCAATCTGGCGTCGCATTCGGGCAGCAAAAAAGATCACGTGTTTCATCTCTATAGTTTTAAAATTTGTTATGGCATTTGTTTTGCGGTGCTTTTAGGAGTGCAATTGATATTTCATTTATAATCCAAACTAATTGTTTTTTTAATATGTTTATGGAAAGTGTGATTGTAATTGAGTGATATACTGAACAACTGACCATTAACATGTATTATTTATGAGAATAAATAATAAATGCTGTTCCTGGTCTACAGTTTATTAATTATTTCATGGTGAACAGAAGAGGTGCATGCTCTTTCAAAACCCACTGCCAGAGAATGAGGGGGAATAATCTGTGTCCCCGATGAAATAAATAAAATCCTTCCACTTACCTCCTAAAATAAAAGATATTAATTTAAATCATATGTATTTTAGACCCAGTAGCTTTATAAATGCATCATCAAATAGAGTAAGTATCAGCGAATGTCAAATGTGCAATTTTTTAACGCAATTGTATGAATGATATTGATATCCAAAAAAAAGAGCTTTTTTCAGTTTTCCAAAAAATTTCCTATTTTCTGGCCAACTATTACAAACTTTTACTTCTCTCAAACCTTCCTCTTGCTTTGAACGTTGAATGTGCAAAATTTTATCGCTATCAGAGGAATGATATTTATATCCGACTGAAAGAAGCTCTTTCAGTTCCTCGCGAATTTTCTAGGTAACTTTCCCAAATTTTTTGTTCATAAGAACGTTCATCTTTTGTTGAACGTCAAATGATGAATATTTTAATGCAATTGGATGAACGGTTCTGAACTTATAGTGTTGAGTACATTTAGAAACACAATGAAAAAGGAACTTGGTTTGAATTCTGTAACTTTCCTTTTTAACTGTTCCTATTTTATTTTTTTTCTTACTGAATACTTTTCCAAGACCATAACAAACATTACCTCTCTCTGTTGTGTGAATATAGTTCTCAATTCAATCAAAAACATTGAAAAACACACCCTGTTTTTCTCAAATTTTCCGGTATATTTTCCAAAACATTTATTTCATACAAACCTAGTCCTGTCAAGACGTACTCAAGTGATACTCTTACAATGATGTGGCAATTGGTTTTTATTTATAGAAAAAATAGTTTTCTGTTTCTCCTTAATTTTCCTGCTTTCTGGGCAACATTTCCAAATTTTTATTTGATGCGAACCTTCCTCTTGCTTTCAGCATGAAATGTAAACAATTTTATCACAATTGGATGAATGGTATTGATAGCTGACTGGAAAAAGTTGTTTCAGTTTTTCCCGATTTTCCTCTTTTACAAACTACTTTTCCATATTTTATCACCTTCCCTGGATTTACAAGAATATTTCAAGACTAAAATTATCCAAATCTGTCCAGCCGTTCTTGAGGTTTAGCGAGACTAACGAACAGCATATATATCTCATTTACATGAGGTCCCAAAACCGGATTTTGTGCACCGATTTCCCCATTCCGCTTTTGGTTGGTCATGTAAACACTCCAAAATCGATTCTGGAAATCCTCTTCTCTAAAGTGGTTTTACAGTTTCACAATCGATTTTCGTGTCCATGTAAACAACCGTTTTTGAAGCGTTCTATGCTTGACAGATTATCTTTTCTTGTTAAGAATTTTCAGCACATATGGGAAGAGTGTATTTAAATAAAGAAAAGTAGCGATTGTGCTGACTAAGTCAGAAACTGAATCAGCTGTTTTTCATTCGACATATTAAGTGGGATACAAAATCTAATTCAGGCTGTGCCATGTAAATACAAAAGCGAAAAATGGTTTACAAACATCGGTTTTCATCTTCCGGAAGATGTGTTGTATGTAAACGTAGTGATAGAGATATCTCCTGAATTATGGGTCCTACAAAGACATTTAAAGAAAGAAGTTACTTTGCTTTCTACAGTTCTACAGTATGTCTGCCTAGGTGTACTTGTGTCTGTGTGAATGTGTGGGTGTGTGTGCGCATTTGTTTACCCTCCAATTTTTCCCCCAAGGTAAGTCTTTCCTCTCCCGGGATTGGAATGGCTCCTTACTCCCTTCCTTAAAACCCTCATCATTTCCTTCTCCTTCCCTTCTGCCTGATGAAGCAGCTATGCTGCGAAAGCTAGCGTTTGTGTGTGTGTGTGTGTGTGTGTGTGTGTGTGTGTGTGTTCATTTATTTATTTATTTATTTGTGATGCTGTTACACCTGTGCTCCTTCGCCTGGTGAGTAATCTACGTCTATTTTTTTTATATAGAAATACTAAATTTAATTGATGAAATGAGAAAATATAAAAATGCAGTAAATGAAACAGGCAAAATGGAGTACAGACGACTAAAAAATGAGATTGATAGGAAGTGCAAAATGGCTAAGCAGAAGTGGCTAGAAGCCAAATGCAAATCCGTAGAAGAATGTATAAGAAGGGGAAAAGTAGATACAGCCTACAGGAAAATAAAAGAGACATTTGGGGACAAGAAAAGCAACTCTATGAATATCAAGAACTCAGATGGGAAACCAGTTCTCAGCAAAGAAGGGAAAGGTGGAAAGAGTACATAGAGCAGCTCTACAAAGGAAATGAACTTAGAGATGATGATGTAGGAAAGGAAGAGGAAGTAGATCAAGATGAAATAGGAGATACTATACTGAGAGATGAATTTCGCAGAGCCATGAAAGACCTAGGTCGGAACAAGGCCCCAGGAGTAGATGACATACCCTCAGAGCTATTAAAGTCTCTGGGAGAGCCAGCCATGACAAGACTATTTGAACTGGTGTGTAGGATGTATGAGACAGGCGAAATACCCTTAGACTAAGAAAAATGTAATAATCCCCATTCCAAAGAAATCAGGCGCAGACAGGGGAAGATCAGTTTGGATTCAGGAGGAACATAGGAACCCGGGAGGCAATACTCACTTTACGTCTTATCTTAGAAGATAGATTAAGGAAAGGCAAACCTACATTTTTAGCTTTTGTAGATGTGGAGAAAGCATTTGACAATGTTGACTGGAATACACTCTTTCAAATTCTGAAGTCAGCAGGGATAAAATATAGGGAAAGGAGAGTTATTTACAACTTGTACAAAATCCAGACCGCAGTTATTAGAATCGAGGGGCATGAAAGGGAAACATCAGTTGGGAAGGGAGTAAGACAGGGTTGTAGCCTTTCTCCGATGTTATTCAATTTGTACATTGAGCAGGCGGTGAAAGAAAGCAAGGAAAAATTTGGAATAGGGATTAAAGCTCAGGGGGAAGTAATAAAAACATTGCGTTTTGCTGATGACATTGTTATTCTGTCAGAGACAGCAAAGGACCTGGAAGAGCAGTTGAATGGAATGGACATTGTGTTGAAAGGAGCCTATAAAATTAACATTAACAAGAGCAAAACAAAAATAATGGAATGCGGTCTTAGAAAATCAGGCGATGCTGAAGGTATTAGATTAGGTAACGAAACAATGAAGGTGGTAGATGAGTTTTGTTTCTTGCGTAGTAAAATGCAGAATGGCAATGGGAAGAAAAGCATTTTTGAAAAAGCGAAATTTGCTAACATCGAATATTAATTTAAGTGTAAGGAAGTCTTTTCTGAAGGCATTTGTGTGGAGTGTTGCCTTGTACGGGAGTGAAACAAGGACGATAAGCAGTGCGGACAGGAAGAGGATAGAGGCTTTTGAAATGTGGTTCTACAGAAGAATGCTGAAGATTAGGTGGGTAGATTGCATAACTAATGAAGAGGTACTGAACAGAATTGGTGAGAAAAGGAATTTTTGGCATACCCTGACTAAAAGAAGGGATCACTTGGTAGGACACATTCTTAGACATCGGGGAATCGTAAATTTAGCATTGGAGCGAAGTGTGTGGGGTAAAAATCGCAAAAAAGACGCATATAGTAAGCAGATTCAAATGGATGAGAGTTGTCGTTCTTATGAGGAGATGAAAAGGCTTGCTCAGGATAGGGTAGGGTGGAGAGCTGCATCAAACCAGTCTCCGGACTGAAGACCACAACACACAACAAGATTTCAGCCAGTGAGTGGGCCTCCCCCATAGTGCTTACTCGTAAGTCGTCTGCGCCGACTTTAAGAAGACAGTTAATCCTCAGCTGGCTGTGGACACAGTCCCGCTACCACGCGCAGAACAACTCATGAACAACCTCGAGGCTGGAAAGTACTTTTCTAAAATTGATTTAAAAGATGATTATTTGCAAGTGCCTTTAGAAGAGAAATCACAGACTGTTTCAGTTATCATACTCCTATTGGTTTATTTTGGTTTCCAGCGGTTTTTAAAACAGGTGACTGCCAAGGTTCCCTGTTGATCGACCTATTTGCCAGTCGTACCCCTAACGAACATTTGAGAAATCTTGGGTCTTTGTTTGAAGTGTTGTCGGAAGCAGGACTCCGCTGTAATAAGGACAAATGTGTCTTTTTCTCAAACAGAAATTGATTATCTGGGTCATCACAAGGACAGGGTCTAGATCCCCTGCAGACACATTTGTTTTCTATCAAAAATTTGCCGACTCAGAATCTTGGGGAACTGCAACCTGCGCTCGGTGCAGTGTATTGTTAGCACAAATTTATTCCAAATGCTGCTGACATCGCTGCACCCTTACATCGTCTTGGAAGACGTATTGTTCCTTTTTAGTGGACACCTGAATGTGTCGCAGCTTTTGAAACCTTAAAACGTAAACTTTTCAGTTACAGATATTTAATCCATTTTCATCCCTTGCTTCCTGTCGTTTCGGCTGCTGATGCCTCGGGCTATGTGAGTGGCGTCATGTCACATCAGATTGGTCAACAGGACCGTCCAATTGCGCAACATAGGTACTCTCAAATTCGAATGTTTGTAAATCTATCAGACAAAACTGCGTGGTCATGAGTCCGTACCTTACAAACTACTTAAACTAAGGTACACGACGCCCCAGGGAGGACTCGAACCTCCGACGGCGAGCAACCGCATGGTTCGCAGCAATGCGCGTTAGACCGCTCAGCTACTCCACCGCAGTACAGATACTCTCGGGTAAAAAAGGAGGTGCTTGCTGTGTTACACGGTGTCACCAATGTTTATATGGTCGGAATTTTTTTCTCGTTACAGACCACGTACCGTTGTAATCGTCGTTTTACCCACACAAACCTCTCCCAGAAATGACTGCCCATAAATTGCAATGCTGGGCTCTGCTTTTGTCTTCTTATAATTACGAAACTTTGCATCGCCCGTCATCGAAACATGCCAATGCGGATGTTTTTTATCCCGCCTTTCAGTGGGCTCTGATCCAGATTTCGCTCGATACCAGGTCTCTCGATTCCCAGACGGTGGCACAATCACATTGCAGACATCGAAGTTGGCCGGTTTTTTGCACACCGTAATGCAGTGGAGCAGGCTAGTCGCGAGCGCCATGGCGCGCCTGCCCTGCCCTCCGGCGTCTCTGTGCGGGACCCTTTTGAGTCGTCGTCTGTTAATGTTAGTGGATTCTTACAGTAATTAGTCTTCTACCACGACAGCTGCTGCTGTTAAGGTTCTTCGACCCAGCTGTTGCCTCGAGGGTTTACCGCAAATGACTGTCACTGACGACAGCGCACAGTTGGCAGGAGGCAGCCACCGCCTTCGCGCCGCTCCACACTACACACACGGGTGACCAATCACTGCAATCCGCCGCTCACCTCCTCGCCACATACAAGCGATTTGTCGAGCAATTTCTACGAGAATTACGAACGCATATTCCTGGAATGGAAGAGTTTTGTTCTTTATTAACGCCACAGTGTTGGCTACTGCTGAGGTTAGGCACACGACAACTGAAGGTGAGAGATGGCAGCCCATCTATCATCTTTATTAACTGTGTGTAATTATGTAAAGTGACCAGTACATGCATTTTTCCATTGCTGTCAGGAATGCAGTTGCAGGGAAGATTTTTGCTGAGGTGAGAAACAGAGCTGACTGTCTTGACGGAGGAGAGTGGAATTCCAGTGGAGGCGGAGGTCACAGCACACACTACCTGCGGCCAGAGGGGTGCCTTAGGGGTCCCGGAGGCGAGGTGCCTCGGTGCTCTGGCCGAGCAGCAGGCTGCAAATGTGTTAGCCTAGTGCCCCAAACTGAGGAGGAGGAGGAGGAGGAGGAGGAGGAGGAGGAGGAGTGGTGTCTTTGCTTTTAGAACCACTCCTTCCAATTTTACAAAAAAAAAAAAAAAATAGCAGGCCCCTCTGCTGAGACAAGAACCCAGAACCTTGTCTGCTAAAAAAGGAAGACGTCACTGAAAGTGGCTGTTTTCCCTCCCTAGAAAGCTTGGTTTGCGCTTCTACAGCGGCAGTTTGGATTGTTCATGAAGAATCGTGCCAAATGTGTGTGTGTGTGTGTGTTGAAGGGGTAGCCGACTGACTGGCCGATGTTCCAAGCGCCAGCTTTTCGAAATCGGCGGGCATTTTACTGGCCGGAGTTTGAGAACGCAATACTGATCGGTTTTCCGAAAAAACAGGTTTTCGCGGGATGTTGCACGGCAGACACGGTATTTAGTGACATCGTGCTTTGCTCCGCAGGAGTACGGACGCGTCTGCTCGCACCCTATACTCTTAGTGGACAGACAGATTTTGCTTATTGAGTTGGACGGGTGAACTTTAAGTTTCAGGGTACACTTCAGCTGAAAGTCCTCGTTTTCGGTTTGGATATAGTCAGTCAGCCAGCCAATACTAGTGCACCGAAGTATTAGTTACGATATACTCAACTTCTGGAGTCATCTAGTACTTGTGCGTGCTGAAGTGCGTTAACTGAAGTGGCCCCGACTTGGCAGAACTGCTCGAGATCGTAGGCACTGTGTACTGCCGAGCACACACGGGCTGATAGGAGGGAGTAGAGCTTCCGAGTAATGGAGCGTGTTTTTATTTTGTGATCCTGTACATCTGCGGAGTGGCTTCAGGGTGTACGAGATGAGATGTCAGCGTTGCAGATGGGCGCAAGAGTTTCCAGAGTGCAGGCGGGCGTGGGGGTGCTGGCAGATCTTCACGCAACCCATCGGCCATTGCATTGCATGAGCAGTCGGCCGCAGTACCACCACAGCACCGCCAGCATAAAATTCGACAGCAGCAGCAGCAACAGCAAATAATTGCTGTTTAACTACAAACAATGAAACTTCTGATTAAATAAATTTCTAAATCTGGTGAGTTATTGGCAAAAAGGCGAGAAGTGACAACTGTGTGAACTCAGAGTGTCTTGTTATTTTTGGTGTTAACTAATATCTAATCACGTCTGATAATGAAGTGTTAGAAGAGGATATACCTCTACAAACTAGATTATTGAAGGATGTATTATTACAGCATAAAGAAAAGAAAGAATCTCACAGTTCTGATATGTCTGTATTAAAAGCTTAATTGGTAGGACAGATAGCTGACGTTAAGGATAAAATTGATTCTGATATTAAAAGTCAATTAGAAGCTAGCAGAACAGTGCTAACTGAAAAAATAGAATTAACTAATAATAATATTGAAGCCTTTCAAAGGAAACCTGTGATGAATTAGGTAGTCTAAATGCTAGGCTAGAAGAACATATAAAAAAGTTTTAGAGAGGAGAAACAGCTAATGAAACAGGTCATTACGGATTTACTAAAAATATCAGCAATATTAATGTCGTCGTCAATGAAGAGGTACAGAAAAATAACAATAAAATCCGAGAGTCAATGATTACACGAGTTGACGTTGTTCGCAACGAAATTTTGAAACACCTCCAAGAAGTGTTTCAATTTAACTGGTCCTCCTCACATTTATAAAGGCGATATACAGAATATTACAAAAAGGTTAGACGAAGGTCAACTACAAAGAGAGATGTTAAAAGATGCTATTAATGACATGTATACTGTGTTAGAAGATATAAAGCACAAATCAGCTGATAGTGCAGAGGAATTACATTGCGAAATAGAGAAACTTCTCTGACTCATAGAATTTCAAATACGGAACTGCGTTTGCAGATTACGAATTGATTATCATCTTTTGCCACTAATAATAAATTGGTTATTTCTAATGATATTACGTGTGATGATAATTTAAAAACTAATAAAAATGATAATCGACAACAAGAAACACTACCCAACACATGTTCCTGGAACAAGGGGATCATAACAGCACTGGATGGCGGCATCAGAAAATCTTGTGCCATGGCCTTCGTGGAGAACCAAATCAGCTCACAACTGTGGTCAAAAAAATTCAAAGACTATTTGCAGAAATGGGATTATGCAACATCATCAACCCTTTGTGACAGTTGCGTTGGAGAAGAAAAAAAAAACCACCCCACAAGAGCACTTACACCAGTGAAGACCATGTCCTGCAAGACTGATGACCTGATGTCAGGCCTTGAAGCCACTGCGATTGCCAAATACTGGGCTAAATGCACCTAAATTGCCATCTTGTTTTCTTTTTTGTCTTTCTAGCCTTTTTCCCCTTTCTTGTTCAGTAGTAGTTGTGGTCTTCAGTCCAGAGACTCATTTGATGCAGCTCTCCACAAGACCCTATCCTGAGCAAGCCCTTTCAAATCCACATAAGAATGGCAAACTACATCTGTCTGAATCTGCTTACCGTATCCATCTCTTGGTCTTCCTCTGTAGTTTTTACCTCAAACACTTCCCTCTTAAATGTATACCAAAACATGATTTATGTATTATGTAACATAACTTGAAAACACTAGTTTATAGGGGGTGATTATGTATATCTATACATGTAGCATGTACATTGATATTGGATGAATAAATCATAAATCACTGTAGCATTCCAGAAACTTCATGAATGAATTTGGAAACACGTTCTGGGTGGAATACAAATAATGAAAAGAACAAAGGTAACCACTCACTGTGTAGTTAAGCAGGGGCAGCTACTCAGCACAAGTAGGTGAAGTGGCACTTCACCAATATTTTATCTTGACACATTTAAATAAATACATAAATCTGGTTTTATTCCAAATGTACTTCCTCCTCCTTAATTCTAACACACTGCTGTAGCCACAAGTGCACAGAGTCTGACCAGGCGTAATAAAGAACCTCCCTGTTCCTTGTAGCTCAACCTCACAGGCCTCGTGTAACAGTAAAGCCGATGGCCGTGTCTACATGTGGAGGGGTCAAGGGGTGAAAAAGCCTCCACTTCCTCATACTCCAACCTCACAGGCGGTGTGAAATGTCTTGGTTGCTATAGCAAATGTGACGTTTCATGTCTGAAGGGAGGGGGGGGGGGGGGTGTAGGCAAGCAGTGAAGTAGATTGAACTTCCATTTAGGACTACCTACACCTTCACTCTTCTACAGCTGTCGGCTGGGCCGTAAAGTTGTATTTGATGTTGTGCGCAGCGTGGAGCAGGCTTTCTTCTATAGTGCGTTTATTACTATGTTTTAAATATGAACACAGTTTACGATGGTGTGTGTGTGTGTGTGTGTGTGTGTGTGTGTGTGTGTGTGTGTGTGTGTTTTATTAGAAACATCTTTTTCACGTTGGGAAGTCGGAGACAGGAAGGAACTTTTAAATTGCGGACACCCTACTGAATCGTTACAAATATGTGGCAGAAGAGAAGTGAAACATTCTGATAAAACCTACAGCCTTTTTTTCCAAACGTTTGGAATAGTGAAGGATTTGCTTCTTTATTAAATATCACTTTTAAGGTCA
The DNA here is from genome assembly GCA_026315105.1 of Locusta migratoria. Taxonomy (NCBI): domain Eukaryota; kingdom Metazoa; phylum Arthropoda; class Insecta; order Orthoptera; family Acrididae; genus Locusta; species Locusta migratoria. The sequence continues at coordinate 563,387,226 of CM048747.1, read as the reverse complement.
TTATACAAACATTCAGATTCAGCAGAGCACTTAAAGTGCCAGGTTACTTCGAAAAGTGTAGAAAGAAATCTAAATATAATTTCAGATGCACCGAAGGAAAATGCTAGACAGTGTAACATGCAGTTGTATGAAAATGTGAGTTTGAACAGACTTTTCCTGCAATTAGTAATAGATGCAGTACTTTAAGTAAACAAGAATTAGCATTTCGTGGTCATGATGAATGCTAGACTCCATAAATGGTGGGAACCTTGAGGAACTATTGACATTACTGATATCAATTAGTCCTTTAGAAATACAGTACCAATATTCCAAAATAAAAATGAGTTCAGTCTCCCCCCCCCCCCCCCCTTGGATTACACAGGTGTCACAGTGCACAGTGTTCTTGTAATAGAGTCGTCTATGCTAAAGGATTTCTAGTGGAGCATTTCTTAGGTTTTTGTGATTTAAGTGCCGACAGATCATCAGAAACTTACTTTGCTTTATTGGACAACATCTGGGGGGCACAAATTGGTAGGGCAGTATTATGATGGTGCAAGCATGATCTCTGGTCATTTAAATCGGCTCCAGAAAAAAATTAAAGACAAAGATCCTTTTGCAGTATTTGTACACTGTGGCACCGACTAAACCTAGCCTTGCAACAGTATTACTGGAATTCCGACCTTTATCCGTCACTTCATTGGAGCTTTAACTCTAAATTATTGTGTTTGATTGTGGACGACTGAGATAAGCTGAAAGAGATTTTCGAAACCACACTTCGCTGTGACCAGTCGGATGACCTTTTTTTTTTTTTCTTTTTTTACAAATTTACTGTTCAATGTCTTGCAGAAGAGATACATAGACATTAACTACTGTAAAGTAAGGACTACCTGTGGTATGCTAAGAAACAAGAGGAACAAACAGTATTTTCTAGTCATCTTCCAAAAGGCCAGCGAAATTCTCTTAAGAGAATACAGTTCTCTCTCTCTCTCTCAAGATGGAAGTGTTCAAATGTATCAGGACCTGTAACACGAAATTTTGGATCACATTTTAATGGAGATGGAAGAGAGATTAAGCAACTGTGGAAAAAATTCAGTTTGTTTTGCTGATACCACTAAATTTGAAGAATACCAGACATGTTTTCCTTCTGCTGCACTTTAAAACCCGCTAACAGCCTTTGGACCTGTTTTCCAAGACGCAACACTTAAGAAACGACCACTATTGTGTATGCTGATGAGAAGTACAGAAATATTTCCCTCAGAAAGATGTTAGAAATGCTTAATGAGGAGCAGGACATTTTTACAGTTACTTTTAAGCTGTTTTCCATTATTCTGTCCCAACAGCATCTGTTGAAAGTAGCTTTTCTTGCCTAAAACATATAAAACACTTTTTCAAAAGGAAGACTTTCGTCCTTAGCAAATACTTCAATTCAGAAAGAACTTCTGGGGCAGTTAATACTAACACAGCCGTTCTACGAAGACATCACCAACAAGTTTGCAGCTTTAATGGATCCATGGATTGATTTGGTATACAAGAAATACGTAAGTAAACTTATTATGATAACCTTCTGTAGGTGTATTTTTCCATTTCTGCTAGCTCTTCACCTAACTCCAGTCATGAGCCACCAAGTATTGCCAGTGAGGAAAAGATGTCAAGGAAATGGGAAGCTAGATTGTGGGCCTTCAGTCAGAGGTGTTAGAACTGAGGCACGTACCACAGGATCACAATAAAGAGCTACTGTGGTGAGTAGAGAGGTTATTAATGGATTTTGGAAAGCACATTTAAGCTCGATGTGTTGAATGTGTGGACTCAAGATCTTAAAAACAGCTAAGTTGGAAGAAGTGTTACCTGTAACAGTTGCGACCTTGTTTCCTTCAACACTGAACATGCAAGCTCACATTGCAATATGAGTGTTGTCGTTAATCACGCAGACATGATTAAGAAAAGAAGCTATTTTGTTAAATGTTGACCTTCTGGGAACATGGTTGTGGTATTAAAATGTTTATAATATAAAAACAGCTACCAACCACACGTACGGATATAAAATATTAATTTATTTTAACCGTGGCCAGTTTCGGATTTTTTTCATAAATCCGTCATCAGATGTACCGCTTACAAGCTATGGCCTCATTTTTATATTAAAGATGTGCTGCCCTAAGATAGACAAAAAAAAATTAGTTTTCAGTGATATTTGATGAGTTTTTATCATTTTAGTCGATATCCACATGTTTGTTATGGGATTTTTAACTTAATGGCACACGTGGATGTGACAAAAACTTAAGTGTCACGTTTCTCCCTCTGACGATTCATTAGTTATTTTCACAGCTGTTATATTTCGCAATCGTATTGTACGGGTGCTGTTAAATTTTGTGTTCTTCACGTATGTAGCACCATTCTTTGGGGGGGGGGGGGGGGGGGGGGCAGCATAAACAAAACACATACAAAACGTGATGGCTTCACAACGAAAATCTAAACACTGCAGAGAAGTTACTGCTATACAGATGCTACGCTACAGATACATTTCAACTTTGTGCCTATGTTCAAATAAGTCTTTGCTTTACAGTGAAATTAATTTAAACAGAGTTTTGGACTTAAATTATTTACAGTATTTTATAATATGGCACTTTTCCATGTGGCTGAGAAAAGAGGATTATTTCAAAAATATAAAGGACAAGTTAAGAAATTAACTTACCTTTATTCATCAATGTTCTCTTATACACATTGGATGCTGCTGTTACTGGAGCAAACAATAGACTAAAACTTTGTTTCAATAATTTCGTAAGTTGCTCTTTGTTTCTTCCTTTGGAAGCAAATTTATTGATTTTAAGAACCCCTAAAACTATTCACTACATAGGTGTAACAGTGATGATGATAAGTTCTTATTATTCTACAGGAAATTAATCACGTATTTATCGCAGTGTGATGCTCGTGTGTCCATACATATCAATAGCAGGCTGCGACTGCCACAGGCAGAAGCGCACTGCACAAGCAAGTGGACACTCCATAATGCTGCGGACAGGCCGTGTGCCGCGCCATTATGCTTCAAATGTTCACAATTTATTTCAAGTACATTTTGGCCACCCATATCGCAGCACAGCTTAATATTCCTGCAAAGGATTTGAACGACTCTACTCCGTTCCATGTCGATGACTGCAATTCGTCAGACAGAATGGAGGTTTGGCACAATATTAAGAGGCATAACACAATTTTATACCTCAGAATAAACCTTCAGATTTTGTATAAAATACTTCGTGAGAAACAGTGTCTTCAAACAGAGTGTTCAATTGTTAATAATAATAAGTAGATAGGTTTTTTTTTTTTTGTGGTTTTAGGGCGCACAGCTTCTACGGTCGTTAGCGCCCAGACAAGAACTTAGATTCACTAGATCTCAAAAAATTTGGTGACTGTCAAAAGTCAAGAAAAGGCTAAAAATGAAAGATAAAAGACAATTAAAAGGGTTAAATATCCTTCGATAGATGGGCCAATTTGATAAAACGCAAAACTCGAGCCGCTGCTCGTGTGTCATCAGCTAAAATTTCCTCCAGAGTAGAGGGAAAGTGAAGGGCTACACGGAGATGATTAAAATTAACGCAAGTCAGTAAAACATGTCGCACTGTCAGCAGTGCACCGCAGGAGCACAGCGGTGCAGGGTCAGCAGATAGCAAGTGACGGTGGCTGAAACGGCAGTGACCGATCCGCAACCGGGCCAGGATGACCTCCTCCCGCCGAGAGGGGCGTGAGGTGGTCCTCCAAGCGGTCGGGATCGGTTTTACAGCTCGCAATTTATTGTTGTACAGTGAAAGCCACACACTGTGCCATGACGACACGATTCTCCGGCGAAGAGCCCATTGAACATCGTCCGATGGGACGCAAAAGGTAGCCATGCGAGGCAAAAGAGCTGCGGCCTTGGCTGCTATGTCGGCGGTCTGATTCCCGGGCACTCCCACGTGGCCAGGGACCCACAGGAAAGAAACGTGACAGCTGTCATCAGCTAGCAACTTGAGGGAGCGTTGGATCCGATACACGAGAGGATGGTCCGAGAAAGGGTCCTTAAGACTCTGCAGGGCACTGAGGGAGTCAGAACATATGGCATAGAAAGGTTGGCGGTGGTGGCAGGTGTACAAAACGGCCTGGTGGAGGGAAAAAAGCTCAGCCGTGAAACTCTAACAACGGTCAGGGAGCTTGTATTGGAACCGGTTGTCCCCGACGACGAAGGCAGATCCGACACCATCAGTGCTCTTGAAACCATCAGTGTAAATAAATATGGCATTATCGAACCGCGAACGGAGTTCGACAAGCCTCGAGCGGTATACCAAATCCGGAGTGCTCTCCTTGGGGAGCGAACTAAGTTCGAGGCGAGTGTGAACCTGGGCCTGATGCCACGGTGGCAATGGGCTTTCGCTTCATTTATGATACGACGACATTGCGCTCTCATACGTTTATAATGTATGCAATTCTCCAAAGTCGGGTGGCGGCGGAAGGTGCGTAAAGCACGGCGCCGGGCTCTAAGCGCGTCGCGGCAGGCTGCAGTCCACCAAGGGACCGGGACACGACGTGGAGAAGAGGAAGTACGAGGTATGGAACGTTCGGCAGCTGAGAGAATAACCTCTGTGAGGTAATCGACCTGACTGTCACAGGTGGGAAAATTCCGATCGTGAAAAACAGCCATGGAAGAATAAAGCCCCCAGTCGGCTTTAGAAATGTTCCAACTGGTGGGACGAGGAGATGGGGAATGATGCAGAAAGTGGATGATACAGGGGAAATGGTCACTCGAGTACATGTCAGAAAGTGCATACCACTCAAACCGACCGGCAAGCTGAGGAGTGCATATTGCGAGGTCTATATGGGAGTAAGTGTGTGTTGTGCCAGAAAGGAAGGTCGGTGCACCAGTGTTGAGGCACACAAGATCAAGGTGTTGGAGAAGGTCCACCAAAAGGGAGCCTCTCGGACAAGGTGCCGGAGAGCCCAATAGGGGGTGGTGGGCATTAAAGTCTCCTACCAACACGAAAGGTGAAGGGAGCTGGTCAACAAGGTTTAGCACATCTGCCCTACTAAGGGCAGATGACGATGGCGAATAGATATTACAGAGGGAGAAGGTAAATGTGGATAAAGTGATGCGGACGGAAACTGCCTGTAGGTGAGTGTGCAAGGAAATGGGATGGAAATAGACATCGTCTCGAAGGAGCATCAGAACCTCCTCCATGGGCTGGGACACCTCCCACGGGTGGCAGGTCGAACCGCACAGAGGTGTAGTGTGGAAAGTCTGCAAGATCACAGGGGCGCAACTTAGTTTCCTGGAGGCAGACTAGAAGCGGGCAGTGCAATCGAAGGAGTAGTTTTAACTCCTCCCGATTAGAACGAATGCCGCGAATATTCCATTGAAAGAGCGCCATGATAAAAATGAGAGAAGAAATAAGGATAAAAACCAACTAGCAAGCGGGGTCACCTCGACGGCCGCTGAGGACCGGATTTCGAGGGAGCACTGCTATCGCTGTCCAGGGGCAAAGGGTCGTGGTCCATAGGATCGACCGACGCGCCTGCCACCTCCCTGAGTTTATCAGGAGGGGAAGTTTCCACCGCCGGTAGAGGGCCGGGTGCCTGGCAGACGGAGCGACCCGGTGAAACAGAAGATGGCCGAGGCCGGCAACTGTTGGACGGCGTGACGGATGGGTCACGCCTCGGCGGGGAAGGAGAGGAACTCTTTCTTGTCAGCTCTTCTGGAAGAGTGACGGCGGGAAGAGGCAGTTGATGGTTGGGAAGCCTGAGAACGCAGAAAATCCTCACGGACGGGTTCCTTTTTCAAGGTTCGGGCATCTTGTTTAGGTGCCCGCGGTTTACTAGAGGTTGACGAGACTGTACCTTAGAAGCAGCAGGAGGAAGCGGGGACATGGAACGGGCAATCATCGGGCTGGCGGATCGCACAACTGTGTCAGCAAAAGTGAAGTCACATGTCTGGGTACTGGAATCCTTGGTAGGTCGAGTAGAGGTGAGGACTTTACTGTATGTACCCGCTGGGAGGACAGTGGGCTTTCGACTCTCCAACAACTTTCGAGCGGCAGATGTCGATACCTTCTTTGTAACCCGAATTTGCTGGATTACCTTCTCATCCTTGTATACAGGGCAGTCGCGAGAGGAAGCCGCATGGTCACCGTTGCAGTTTAGGCAGTGAGGGGACGGAGGTGGGCAATCCCCCTCATTGGCGTCCCTACCACAAGTGACACACTTTGCTGCATTTGGGCAATGTTCACGGGTATGGTTGTACCTGTGGCACTGAAAACAGCGCGTTGGGTTAGGTACATAAGGGCGGACGGAGATGACTTCATACCCTGCTTTCACCTTCGACGGGAGGTCAACTCTGTCGAACGTCAAAAACACAGTACGAGTCGGTGTCAGTTGGTTATCGATCTTTTTCATTACCCTATGGACGGCTGTCACACCCTGGTCGGACGTATAGGATTGGATGTCTTCATCAGACAACCCGTCAAGGGATCTCGTGAAGACTACCCCCCGTGTCGAGTTGAGTGTGCGATGTGCTTCCACCTTGACAGGAAACGTGTGTAACAGTGTAGTCCGGAGTAGTTTCTGAGCTTGGAAGGCACTTTCTATTTCCAGCAACAATGAGCCATTGCGCTGACGTGAACAGGTTTTAACAGGGCCAGCAATTGCATCTACACCTTTCTGTATAACGAAAGGATTGACAGAATTGAAATCCTTTCCGTCGGTGCGAGAGACAACAAGAAATTTCGATACATTAGGCAGAGTCTTTTTTTGCGGAGGCGAATCTAACTTACGTTTCTGGGTCAACGTCACTAAAGAAGAGAAGGAAGGGTAAGAAAGGAAGGAACGAAGGAAGAAAAAGGACAATTAGAACCACCGTAGCTCACGAAATATGCCCGTCTCCGGGCGGAGGCATAAACCGGGAGGGAAAGTGAAGCAGCCTGGGGCAGAAGAAAGGCTGCTCCGGCTCGGGGCCCCGTGCGTGCCACACATGTACCCACAAAAGAACTGTGGGCGCCCTGGGGGGATGTAGATAGGGAATAACCGTAAACACAAATGTTGAGCTTCTGACACACCAATAAAAGATGTACAAACACACACACACACACACACACACACACACACACACACACACACACACACAATTTTCGGCTGCGGCCTTCCTCAAAGATAACACTCGTCCACACATGTCAGCCATCTCTGGACGCCCAACAAGTGTTCCAGTGTGGTGCAGACTCTCAGCCTACCCTCACCATACGCCCGGTCGCATTGTACAAATTCCGCTGTAGGTGCCACGCAGCCTTTTGTGTGGGCGCAAACTGAACGAGTTATCACTAGCAAACGGTTGCCGAGAGCAAATAGGACCACTTCTTGGCAGAATTCACTGGTTGGCATACCTGCCTCCCAAGTAATAGGTTCCGTACATTACACACGTGGGGACTGTCCTCATTTGTACCCTTCAATTCGACAATGGCAAGAGCATTTTGTATTAGACAAATTTGAAGAATGATATCATTCTAAAGCAACATTCTCTGCCTAGGTGACATAACTCTCAATCACTGAACAACTGAGCTGTAAATACACCAATTACTTTTAATCTTCACAACATATTACATCACTCATTTCTTCAGTAAAAACCCACTGTTACGTTGAATTTGGGAAATAAAAATTAAGGATGTTCAAGCACTTAAGAAATATACAAACCCTGAAAACTGTCAAACAGATGATTTTTGTGTACATACGGTTAAAGACAGTATGATGGAAACAATAAAAATATTTATTCTTTATAAATCAATGAACTTAAGGCATATTAATGAAATCCTGCAGTACAATACATCAATATTTGTTTTGTGTACACTTTTAAGTCCACGCATGAGTTTCGACTATTCAGTGTAAAATACCTGATTATTATTGAAGGTATCAATGGATGAGCTGCTACCAAACTTGGTAAATTTAATTGTTCAAGTTGGGAAGCAGCATTTATACAGTAAAAATTACACAGTGACAACAAGGCAGCCTAATTTTTACATTAAAAAAATGTTAAATGTTATTCATACAAAACTATATGTCTCTGTAAATCTCTATAACAAAAATTTACATTTACAGTGAACACTCAATTGTGTGGGATCTATGAACAAGAATTACTCGTTTGCCTCGCAACCAGAAAGTACCCAAAACCATAATCATGAACTTGACACTGGCAGGCAGAAACAGAGTGGAATAAAGTTACAGAAACTTGTAACGGTAAGCTATGGCTCCTAGGAGAACAACTGCAACACTGCTGCATGCAATGCCCCAGGTTCGATAAGAAATCTGCAACAAAACATAAGCAAAGTCAGTACATATCTCAAAATTTGTGTGTTTATTGTTCATGTATTTTTATTTGATTTATAACAGTAAAGAAAATTCATGTATAGACCAGATTGTATGTAATTTTAACTCATTTATGATAGTATTTGCCTGAGTTTAGCTTTGTATGAAAGTTAAATGGTGATAAGCACCACAAGCAAGAAGGAAACAGCACCAATAATGGAGGATAGATAAAAACTCGCCATAAACAGGCTCGCATGACTCATGAAAAACAGACAATGAGATTCACACAAATTAAATTTTTGGCTACGCCTTTCATCAGAAAAAGTAATTAACACAGTCACATTATCTCTTTTTCTGATGAAGGTCATAAGCGCATGTACCTAATAGTACTTTGGGTGTTCAAATGAAAAGGTACAAAACAAAACCGTGGGTATAGTTGGAATCTCTATTCAAAAGTAATCACCAGAGGCCTGAGCAGAGCTATCCCACTGTTTAACGGGCCGAAGGATTTCCTGTTCCCAGAATTCTCGCGGCTGTGACAAGAGCCAGTCCTCTACTGGGTCCTTCAGTTCATTGCCAGAGGTGAAGCGCTTGCCTTTGAGATTTTGTAGCAGACCAAACAGATTAAAGTCACAGGGCAAGAGTATGTCCAAGCTGCAGAGTGGATGCTCCAGCTCTTAACTCTGTCAGTACTCTTCGTGTGACCTTTCAGACACATGGACATGCGTTGTCATGGAGCAGAATCAATCCCTCCATGAGCAGCCCAGAATGATTGCTCTTGATGGACTAGTGTAGACTATGGACTGTATGTCACTTTTAATGATTTTTTTTCACGCTCGAGGAATTCGAGGAGTATGTATCAGACCTTGGGTGTTGAAAAAAGCCTGATGAGGGCTCAAACTTGCCGCACAATGTTATCCCAAAGCAGCATCATCAACTTTCAACCAGTTCGGTTGTTACAATGTTTTGTACCTTTTCATTTGAACGACCCTCCTAATAGATGCTTACCACTGGATTAAGTCTTATTCGTTCCAGCCTCTCGTCTCATTTAAGAAAGAAATTTGGGAATTACATACTGTTAACCGATACAAATTGTCACATTTACTTACAAGTGCTTTTTACTATTGCGAAGAAAAAGATTACCTGGCCCAAATAATTTAAAGTCCAAGAAAAGAGCATTTCACATGCCACATTTGTGAAGTGTGAGTGTTACCAACTCTAGCAGTCTCCTGAGCTTCAGCTCAGTGTACAAACAGAAGCTTCATCTTCAAACTGTGTTAACCTCGGTTGCACAGCTGGAGGCTGCAAACGAAGGGCGTCATCGTCGGCTGGTAGTGGGGACCGAACGGACTCCCATCGCCAGTGCCAGCGACATGCCCTCATACTGCTAGCAGTGAGGCAGACAACCAGCCGTGGTTGTGTGGGAGGTTGCTCCATTGCGTGACAGGAGGTACAAGACATTCCGAGGGACCGATCATGAGGCCTCCTCGGTTCGTCTTGCGAACAGGTTTGAGGCGCTGTGTGTTCAGGACATCATTCTTGAGTCAGATGGTGTCTCTCACCCTGTCACCACCCAGCCTACAAGATCCAGGCTTTGACAGAGGGTCGGTTTGCTTGTAATTGGGAGCTCCAACGTGATGGAGCCCCCTTAGAGAGATGGCTGCCAGGGAGGGGAAGAAGGCCAACGTGCACTCCGTGTGCATACTAGGTGGAGTCATTCCAGATGTGGAACAAGTCTTCCTGGATGCCATGAAGAGTATGGGGTGCAGCCAATTGCAGGTGGTGGCTCACGTTGGTACCAATGGTATGTGTTGCTTCGGATCTGAAGAGATTCTTTCAGGTTTCAAGTGGCTATCTGAAGTGGTAAGGATTGCCAGTCTTGCTTACAAGATGAAAGCGGAGCTCCCCATCTGCAACATAGTTAACAGGACCGACTATGACCCTCTAGTACAGAGCCGAGTGGAGGGTCTGAATCAGAGGCTTAGATGGTTCTGCAACTGTGTAGGCTGCAGATTCCTTGACTTCCGCAATCGGATGGTGGGTTTACGAGTACCGTTGATTAGGACAGGAGTCCACTATACGCAGGAAGCGGCTACATGGGTAATGGGGGTTGTGTGGCGTGGATTGGGAAGTCTTTTAGGACAGAGGGCTTCAGAGAAAAACAAAATAGCCATCTCAAAGGGAGCAGGTGGATCACAGGAGAAATGTAGATCTATGAACTACTTCTTCTTCTTCTTCTTCTTCTTCTTCTTCTTTCTTCTTTTGTGGTTTTAGGTTGCACAACTTCTCAGGTAATTAGCGCCTGGATCGGAACAGAGATTCGCTAGATCTTGGAAAAATTGATAACTGCCAGAAAGGAGAGTATCAAGAGAAAGCTAAAACAGAAGTATAAAAAATATCAAATAGAAGTGTTAAATATCCTTTGATAAATTAGCCATGTTGATAAAACACAAAACTCTAGCAGCTACTCAAGTGGTATCAGCTAAAAGTTCCTCCAGAGTAGACAGCAAATTAATGGCTACACGGAGATGATTAAAATTAACACAAGACGGTAAAACATGTCGCACCGTCAGCAATTCCCCACAGGATCACAGCGGTGCAGGGTCAGCGTCGAGCAAATGACGGTGGCTGAATCGGCAGTGACTGATCCGCAACCAGGCCAGGATGACCACCTCTCACCGAGAGGGGCGTGAGGAGATCCTCCAAGTGGTCACGATCAGTTTTACGATTCTCAATTTATTATCGTGGAGTGAGAACCACGAACTGTGCCACGATGACAATACACCAGCGAAGAGCCCGTTGAATATCATCTGATGGGACGCAAAAAATAGCATGTGAGGCAAAAGAGCTGCTGCCTTGGCTGCAACGTTGGCAGTCTCATTCCTGGGCACACCCACGTGGCCAGGGACACACAGAAAACAAACATGACAGCCGTTATCTGCTACCAACTGAAGGGAGCGTTGGATTCGGTACACAACAGGATGGGTCGAGAAAGGTCGCTAAGACTCTGCAGGGCACTAAGGGAGTCAGAACATATGGCATAGAAAGGTTGGCGGTGGCGGCAGGTATACAAAACGGCCTGCTGGAGGGCAAACATCTCAGCCGTGAAACTCTAACACCGGTCAGGGAGCTTGTGATGGAACCGGTTGTCCCCGACGACGAAGGCAGATCCGACACCGGCAGTGCTCTTGGAACCATCAGTGTAGATAAATATGGCATTATCGAACCACGAATGGAGTTCGACAAGCCTCGATCGATATACCTAATCCGGAGTGCTCTCCTTGGGAAGCGAACTTAGGTGGGTATGAACCTGGGCCTGATGCCACGGTGGCAATGGGCTTTCGCTCAACCAAAAGGTGGAAGGAAGGGTAAAATCGAGCCACTGAAGCAGACGGCAAAACAGAACTCCAGGTGGAAGCAAGGCTATCGCAGACAACTGATATTGACGACCGAGGGAGTCATCAAAGAAAAATGGGTGAGATGGATGGTTGGGATCGACAACAGTCAGCATGCATGCCGACAAGAGTATGTCACGCCGAGAGGTCAAGGGTAATACAGCAGCTTCAGCATAAAGACTCAAGGCTGGTATAAAAGGCACCGATCGCCAGGCGTAATCGCTGATGGTGAATGGAGTTGAGACAGCGGAGAAGGGACAGCCGTGCAGAACAGTATACAAAGCTTCCATAGTCCAGCTTCGACTGAATAATGGCCCGGTAAAGGTGCAGCAGGACAGTACTATCCACTCCCCATGATGTGCCACTGAGGACACAAAGAACAGTAAGGGATCGGGCACAACGTGCAGCGTGGTAGGACACGTGTGGGGACCAGCAAAGTTTACGATCCAACATTAGCCCCAAGAATTTTGTTGGCTCCACAAATGGGAGAGCAACGGGTCCGAGACGTAGAGATGGTGGAAGAAATTCTTGTATCACCAGAAGTTTATACACACCATCTTCTCAGTGGAGAAGCTGAAGCCGTTCGCAATGCTCCAGAATATAGGCGGACAAGACAGCGTTGAAGACAATGCTCCAAGAGACACGTCTGCTGGGCACCGCAATCAATTGCAAAATCTTCTACAAAAAAGGATCTGGAAATGCCGGCTGAAAGGCAATCCATGATCGGATTGATTGCAATGGCAAAGAGAGCCATGCTCAAGACGGACCCCTGTGGCAGCCCGTTCTCCTGGCGAAAGGTATCTGACAAAACAGCCCACCCGTACCCAGAACTTCCGATCCGCCAAAAACGCTTGAATAAAGATAGCGAGGCGGCCACGAAGGCCCATGTGTGCAAAGTGCGGAGAATGCCCGCCCTCCAACAGGTATCATAAGCCTTCTCCAAGTCTAAAGAACACTGCTACCATTTGACGCTTCCTTAGAAAGTTATTCATAATGAAAGTCGACAAGGTAACAAGGTGATCAGCAGAAGAGCGGTGTCAACGAAAACCACATTGAACGTTAGTCAGGAGGCGTTGAGATTCGAGAAGCCAGACCAAGCGAGCGTTGACCATGCGTTCCATCACCTTACAGACGCAGCTCATGAGAGAAATGGGGCAGTAACTGGAAGGAAGATGTTTGTCCTTCCCTGGTTTGGGGATGGGGACAACAATGGCTTCACACATACTTGTGGGAACCTGACCTTCAGTCCATATGCGATTATAGGTGCTAAGAAGCAAACACTTGCCCGCAGGAGGAAGGTTCTTCGGTATCTCAATATGGATGGAATCGGGCCCTGGAGCAGAAGATCGGGACAGGGCGAGAGCATGGTCTAGCTCCTGCGTGGTGAAGGCGACGTTATAACTTTCACAATTAAAAGAGTGGAAAGAAGGCGGCCGTGCCTCCTCTACCTGTTTGCGAGGGAGGAAGGCAGGGTGGTAATGGGCAGAGCTCGAAACCTCCACAAAGGAGCGGTCCAAAGCGTTGGAAACATCAGCGGAGTCCACAAGGACTGCGTTCTCGACGGTCAGGCCAGAAATCGGGGAGTGGACCTTTATGCCGGATAAACAGCGTAGGCCACCCCCAGACAGCCGAGGAGGGAGTAAATCGGTTAAAAGAACTGGTAAAAGCAGTCCAGCAGTCTTGCTTGCTGTCTTTTTATAACACGACGACATTGTGCTCGCAGCCATTTATAATTTATGTAATTCTCCAACTTTGGGTGGTGGTGGAAGTTGTTTAAAGCAGGTTGCCGGGCTCTAAGAGCCTCACGCAAAGCTGTAGTCCACCAAGGGACTGAGACGTGATGTGAAGAAGAGGATGTGTGAGGTATGGAATGTTCGGTAGCGGTGAGATAACCTCTGAGGTATTCCACCTGACTGTCGCTGCTGGAAAAATTCTGATCATGAAAAACAGCCATGGAAGAATAAAGCCCCCAGTTGGCTTTAGAGATGTTCCAACTGGTGGGATGAGGAGATGGAGTATGATGCAAGAAGTGGATTACACAAGAGAAATGATCACTTGAGTATATGTCAGAAAGTAAATTCGGTGCACCGGTGTTGAGGCAGACGAGATTGAGGTGCTGAGAAAGGTCCACTAAAAGGGAGCCTTTCCAGGGTGGCCATCAAATCTTCATTTTCAAATTCAAGGTGTTTTCCAGGTTAAAAATAATTATTTTCCAGGTTTTCACAAAACTTAATTTTGCTCAAAGGGGTTAGCAAACAACTATACTGCAAAGAAACTAATTACATATTTTCAAAAAACATGTCATTCAAGTTGAACCATGTCACATTGTAATATACACCAAGCAGTGCCGAATCTAGGATTTGAATGGGGGGTGGGGACAGAGCTCATAAAAATTGTGGCACTGTACCTCTAACTGATCTAAAAATAACCAGCTCATATTATGAGGTTTTCCTCATGGTTTTAGGGGATCTGCAGCCCCATAGACCCCCTCCCCCTGCCCCAGATTCGACACTGACACAATATTTAGTACAGGGTGTACATTTTAAGTTGACAAACCAGAACTAGGGGGAAGAAAAACAGTATACATTCAACAACGGTTTTCACCATTATGAACGGCCGACAGAGGCTTACAAAATGATACTAAACTTGACCTGTCTTCACCATATGGGAGCAATGTGGGTGGCTAGTGTAAAATTTTAAATGTAAACTCCCATTGTTAATTGCAGATTCAGATACTACAGACCAAATCAGGTCTAGTTTGGTTGAATTTTTTCCTCTTTCAATTGGCAACATGTTGCACTGCAATGGTAAGAATTATTTGCCATACTGCTGAAGAAATGTACCAACCAGGGAAGAAAAAGGTTAATAATATTGATGATGCTTCAGAACCCAACCAATTGTTACCAGATGTACATTTCTTCCTGGCAAGCTCAATTAAATGTTTTGTCGTCAATTCATAACTGGTATTCAGAGAAGGGCAATCTGGACTAAGGTATCACTTTGGAAGATTGCCCGTCCACAGCGGGGGGAGGGAAGGATCACTTTGGGGATCATTTAGTAGCATTAGCGTTTAGTAGATTTCTTCACCAGTATTACAAGTATTTCTTACTATTACAGCGCCATCTGTAGTCAAAAGAGAAAAAAGAAAAAATATCTGCAAGATAATACACGATGTGGGTTTAAGTGCAGTTTATGTGGCAGCGGCTAGCCATCGCTCTCTCTAGGTTAGGAACGGCAGAACAGCCATTCAAGAGTCGAGCTATGCCAGCCAATAAGATTGCAGGTTTCATAACGAGTAAATTTGTCATCAATTTCAAAGTTTATTCGACGATTTCAGTGCGGCATTTGTGCGATTGTAATTGATTTTCTATTTATAAGGGATTTTTAGATAATTGTGGTATTACCCCAATAAGTGACCTACTATTAATACACCACAGCAGTCAACCACAGAACAGGTATAGCATGTTTTATTTATTTTATGATATGTTCGAAACAGTGATCCAGTGGCACCCATACTGATAGCAACTGTAACTTTTTTGATCATCAAAAACTTTTGCATACACAGCTTCGATTTGTTTATATTGGACAATTTTAATGCTGTTTCTTATTGGCCACGGCATCGAGACTCCTGATTGGCTGCTCTGCCATTCCTAACCAAGCGAGCGCGAAGCCTAGACACTGTCGCATGAACTGCAATTTTACCCATCACGTGGGCCTTAGAATCCAAATTTGCAATAAAAAATCGGGGTTCCCATTTAAGATTTTACACTTGACATCCCCGCCACCCCCACACTGTGGAAACGGTTCAAGTAGAGTATTATTTCCTAACCTCTGCCACCCGCACATGCTGGTGAAAACCATTTTTTAATATCTACTGTTATTCCGGTTTGTCAACTTAAAATTTACACCCTGTATAATGGACCAAGTCGAGTTCAACTAGTTGGAGGATACTGTACGTTTTAATGTGAATTGCATTTGTTTATGCAACATAGCCCGTTCATTTATACTAGAATTCCTGATACATTAAAATAGTCACACCTCATGAACTAGTGATCGAGAACTATATATATTAGGGTTGTGTCCGAGTGGTTCGGCCGAATCCAGATTCGCCGAATCTAGCACGCTGGAGTCGGATTCGATACATAATGGCCAAATACTACCGAATCCCGAATCCAAAGTTTATATGGAAACCTTCAGTTACAAATGTTGTAGTTAACTTTGCATAACAGTGCGCTTTCGTTTGCGTTGTTGTTGTTGTTGTGGTGTTCAGTCCGGAGACTGGTTTGATGCAGCTCTCCACAATACCCTATCCTGAGCAAGCCTTTTCATTTCCTCATACGAACGACAACCCACATCCACTTGAATCTGTTTACTATACGTGTGTCTTGGTCTCCCTCTGCGATTTTTACCCCACACACTTCCCTCCAACACTAAATTCACAATTCCTTGATGTCTAAGAATGTGTCCTACCAATCTATCCCTTCTTTTAGTCAAGGTATGCCAGAAATTTCTTTTCTCCCCAATTCTGTTCAGTACCTTTGCGTTATTTACATTATTCTTTCATAGATCCGCTGAAAGACGTCATAAAACGGGGTTAAATCGAGTACAAAATGAACGAAGTTCTGAAAAATGGCACTAGTAGCCGCCACAAGTACGTTTTCCGTCTCGTCTAAGCAGTGCTACACACACCCCGTTTACATGGGCTCCCAAAACCGGATTTCGGAAACCGATATCCCAATTCCGCTTTTGGTTGGTCATGTAAACACTCCAAAAGCGAAAAATTGTTTACGAAAATCAGTTTTCGTCTTCCGGAAGATGTGTTACATGTAAACGTTGTGAGTGGCTTGCTTCGTAGGCGCAAATGTAAATACTGGCGCTAAAACTTTTGCACTCGTAAAAATAAAATAAAAAAGGAAGTCGAGTCTAATTTCCACTTTATTTTCGACTATTGAATTTTAACACGCCATTCAACGAAGGAAATAGAACTTTAGTATTGCTCAACTTCAAATGTAGCAGGTCACGTTGGTAACAGGTAATTTCCTAGGAACCGTATACATCGAATGAAACGGCAATACAGTGACAGTCGATATACATCAGGCATTCAACTCTCGCTCCGCTAGCAGTAGCAAGAAACTTGTTGATGTTTTGACATGTTTCAGTTCCCAACACTTTACCACATTAAGTTAGCCCAAACCATACATTGTAAAGTTGATTTTGGCAATCAATAACATTTAGCGTTGTTGTTTCTTCAATTACAGTATTATAATATGACTTTCTACATAACACGTCGCCACTCATAACCTCACTTTCAACATGGAGTACTGGAAAAAGCGAATTGACGTGACGGACAGTGTGAATACAACTTGATGTGACGGATCCGTGACGTGACGTTGACATGACGGACAGTGTGAATCGGCCTTAATTCGTTGTCAATAGACTTTTCAGTCAAAGCTATGGTCGTTAGACTAAACTATAGGTACCAGTATTCGAACAAGCGAAATGTTTTGATTTTTACGAATATGTAATGATTTTAAAGGATGTGGCTTGGCAGGAACCTAAGAGTACAACTTGTTCACTCACAAGTTACGTTGTACTCTTAGGTTCCTGACTAAACACATCCTTTAAAATCATGACATATTCAGTAACAATCATAACATTAGCTTCTTCGATACCTATCGCACAGACCTATCGTTTCTAATATGAAACACTATCCGATATATATAGATCGTACTGCCGCTTCATTCGGTGTACACAGCTCCTAGGACATCACCTACGATTCTTGCATGAGTTGTCTCATTCTAATTTCGCGTATTCTTTCGTCGAATTTTGTGAAGTGCTGGGATATGTGAACCTTAGAGAAGCACTAGGATTTCAAGAAGGAAGTTATTTACTACCTTAGGTGGAAAAAAAGTTCTAATGGTGCGCCATTCAGGCGGGATAACGTCAATTCAACAAACATCTGACGTCTGTTTCAATAAATCCGGTTAAATTGTATGACGCTTCTCGCCGGGCTGCAGTGGTTATGTTGGCACCAATGGTAATGCCGGCAACTCAGATGACCAATGAATGTTTTTTCTGAATGGACAAGGGTACATACAAGAACATGTCAACCATAGAGCAGGTACAGTATTAATTTAACTGCGAGTGAAACGAGCAGCAATAACACTTACTCTGTACCTCGTGAAAAATATTAACGCAATTCTACACTTCATTCGGTAAAATTTTACTACGCTTCTCGCCGGGCTCCAGTTCTTATGTTAGCAACAGATGAACAATGAAGTGTAGAATTGCGTTAATATTTCTCACGAGGTACAGAGTAAGTGTTATTGCTGCTCGTTTCACTCGCAGCAAAATGAATGCTGTACCTGCTCTATGGTTGAGAGGTTCTTGTATGTAGGGGAGAGTGTGGCTAGAGTGGACACGGGGTAAGAGTGGACATACAATTATTTCAAGGATATAATCTTTGGATTTTTTTTATTTTCATGTTGGTAGTACCACAAAATGTACTAAACAATTAAACAAAATTTGGCACCAGTCTGGTGATTGTTGTAGGCAACAGAAGTGAAAATAAGATTTCAATACTTTTGTATTCGATTTTTGTGATAAATTTCCAGATAACTGCAAAAGGTTTGTACTGAGAATATTAAAAGTTGTGGTATATGATTCTATGAAAAGTCACCTATCTTTCTCTTGTATAATATTTCATTTAAATAAAATATGTTCGCTAGAGTTTGGTTTCATATCCAAAATGGCCCCTTGGGGTAACTGTGGACAGATGAAATGGGGTCAAAGTGGTCAGTGTTCACTCTTACCCCACTTATTTGTGGGATCAAAGGTCATGTGCCAGCCTCGTATTTTAAAATTAAAATTACTTTAAGAGCATTATCTATACTATAGATGGTGAGGAAATACATACGCAAAACCGACAGAGCTAGTATTGATGAAGGAAATGTTCAAAGAGCTATAAAAGAAGTTCTGTTCAAAAAGGTGAGTATTCGACGAACTGAGATTGCTATGTTTTCTGGAATAGCATTTTCACTTTCCTTTACTAAAAAATAATCACATCTGGCTTCAAGGTGGCTGGGTTGTGGCCACTTAATAGATTGGCATACAACAAAGAAGATTTTAGGCCATCGGACGTTACTGAGCAGCCAGCAACCTCTACATCAAATTGTGATACACCTTCACTTGGAGAACCTGCAACTATGTGTGTTGATTCACATTCCACTTCAGGTACAGCCCTAACTGAAATAACAACTCCTGAAGAATGTAGACCCTTCCCAAAAGCTGCAAGGCGAGAAGCAAAATCAAGGCAAAAGAAATCAGCAGTTTATACAAGCACTCCAGTCAAAGATGAGCTGGAAGCAGCAGCAATGGCTAAAATGAGGCCATCTTTAAAGAAAACATTATTCCAGAGCAAGAGGGAACTGAAAATACCAGGAAATAAATAAAATCTATGACGATACAGACACTGAATCAGAAAGCTTTCCTTCAAGTGTGCTGGAATCTGAGGATGAAGGAGGCTGTGAAACAGATGATGATGAAGCCCAAATCTTACAAAAGTTAACAGATGATGAACTGAGGTCTGGTAATTTTGTTTTGGTTCGTTTCGCCACAAAGAAGACTTTTAAATATTATGTAGGCCGAGTTAAGAGTACAGATGGGAAATCGGAAGTGTTTTTCATTTTTGAGGGAGAAAAAAAAAAAAGGATTTGGATTTGTGTTCCCTGTTGTCCAAGACGAGTCAGTTGTGGAGAGGTCTGACATTACATGTCTCTTGCCTTCCGCGAAAACAACTGGGACCCAAAGACAAGGAAGGATGTTCCAGTTCAAAGTCAATTTTGAAATGCACAATATTTGTTAAAGAAAACCAACAAAATTTTTTTTTATTTTAATTTTGATATGTATGACATGCATTAAGGTGTAAATACAACTTTTTTTTGGGAAATATGGCCTTATTTATATAAAAAAAAGAAACTGTCCACTTTAACCCCATCGAATTTCAAACAATGGTCACACTTACCCCACCATGGGGTACATGTGGACAGATTGAAGACATCTTGATTTTTGGTTTGGTGGTCAGAATATTGAAGATACAAAGAATTACTTCACTGATTCTTTTAGGGTAGATTCTGTGTAATACTAAGAGTTAATATCAAAAACCTGCATTAAATATGTTCAAGATAAAAATTGAAACATAAAAATTGTCCACACTAGCCCCACTCTCCCCTACCCTTGCCCGTTCAGAAAAAAAATAATTTTTGTATTAATTGAAGTTCCCACAAAAAAACATTTATTGGTCATCTGAGTTGCCTTCATTACCATTGGTGCCAACATAACCACTGCAGCCCGGCGAGAAGCGGCGTACAATTTAACCAACAAAATAAATTAGCTTTGGATGTATAATAAATTTTATAACGGCTTATATAAGTCACTATAAAATCATTAAACATTTACACATCCTATTTTTTTAAGAACCTATTTTTCAAACTTCCAAAATAAATACTCACATTTTCAGGGTTTTTTTCCCTTTGAAAAGGGGAAAAAAAGTAATTCTGACCTTTGTAAGACTTCATTATGCAATTATTATTTCATCAAAACGAAACAGTTGGTAATAGAGTGAAGAAATGTTCTTATTTTCTTTTAGAGCATCTAAACAACATATATTTCAATGTTTCATAAAAATTTCTTTCAAGAGGGTAAGGGAGTATTAAAAAATTCTTAAAATTTAAAATAGAAACCCAAATGAAATTTTAATTCTTAAATTTTACTGTAATATTGTCATTTGAGATCCATCGCAGAAGGCTTTATCTTCATCACTAGTAATTCTTTTTTAAATACATATACTTGAGTCGACAGATTAATTGGGTCCGAGATTCGATTCGGGTTCGGAGAGGGAAAAGGAAATGATGAGGGTTTTAAGGGAGTGGATAAGGAGTCATTCCAATCCCGGGACAGGAAAGACTTACCTTGGGGAGAAAAAAGGAGGGTAAACAAATACACACACACACCCACACATTTACACAGACAAGTACACTTAGGCAGACATACTGTAGAACTGTAGAAAGCAAAGAAGTTAGAAGTTAGACAGAGATGCCACTTGAGGCAGAGGCTCTGTCCAGAGAACCAAGGCAAACATGTTAAGATGGTGGGTGGGAATTCGAATTTAGCGGAGGTTGAGACCAGGTGGGCAACGAGAGGAGAGAATATGCTGAAGGGCTAGTTCCCATCTCCGAAGTTCTGAAGGATTGGTGTCGGTGGGAAGTATCCAGATAACCCGGACGGTGTAACACTGTGCCAAGATGTGCTGGTCGTGCCCCAAGGCGTGTTTCGCCACAGGGTGATCCTCATTACCAACAAACACTGTTTGCCTGTGACCATTCATGAGAATGGACAGTTTGTTGCTGGTCATTCCCACAAAGAACGCTTCACAGTGCAGGCATGTCAGTTGGTAAATCACGTGGGTGCTGTCGCAAGTGGCCAGCTTCATCCTAATCCACAACTTCTTCACTTTTGAGGGCCCGACATACCAACAACTAAAGGGAACAGCCATGGGGACCTGGATGGCCCCCCTCGTACGCGAACTTATTTAGGGGACGCTTAGAGGAAGCCTTCCTGGACACCCAAGCCTGTCAACCCAAAGTTTGGTATAGATTCATTGACGACATCTTCATGATCTGGACTCACAGTGAAGAAGAACTCCAGAATTTCCTCTCCAACCTCAACTCCTTTGGTCCCATCAAATTCACCTGGTCCTATTCCAAATCCCATGCCACTTTCCTCGATGTTGACCTCCATCTATCCAACGGCCAACTACACACATCCATCCACATCAAACCTACCAATAAACAACAGTACCTGCATTATGACAGCTGCCATCCTTTCCACATCAAACGTTCCCTTCCCTACAGCTTATGTCTTCATGGCAAACGAGTCTGCTCCAGTCCTGAATCCCTTAACCAATACACCAATAACCTGATAACAGCCTTCACATCCTGCAGCTATCCTCCTGATCTGCTACAGAAGCAAATTGCCAGAGCCACTTCCTCATCCCCCCCAATTCAGAACCTTCAACAGAACCCCAGAAGTGCCCCTCTTGTCACCGGATACTTTCCGGGACTGGAGCGGACTCTGAATGTGGCTCTCCAGCAAGGATACAACTTCCTAAAATGCTGCCCCGAAATGAGATCCATCCTTCATGACATCCTCCCCACTCCTCCGAGAGTGTCTTTCCGCCGCCCACCTAACCTCCGTAACCTCCTAGTCCATCCCTATGAAATCCCCAAACCACCTTCCCTACCTTCTGGCTCCTACCCTTGTAACCGCCCCCGTTGTAAAACCTGCCCTATGCACCCTTCCACCACCACTTACTCCAGTCCCGTAACCAGGAGGGTGTACACCATCAAGGGCAGAGCCACTTGCGACAGCAACCACGTGATTTACCAACTGACATGCCTGCACTGTGAAGCGTTCTATGTGGGAATGACCAGCAACAAACTGTCCATTCGCACGAATGGTCACAGGCAAACAGTGTTTGTTGGTAATGAGGATTACCCTGTGACTAAACACACCTTTGTGCACAGCCAGCACATCTTGGCACAGTGTTACACCGTCCAGGTTATCTGGATACTTCCCACCGACACCAACCTTTCAGAACTCCGGAGATGGGAACTTGCCCTTCAGCTTATTCTCTCCTCCCGTTGCCCACCTGGTCTCAATCTCCGCTAACTCAAATTCCCGCCCACTATCTTTAGCATCTTTGCCTGTGGACAGAGCCTCTGCCTCAATTGGTATCTCTGTCCAACTTATTTGCTTTTCGCAAATGTCTGTCTAGGTGTGTTTGCGTTTCGAAATGTTTGAGTGTGTGTGTATTTGTTTACCTTCCTTTTTTCCCCCCTAAGGTAAGTCCTTCCACTCCTGGGATTGCAATGACTCCTTTTCCACTTCCTTAAAACCCATATCCTTCCCTTTTCCTCCCCTTTTTACTCTTTTTCCTGAAGAAGCTGCCAGCGGTGGCGAAAGCTTGTATGTGTGTGATTTTATTTGTTTCTCTCGACGAGCCGGTCCTTTTCTATATATATATATATATATATATATATATATATATATATATATATATATATATATATATATATATATATATATATATATATATATATATATATATATATACGAATATTATAGAGGAAAAATTCCTAACAGGAAAAAAATATACGTAAAAAATAGATGAAGAACACTTACCAGGCGAAGGGGCACAGGCAGTAATAGTAACAAATAAACACACAGACACACACACACTCAAAAACACTCAAAAATGCTAGCTTTCGCAGCCTAGCTGCTTCATCTGCCTGATGAAGCAGCTAGGCTGCGAAAGCTAGCATTTTTGAGTGTTTTTGAGTGTGTGTGTGTCTGTGTGTTTATTTGTTACTATTACTGCCTGTGCCCCTTCGCCTGGTAAGTGTTCTTCATCTATTTTTTACGTATATATATATAATAGAAAAGAGATGACTTACCAAAAGGACCGGCTCGTCGATAGAAACAAATAAAATCACACACATACAAGCTTTCGCCACCACTGGCAGCTTCTTCAGGAAAAAGAGGAAAAAAGGGGAGGAAAAAGGGAAGGATATGGGTTTTAAGGAAGTGGAAAAGGTGTCATTCCAATCCCAGGAGTGGAAGGACTTACCCTAGAGGAAAAAAAGGAAGGTAAACAAATAGACACACACACACTCAGACATATCGAAACGCAAACACACCTAGACAGACATTTGTCTGAGTGTGTGTGGTGGTGGCGAAAGCTTGTAGGTGTGTGATCTTATTTGTATCTATTGACGAGCCGGTCCTTTTGGTAAGTCATCTCTTCTATTTTTTATTTTTGTTTATCCCACGGGGAAAGTTTCCATATACACACACGTAAAAAACAGATGAAGTACACTTACCAGGCAAAGGGGCACAGACAGTGATAGCAACAAATAAACAAACATGCACACACACACACACACACACACACACACACACACACACACACACAAACGCAAGCTTTTGCAGCCTAGCTGCTTCGTCAGGCAGAAGGGAAGGAGAGGGAAAAGGAAATGATGAGGGTTTCAAGGGAGTGGACAAAGAGTCATTCCAATCCCGGGACAGGAAAGACTTACCTTGGGGGGAAAAAAGGAGGGTAAACAAATACACACCCCCACCCCCACACATTTACACAGACGCAAGTACACTTAGGCAGACACACTGTAGAACTGTAGAAAGTAAAGAAGTTAGAAGTTAGACAGAGATGCCACTTAAGGCAGAGGCTCTATCCAGAGAACCAAGGCAAAGATGTTAAGATGGTGGGTGGGAATTCGAATTTAGCGGAGGTTGAGACCAGGTGGGCAACGAGAAGAGAGAATATGCTGAAGGGCTAGTTCCCATCTCCGGAGTTCTGAAGGATTGGTGTCAGTGGGAAGTATCCAGATAACCCGGACGGTGTAACACTGTGCCAAAATGTGCTGGTCGTGCCCCAAGGCGTGTTTAGCCACAGGGTGATCCTCATTACCAACTAACACTGTCTGCCTGTGACCGTTCATGCAAATGGACAGTTTGTTGCTGGTCATCCTCACATAGAACGCTTCACAGTGCAGGCACGTCAGTTGGTAAATCACGTGTGTGTTGTCTGAAGTGGCTCTGCCCTTGATTGTGTACACCCTCCGGGTTACGGGACTGGAGTAAGTGGTGGTGGAAGGGTGCATAGGCAGGTTTTACAATGGGGGTGGTTACAAGGGTAGGAGCCAGAAGGTAGGGAAGGTGGTTTGGGGATTTCATAGGGATGGACTAGGAGGTTATGGAGGTTAGGTGGGCGGTGGAAAGACACACTCGGAGAAGTGGGGATATATATGATTTACTTTACCTTCAGCATAAGAAAAACATTTTCACCTATTTCAAGTTTTCATTTAGATTGTTCCCAATGATGGTTTTCAGTTTCCAGAGCCCATACCGTCATAAGTTTTGCCCTGGAAAACTCTAGCTAAAAGATCAATGAATGTCAATGACCCAGCATGTGTAATAATGCACAATGTTGTCGGCTCATTCTTTTACTCCGAGGAGATGAAATTGAGAATGCAAAAACATATCTGGAGCAACAGCTGTGTGGTATTTGCATTCTAGCGCCATCTGGTAAAATAACACTCAACAGCAGATTTTAATGAAAACATTATTTTGTTTTAATGAATTTGTTTCATTTTTTAAATTCTTGTAGTACTAAAAAGACAGTGAAATATATATTGTGGAAAGCAACAGACTTCCGTTTGTTTATGTAAAGTTTGTTTCTTGTTTCTTGCGTGGCTGTTCAAAGCACTCATCCCCATTGAAAAAATATTTATATTTGCCGTTACATCAAGAGCATAATGCATTCGTTTGTGATTTGGGATCACATGTAACCAACAGATAAACTGTCTCGTATGAGCTCTGATATCGAGTTGTACTCTGTTTTGACATGACGAACAAACACTTCACTCTAAAACACGTTGAATTACTTCATCTGTGCGGACACAGGTAAGGTAGATTCACTCTATTGTTCTCTGCAACGATTGTTTCACTCTGTTCCATCTCAGAAAGATGTAGACGGCGTTAGTCTCTAAATATATTTAACAATATTTTGAATGTATTGTTAGAAGACAGCTATTAAAGTAATAAATTACAACTGAAAGAAATTGCCTTTTCGCAATTCCCCTCGTTATATGTTAATGGGTTTTCAAAAAGGATACATACACGCAACGCCACCTAGTGAGTGCTAGCCGGGCTCGTATGAAATGCAGTTGTAACATTGTTGATTGCAACTTTTTGACATGCTAACTGTCCTCCAAAAAGATGTAAGTATTACTCTGTAATACGGTACGCGACTTTTGTGTTGACCATAAAATAAATAATTAATGCTGTTCCTGTTCTATGGTTGACAGGTTCTCGATGTACCCTTGTCCGCTAAGTAAATTAATTATCCTTGTAATTGTTACCGCGACTCCTCATTGGTGCTAGACGGGACCCCATGGAAAACAGTTCGGCCCTCGATATGTACACAATGACTGTGTGTACCAGTTATATATTACCAATGTCACGTCAGTCAAACAAATCGTCTAATTACTACTAACGAACATAGGTGCCCACTTTTGAAAATCTTGGGGTATGCTCAGTGGCGTACCCAGGTGTTTCTAAAGAAAAATAAATAAATACAAAGCAAAGTCAAAAACTTACACAAAACGTACACACTATCAATTCCACATCACTGTCATGATCACGATTATAAGTCGAAGTCCTTTTGTATTTCACTTTTAAAGATTTTCACACACAAGGCATTAACCCTTTTAACCCCAAATTTTACTGATTTATGAACAAAAATATTTCTTTGCAATATCTATAAATAATTATTGGATTAATGTATATTTGACAGAAATTTTGATTATTTTTAGTTTTTGGACGGAAATTTGGGATGACTACAGATGGTAGTGTGCAGGATATGTTTCCTTTATCATAACTAATAACATTTTCAAAATATTGACTACTAATTTAGACATTGGACAATTATTTAATAATAAAGCTTTTAAATTATTTTGCTTCCTTTTCCTTGATACAATTATTTGAAAGTATTGTTGCATTTACTACAACTTAGACATCAAGCAACGATATATATTTTGACAATGCATTGTAGCCTAATGCTTTTTGTTTCCTCAGATAACAGTAAAAAATCTGGACACAATGAATTATTGGAAGCCCTGTAATGTTATTTACAATCTTGGAACAAATGGTTGTGGCTAGACAGACAGATAAAGATGAGGGGAGGGAAAGGGTTTCGATCTAATTCCATGCACAGGTGTTCAATTGTTGAAGCCTGAAAATTCAAATTCAGAAGATAAAAAAATCTATTACTAGCTGTTGTGTTTGGAGAATTCCGTAGAGCTGCCAATTAAAACACAAAGACCTTCGCAAGTTGTTACGAGGACTGTCTGTTTACAGAATGTTTTAGCTAGAAGGGACAGGACAGTATCACTGGGGAGGAGGGAGGGTGTCAATTACGAAACTTGCTAAAATGTAGTACAAATAAATATCGTCTTTCATTCTAGCTGAGATTTCGTAGTCGCGCCTTACGATATCATTGCGTCTCTTTGACGTGCGAGGAATTGAGTCGCGTGGTTTAACAACACTTCGAGATAAATACAGAAATAGATAAAGGAATATGTAACCTATAATTATAAAACTTTTTAAACCGCCCAGAAATATATTTGAAAATGATTTTGTACACAAAAATGAAGTGATTAATATTATTTAACCTGCGAGCAATAGCGATTGAGCATTTAGACAAACGTAATTTTAAAACGACTGGCAGTTTGTTACTTTTAAATATTAAACTTTGAGGTTTCTTCTTACTAAAACCACAGGAATTCCTTGTTTACACTTGTTAAGTACATTTCCAATTGGTCATGTAATCTGAGCAATAGGCTATAGACACGAACGATCATTTAACTCTTAAAGCCACAAGATCTCATGGGTTAAAAATCCCGTTTTCTGGCTTAAATTCATTGTTTTTCCCCGGTTTTTCCCATTTTATTTATTTATTTCTTTTCCCCCCAATTTCTAGGCTTTTTCCCCGGTTTCAAAGTTCGGTGGCCACCCTGCTCTCGGACAAGGTGCTGGAGAGCCGCATAGCGGGTGGTGGGCATTGAAGTCGCCTAACAACACAAAAGGTCAACAAGCTGTAGCTCATCTGCCCTAGTAAGGGCAGACGACGATGGCGTATAGATATTACAGAGGGAAAAGGAAAAGGTGGAGAGAGTGATGCGGACGGCAACTGCCTGTAGGTGAGTATGCAATGAAATGGGATGGTAATAGATGTCGTCCCAAATGAGCATCAGAACCCCTCCATGGGCTGGAGTACCTTTCACAGGGGGCAGTTCGAAACGCACAGAGGTGTAGTGGGGGATAGTCTGCATGATCACAAACTAGAAGCGGGCAGTGCAATCTAAGGAGTAGTTTTAATTCCTTCCAATTGGAACGCATGCCACGAATATTCCATTGAAGGAGCGCCATGATAAAATATGAGATCCTACACAGAAGCTCGAAATTTAGTGAGGACTTCAATGCGAGATGCCTACAATTATCACAACGAAACTTTCTCGAAATTTGACTAAAACCCCTAAGAGATTTTGGTCATAAGTTAAATATGCTAGGTCCAAAACACAAACAATACCCTCAGTACGTGATAGTAATGGTGATCCTGCCGATGACAGCGCTACTAAAGCAGAGTTACTAAACATAGCTTTTATAAACTCATTCATCAAAGAAGACGAAACCAATATTCCAGATTTCGAATTACGGACAGCGACCGTAATGAGTAATGTAGAAGTAGATATCATCGGAGTAGTGAAGCAACTAAAATCACTTAACAAGAACAAGTCTTCTGGTCCAGACTGTATACCCATTAGATTCCTATCTGATTATGCTGAAGCCATAGCTCTATACTTAACAGCCTTATACAACTGCTCTCTCAAAGAAGGATCTGTACCAAAAGATTGGAAAGTTGCACAGGTCATGCCGATATTCAAGAAAGGCAGTATGAGTAACCCACTAAACTACAGGCCTATTTCATTGATGTCAATTTGCAGCAGGGTTTTGGAACACATCCTGTATTCAAATATTATGAATTGTCTGGAACAGAATGATCTATTGACCAAAGGCCAACACGGATTTAGAAAATATCGTTCATGTTAAACACAACTAACTCTTTACTCACACAAAGTGATGGGTGCTATCAACAAGGGTTCACAAATAGTTTCTTGATTTCCAGAAGGCATTTGACACCGTACCTCCAACAGCTTTTAATTGCGTCCATGTTTCACTTCCATATAATGCTACACTCCAGGGAATAATTTCGGAAAGGACTACCTATCATTTAAATTAATATTGGATGTTAACAAGTTTCGCTTCTTCAGAAACACTTTTCTTCCCATTGCCATTCTACATTTTATATCTTCTTTACTTCAGCCATCAGAAGTTATCTTGCTAATGAATTAACAAAATTTGTCTACAACTTCTATTGCCTCATTACCTCATCTAATCACTTCCGTATCACCCAATTTTCTGACGCTATATTCCATTATCCTTGTTTTACTCTTGTTGATGTTCATCTTATTCCATCTTTTCAAGACACTGTCCATTCCATTAAATTCAATTGCTCTTCCAGATTTGTTGCATTCTCTGACAGAATTACTATGTCATCGGTGAATTTCTTCTCCGCCGGCCGCAAGTGGTGTTGGGGTAAAGCGTTCGACTGGAAACTGAAGGGTCGCAGGTTCGAAACCCGGCCGGACCTCTGATTTTTTCAGTCTGCTCTTTAACCTATCCTTCGCCTCTCAACGATGTGAGTAGTCACCAGAACTGACCCGTGGTTCGGATTCCACATTAAGCTGTAGGTTCCCTTCCTCCGGTTGGATAACTGGGGTATGCTAGGGACACACAAGTCGCCAAAGTGGCGTCCAATTGAAAGACTTGCACCAGACCAATGAGCCACACAAAATAATAATAATAATAATAATAATAATAATAATAATAATAATAATAATAATAATAATAATAATAATAATCTCCAAATTTCTCCTTGCATTCGTTTGCTGCTTGCTCAATTTACAGATTGAACAACATTGGGGAAAGGCTACAACCCTGTCTTAGTCCCTTCCCAAGGTATGCATCCCTTTCATGCCCTTCGACTAATAACCACTGTCGGGTTTTTGTGTAAGTTGAATATAACTCTTCGCTCCCTATATTTTATCCCTGTTACCTTCAGAATTTGGAAGAGTTTATTCCAGTTGACATTGTCAAAAGCTTTCACCAAATCTACAAATGCTAAAAAAAAACTTAGGTTTGCCTTTCCTTAGCTTATCTTCTAATGTAATACGAGTATTGCCTCCCACATTCCTACATTTCTCCTAAATCCAAACTGATCTTCCCCAAGGTTGGTTTCCACACGTTTTTCCATTTGTTAGTAAATAATTCTTGTTGGTATTTTGCAGCTACGACTTATTAAACAGATAGTTCTGCCTTGTAACATCAGCTAACTTGGCTCTGCCATGCAGTTACTGCAAACGGCTGAAAGCAAGGGGAAACTACAATCGTTACTTCTCCAGAGGACATGCAGCTCTACTGAATGACTATACGATGATTGCGTCTTCTCGGGTAAAATATTCCGGAGGTAAAATAGTCCCCCATTCGGAAATCCTTGCGGGTATTACTCAGGATGATGTCATCAAGAAAAACTAAACAGGCATTCTACGAGTCTGAGCATGGAATGTTCTAACCCTTAATCACGTAGGTAAGCTAGAAAATTTAAAAAGAGGAATGGATAGGTTAAAGTTAGATATGGTAGGGATCAGTGAAGTTCGGTGGCATGACGAACAGGATTTCTGATCAGGTGAGTACAGGGTTATAAATACAAAATCAGTTTGTGGTAACGCAGGAGTGGGTTTGATAATGATTAGGAAAATAGGAATGCGGGTAAGTTACTATGAACAGCAAAGTGAACGCATTATTGCAGTAAAGGTAGACACGAAGCCAACACTGACCACAATAGTAAAAGTTTATATGCCAACTAGCATGGCCGATGATGAGAATATCGAAAAAATGTATGAGGAGATAAAAGAAATTATTCAGAAAGTTAAGGGAGACGAAAACTTGATTATGATGGGAGACGAACTCGGTAGTAGGAAAGGGAAGAGAAGGAAATTTAGTAGGTGAATATGGACTGGGAAAAAGGAATGAAAGAGGAGATCGCTTGGTAGAATTTTGCACTTAGCACAATTTAATGATCATTAGCACTTGGTTTCATCATCATGAAAGAGGCTGTATACATGGAAGAGACTGGGAGACTCAAACGTTTATGACGGGTAGCAGGGTCCAAGAATGCATGAAATTGTTTTAAGTGCATTATCTGAAAACTACCTTGAGCAGTTAAACAGAGAACCGATTCGTGGAGACAACATATTAGTGTTAGTGTAGTGTAGTGTAGTGTAGTGTAGCGAGTCCAGCTCATAAAGATGTCGTCAATGAATCTATGTCAAACTTTTGGTTGACAGGCTTGGGTATCCAGGAAGGCTTCCTCTAATCGTCCCATGAATAAGTTTGAATACGAGGGGGCCATCATGGTTCCCATGGCTGTTCCCTTTAGTTGTTGGTATGTTTGGCCCTCAAAAGTGAAGAAGTTGTGGGTTGTGGTTTTAGGTATGGAAGTGAGTGGTTGGCGTGAAAGGAAATGCTCCATCGCAGCGAGGCCTTGGGCATGTGGGATATTTGTGTGTAAGAAAATAGCATCAATGTTTACAAGGATGGTTTCTGGAGGTAACAGGCTGGGTAAGGATTTCAGGCGATCGAGGAAGTGGTTGGTGTCTTTGATGAAGAATGGGAGACTGCACATGATGGGTTGAAGGTGTTGGTCTATGTAGGCAGGGATTAGCTCTGTAGGGGCTTGGTAACTGGCCACAACGGGCCGTCCAGGATGATTGGGTTTGTGAATCTTGGGAAGTAGGTAGAAGGTGGGGTTGCGGGGTGTCCGTGGGGTCATGAGGTTAATGGAGTTAGGTGAAAGGTTTTGTAGGGTGCCTAAGGTTTCAGGCGACCGAGGAAGAGACCTGTTGAAATTTATAGCACATGCAACAATCCAATTTTACTCTTTCACCATGGCAAATACGTCGGAATCAGTTCTTTCTCA
This sequence comes from Locusta migratoria, assembly GCA_026315105.1. Taxonomy (NCBI): domain Eukaryota; kingdom Metazoa; phylum Arthropoda; class Insecta; order Orthoptera; family Acrididae; genus Locusta; species Locusta migratoria. The sequence continues at coordinate 563,355,810 of CM048747.1, read as the reverse complement.
ACTAACCAGCTGAAAAGATACAGGTTTTGAGGAACTGTATAGTTTCATTTGGCTTCTCATGGCCCATTTTAAAAAGTTGAGAATAAAGGAATATTGTTCCATTCTGAGTACGCTAATTTTTGGCGAAGATATCTCCCGTGACTGTTTTATGTTACTTTTGAGAATGGTTACATTTTAGTGACAACTCTGCCAATCGAGGAGATGACAGTTTAAGATTAGGAAAGTAATTGATATATCTGGTGTCGTGTTCCATAGTGCATTTAATCCATACATAAAACTCTGTATCAATGAAAGCCTATTAATGTTGAAAGCTTGTTTATTTTTAAACGATTCATTCCTTCAAAACAAAGTAGATTTTGAACCAAGACATTCATGTTGTGCAACTGTGAAACTGGATATGTCCTTGATTTAAATTTTAGACACAGGCACAACAACACAAATTTAAGTCCATAATTTACTAAAAATCGGTATTTGTAGAAGATGTTTCAAATATAGCCTACGCTATTTTCACATTCTCACAAAAATCGCCATGTTCACGACAATTTTATAGACTACTGGAAAATAGTAGGTGGCTGAAACTTTTTCTTCCACATCTTTGTGTTGCAAGCTATTAAGTATTAAGTTTCATGTTCACCATGCATTTGCATTACGATATATAAGAATCCAAAGTTTACACTTTTTTTGTGCCGTAATTTGTGTGTCCAACTTTGATTCAAATTATCTAGCATTGTTGGCCTGCATTGGATGACCAAATATGCCATTTTGCAGATAAAATAATGGGCTTTACAAACAGTTCAGTTTGGAAAGTTTTATAGACAACTTTTTGCAAAAAAAAAAGGTTGAAAATACCATAATTTTATTGTTTTCTGAAATCTTCAAATTCGCATTTAATTTAATCTGTATTGGAAAATGGCAAACAAAACATGTTTCAGAACTTTGTACTGTTAGGTTACCACATGCCAAGTTTCACGTTCGTCATAGCTTTTAACAAAACATTAAATTTTTTGGGTGCCGATTTTTTTAGCATCTTTGCTGGCTACATATAGCACGTAAAACTCTTTTCAATATTATTTCTATGAGAATGCATACACTTTTACACGATAGCAAAGTTTCAAATCTTTCTACGAAATATTGTGCGAGTCATAATGCCTGAAATTTGTCAAGAATTCACACTTGCACTGAGAAAAGTCGCGCATGGCGTCAAACAACTTACTGTCAGCAGTACTGCTTCGGTGACTCTTATAGTTTAAGAATGTATATAGGGGACGTGTTCGAACATTTACATAAAATTTCCCTGGATTGTCAAGCTGGAAAATATTCTGAAATTAGACGATTTGTCATGGAATGACCTAGGAGTTAAATGTTAGTAACATAAGCAGTTTTAGTGTAGATTATGTCTGTAGGGCAATCATTTCCAGATTCAAAGCTATGGAATAAGTATCGAGATATGTTGTTGTTGTTGTTGTTGTTGTTGTTGTTGTTGTTATGGTCTTCAGTCCGGAGACTGGTTTGATGCAGCTCTCCACAATACCCTATCCTGAGCAAGCCTTTTCATTTCCTCATACGAACGACAACCCACATCCACTTGAATCTGTTTACTATACGTGTGTCTTGGTCTCCCTCTGCGATTTTTACCCCACACACTTCCCTCCAATGCTAAATTTACGATTCCCCGATGTCTAAGAATGTGCCCTACCAACCGATCCCTTCTTTTAGTCAAGGTATGCCAAAAATTCCTTTTCTCACCAATTCTGTTAAGTACCTCTTCATTAGTTATGCGATCTACCCAACTAATCTTCAGCATTCTTCTGTAGCACCACATTTCAAAAGCCTCTATCCTCCTACTGTCCGCACAGCTTATCGTCCATGTTTCACTCCCATACAAGGCAACACTCCATACAAATGCCTTCAGAAAAGACTTCCTTACAGTTAAATTAATATTCGATGTTAGCAAATTTCTCTTTTTCAAAAATGCTTTTCTTCCCATTGCCATTCTGCATTTTATATCCTCTGTACTGCGACCATCATTTGTTATTTTACTGCCCAAGTAACAAAAGTCATCTACCTCCTTTATTGCTTCGTTACCTAATCTAATTCCTTCAGCATCACCTGATTTTCTTACACTGCACTCCATTACCCTAGTTTTGCTCTTGTTAATGTTCATCTTATATGCACATTTCAGCACACTATCCATTCTGTTCAATTGCACTTCCAGGTCCTTTGCTGTATCTGACAGAATTACTATGTCGTCGGCAAAACGCATTGTTTTCAATTCTTCGCCCTGAACAGATATACTGCACTTATTTGTAATGTCAGTGAGCACAGAGAGTGCACGACTGTCGCAACTGCCCTGGTTCCAGAATTACTCAGGCCACAGCGAAGATGGCCCAGCAGATAGCTCTGGTATACACAGTAGTCCGCGGAGGTGGCTGCCAGCGCAGGTACACAGATTAGGCGGCCACAACGGTGGGCCTACCTCGGCCAGCCAGATGCACAGGTGCAACACTCAAAGGGTTGAGAGCTATTTTGATCTCATTTGCCTCTTATTACAATATCCCAGGAACAGTTTATTATTATAATTATAGATGTCTCCTCAAACGCAATACAACGTCTGTTTTCAAGTGCATGCTCCACAATTGCTGACTTTTCAGGATAACGTAAACGATAACAACTTTCGTGTTCCACACACAGGGTGGCCACCTAATCTTCATTTTCAAATTCAAGGTTTCTTTCCAGGTTTTGCAGGTTAAAAATAATTATTTTCCAGGTTTTCACGAAACTTAATTTTGCTCAACGGGGTTAGCAAACAACTACACCGTAAGGAAACTAGTTACATATTTTTTTAAAAACATGTCATCCAAGTTGAACCCTGTCACATTGTAATATTCACCAAGCAGTGGCGAATCCAGGATTTGTGTGTGTGTGTGGGGGGGGGGGGGGGGGGCAGAGCTCATAAAAATTGTTGCATTTTACCTCAAACTGATCTAAAAAGAACCAGCTCATATTATGAGGTTTTCCTCATGGTTTTGGGAGATCTGCAGCCCCATAGACCCCCTCCCCCCGCCCCAGATTCGACACTGACACAATATTTAGTACAGGGTGTACATTTTAAGTTGACAAACCAGAACTAGGGGGAAGAAAAACAGTATATATTCAACAACGGCTTTCACCATTAGGAACGGCCGGCAAAGGCTTAGAAAATGATACTAAACTTTAACTGTCTTCACCATTTGGGAGCGGTGCGAGTTGCTAGTGTAAAATTTTAAATGGAAACTACCACTTTTTATTGCAGATTCAGATTCTACTGACCAAATCATGTTTAGTATGGTTGAATTTTTTGTTTCTTTCAATTGGCAACATAATGCACTGTAATGGTAAGAATTATTTGCCATACTACTGAAAAAATGTACCACCCAGGAAAGAAAATAAAGGTTAATGAATGATGATGCTTCAGAACCCAACCAAATGATACCAGATGTACATTTCTTCTCCGCTAGTTCAATAAAGTGTTTTTTGGCAATTCATAACTGGTATTCAGACTGTCCAGTCACTTGATCAATCCGGGGGCAGTAATAGAAGAAAGCAAACGGAAAGCTGAAATTCTAAATTTAACCTTTAAGAAATCAATCACGCAGGAGGACCGCACAAATGTACCATCATTTGATCAATGTATTAATTCCGAAATGGGGGACATAGCAATAGGTATTTCCGGTGTAGAGAAGGAGCTGAGAGAGCTAAATACAAAAAAAGTCTGCTGGTGCGGATGGACTACCAGTTCGGTTTTACAAAGACTATTCTGTGCCGTTGGCCCTCTACATAGCTTTCATTTATCGCGAATCTTTACTTCAGTGCAAAGTTCCTAGTGATTGGAAAAAAGCGGAGGTGACTCCCGTTTATAAGAAAGGAAAGAGAACTGATCCACACAATTACAGGCCAATATCGTTGACATCAGTTTCATGTAGAATCTTTGAGCATATTCTCAGTTCGAATATAGTAAATTTCCTTGAATCGGAAAAGCTTCTTTCCATGAATCAGCACAGGCTTAGGAAACATTGTTCATGTGAAACTCAGTTTGCTCTTTTCTCACATGACATCTTGCGAGCCATGGATGAAGGGCAACAGGCGGATTGTGTTTTTCTCGACTTCAAAAAAGGCGTTTGACGCGGTGCCACACTGCAGACTGCTAACGAAGATACGACATTATGGAATAGGTTCACAGATTTGTGACTGGCTGGAAGACTTCCTAAGCAATAGAATGCAGTACGTTGTTCTCAACGGCGAGTGTTCATCAGAGACGAATGTATCGTCAGGCGTGCCCCAGGAGAGTGTGATAGGACAGCTATTATTTTCTATCTATATAAATGATCTGATGGACAGAGTAAGTTGTAATTTGTGGCTGTTTGCTGATGATGCTGTGGTGTATGGGAGGGTGTCATCTGTAACTGACTGTAATAGTATACAGGTTGACTTAGACAAAATTTCTAGTTGGTGCGAAGAATGGCAGCTAGCTCTCAATGTAGGAAAATGTAAGGTGATGTGCACGAGTAGAAAAAGCAATCCCATAATGTTCAAATACAGCATTAGTAGTGAGTTTCTTGATGCTGTCGCATCATTCAAATATCTAGGCGTAACATTGCAGAGCGATATGAAATGGAACGAGCATGTAAGGGCAGTTGTCAGTAAGGCGGAGAGCCGATTTCGGTTTATTGGGAGAGTTTTGGGAACATGTACTTCACCTGTAAAGGAGGCCGCGTATAAAACGCTTGTACGACCACGTCTCGAGTATTGCTCGAGTGTTTAGGACCCGCAGCAGATCAGTTTAAAGGAAGACAGAAGCGGTTCAGAGACGAGCAGCTAGATTTGTTACCGGTAGGTTCGACCAATGCGCGATTGTGTCAGAAATGCTGCGGCAACTCAATTGGGGATTGCTGGAAGAAAGACGACATTCTTTTGTGAATTTCTGTTAACTAAATTTAGAGGGCAGAATTGGAAGCTGAGTAGTACGATCTTACTGCCGCCTACTTACATTTTGCGTAAAGATCACAAAGACAAGATAAGAGAAATTTGGGCTCGTACGGAGGGATATAGGCATTCTTTTTTTCCTCGTTCAATTTGGGAGTGGAATAGCAAAGGAAATGCCTAGTAGTGGTACAGTGTACCCTCGGCCACGCACCTTACGGTGAACTGCGGAGTATGTATGTAGATGTAGATGGGCAATCTGGACTAAGGTATCACTTTGGAAGACTGCCCTGACCACTGCGGGGAGAGGGAAGGATCACTTTGGGGATCATTTGGTAGCGTTCTGAAGTAGGCCGTCGTCAATTTTGGTACCTGGCAACGTACCCGTAAGTTTTTCGAAGTTGTTATTCGCCAGGAGAAATTAAGGAATCGTCATGAATATGGTTTTCATTTTCTTTATTTCCTGTGCAAAATAAATAAATAAATAAATCTACCAAACCATATGAGATGTAGGTTAAAGTGCAGTTTATGCGGCAGCGGCTAGCCGTCACTCTCTCTAGGTTAGGAACGGCAGAGCAGCCAATCAGAAGTAGAGTTATGCCAGCCAATAAGATAGCGCGTTTCATGACGAGTAAATAAGGCATCAAATTCAAAGTTTATGCGACAATTTTGGCGTTTGTGTATTTGTAGTTGATTTTCCATTTAAAAGGGATTTTTAGATAATTGTGGTATTATCCCCATAAGTGACCTATTATTAATACACCACAGCAATCAACCATAGAACAGGTATAGCACGTTTTTATTTATTTTATGATCTGTACGATACAGTGATCATCTTAAGTGAAAGTTAGGTATAGGTTCAATGAGAAGTTTTTATTTTTAGTACATGAGGATGAGCAGAGCCCGAATCTCCAGTTCAGAAACACTCCATCAATTTACAGTTGTACGCTCAGTCCGAGATATTTCGATTGCAAGCATTCTTGGAAATTACCGCACTTACTTTTACTGACCGGACGAGGGTTCATATAAAAACCTGCCAACCACCGAGCAGGTATAGTATGTTTTATTTATTTTATATGGACGGTGTTATGCATCACTAGTCCAAGCGCCATATGTCATAACTGACATAATGCGATCTAAATTTTACCTGTTCTTAAAATATATTTATTTATGAATGTTTCTCAACTTTTAGTACCGAAGAAGAATTAGTGTTCTTTTACTTAGTAGTGAAATCTCACTGCAAATAACTACTAAACAGCACTAATTGCGCTCACATCAGAAATATAAAGTAACTGCGCTTAGTCTTGTGATGCGTAACATGGTCCATATGTTCAAAACAATGATCAAGTGGCATCCATACTGATAGCAACTGTAATTTGTTTATCATCAATAACTTTTACATACATGGCTTCGATTTGTTTACATTGGACAATTTTAACGCTGTTTCTTATTGGGCACTGCATCGTGACTCCTGTCGTTCCTGCTCTGACGTTCCTAACCAAGCGAGCGCGACGGCTAGCCGCTGCTGTATGAGCTGCACTTTTACCCATGATGTAGGCCTTAGAATCTGAATATGCAATTAAAAAAAAAATCGGGGTTCCCATTTCCAATTTTACATTTGACAGCCCCCCCCCCCCCCTCCACAAACAGTGGAAACAGTTCAGGTTGAGTATTATTTCCCAAGCCATTTTTTAATATCTACTGTTATTCCGGTTTGTCAACTTAAAATTTACACCCTGTATAATGGACCAAGTCGAGTTCAAGTAGTTAGTGGTTTCTGTACGTTTTAATGTGAATTTAATTCGTTTATGCAACATAGCCCGTTCATTTATACTTTACTTCCTGGTACATTAAAATACAGTCACATCTTGTGAACTAGTGATCGAGAACTCTAAACATATATTATGATTTACTTTACCTTCAGGATATGAAAAACACTTTCACCTATTTCAAGTTTTCATTTAGATTGCTCCCAATGATGGTTTTCAGTTTCCAGAGCCCATACAGTCATATAAGTTTTGCCCTGGAAAACTCTAGCTAAGAGATCAATGAATGTTAATGACCCATCATGTTTAATAATGCACAATGTTGTCAGCAAGTTCTTTAACTTCGAGGAGATGAAATCAAGACTGCAAAAACATATCTGGAGCAACATGTGTGTGGTATTTGCATTCAAGTGTCATCTGGTAAAATACCACTCAACAGCAGATTTTAATGAAAACATTTTGTTTTAACGAATTTGTTTCATTTTTCAAATTCTTTTAGTACTAAACAGGCAGTGAATTATATATTGTGGAAAGCAACAGACTTGCGTTTGTGTATATGTGTGGGTGCGTATTTGTTTACCCTCTTCCCCCTCCCCCCCCCCCCCCCCCAAGGTAAGTCTCTCCTTTTCCAGAATTGGAATGACTCCTTACCCACTCCCTTAAAACCAGTATCATTTCTATTTCCCTCTCCTTCCCTTCAGCCTGAAGAAGCAGCTAGGCTGCGAAAGCTAGCGCGCGCGTGTGTGTGTGTGTGTGTGTGTGTGTGTGTGTGTGTGTGTGTGTGTGTGTGTGTGTGTGCGCGCGCGCGCGCGCGTTAATTCATTTGTGCTACTATCACTTCCTGTGCTCCTTCGCCTAGTAAGTAATCATCTAATTTTTTTATCTAAAACATGTATAAAAATATATATAAAAAATTATTAAAAATGTTTACAAATTGGGAGGGCGATGAATGTGGACAGTAATTCAGGTATGAAAAAAGAAAGGAATTAGAAAAAGTTTTAAAGTTTGTTGTTGTTACTGTGGTCACGTTTAGTTGTCAACAATGTAGTATCAAAGGGTTAGGTAGTGGTAGGGCATGCAAAAAGGGTTTAACGAAGGTGAAAATCAGAAAACATACGAGAAAACCGCGTGAGAATGCAAGGAAAATGTCTAAATAGAATTGGTTATGCGGTAGCAGATTACGATTTTGAGGCTGACAATAGTCTGACGAAGGAAAAGTGGAATCAAAACCAACGGAAAGTTGCTGAAATATGATTGGAAAAGTATTAAACACGAACGGAAATGTGGAAAAACGGGAATGGAAACAATCGCGAGGTTACTAAGAAATGCAAAAATGGTTGTAAACAATATAGAAACTATTGTTAGGAAATAGTGTTTAGGATTTTAAACGAGAAAATTGGATGAGTGACGCATTTCAGACGGAAGGAGGAGTAATGAAAATGGTCAATATCAAAATAAACGTACTTATAGGATAAGGTTTGGAAGAAAATGTATTGTTGTAAGAATTAGCGAAATTTGAACAGTACACAAAGAAGTGAATGTAGAATGGAACTGCTATGTAAAATGTAAGGCAATACTCTCTTCCTTAATAACCTCTCCAATAAACCTCAACCTCCTCTTATTGCACACAAACCAAGTCTCACTCCCATCTACTCAATCTCCCACTCCCAACTCCTCCACCCCCCCTCCCCCCCAACACAATCCGGAACCACAACATCCCAATTCAGTAGTCAACCTCTCCTTCAAACCTTTCCCCCATTCTGAAACCTCTGTCCTATCCAAAGGCCTCACCTTTAGCCCTACTCCCAAATTAAACCAAACAGCTCTTGTCAAAGATTTACTTTCCTATACTCCTAGTCTTTGCTGGAGATACCACTTTGCCACGAAGAAAAACAATCCTACTCCTAATGATCCAGTTCTCCAAGACCTCATTCGAATTGAACCCTGCCTGGAACAGTTCCATCCTACGTCACAGCGAGACCCACCTGATCTTCCTCAAAATCACTCTCTACAAACCTTCCAGGAATTCCTTACTTCCAACTTTGCTTCTCAGTCTTTCCTGAGAAACCTTATTCCACCATTACCGCAGCTGAATCCCGAGCTATCCGTGGTCTGAGGGATGCCCATTCCATCGTCATTCTACCAGCCGACAAGGGATCCACAACCGTGGTACTTGATTGGCGGGAGTATGTGGCTGAGGGACTGCGTCAGCTTTGAGACAGTACCATATATAAAGTCTTTCATGGCAATCCCATCCCTGATGTCCAGGCAGAGCTTCAAGGAATCATCAAAACCTTTCACTTAACTCAATTGACCTCATGATCCCACCGACACCCCGCACCCCCACCTTCTACCTATTTCCCAAGATTCACAAACCCAATCATACCGGCCACCCCATTGTGGCCGGTTACCAAGCCCCTACAGAACGAATCTCTGCCTACATATACCAACACCTTCAACCCATCATGTGCAGTCTCCCATCCTTCATCAAAGACACCAACCACTTCCTCGATCGCTTGAAATCCTTACCCAGCCTGTTACCTACTGAAACCATCATTGTAACCATTGATGCCACTTCCTTATACACAAATATCCCACATGCCCAGGGCCTCGCTGCGATGGAGTATTTCCTTTCACGCCGACCACCCACTTCCATACCTAAAACCTCTTTCCTTAATACCCTAGCCAGCTTCATCCTAACCCACAACTTCTTCACTTTTGAGGGCCAGACATACCAACAACTAAAGGGAACAGCCATGGGAACTAGAATGGCCCCCTCACATGCAAACTTATCCATGGGACGCTTAGAGGAAGCCTTTCTGGATACCCAAGCCTGTCAACCCCAAGTTTGGTACAGATTCATTGATGACATCTTCATGATCTAGACTCACAGTGAACAACTCCAGAATTTCCTCTTCAACATCAACTCCTTTGGTCCCATCAAATTCACGTGGTCCTATTCCAAATCCCATGCCACTTTCCTCGATGTCGACCTCCATCTGTCCGAAGGCCAACTTCGCACATCCGTCCACATCAAACCTACCAATAAACAACAGTACCTGCATTATGACGGCTGTCATCCATTCCACTTCAAACTTTCCCTTCCCTACAGCTTAGGTCTTGGTGCAAACGAGTCTGCTCCAGTCCCGAATCTCTGAACCAGTACACCAATAACCTAATAACAGCTTTAACATCCCGCAGCTATCCCCCTAATCTGCTACAGAAGCAAATTGCCAGAGCCACTTCCTCATCCCCCCCAAATTCAGAACCTTCAACAGAAGAATCCCAGAAGTTCCCCTCTTGTCACCGGATACTTTCCGGGACTGGAGTGGACTCTGAATGTGGCTCTCCAGCAATGAAACAACTTCCTTAAATACTGCCCTGAAACGAGATCCATCCTTAATGACATCCTTCCCACTCCACCAAGAGTGTCTTTCCGATGCCCACCTAACCTCCGTAACCTCCTAGTCCATCCCTATGAAATCCCCAAACCACCTTCCCTACCTTTTGGCTCCTACCCTTGTAATCGCCCCCGGTGGAAAACCTGCCCTATGCACCCTTCCACCACCACTTACTCCAGTCCCGTAACCCGGAAGGTGCACACGATCAGAGGCAGAGACACTTGCGATAGTACCCACATGATTTACCAACTAACATGCCTGCACTGTGAAGCGTTATGCGTGGGAATGACCAGCAACAAACTGTCCATTTGCATGAACGGTCACAGGCAGACAGTGTTTGTTGGTAATGAGGATTACCTTGTGGCTAAACACGCCATGCTGCACGGCCAGCACATCTTGGCACAGTGTTACACCGTCCGGGTTATCTGGATACTTCCCAATGACACCTCCGCTAAATTTAAATTCCCTCCCACCACCTTTAACATCTTTGCCTTGGTTCTCTGGACAGACCCTCTGCCTCAAGTGGCATCTCTGTCTAACTCCTTAACTCAAATATTCAAATGTTTGTATAGCTTATGGGACTTGACTACAGGGTCATCAGTCCCTGAACTTACAAACTACTTAGGAACTAGCTAATCCTAAGGACGGCACAAATATCCATGCCCGAGGGGGGATTCGAACCCCTGACCGTAGTGGCCGTGCAGACTTTGACTGGAGTGCCTCAGTCCCCTCGGCCACCGCGGCCGGCACCTCCTTAACTTCTTTGCTTTCTACAGTATGTCTGCCTAGGTGTGTTTGCATTTGTGTAAATGTGTGTGTGTGTGTGTGTGTGTGTGTGTGTGTGTGTGTGTGTGTGTGTGTGTGTTTTATTTGTGCTACTATCACTACCTGTGCTGCTTCGCCTGGTGAGTAATAATCATATTTTTTATATATATATTTTTTTTCCTGCTAGGAATGTTTCGTCTGTAATATTTGTATCATTAACTTGTAGCAAACCCGTACATATTTTTTCAGGCATTTTGTAGTTTATTGCCAAGTAATTGGACTGACAAGCAAAAGACCAAATTTGTAGTGGCTTAAACGCAGGGTGAATTAGCTATGTGGGCCGTAGAAAATGCTTCATATACAGAACAATAGCTTTGTAGAAAGATATAAAAAAGCCAAGATCACTGATCATCAATTTTTATTTACGACGACCGGTTTCGCTGAACTATGTCAGCATCATCTGGTCCAATCAAATCATTTTACAAGGCCATAATCTTGTAATGTCAATCAGTTGTTATATAACAATTTACAGTGCATAGGTGCACTATGTCATTATAATAAAACATAATTATCACAGTGAGTGATAATAGCAAACTGACCTGTTTGCTATTGTCACTCACTGTGATAATTAGGTTTTATTATAATGACATAGTGCACCTATGCACTGTAAATTGTTATATAACAACTGATTGACATTACAAGATTATGGCCTTGTAAAATGATTTGATTGGACCAGATGATGCTGACATAGTTCAGCGAAACCGGTCGTCGTAAATAAAAATTGATGATCAGCGATCTTGGCTTTTTTATATCTTTCTACAATATCATAATTGGATCGCCTCTTAGAACTTAAACCAACTCAAAAATAGCTTTATTTTGTGCATTTATTGTAGTGTAGACTTTCCATTGTAGAGATTTTGCTCAATTATCTGGTACACTGAAATTTATATCCGAGTGCAAGGTTAACCAATACAATCAATTACTTGCGTTATTATATTTGCAATATTAAAATTTTTCCATTATCATACCTCTCAAGGCAGTTCGCCGAAGTAATATGTTCGTAAATGCTGTGTGTAAATTTGCTATTCTTCAGGGGCCCATATCTTGAGTACTACTTATCACGGAGTTAAGTGGTAAAGTGTTCTGGTTAGCAATTGGTGTAGTAATCATTTGTATAGACATCAGAAGACTGGGAACACTGTAGCTATCTTACAGCATAGTGTCAATTCTAAACTAACTTTCTTCAATAACAAGTTATGTCAATCAATGATCGAGTATAATTTTATCTTGTCTAATACTACACGAATAATCACATCCACAGATATCTTAGCACAATATTTTATATCCAGGAAGTATCTCCTAAATGATAAATGAAAGCAATTAATACAAAGTAGATTTTGGTATGAGAGATAATCATTTCTAAGAACGACGTACCCTTGATCCTCTTGATGAAGTCTTTTCTGCACTCTTATTCTGACCCAACATTTTCTTGTAGAGACTCTTTTCTTGCTTCGTGTCACGTTTGATTACATCCAGAAGACGCTGCACCTCTTGCTTTATGACTTTCGATTCAGGTTCCAATTGACTTGCATTTCGCAATACTGACAATGCTGTTGTTGTATCTCCTTTTGCAGCTAGGATCTGGAAAGCAAATTATTAAATGTGACTGACTGTATTCTACCTTCCACATCTTTCTTGTTTCACACGAGATATTACTGATAGACCTCTGCATTCAAAGCAGAGTATTTATTTTGAGAAATTTGTTCATAACATGACTTAACTGGCTAATATGTAACACAAATGTATAAATAACTATACAGTAGATGTGGAATAGTTAAGTTTTATTACAACAAAATTGTTAAGAGTACAGCAAATATTTAAAAATTGAAATGAAGTTGTACATTCCAGTAACAGCAAAATTATGCAGTGTGTACACGAATTCCGGGAACATTTTCAATTATCTGACATCTCTGTGGTGAGTAAGCAACCTATTCTCAAAAATATCACTGTACAACAAATAATATAGTGAGGACAGTTTACAACTCACCGCAAAGACGTGGCGACGAGCTGCGACAGGCACATACAAAAGACACACACATACAACACATTCAGCTATCGGCCATGGCCTTCTTCAGAAAATAGAGCACTCACGCAATCACACAGGCACACAACACAGTCATACAACCATCACCTCCGACTGTCACACTTCGAAACAACCATCGGAGGTGATGGTTGTATGACTGTGTTGTGTGCCTGTGTGATTGCGTGAGTGCTCTATTTTCTGAAGAAGGCCATGGCCGATAGCTGAATGTGTTGTATGTGTGTGTCTTTTGTATGTGCCTGTCGCAGCTCGTCGCTACGTCTTTGCGGTGAGTTGTAAACTGTCCTCACTATATTATTTATTCCAACCTGGACTTTCCATTATTATACTGTACAACAAATGTCATAGATATTGCATTTTGAATAGAAACAATGAAAGTTATTATTATTATTATTTTATTACATACATTCAAGATGCAAACAATGAGTGACCTTCATGTTTTCGCGGCGCAATGACTGCTCAAAGAAGTTTCGGGCGTGCAGCCGCATAAAGTTTACTTCTTATAATATTTCAGCTGAGAAACGTTCAGCCATCTTCAGAGACGAGTCGAAGACTGACGCTCCAGCACACGCTTCGTCCTTATATACACGCGGGCCGCGCTACTGCACATGCGGCCACAGATACAAGGTGCCAAAGACGTTACTCGGCGGCAAGGAAGTACACGTATGTGTAAATTATGTCTGTGGCTGCATGGTCGATTACTGTGGAGAAATCTATGTATTATGATCTGTGCTGTGGCGGCGTCTTTGTAAATTTATTATAGAAAGTGCCATATTCCATGATTTATCTATATTGAAGCCACAGTCTCTGTTAATTAAATTGGTCCCCAAGCGAATTTCTATTGCTTCTTTCACTACTGAGTCCCAGAAAGATGAAGTGGATGCTAAAATTTTGACGTTTTCGTACGTCATAGAGTGTCCAGTATCAATACAGTGCTCTGCCACTGCCGATTTATTTGGTTGTAAAAGACGGGTATATCTCTGGTGTTCCGTACATCTTTCCTGGACTGTACGTGTCGTCTGTCCTATGTACGAAAGGCCACATTCACAGGGGATCTTGTAAACCCCGGCCTTCCGGAGCTCCAAATCATCCTTTATAGAACCCAAAAGTGCTGCTGTCTTTGGTGGGGGGTCGAAAAATTACTTTAACGTCGTGTTTATTCATAATCCGTCCGATTTTCGACGACAGGCTCCCAACATATGGCAAAAAAGGCATAGATTTAAAACTTTTTGAATCATCATCTGTATTCTTTGCACGTACCGTTGGCTTCGTATGTAGTGCCTTATGTATCTGTTGTGGAGAGTACCCGTTTGCTTCAAAGACTCTCTTCAGGTGTAGATGCTCGTCCTGCAGACTGCTCTCATCAGCAATGACGTGTGCTCTATGGACCAGTGTTCTAAGAACACTCATCGTCTGGGATGGATGATGGCAGCTATTGGCATGTAAGTATAAATCAGTATGCGTAGGTTTCCTATATACTGAATGTCCTAAGGTGCCATCGTCTTTACGTCGTACCATTACATCCAGAAATGGAAGGCATCCCTCTTTTTCGACTTCCATTGTGAACTGGATTTGGTTATGGATGAAATTCAGGTGGTTTAAAAATTCTAGTAACTTATCTTTATCGTGAGGCCACACAACAAATGCAGCTGCACGCCCGAAACTTCTTTGAGCAATGAGTGACCTGGCAGACATCAACACAGTAATAGAATTCTTGATATAACTGTCCCAGTATGGCGCTGTAGACTTTTGGTGTGTGTTCCTGTTTTCTCTCCCGGAGCTCTGCTATAACACATGGTCAGGGATGCCATTTAAGGAAGAAAGCGTGCTCAGCACATGAATTCGCCATGTCTATGGTAATTTGCCAATGGCAGTAGTCAAACTACACTGGGGCTTTTTTGCGTGTGGTTTTAGGGTGCACAACTGCTGAGGTCATTAGCGCCCGAATCAAAACTGAGATATACCCAAGGATAATAAGCCTATATGAAAACAGCTAAAACATAGGATACAATACAACAAAAGGAAGAGCTAAATGTACTTTGACAAATTGGTGAAGGTGATAAAATTCAATACTCTAGCAACAGCTCGTGCGTCATCAGCTAAAATTTCTTCCAGTGTATTCAGTAGATTCAGTGCAATCTGAACAGGAGTAAAATTTGGACAAGACAATAAAACTTGGCACACCGTCAGCGGGTGACCACAGGAACACAACGGTGCGGGGTCACCAGTTAGCAAGTGGCGGTGGCTGAACCAGCAACGTCCGATCCGCAACTAGGCCAAGACGACCTATTCTCGTCGTGAGCGGCATGAGGTGGTCCTCCAAGCCACCGGGAGCAGTTTAATGGTTTGAAGCTTATTATTTGTAAGCAAGGACCACACATTATGCCACGACAATATAAGGTGACGGGAAAGAGCTCTTCGAATATCATTCGATGGGACACAGTACGTAGCTGTCCAAGGTAGCAGAATTGTAGCCTTGGCCACGGCATCAACAGTCTTGTTACCAGGCACGCCTGCATGGCCAGGTACCCACAGGAGATGAACGCGAGGGCCGTCGGCAGCTAATAATTGAAGGGAATGGTTGATTCGGTGCACAACAGGATGGGCCAAAAGGGGGTCTCAAAATCAGAATGGCACTGTCAGAGCAGACGACACAGGAAAGAGAACGGTGTCGGCGGATGTATAGTACAGCCCGATAGAGGGCAAAAAGCTCAGCTGCGAAATTCAAGCAGTGGTCATTAAGCCTGTACCAAAAACTGTCATCCCCGACGACAAACACACATCCGACACCTTAATTGGTCTTATAGCCATCCGTATATGTGAAGACGGAATTTTCGAGCCGTGAAAGAAGTTTAAAAAACCTCGAGCAGTAAACAGAATCCGTAGTACTCTCCTTCGGGAGTGAGGCGAGTTCGAGGTGAACGCGAACTTGAGCCTGAAGCCAAGGTGGCACCGGGCTCTCACCTATTTGAAATGTAGAAGGGAGGGTAAAATCAAGCTGCCGAAGCAAGCGATGAAAGCAGACTCCAGGAGGGAGCAGGGCAATCGCAGACAGCCCGTATCGAGGGAGTCATTAAAGAATGACGTATAGGAAGGATGGTGAGGCATCGAAAGTAGACAGCACGCATACCGACAAAGCAGTACGTTGCGTCATTAGGGTAAAGGTAATTCGGCAGCTTCGGCATAGAGGCTGTCAACAGGGATAGTGTAAAAGGGTCCTATCGCCAGGCGTAAGCCCCGATGGTGAATCGAGTTTAGGAGGCATAAAATGGACGGCCGTGCATAAGAGTAGATGAAACTCCTGTAATCCAGCTTTGATCTGACAATAGACTGATGGAGTTGAAGCAGGATGGTACGATCCATGTCCCACGATGTACCACTAAGAGCACTGAGAACTTTGAGGGAACGAGTACAGCGGGCAGCCAGAGGAGAGACACATGGAGGCCAGCCGAGTTTCCTATCCAATGTTAGCCCTAAAAATGCAGTCTTCTCCACGAAAGGGAGGCAACGGGGCCGAGAAACACTCTGTACCTCCAGAAGTTGATACAGACCATTTTCGCATGGGAGAAACTAAAGCAGTTTGCGAAACTCCAGGAATAGAGACTGTTAAGGCAATGCTGAAGATGACGCTCCAGGAGACACGTTCACTGAGCGCTGCAATAGATTAGATTAGATTAATACTTGTTCCATCGATCATATATAAGACATTTCGTAATGACGTGGAACGTGTCAGTTTAGTAAATGTTGTCTATACTTGACAATCAATATTTAAAAAAATATATATATAAATAATTAAAATCCTTAAAGTATTTTAATTAATCCGTTTCTGAGCCAAAGTTAGATTTAACCTTGAATAGTGAATATCATCCTTTCTTTTAGTGTTGTAGCTATGCACACTGCTATTAATTTTGAATTGGGTCGGATTGTTAATAACAAATTTTATGAGTGAATATATATATTGTGAAGCTTCAGAGAGTATCCCTAGATCCCTAAATAAATGTCTGCAGGATGCTCTTGGGCGAGCTCCAGCAATTATTCTGATTACATGCTTTTGTGCAATGAATACTTTTTTACTCACTGTTGAATTGCCCCAGAATATGATCCCATATGAAAGCAGTGAATGAAAATAGGCGTAGTAAGCTAATTTACTGAGATGTATATCACGAAATTTTGCAATGACTCTGATAGCGTAAGTAGCTGAACTCAGACGTTACAGGAGATCTTCAATATGTTTCTCCCTATTCAGTCCCTCGTCAATGCAAACACCAAAAAATTTTTGAATATTCTACCTTAGCTACAGATTTATGTTCAAAGTCTAAATTTATTAATGGTGTCCTGCCATTTACTGTATGAAACTGTATATACTGGGTTTTATCAAAGTTTAATGAAAGTCGATTTGTAGAGAACCACTTAATAACTTTCTGGAAGTTTATATTTACAATTTCAACAGTCAATTCCTGTTTGTCAGGTGTGATAGCTATACTTGTATCATCAGCAAAAAGTATTAGCTTAGCATCTTCGTGAATGTAGAATGGTAAGTCATTAATATATATTAAGAACAGCAAAGTACGCAAGACCGAACCTTGTGGGACCCCATTTTTGATAACTCCCCAGTTAGAAGAATTAATTGTCTCATCTACATCATGTGAACTGCTTATTTCAACTTTCTGCACTCTTCCAGTTAAGTATGATTTAAACCATTTGTGCACTGTCCCACTCATACCACTCTGCTTATCTAGAAGAATCCCATGATTTACACAATCAAAAGCCTTTGAGAGATCACAAAAAATTCCAACTGGTGATGTCCGGTTATTCAAAGCATTTAATATTTCATTAGTGAAGGTATTTATAGCATTTTCAGTTGAAAAGCTTCTATGAAAACCAAACTGACATTTTGTTAGAACTTTATTTTTACTAATATGTGAAGCAACTCTAGAATACATAATTTTTTCAAAAATTTTTGATAAAGCTGTCAGAAGTGAGATGGGCCGGAAGTTGTTGACATCGTATGTATCCCCTTTTTTATGCAAAGGTTTAACGATAGCATATTTCAGTCTATCCGGGGAAAATACCCTGCTTTAATGAGCTATTACAAATATGACTGAGAATCCTACTTATCTCCTGGGAACAAGTTTTTAATACCCTGCTGGAAATGCCATCAATTCCATATGACCGTTTACTCTTGAGAGAGTTTATTATTTTCCCAATTTCTGAAGGTGAGGTGGGTGGAATTTCAATTGTATCAAATTGTGTGGGTATGGCCTCTTCCATTAATTGCCTTGCTCCTTCTAATGAACATTTAGATCCTATTTTCTCCACAACATTTAAAAAGTAATCATTAAAAATGTTTTCAACTTCTGACTTTTTGTTAATAAAGTTTTCATTTGTTTTGATGGTAATACCCTCTTCCTCTGCTCTTGGTTGCCCTGGCTCCCTTTTAATAATATTCCAAATTGTTTTAATTTTATTATCAGAGGAGCTAATCTCAGACATGATGCACATGCTTCTTGATTTTTTAATAACTTTTCTTAATGTAGCATAGTAGCTTTTATAATATTTTATTGTTTCTGGGTTATTACTCTTTCCTGCAGACAGATATAGTTCCCTTTTTCGGTTACACGATATTTTTATTCCTTTAGTAAACCATGGTTTTTTTATGGTTTCTTAGAATTAAATTTTAAGAATTTCTTGGGGAAACAGCTATCAAATACCCTTACAAATGTATTGTGAAATAAATTATATTTTAAATTAACATCATGTTCCTTGTAAACCTCATCCCAGTCTAACTGCTGTAGACTTTCTTTCAAACTTCTAGTTGTTAAGTCATTAATTGAGCGCACAATTCTGGTGGACTGTTTCGAATTACTGAACGGAGCTCGTGAAGTTGTCCACTACATGTCTGAAACATCAGCTGGGAGGCAATCCATAACTGGGTTGATTGCAATGGCGAAAAGTGCCACACTCAAAACGGAGCCCTGTGGCACCCCATTCTACTGGCGAAAGGTGTCAGACAAAACATAGCCCACTTGTACCCTGAACATGTGATCCTTTAAAAAGGCCACATAGGCCCCATGTATGCATGGTGCGGAGAAGGCCTGCCCGCAAACAAGTGTCTTAAGCCTTCTCCAAATCGAAAACAGCTACCGCCTGATGCTTCTGCAAAAAGTTGTTCATAACGAAGGTCGACAAGGTAACAAGGTGATCAATAGAAAAGCGATGCCTTCAAAACCCACAT
Source organism: Locusta migratoria (assembly GCA_026315105.1). Taxonomy (NCBI): domain Eukaryota; kingdom Metazoa; phylum Arthropoda; class Insecta; order Orthoptera; family Acrididae; genus Locusta; species Locusta migratoria. The sequence goes on along the minus strand of CM048747.1, from coordinate 563,336,583 downwards.
TGGACATTAGTGAGGAGATGTCAAGATTCGAGTTTCCAAACCAGTTGAGCATTGACCATGTGCTCCATTACATTACAGGCACAGCTAGTCAGGGAAATGGAGCAACAACTGAAAGGAAGATGTTTGTCCTTCCCTGATTTTGGTATGGGGACGACAATTGCTTCACGCCAACGATTGGGAACTTCACCTTCAGTCCAGACGCCGATTATAAGTGTGAAGAAGAAAGCATTTACCTGCAGGAGAGAGGTTCTTCAGCATCTGAATATGAATAGCATCGGGCCCCGAGGCAGAGGATCGGGAGACGGCAAGGGCATGTTCTAGCTCCTGCATGGTGAAGGTGGCATTTTAACTTTCAAGACTGGGAGATGTAAAAGACGACGTTTGTGCCTCCTCGGCCTGTTTCCGGGGAGGAAGGCAGGGTCATAATTTGCTGAGGTTGAGACCTCTGCGAAAGAGCGGCCCAAAGCATTGTCGATATCAACAGGTTCCACGAGAACTTTGTTTGCTATGTTCAGGCCAGGGAATGGGGAATGGACATTAGTGCCAGATAACCGGCATAGGTTACCCCAGATGACCGACGAAGGAGTAAATCTGTTGAAAGAACTCGTGAAATAAGTCCAAGTTTTTTTCTTTCTTTAATGACACGATGGCATTTCGCTCTTAGTCTTTGTAATTAATACAATTTTCCAAGTAGGCCAGCGTTGAAACAGACAGAGCACATCGCCGGGCTCAAATAGCATCACTACATGCTGTATTCCACCAGGAAACTGGGACCCTATGTGGAGATGTTGAAGTTAGGGGTAGGAAATGTTCGGCAGCAGTGAGGATGACTTCTGTGGGGTAGTTGACCTGACTGTCACAGCTTGGGAACTTCTGATCATGGAAAACTGCCAGGGAAGAATAGAGCTGCCAGTCAGCTTTGGAGATGGTCCAACTAGTGAAACATGGAGAAGTGGTATGATGTAGTAGAACCTATCAGACAGAACATACCATTCTGAACAACGCACAATTGGAGTAGTGCATATTGCGAGGTCCAAATGGGAATAGGTATGCATTGTGTTGGATAGGAAAGTTGGTTCGCTGGTATTTAGGGAGATAAGGTTAAGGTGGTTGAAGAGGTCAGCCAAAAGAGAGCCCCTCTGGCAGGAAGCTGGAGAGCCCCATAGAGGATGGTGGGCGTTAAAGTTGCCAATCAACAAAATGGTGTAGGAAGCTGAGCAACAAGGTGCAGTAAGTCTGCCCTAAGAATGGCAGACGACAACAGGGTGTAGCTATAACAAAGAGAGAAGGTGAATGTGGAGATGGTGACAGGGATGGCAACTGCCTGTAGGGGAGTTTGCAGTGGGATGGGATGCTAATAGACGTCTTCCCAAATGAGCAGCATAGCAGCTCCATGGGCAGGAATATCTTCCACAGGAGGTAAATCAAAACGCACTGCAGTATATTGTGGGAAATTGATATCATCGGTTGGACTGAGCTTCGTGTCTTGCAGACCGACTATAAGCGGGCAGTGCAGTCGAAGGAGTAGTCTCAAATCATCGCGGTTGGAGCGAATGCTTCTGATCTTCCACTGAAGGAGTGCCATGAAGAAAGCAAGAGAAGAAAAAAGAGAAGGTAAGAGGGGATCACCTCGACGGCCGCTGAGGGCCTGGATGCAAGGCGGCACTGCTACTGCAATTGACAGATGGACAATCGTGCTCCATGGGTTCAGACAGCTGTTCTGCCTCCTTCCTGAAATGATCGGAAGGAGCAGCTTCCTCCACTGGTGAAATGGCGACAGATTGGCAAGCAGTAGTGTGTCATGGCGAGACAGAGGATGGGCGGGACCGTCTACTGCTGGATGGCGTGACCGAAGAGTCACGCCGAGCCGGGAAGGAGAGGAACTTTTCTCTTTTTGTGTGCCTTTTTGGAGGCAGTTCTGTTTGAAGAATGAGCGGCTGATGGTTAGGAAGATGGCGTTTTTACAAAATCTTCGTGAACAGGATCTTTTTTCGAAGAATGGGCTTCCGACTTAGTGGCCCGTGCTTTCTGTGAAACTTATGTGGACTGGGATTGAGAGTGAGCAGAAGGCATTGGTATGTCTAGCGGGCAATCTTTCGGCTGGCTGATCTGACAACTGTGTCACTGAAAGTAAAGTCACATGTCTGCCTATCTGTCTCTGTTGGTCGAGGAGAGGAAAGAACATTGCTGTAGGTACTCGCTGGGTGCACAGCAGGCTTTATACTTGCTAGTAATTTCCGGGAAGCAGAGGTGGAAACTATTTCCTTGACTCTGATTTCTTGGACGATCCGCTCGTCTTTATATACAGGGCATTCACGAGAATTAGCAGCATGGTCACCCAAGCAGTTGATGCAGCGAGTGGACGGAGGTGGGCAGTCACCCTCATGGGCGTCCCTACGACAGGTGACATTACGCTGCATTGGGCACGACTGATGGTTATGATTGAACCGTTGACAATGGTAACATTGGGTGGGATTAGGGACATGGCCGAATGGAGATGATTTCACAGCCTGCTTTTATCTTTGAGGGAAGGTCAACTTTTTCAAAGGTCAAGAACACTGGTTGGGTCGGTATTAGGTGGTTGTTAACTCTTCATCACACGGTGTACAGCTGTTACACCCTGGTCAGAAAAGTATTCCTGTAGTTCCTCATCGGACAGGCTGTAAAGGTATCGTGAGAACACTACCCCCCAAGACGAGTATAGGGTATGATGACGTTCGACCTTAACAGGAAAGGTGTGTAACAGTGTAGTGTGAAGCAAATTCTGGACTGCAACAGTGTCCCATTATGTTGACGGGAACAAGTTTTGATAGGACCTGCAATCGCAACAACACCCCATTGTATTACAAAGGGAATCACTGACGAGAAATCATGGCCATCAGTGCGTGAAACAAGGAACAAGTTAGGCAAAATTTTCTTGGACTTTGATTCATAGATTTTCCTTTTCTGGCTAAAGAACAATGTAGAAGAAAAAGAAGTCATTGCGAAGTTGCCCCCCATGATTACCGGCCTCTCCGATGGCGTGCCCCTTCCTAATGGAGAACCCTCACTGAGGGCTCACCCGCCTTAGGGTTTTTTTGTGGTTTTAGGGTGCACAACTGCTGAGGTCATTAGCACCCAACACTGCCCAGAGTAAAATCAAAGCGAGGTTAGAACATAAATGGCTTTCACCATATTTGCACAATGTTTAAAAAGTAAAACTCCTTTAGCAGAATGTGGATCATCAGCTAAAATAGCAGACATTTCAAATGGTAAACATAGATCATGACGGAGACGATTAAAAAACGGACATTGCACTAAAAGATGGTACACAGTAAAAGGTTCATCACAGTGCTCACATAAGGGAGCAGGACCGCTACGAAGCAAATACTGGTGGATATAACAGCAGTGGCCAATACGAAGCTGGGCCGGAACAATCAACTCTCGGCGAGAGGGTCGAGATGAAGTTGACCAGAGAACAGGCACAGGTTTAATGGCTCGCAATTTGTTCCCTGACAGGGATGACCAATGTAAAAACCAACGGGAGATAATACGCTGGGAGACACCAGCGCGAAGGTCATCATAGCTAGTAGATAGCCGAGGAAGTAGAACTGCCTCCTTGGCAGCCGTAACCTCAGACTTATTCCGCAACACTCCCACGCGGCCAGGGACCCACAGAAACATCACAGTAGTTCTGCTTATTGAAAGAGAGGTTAAGGCAATTGTGGATGCTTTGTACCAGGGGATGGACAGCATACAGAGTGCGAAGGCTCAACAGAGCACTCCGAGAGTCCGAGCAAATGACACTCTTATTGAGCGAGTATTGCTGGACGTATTGGTTGGCTTGATATAATGCATACAGCTCAGCTGTAAAAATGGAACTCCACTAAGGGAGACGATATTTAAACAAGGCATTGCCGAGTACAAAGGAACACCCAACACCCTGGTCTGTCTTTGAGCCATCAGTGTAGATGAACAAATTGTTATCAAATTTAAACTAGAGAGCGAGAAATTCTCTCCAGTAAACGAAACTAGGTGTGGAGTACTTTGGAAGAGAATGAAGTTCCAAGTTAACACAGACTTCGGGGAACTCCACGGTGGAGAGGTGCTCTCTCCAGTCGAGAAATTAGCAGGCATTTTAATGCCGAGCTGGCCGAGTAACGAACGCAAGCGTACTCCCGGTGGTAGCAGAGCAGACAGGCACATGGCGAAGTGCCATAGTATGGACGGTCGAGCCGAAGAATAAACGATGCTTCCATAGTCCAGTTTGGTCCAAACTATAGTGCGATACAGATGGAAGAGAGCAGACCAATCAGCTCCCCACGAGGTGCCACTTAAGACCCGCAGCACACAGAGAGTGGGTACAGCGAGCTGCTAAATGAGATATGTCGGGAGACCAACTTGGCTTCCTGTCGAAAACATGTCCCATGAACGTCGTGGTCTCCACAGACGAAGGTACTGAGGAAGGAACTACTCCTGCTGCCAGATGTTCATGCTGACTGTCTTGTCAGCCGAGAATCTGAAGTCAGTGTCCATACTCCACGTGTGGAGAATGTCTAGGCACCGCTGAAGGGACCACTCCAGGAGACCCATTTGCTCAGTACTGCTGTAGATCGTGAAGTCGTCGACAAAGAGGTACGACGACACTCCCAGTGGTAGATGATCGGCTATATAATTGATTGCCACTGCAGCTCCAGCAGGTGCCTTTTCCAGATCAAAGAACACCGCTACTGTCTGGCACTTCCGGGGACACCACCTTGACGAAGCACTGTCCGTGCGGGTGGAGAGGCTTGCGTATCCGTGTGAAACTGAGGGCTATACCGAAGGCCTCAGCTGATGGATCAGACCAAGCATGTCCCACTACGTCCCGTCTTCCTTATCCTCTCCCAGTCCTTTCCCAACCCAAGGTGTGATGCGATCCGTGCCGAGGGGTGTGTGGCACATGGGTGGATGTGTGTTGAACGGAGTGTCAGGAATAACCGGGTGACCTCCCTGAGTAAGTAGCCTTGCAGCGCGTGGGGTTATCGTAGTGTGGACCATATAAATTCCCAAATCTCGTGGGACAAAGATGAACGCAGAGAAAGAAAGTATTTTAAAAGAAACTTCCTGGCAGATTAAAATTGTGTGCCGGAACCGGGACTCGAACCTGGCACCTTTGCCTTTCGCGGGCAAGCGCTCTACCACTGAGCTACCCCGACACGACTCACGATGCCGCCTCACAACTTTACTTCCGCCAGTACCTCGCCTCCTACTTTCCAAACTTCACAGAAGCTCTCCTGCGAAACTTCTGGAAACATCCCCTAGGCTGTGGCTAAGCCATGTCTCCACCATATCCTTTCTTCCAGGAGTGCTAGTCTTGCAAGTTTCGCAGGAGAGCTTCTGTGAAGTTTGGAAAGTAGGAGGCGAGATACTGGCGGAAGTAAAGTTGTGAGGCGGCATCGTGAGTCGTGTCGGGGTAGCTCAGTGGTAGAGCGCTTGCCCGCGAAAGGCAAAGGTCCCAGGTTCGAGTCCCAGTTCCGGCACACAATTTTAATCTGCCAGGAAGTTTCATATCAGCGCACACTCCGCTGCAGAGTGAAAGTTTCATTCTCTATTTTAAAAGAATCTGAGGGGCAATCTGAGATGTCATATTCAGACATCGGGATCAGCACCGATGGAGTGCACTGCTACTTCTGAATCAGGGTCGAGACCTGAGCAAGAAGTGGGAACTGTAACGAGAAGTTGGACCAGATTAGGATTAAGGCCTTGTCTGGGGCTCAGAGGAGGAAACTTCTCAAGGAACAGAAGCAAAAGTAAGGAAAAGAATGGCTTCCTAAGCATAAGTGGAGGGAATCAAAAGGGCTTGAGCCAAGACCCCCAAAAAGAAACTGCCTCAGGTTGAAAGGGATACAGACACCCCCTTGTCGCCAAAGACAGGTGGCAAGAGGGTTAGGGAGGAATCTAAGACTCCCTCCTCTCTGGACAAGCATGATCTTAAAAGGCTGAGGCAGGAAATAGGGAAAAAGACCTATAGTACTGCAGTCTGTCTTCAAAATGGCAGTTGTCCAAGAAGGATACCCACCGGTGAGCATCACCTCGCAGCTGGAGGAGCTCCTGCAGATGGCCCTCTTTGAAGAGATTAGGGGGGACGCTGGTCCAGGACCCAAATTCAGGAGAGTCTATCTAGATCGCGGTGCCTCATTTTTGTCTGCGAGGGGGAGCACTCAGCAGAATGCCTTAAGGACAAGATGCCCATGATATCCCCATGGGAGGATGCGAAGCTGCTGGTCAAGACAGCAACCGAGCTCCTGAAGACCACAAAGGTATCAATATGGGTACCAATGATCCTTAAGGATGTCCAGCCAAAGACTCTTCGAGAAAATAAGGGTCCAGAACCCAGACGTCTTGACAGAGGATTGGAGGGTAATTAACGAAAAGGTCGTTCCAGAAGGACGAACCATGGTGGTGGATGTCTGAGAGAAGTCCCTGAAGGCAATGTGAGAGCAAGGCCTGAAACTATTTTTAGGTTTCTTGCAGGTCACCGTCAGGGTAATCAAAGACCTTAAAGGCAATAATGGCAGCAGATAAACCTGCAGCACAGTAAAGAGGCCACTGCTGCCCTGAGCCGTCGCCTGGGGAGACAGGAGGTGGATGTGGCCCTGATACAAGAACCCTATTTATACAAAGGGGGTGTATCGGGCCTCGGTGGTACTGGAGGTAAGCTGATTTATGCTAGAAATCTAAAAAACTCCAGAACATGCATTTATGTTAGAAATGGAATCCCTTTCATACCAATGATGGATGTTTGTTCCAGGGACCTGGTGACCATCAGGATGCAGCAACGTGAGGAAGGTATCACGAGGGAAATTGTTTTGGCCTCAGCATACCTTCCTTATGAAGACAGCTCTCAACCTTCTTTGGAAGTGAGGAGACTGACGGAAGCCTGCCATTAGCAAGGTGATGAACTGTTGGTGGGATGTGATGCCAATGCCCACAATCTATCATGGGGCAGCAAGGACACCAACAGAAGAGGTGAGCACCTTCTTGAATTTCTCCTATCTAACAACTTGGAGATCCTGAATAGCCTACATTCAGGAATAGTAGAAGGGAAGAAGTAATTGACATAACTTTTGGTTCCATGATGATGGGAAGTTACTTCAAACAGTGGCATGTGGTCCTGGAGCCATCCTCATCAGATCGCATGTATATTAAATTCCAGGTTGAAATGGGAACCAGACAGACCATGGCCTATAGGAATCCCAGGAAAACGGACTGGCGACATATAGGAGAGGCCTTGACTTCAGCCTATCGGAAATTAAAACTTCGATAAGGAATCCAGAAGAGTTTGAGGAAGTAGCAGAGGCCATAACATCTGCTATAGTGACCTCATACCAGGACAACTGCTCAATCACCAAGAAGTGCACAAATAGCAGTGTGCCTTGGTGAAATAATAACCTGGAAATGCAAAGAAAACAGGTATGAAGACTGTTTAACCTTGCGAGGCGCAAAGACCACGTCTTGAGTATTGCTCAAGTATTTGGGACCCACAGCAGAAGGAAGACATAGAGGCGGTTCAGAGACAAGCAGCTAGATTTGTTACCGGTAGGTTCGAGCAATGCGCGAGTGTCACGGAAATGCTCCTGCAACTCAATTGGGGATCGCTGGAAGAAAGACTACGTTCTTTTCGTGAATTTCTGTTAACTAAATTTAGAGGGCCAGAATTTGAAGCTGAGTGTAGTACGATCTTGCTGCCGCCTACTTACATTTCGCGTAAAGATCACAAAGACAAGATAAGAGAAATTAGGGCTAGTACGGAGGCATATAGGCATTCTTTTTTTCCTCGTTCAATTTGGGAGTGGAATAGGAAAGGAAATGCCTAGTAGTGGTACAGTGTACCCTCCGCCACGCACGTTACGGTGAATTGTAGAGTATGTATGTAGATGTAGATAGGACAATGAGCAAAGTATCGTGAGGCCCTTGTCAATTACAACCTTGCCATCAGACGGGCAAAGGAGGCATTCTAGAAGGAATTCTATGAGGAAGTGGAGAGCACAGCTGCTCAAGCGAGACTTCATAAAATCCTCATTAGGGTGCCAACTAATCCAGGAGGAACATTGAGGACGGAGGATGGGGAGTATACAAAGACAGCACATGAAACGCTGGAACTGCTCCTCAAGACTCACTTTCCTCAATATACTCTGGGGGATAACTCAGACCAGAATGCGATTCCTGAGAGACAAAGGTTCTCAGGTATTCGCAAAGAGGACTGGGATTTAGCCAAGGAGTGTGTCGATTTGAGTAAGGTCCGATGGGCAGTGTGAACATTTCAACCATTCAATTCACCTGGCCCCGATGGAATCTTTCCAGCTCTCCTGCAACGAGCGGGAGAAAATCTTATTACATGCCTATGCAGGTTATTCAGGGTTAGCCTAGCAGCAGGAATCATTTCCAATGCCTCGAGGGCAGTGAAGGTTGTCTTCATTCCAAAACCAGGGAGAATTGACCATACCAACGCCAAGGATATGAGACCAATCAGCCTGTCCTCCTCCATTCTTAAGACATTGGAAAAGCTGGTTAATGTGCATGTTGGACAAAGCAGATTAAGTAGGGCTCCTCTACATTCAAACCAACATGCATATCAACCAGGTAAATCATGTGGGACAGCTCTCCACCAACTCGTTGGGAAGGTGGAGAAAGCACTACACTTTCAGGAAATAGCCCTCTGTATCTTCCTGGACATCGAGGGGGCTTTCAGCAACACAACGTTCGATTCCATGGTTAGGGAAGCAGATGTGCATGACCTAGGGACCACTATATGTAGTTGGACTAGGGCCATGCTCAGTGGAAGAGGCTACCATGATGAATGAAAAAATGGTAATCAACACAACTAGGGGTTGCCCGCAAGGAGGAGTTCTTTCCCCTTTATTGTGGAATCTAGTGGTGAATGATCTCATTGGGGAATTAAACTCTAGGCAGTACTTTTGCCAAGGATACGCAGATCTTTTCATAGTAATACTTGGCAAATTTGCTGACACAGTGAAGAATATGGCACAAGGTGCATTGGACATTGTGCAAGACTGGTGCAGAAAACAGTATCTGGGGGTTAGTCCTAAGAAGACTGTTGCTGTACCATTCACAAAGAAACATATCCAACACCCAAGTTGGAATCTAAAGATTTTCAATGAAGCACTACCTGTGAAGGTGACAGTGAAATATCTAGGAGTTACCTTGGATGAGAAACTGACATGGACAGCTCACATTAGGAAAATTTGCTCCAAGGCGAAAGGTACTCTGGTAAGTGCCAGGAGAGCTTGTGGCAAAAACTGGGGCTTGAACCCCAAGATTATGTACTGGATGTACACCACGGTGATTGGACCCAGGATCACCTGTGGGGCAGTTGTGTGATGGAAGAAGGTAGGACAGCAGGTTAGTGCTAAGGAGCTTGGTAAGGTGCAGAGATTAGCCTGCTTAGCCATAACAGGCGGAATTAGCAGCACACCAACTGCTGGGATGGAAACCATACGGGATATGCCCCCATTACACCTTTGGGTCAAGATGGAGGCAGCAGCTAGTGCATACAGACTCAAAACTGGCAACAACTGGAACTCTTTGGGATATCCAGAATCACACACTAAAATAGTGAGCGGGGTAAATATAGGAAAGGGTGGGGAAATGCCAGCCAACTATATTATAACCCCATACTGCTTCAACAAGCCTTTCAATATAACAATTGGAAGTAGGGAGCAGTGGGAGAAAATAGTTCGACACCGTACGGGGGATATTGTCTGGTTCACTGACGGATCAAAATCAGACCAAGGTGTTGGGGCCGGTGATAACGGGGTGCAGCTGAGACTGGAGGGCATCATCTCTCTAGGGAAACTGGCCTCAGTATTCCAGGCCGAAATCACTGCCATCAGGGTGTGTGTGGAGGAGAATTTGCATAGGTGCTACAAAGAGCGTAGCATCTGTATCTATTCAGACAGCCAGGCAGCCCTGAGAGCACTGGCAGCTACTGCAGCAAGATCTAAAATTGTTGCAGAATGCCACAGGGGTCTGGTGGAGGTAGGGGAAAGCAATAGGGTAAACCTATTGTGGGTCCCTGGCCACTTGGGGATCAGTGGCAACGGACATGCCGACAGATTAGCCCGGATGGGGGCAGAGACTCCATTTATTGGACCGGAACCTGTCCTGACAATCACCAAGGCAATGATCAAATTGGAGCTACGTAACTGGCTCAGAAGACAGCACGTAGAATATTGGACCAAAGTCCATCAATAAAAACATGGCAAGATAATGATGCCAAAGCCATCTTTTAAAAGAAGCTCTGCAATCCTGGGCCTGAACAGGAGAGAGATTAGACTCGTGGTTGGATTGCTGACAGGCCATGGGAATTTCAAAAAACACCTACATACAATGGAAATAACAGAAGAGGACCCTAAATGTAGGATCTGTGATGTCGGTGATGAAACTGCATCACATATAATCTTCGAATGCATTGCATTGGAGTAAAAGGCACAGAACATTTGGGACAACCAGACCCGAAGAAATTGTGTCTAATGAAGAACTGGTAAAGGACTCCTTGCACTGTTCAAGGGCATTGGTTGGCTTTACTATATATACAGAGAGTGATACCGCACAATAAAATTAGTTTTGGTGCGAGCAGTGGCGCATTGGACCAAGACTTGTTTTGGCTTCCCGGAAAAAAAAAAAAAAAAATAAATAAATAAATAAATAAAAATCCGAACCAACACGCACTTTAAACATGGTCTGTTAAAAATTCCCGGATAAAAATTGGCAGACGACCCCAAAAACCCCATGTATGCAGAGTGCGGAAGAGGTCCATCCTCCAGCAGGTGTCGTATGCCTTTTCCAGATCAAAAAACACCGCTACTGTCTGGCGCTTTCATAAAACGTTATTCATTACGGAAGTAGATAGGGCGATGAGATGATCCAATGCAGAATGGTGCTTGCGAAACCCACACTGGACATTAGAAAGTGTTTCAAGCCACCATACCAGGCGCCCGTGAATCATGCGTTCCATCACCTTGCATACGCTACTGATGAGGGAAATGGGGCGGTAGCTGGAAGGGAGAAATTTGTCCTTCTCAGGCTTTGATATGGGAATGACTATGGCTTCACACCAGTGTCGCAGAAAGGTACCTTCTATCCATATGCGGTTGTAGGTGGCCAGTTTGAAGTGCAAGCCCATAGGTGAAAGGTGTTGCAACATCGCTACATGAATGCCATCTGGTCCTGGAGCGGAGGATCGCGAAGACGAGAGTGCGTGGTGGAGCTCTTCCACAGTAAACTCGGCATTGTAGCATTCATGGTTCTGAGAGGTAAAGGGCAATGGAGTCGCCTCCACTGCCTGTTTCCTAGTGAGTAAAGCGTCAGTGTAGTGTGAATAACTAGAGACCTCTGCAAAATGTTGACCCAGTGCGTTGGCTATTTGTGGAGGGTCGACGATGGTGTCAGTTGCGACACAGACCGGGTATCGAGGAATGAACCATAGTACTAAAAATTTTCTGAGGTTACCCCAAATGATGGAGGAAGGGGTAGAACTATTACAATCGTTTACAATCGCGAAAGACAATAGGCCCGAAGTCGTTTGTATCGGATGCAGTTGTTGAGTGTGGGCCGTTGTTTGAAGGTTCTAAGGCAGGATGGCCACCAAATATTCGTTTTCAAATTCAAGGTTTTTTCCAGCTTTTCCAGGTTAAAAATAATTATTTTCCAGGTTTTCACGATACAATTTTGCTCAAAGGGGTTAGCAAACAACTATACCATAAAGAAACTAGTTACATATCTTTTAAAAACATGTCGTCCAAGTTGAACCATGTAACGTTGTAATATACACCAAGCAGTGGCGAATCCAGGATGTGTGTTGGGGAGGGGAGGGGGAGGGGCAAAGCTCATAAAAATTGTGGCATTGTACCTCAAACGGATCTAAAAGGAACCAGCTCATATTATGAGGTTTTCCTCATGGTTTTGGGGGATCTGCAGGCCCGTAGACCCTCCCCCCCCCCCCCCCCCCCCCCCGCGCCCCATTTTCAAGACTGACACAATGTATAGTACAGGGTGTACATTTTAAGTTCACAAAACAGAATAACTAGAGGGGAAAAACAGTATATATTCAACAATGGTTTTCACCATTATGATCAACCGGCAAAGGCTTAGGAAATTATACTAAACTTGAACTGTTTCCACCATTTGGGAGTGGTGTGGGTGGCTAGTGTAAAATTTTAAATGGAAACACTCACTTTTAATTGCAGATTCAGATTCTACAGATCAAATCATGTGTAGTTTGGTTGAATTTTTTCTCTTTCAATTGGCAACATGTTGCACTGTAATGGTAAGAATTATTTGCCAAACTGCTGAAGATATGAACCACCCAGGTTGATCATATTGATGATGCTTCAGAACCCAACCAATTGTTACCAGATGTACATATATTCCCAATTATATATTCTCAATTAAATGTTTTGTCGGCAATTCATAACTGGTATGGCATCACTTTGGAAGACTGCTCTGTCCACTGCGGAGGGAGGGAAGGATCACTTTGGGGATCATTTAGTAGCGTTATGAAGTATCATGAATATGGTTTTTCATTTTTTTAATTTCCTGTTCAGTACATTTCTTCAGCAGTACGACAACTATTTCTTACTATTAAAGCGCCATCTGTCATCAAAAGAAAAAAAAAATATCCACCAGACCATACATGATGTGGGTATAAGTGCAGTTTATTCGGCAGTGGCTAGCTGTCGCTCTCTCTGGGTTAGGAACGGCGGAGCAGCCAATCAGGAGTCGAGTTATGCCGGCCAATAAGATTGCCCTGGAAAACTCTAGCTAAAAGATCAATGAATGTTAATGACCCAACATGCGTAATAATGCACTATGTTGTTGGCGAGTTCTTGAACTTCGAGGAGATGAAATTGAGAATGCAAAAACATATCTGGAGCAACATATGTGGTATTTGCATTCAAGTGTCATCTGATAAAATACCACTCAACAGCAGATTTTTTTAAATTCTTGTAGTACTAAACAGACAGTGAAATATATATTGTGGAAAGCAACGGACTTCCGTTTGTTTATGGAAAGTATGCGTTTCTTGTTTCCTGCGTGGCTGTTCAAAGCACTCTTCCCCATTCAAGAAATATTTATCTTTGCCGTTGCACCAAGAGCATAATGCATTCATTTGTGATTTTGATCACATGTAACCCACAGATACACAATGTTTTATGCGTACCTCCTGATTTCTCATATGAGTTCTGATATTGAGTTGTACTCTGTATTGACATGACGGACTAACACTTCACTCTAAAACACGCTGAATTACTTCATCTGTGGGGGCACAGGTAAGGTCGATTCACACTTGGATTCACTCTATTGTTCTCTGCAACGATTGTTTCACTCTGTTCCATCTCAGAAAGATGTAGATGGCATTAGTCTAAATATATTTAACGATATTTTGAATGTATTGTTATAAGACACCTGATAAAGCAATAAATTACAACTGAAAGAAATTGCCTTTTCGCAAAAGTCGTGTACCGTATTACAGAGTTATACTAACATCTTTTTGGAGGACAATTAGCATGCCAAAAAGTCGCAATCTACAATGTTAGAACTGTATTTCATATGGGTCTGGCTAGCACTAACTAGGTGGCGTTGCGTGTACGTATGCTTTTTGAAAACCCCTTAACATATAATGAGGGGAATAATCTTGTGTGTTGACCGTAAAATAAATAATTAATGCTGTTCCTGTTCTATGGTTGACAGGTTCTTGATGTAAATTGATTATCCTCGTAATTATTACCGCGACTCCTAATTGGCACTAGCCGGGCCCGCAAGAAAAACAGTTCAACCCCCAATACGTACACGATGACTGTGTTAGCTATTTATATATTATTACCAAAGGCACGTCAGTCACAGGAATCGTCTGTAATTATTACCAACGAACAAAGGCGCCGACTTGGGGTATGCTCAGCGGCGTACCCAGGTGTTTCTAAAGAAAAATAAATAAATACAAAGCAAAGCTGAAAACATACATGCTATCGATTCCATATCACCGTCACCATCACGATTGTAAGTCGAAGTCCTTTTGTATTTCACTATGAACTTATCCATTGTAACGATTTTCACACGCAAGGCATTAACCCTTTTAGCCCCAAATTTTACTGATTTATGAACAAAAATATTTCTTTGCAATATCTATAAATAATTATTGGATTAATGTATATTTGACAGAAATTTTGGTTATTTTTGGATGGAAATTTGGGACGACTACAGATGGTAGTGTGCAGGATATGTTTCCTTTCTCGTAACTAATAACATTTTCAAACTGTTGACTACTAATTTAGACATTGGATAATTATTTAATAATAAAGTTTTTAAATTATTTTGTTTCCTTTACCTTGATACAATTATTTGATAGTATTGTTGCATTTACTCCATCTTAGACATCAAGTAACGATATATATTTTGAGACTGCATTGTAGCCTAATGCTTCTTGTTTCCTCAGGTAACGGTAAAAAATCTGGACACAATGAATTATTGGAAACCCTGCAATGTTATTTACAACCTTTGAACAAATGGTTGTGACTAGACGGACAGATAAAGATGAGGGGAGGGAAAGGGTTAAGACTTAATTCCATGAACAGGTGACACAGGTAAAAAAGGGCAGAAACTAATATCCGACTACTACATTTTATCGTTGACAAACTGTTGTAGCCTGAAAATTCAAATTCAGAAAGAAAAAAATAAATAAATAAATAAATAAAAAATAAATAAATAAATCTATTACTAGCTGTTGCGTTTGGAGAATTTTGTAGAGCTGCCAATTAAAACCCAAAGACCATTACAAGTTGTTATGAGGACTGTCTGTTTACAGAATGTTTTAGCTAGAAGGGATAGGGCAGTCTTCGCAGCAAGTATGTCTGCTCACTGGTAACGTATGTGGTTGTCAAAAGGCTATATCAAAAGATACCGGGATTTAAATTTGTAGTGTAAACATTTTAAATATATCGTACCAAACCCACTTCATTTCAAGTTATTTAATACAATTAAAGCTTGCCGCCTTCTGTTTGCAATATTGACTTAAAGGTAAGGTAAAGCAGTCAACAATCCGAAGATTGGTTTGAAGACCACAGTGCTTTACTAGGCATGGTCCTGTTTGGAGGTGGTATGCCATTGCCTTCCTCCGAGCTTCGAACTGACTTACCCAGCCAGTTATAGGGGGACCTACAGTTTAATGTGGGTTCCGAACCACGGTGCTACTCTGTATTTTTCACATGAGCAATACTGCCAGAGGTGAAACAAGTGGAAAGTGACAGATAAAAATCCTAGGACCTGGCGGGGATCGAACCCGCAACCTTTTTGAATTGTAGTATGGCACTATCACTGTGCAACCGAGGCGCACTTAATAAGTGGAATTCCATTAACATTCGGACTATTTAGAAAATGGTTACTTCATTCACACGTGAACATGGATTTTAATACCTACGAATTCAATTACCTGTTTAAAATAATCTATTTAGAGTGGTGTTTTACAAAAGCCAGCCGGCCATCAATGGGATGAGGGAGTCTATTTTAATGACAGTCAAGAAATATACCGTAAAGAAAAAATGACACCAAAGTTTTCAGTGGGGTATGCCTAGCATACCCATTCAAATTTTGGGTTATACTTGAGCAACCGAAGATACCCGTAGTTGACGCCTATGCTAATGAAGCATCACAATACCAACTTTTACGTAATTTATAGTTAAAATCAACAAAATGCTTCTGTGAAGAGATTATCAACACAGAATCAGACAAACGAGATCTGTGTTGATGAGTATCACTGGGGGAGGGTGGGCAATTACGAAAATTGCTATAATGTAGTAGAAATAAATGTCGCCTTTCATTCTAGCTACAATTTCATAGTTGCGCCTTACAATAACATCGCCTCTCTTCGACGTACATCATGAGGAATTGAGTCGCGTGGTTGAACAACAGTTCAAGATAAATACAGAAACAGATAACGGAGTACGTAACCTACAACTATAAAACTTTTTAAACTGCCCAGAAATATATTTGAAAATGTTTTTGTACACGAAAATGACGCGATGAATATTATTTAACCTGGCGGGCACTAGCGATCTGAGCATTTAGGTCACCATAATTTTAAAACGACTAGCATTTTGTTAATTTTAAATATTCAACTTTGAGGTTTTTTCTTACTAAAACTACAGGAATTACTTGTTTACACTTATTAAGTACATTTCGAACTGGTCGTGTAATCTGAGCAATAGGCTATACACGCAAACGATTGTTAAAATCTTAAAGCCGCAACATCTCATGGGTTAAAAAGCCCAGTTTCTGGCTGAAATTCAAGGCTTTTTCCCGGTTTTTTTTTTTTCTCCCTTCAAATTCAAGGCTTTTTCTCGGTTTCAGGGTTCGGTGGCCACCCTGTAAGGGAACGTCGCCGTGCTCGCAGAGCGTCACGGCATTCCGTGGTCCACCACGGGACAAGGGGACGACATGTGTGGGTAGTCTTACAGGGGATGGAACATTCCGCGGCTGTGAGAATAACTGTGGTAATGTGTTCCACTTGGTCGTCTATACTAGGATAGTGGTGAGTACCAAAATCCGCCAGCGACGAGTAGAGCTTCCAGTCCGCTTTGGTTATCTGCCAGCAGTGTGGATGCTCAAGGGTGTCAAGCGTCATTAGGAAAACGATTGCTCGAATGTGTGACTGAGAGAACAGACAATTTAAGACGCCGTGCCAGCTGAGCAGTGCAGATAGATATATCTACATTGCCGAAAGTGTTTGTGGAGTCCGAAAGGTAAGTTGGTTCACCAGTGTTAAGGCAGATGAGTTGAAGGTGGTTTAATCTATCTGCCAGGAGGGAGCCCCGTGGACATGGTCGTGGAGAGCCCCAAAGGGGGTGATGGGCATTGAAATCACCCACCAACAAAAACGGACACGGAAGTTGGTCAATAAGATCTAGAAGATCAGATCTAGTGACGGGAAAGGAGGAAGGAGCGTAAATATTACACAGTGTGAAGATAAATCCAGGAAGGTTTATCTGGACACCAACAGCTTTTAGTGTAGTACACAAAGGGACGGGTGTACTGTGTACATCATCCCGAATGAGCAACATTACGCCCCCGTGGGCTGGAATTCCTGCCACTGGAGGAAGGTCAAAGCGAACGGTAGTGTAGCGTAGGATAGTAATTCGAGTACCAGGGAGCAATTTTGTCTCCTGTAGAGAGAAGATAATTGGGCTATATGTTCGCGTTAGAAGCTGCAGTTCTGTCCAATTCGACTGGATACCACGAATGTTCCATTGAAGAATATCCATAATAGGATAAAATGAGATGAAGGTGGACATCACCCCTACGAACGTGGCAGGCCACATGCAACATGTTCGCAACTGGTGGTGTCAGACGGGACAAACTGAAGCAGCCAAGGGTGAGAAGGAAGGCTGCTTCGGCTTGGGGCCCCATGTGTGCCACACACACACACCCACAAAAGTGCTGTGAGCCCCCTCCCCCCGGGGGGGGGGGTCGTAGGGGGGTACACTGCGGCAGTACACATGAAAAAAAAAAGGGGGGGGGAACTTTCAGGGTTTCTCTTCAAAAGTACATAGGTATGATATCTGTACAATGTATGGTTGTTGTACAATAAGTAATTGAAAGTGTTGCCAGAATTTATGTACACCCTGCATATCTTAATTAAAACAATGGAAAATTCGATTGGAATGTCAATAATCACTGTAAAGAGACTAGCTGGGCTGCTGACAGGCATGAAAAATAGACAATCACATTCACATCAGACACACACACACACACACACACACACACACACACACACACACAGAGGAGAGAGAGAGAGGTAGGTAGGTAGGTAGGTTGGGGGAGAATATCTCAGCATAAGAATGATTAACTTTTACTTACAGACAGCCTGTAAAAGTGAGTTTAAAAAAGCAAAACCCCTGTAATTAACACAATGTAAATTGACTTTTGTTTTGTTTTCTTTTAATTGCTTTTTGTTCTCCTTTTGTCAGTAATTAATGATAAAACTAAATAAAAGTCATTTATTGTTTTGTGATTTTTGGGAGTTTTATTCATATTTAAATAAAGTTAAAGCATTTAAATATGTAAAAAAAAAAATCTTTGATTTCTAGGGCTGCGTTCAGGTTGGCACATTAAGGTGTTTTCGGTAATCAGTTTATCACTCTCCATTCTTTTCCCAGACACTAAAAAATAGTACTGTTGTCACGCATTACAAACAGTTTTATTTGAAGCTATTCGATTTTCCAGTTTCCAGTTATTGGAGCTAACTAGAAACGTCAATGGCATTTTTCCGCACATCAGACAAAGGATTTTCATGCTGTATTATTTATCCTGCTGTCATATTCCAAGTGCAAACAATATTAAATTTGCCTCAACATACTGGATATTTCTTGCTAATATAAACAGCAGTGCATACCAGACATCCCCCTGCAAGCATAAGTGTGCACAGTTGTGTTGAATCACAAAAACTGTCTGGTGAAATGCCTCCGGCAGTCGTCTTGCGCTTTCACCAACAAGTTGTGCCAGAATGATCCCATCCTATCTATTCCAACATCATCTCCTGCCCTTGTTGAAATCTTATTGATCTTCCCAGAACACCCTCCCCCTTTTCCACAAATCCCCTCCGTACAGGCCAAAACAACGTGCAGTGCACCCACCTTCTAAATGCTACCACACAATCCACAAACCAAATTATCATAGATCCCAATTTTCACTGGTTACTGTGCCTCCACTGTCAGAAGTTTGACCCTCACTCAACAACACACCCAAAATTAGTGTCTCAAATCAAGGACAGCAACCAGCTCCTTTGCTGACTCTCCACCATTAACCCCCCCCCCCTCCAACCTCTTTCTCCAGCATCCTTTGCCGTCACTGCTAATGCCACTTTTCTGTATACAAACTTCTCTAATGTCCATGCTCTTGCCACACTGTAACACTAACTCTCCCAACCTCAAACCAACTCAAAACCCGTTATTTTATTACCCATAAGCTGTATCAACTTTATCATAATGAACAACTTTTCCTAAGAGGAGAATGGTGTATGTAACATTGTACACTACTGGTTTCTAGCTCAACCCAAGATATTCAAATAGTTTATCTTATAAAGGGTTTGGCACTGTGTGAGCAAATACTGCCAGACGGAATTTATTTCCGCAGGTTTTGGCGGGTGAATTTGTGCTCACTTCCACGGAAGAGAGAAGATTAAGGTTATTTGAAGATGACTGTGTTGTTTTTATGATTAAAAGCAATTGTTATTCTTAATTAGAATTTCGTTCAGTCCATATCAGAATCAGAAATGTAAAACTGATGTAGTTCTTAACAAAGAAAGAATAAAGTTTAATGTTATTGGAAAGAATAGTTATCTTTCAAATGTAGATATGGACAAAATTTCCAGGTGTCCTGATAACCATATCAAGCAACTTCGAATACTAGCCTGATTATAACGACTATTTTCGTTCAATACAGGGTACGGACTAGTTGGACCTTGTGGAAAGAACAGCTTTAATTATATATTATATCCTGAAATGAACAGGCAAAGGTATTATTTGTGCTGTGGAAATACTGAAAGAAAAATACACGGTGACCGCACAATGGGTACAATTAAATATTTGTTACAGTTGTGGACACCAGCACTGTACTGTGGCATTTTTCTGGGCCTACTAGAGGGAACCTTCCTAGCCACCCAAAAGCTCTGATCCAGTTCATATTCACTGATATTTTCATGATTTGAACTCAACGTTTCGACAACATACCGAGTATAGCGATCTTTTTTTCCTATGATGTTGGCTCCTGAAGTGTTGTTGGTATATCCAGTTTCTGTCACTGTCACATCGCCCACAGCACTAAGTATCTTAACTTAATGTGTGATATTTTGTTGCCAATCGTTTCTTAATTTTTGTGTGGAGTGCACATGGGATTTTTTTTAGCCTAGGCGCTAGCTCTGATGAGCACTACATTCATACTGCGAATTCAGGCAAAGATCAGCACAAAAATTCAACTATCAAAATATTAGACTTGAATTTTCAAAGCGTTAAAAGCAAAGCTCCCAAATTTGCCGTGCTGCATGGAAATTATCATGCTCAGATAGTTTTAGGCACCAAAAGCTAGCTAAATCATGATGTGGCAAGTTCAGAAATATTTAGCAAGGCATGGAATGTATATCCGAAAGGTAAGATTGGACAACAGGCAGGGGAGTGTTCATCACAGGAGACAAAGATACTGAGGTCGAGGTTGAAAGTAACTGAAGTTATCTGGGCACGTATAGCAGGCCTAAGAGAAGTAAAGTCAAGAGTTCGGTGTTTTTACTGGCCCCCCAGAGCAGCTAAAGCAGTTTTAGAGTCATTCAAAAACAGTCTACACCAGGTGATGGGTAGGTATCCGGGCCATGCAATAGTCTGGGGAGACTTCAAACTTAAAGAGTATAGATACGGACCTCTCTGGTTACATTTCAGGGGGTACAAACAAGCAGTCTTGTGAGCTAGTTTTGGACACATTCTCCAAAAACTGTCTTGAGTAGTTAAATCGGCAAACCACACACAATGAAAATATTTTAGACCCTCTAGCTACAAACAGGCTTGACATTATTAATGATGTCTACGTAAAGAGAGGAGTTAGTGATCATGATATCATAGCAACAATGGTGACCGAAGTTCACAAACCAATCAAGAAGGCTAGGAGCAGGTTGTTGTTAGGAAGAGCTGATAAGCAATTGTTAGGATCACACTTAGAAAATGGACATTGTTTAGTTCCAGTACAATGGACATAGAGGAATTGTGGACTAAATTTAAATGCATTGTAAATATAGGGTTAGAGAAAGATGTGTCTGTCAAGGATGGAAAGCTACTGAGAAAGCAAAGGGTTCAAAAATGAACACACAAGTGATGACAAGTGAAAGTTAGTAGAGATTTGTGCATCTATAAAAAGATGCATGCACGGAGCATACAATAATTACCACAGCCATACCTTAGCAAAAGATCTTTTATCGCAAGTCTTTAATTCAGCGCAATGTTCCTAGTGATTGGAAAAAGCCCATGTGTGTCTCGTTTATAAGAAAGGAAAGAACTGACCCACATAATTACAGGTCAATATCGTTGACATCAGTTTCCTGTAGAATTTTGAAGCATATTCTCAGTTTGAATATCTTAAATTTCCACGAGATGGAAAAGCTTCTTTCTATGAATCAACACGGGTTTAGGAAACGTCGTTCATGTGAAACTCAGCTTGCCCTTTTTTCATGACATCTTGTGAGCCATGAATGAAGAGCAGATTGTGTTTTTCTTGATTTCAGTAAGGCGTGTGCATGGCACTACACTGCGGACTAGGAAGGGGTGGGCGGGGTCACACGAAGGGGGGCCGACTGCCCCGGGCCTCCGGTATTGGGAGCCTTCAAATACCTCGAAAGCAAGTAGGGGTTTTTTTTTTTTTTTTTTTTTTTTTTTAATTGAGCGCATTTAGCATCTCGTTCTGCTGGGGCCTCCTTCAAATCTCGAAAGCTATTTTTATTATTTTTTATTTTGCTGTCCCATACCTCTCATCCAGGTGGGAGGGGGGCATCCAATTCTTTCTTTATAGTATTACATGTATTCCCAAGTGGACAGGGAGGAGGGGGACCTCATTTTGTTTTGCCACCGCCCCAGGCCTCCAACAGCCTTAGTCCGCCGCAGAGAGACATGTGCATCATCAGGCATGCCCCAGGGGAGTATGTCTTTAGTTGACTGTAATAGCGTACAGGATGACTTAGACATAATTTCTAGCCGATGCGAAGAATGTAGGAAAAGGTGATGTGCATGAGTAGGAAAAACAATCCCATGATGTTTGAACACAGCATTAGTAGTGAAGTTCTTCATGCAGTCACATTGTTCAAATATCTAGGCATAATATTGCAGAGCGATATGAAATGGAATGAACATATAAGGACAGTTGTACAGCGGACAGTCGACTTCGGTTTATTGGGAGAATTTTGGAGAAATCTACTATACCTGTAAAGGAGACCGCATATAGAACACTTTTACAATCACATCTTGAGTATTGCTCAAGTGTTTGGGACCCACTAAAGAGCACTTAAAAAGAAGACATAGAAGCAGTTTAGAGGCGAACAGCTACGTTCTTTACTGATAGGTAACATAAATTCGACCATTGAGCAAAGCGATATGGGCAGAGTTACGCCTGCGAGAATGAGCGGCTTGCCAAGTGACAGCTTATAAGACAGAGATTTCTGTGGTGTGTGGGAAAGGAATCTTGAAACTTTTTACAATATCATGTTATCCATCTTTTCCAAAATGACCCCCCTTCTGACAATTGACATCTTTCTTCCACTACATTTCCAGGCTTCTAATAACTGTTTTCATTCATTTATTATTGTTTCACTACCACCATGTATTATTTCACAAGATTCATTTCCCACAAGACACAAAAATCTCTCTATTATAAGCTGTCACTTGGCAAGCCACTCATTCTAGCAGGCATAACTCTGTCCACACCACTTTGTTCAATGGTCGCATTTATGTTCCGCAGTACAAATACTACCAGTTGCAAACGTGGACCTGCTGCAACAGCAACTCCTCTGCTGCTATGGTGAGTTTTATCATATAAAAAGCATTCTATTAATTTCCATACTGTACTCCTGTAGTCCTTAGTTATTCTACTTCAAATAGCCATTACATACTTTAACGTTTACCTCTTTGCAGGGGCCCAATGACAGAACACAAATTGTTAAGCTACTTCCACCACAGGTTTAAATAGTTTTGTGGCGCCATCTACACCCAAGTTCTGACATTTCAAAATTTACTCACCCTGGCCATATTAGATTCACTGCCTGCCATGTACCTAGACTGTAATAAAACATTTGTCTGTTTCCAGACTGATGATGTGCTAACAGCGCGAAACGTTTTATTAAATGTAATAAAGAACATGGTAACAGAGACTGCGAATTATTTAATTATTCACCACTATTGCTGCAGCAGCCGCCACCACCACCACCACCATCATCATCATCATGGAATGGAATCGAAAATTGCCTAAATAGCAACTTATTTTCAAAACATGTTTCATCCTGTTTCGTCCCCTTACAGACAGAATATTGAAAAATTGCTTTTAAAAGACGCCTACAGTGTAAGGACAACACCCTCTACAAATTTTAAGTTTGTATCTTCAGTGGTTTGGGCTGAGCGACGATGAGTCAATCAGTCGGGACAATGCCTTTTATGTATAGATATTACATCTGTCTTTCCCTCCCCTCCCTCCCAGCTTCAATTTTGTGAATGGCACATTCCATGTCAATTCAACACACCTCTCAACCTGAATGTCAGATTTCTTTCAAATTTAGTTGCATTCAATGACCCAGATAAGAGATGGCAAAATACCAATTTGCAGGGCTGTATTACAACTGCAAAGAAAGTTACAGTTCTGGAAAGTTTGGAATTTGTGCGAAATTTACATGCGTCTGTCTCAACATAAGACTGTAATTCTGGTTCTAATTGAGTTATAGCAATGAAAATGGTACTATTGGAAAGCTAATGAATAGACCTTTACACTGATATGCCACATGGCAGATTTCTGAATATTTTTATTCTAAAGGTCATTTGCCCTTTATCTCAGATTATCTGGGAAAAATATATTTTCTTGTTCCATTATGTTACTAAAAATATGGTAAATATCAAGATGGCACACCAAAGGCATCAGTCACAAAACATTTTTTCAACTTAAGTACACCATCAACATGCAATAAGGAGCTATTAGCCTAGATCCATTTTTTTTCCAGAAAACCAGACAATAGCAGTTACTTTTATTCTGACCAATTTTGTAATATTTCTAGCTGTGAACAGCTAATCAGAGAAAATTTAATTTCAACCAATCAACGTTAGCTTGTTTTAGCGAACAGACGATCAAAGAGACTTATTTATTAATCACTATTAGACTGTTTTATGGCTGTGGGTTGCTTAAAGTGCTGTGTACATGTGTTATAAAGAAACATTAGTAATAGTTTGTAAAAAATGGATTTCAAGTCAAAATTGTACTGTTGCAAGTCATTCAAGAGTGCAGAAGAATTTATGGAATGTTCAGGAGTAAATGATAAATAGAGATCCGTGAAATTCGCACACGAGATTTAAGTGTGAATAAATGCGAAAATTGATAATTTTAGCGAAATCGCACAATACCAGCAAAAAACTACAAAATTTAATTTTTAATTGCAATTCGTAGGCCTATAATGACTTCTCGTAAATTAAAATTTTCTTGACTGAATTTACAATGTTTTGTTAATCCATATTCAAGAGAGAAGTAGTGTTCGAATATTAACTGCACAAATGAAATCTCGCCGCACACTAGACAATGTGAAACATCTACACGTTCACAAACTAAGAAATCCGGTAAGCTAGTAACCGGTTTTTATAAACGAAAAGACCCATAGAGGAGCATGCCGGTATAATATTCCTAACGGTTTTCCTCAGTATTTTTCATTCGCTATTTTTAACATTCAAATTTACCGGCTGGATGACCACTGTGTGTATTTCTGTTTACACCATCGGTTTGGAAAGCGGCCTCAACGCTGAGGTGGAGACTCTAGGTTCGTTCCAGCAGCTGCTAGTCTGCTCGACGTGCATGCGCAACGCTGAAATTGTGTTCCAGCAGAGCCTTCTCCTGCTTATGGCTCCTTAGTATGTGTGTTTGGTGTTCCAGCAGTTGCCGCAAGCAGCCAGACGCTACCCTGAAAAAATTTCCGGCGCGGTCAAGCTGCCAATTTGCGCGTGCGCAGAAAGGTCCAAGTTACAGTGGGGGATAGCCATCACGTGACACGTGTGTGTTTGTAACGTGTTTTTTCGATTATTTCGAAGTCACTGCAATCCCATTTGATATCAGATATTTCTCGTTACCACTTCTTCGTTATTAGGAGGAAAGTATTTTAACTATTACTTTAAACTCACCTTTGCCTGCAGCCAGAAACAGTGCAGAAAGCGTTCCAGCAGTGCAACTATCAAACAAGGGTTTTTACGTCACAGTAGCTGCGCTTGCGCAGTAACACCCGTTTCTTGGCGCTTGAAAGTAGCCGCCTGGCAGCTGCTAGAACGAACCTTTGGTGCACTAATGAGACAGCCGAGTGTCACGGCGGCTTATTTGAAGCGCATGCTGCACGAGGATAGGAGTACGACAACACTGTACAGGACGTCAAACACTGTGTTAGTGTTTGGTGTGTTCATCTATTATAATGAGTCATGTGTGTTACTTTGTTTTGTTGAATTGCTGTTTTTAATTGCAATTTATATATTTTGATTAGAATGGGAAGGCAGCAAATTAGCTTGTGGGAATGATGTAATTCGTATTCCAAAGAAGAAGGTTTTTATATACGTGAAAATAAATTTTTAATGTGCCGACATTGCAACGTCGGGTTAGATTTCGAGAAGAAAGATACGCTCGATAAATATATAAAAGGGGCAAGTCATCGAGCGAAATAATCTGCAGTTGCAAGTAACAGTAGTGGTTCTGTCGAAAAACTAGCTGGTCTGGGCGAAAGCTTTGAAAATTTGAAAAATCTAAAATGCAAAAGAGGCAAATATACCGCTCACGAAACTAGACAACGAAGAAGTTAGATCTTTTTTTAGTAAGTATGTTCCTGGCTCTGGATCTTTACCGTGTTCTGATAGACTACGACAAATTTACGTTAGCGAATGTGGAAATGAACATAAAGAACAAATACGTGAATTTGTAAAGGATTTGCCTATTGTTGTTGTAGCCAACGAAACTTCCGATAAAAATGGTAGATGCGTATTTGCAGTTCTGTTCCGTACTGTGACAGCATGGTCTGAACAGAAAGTATACTTGGCATCTTACAACTTTTTAGATGCTGCAAACAAAACACGTTCCCAGGCTATCATTGATACATTGAAAGAATACAATGTTTCATATGAAATGTTATTGCCTTAGTGTCAGATTCAGCACCATACATGACTGCTTGTTTCAGTGCATTGAAAATATTGATAGGAGATCACATTCACCTGCAGTGCTGGGCGCACAAAATGAATTCAGTCGGTGATGTTTTCATGAAGGAGCTGAAAGAACTGAATTTCACAGTGAGTAAAGTTAAAATTGCGTTTCTCCAGTCACAGAAAATGAAGGCAGCTTACTTAAGATTTTTAGAGCAGTCATACCCTCAGTTGCCAAAATTTCTCTTCCCAGATCCAGTGATAACTAGGTGGAATTCATGGTTTCACTGTGTACAGTATTTTTATTCATATTTACCAGTGATAGTTGAATTTTTAAAAACATGGGAGAATAAAAATACTTCAGTTGATTTGCTGCTGGAAAGTTTTGAAAATAAAATGACATCAGATTTGATTTTTTTGTACATCATAAATTTGTTAGCAACATCTGCACTAATATTGTGTCACTAATAAAGAAATTAGAAGGGTCAAAATATCCATTTGCTCATTTATTGTGGGAAGAACTGGAATGTATAAAAACACAGCTAAAGAGAAATGGTGATGGTTTGTTTCCACAATCAACAAAAGATCTTCTAGATAAAATGCAAGAAAAGAACAAGCCGCATGCCAGAAATCTCCTTAAATCTGCGGCTCAAAAAGGTCGCAAAATTATGTACCCATACCTTACCAAATGCAACAAACATCTTTTAATAAGAGTTGAGTGAGAATTTTAATCCTGCTATTTGTGGTGCAAAACTTTCTATTGACGAATCTGTTCACCTAGCCAGCTTTAAGAAAATTCCACATTTTGAAAAAGTGCCTCAAAATGACCTGATAGAAGGGTATTTATCCTTACACCGGCACATTTTTAAAAGTGTAAAAAGCAATGAACAGCCTGATTTTTTAGATGCTACTGTGCGAGAAAATAAAATTTGAAGCCTTTTGCTCTGCTGCGTTATCTGTGATATGGAGCCCTGTTAATACTGAATGCTACTTCTCCAAATACAATCTTTAAGTAAGTGATCGGAGGAGAAGAATGAAAGGAGAAACTATACAAACCTGATGAATGTTGGCATTTAATTAAATTTTTTAGTGATTTTGGAACACTTTAATAATTTTTCAAATTTGCTTGCCCTGAAAATATTTATTTGGTGCGTTATTGTGTTTGCTTTCTCTTATTTTTTGTTACTTAAAAAGTTTTTTAGTATTCCGTAACATTTAAAAAACAACTTCAATGCATATTAATTCACTTATCAGACACCAATTTATGAAAGTACACCTGTGGACGTTTTCAGTTTTGGCAAAGGCATGAAAAGGTATGATAAATAAGATGTGTATTATCAAATTTTTACTAATTTTCTTGTTCAAAATAGATGCTAATTTTGTAATTTCAATGTGCTAAATTTTCTTAACTTTGATGCTATTTTCACAGACCTCTAATGATAAACAAATTTCCTAATGTATATTTAGGTAGAAAAATTTGCAGTAAATGTACAAAGAAAAACATCAGGAATCCCAACAAGCACTGCAGATGTTGCCTCAGTTGAGCCAGGTTTTTCCACAGAAGATTTAAGTGGATATGAAGTAGCTTCAGATCTGGCACACTCTTTAAATAGCAGCCTTCAGTATTTAGGAGAGTCTCGTGTGAAGAAAAAGAGGGTTCAGAGTAAAAAAAAAAGTACCCAAAGCAAAACCTGAAAAAAAAAAAAATAAAAATAAAAAAAAAAAATAAAAAAAAATAAAATAAAAAAAAAATAAAATAAAAAAAGCTTCTGTGTTGGAGCATAATTATGTGGCACAACTGGAAAAAGAAGAGTGAAAATGAATAAAGTGAAATCATCGCCCAGCTGAAAGATAAGTTTCACAAATCAGACCATATATGCAACAAAATACAAATTCTAACTGTACTTCCAAAGAGTTGGGGTATAAGGAAAACTATTAAAGAATTTCCTGCTTCAGATTACATGGTATGGAAAGCAAAACAGTTAGTAGCAGAACATGGTATATTGGTGACAGCAAATCCAAAGCCAGGTAAGACATTATGAACAGAACCATTCATTGTATGCGTGATTTTTACTGTGATCATGATGGAATTACAGTATATAAGCTGAAGCAGCTAGTGTTGCACAACCTTAAGGAACTGTATTCCTATTTCAAAGATGAATACCCAGACATAAATATTGGATTCTAAAAATTTTGTGAGTTACAGCCAAAGCACTGTATTCTTGCCAATGCCAGAATTTCAAGTTAATGATTGAAGGGTGTAAACTGAAAGCACCAACAAAGTGTGAAGACCACACATTATCATCATACAAGAACTGTAGCAGTTGTTACACGCAATTCTGCACTACCAGCATGTTTCTTAGGTTCATGTTCCTATTGGTCAAAGTGTGACAAGACAAACTGATTATCTGTATGATCTGTTTAGTAAAAACTGCAGTGACAAAAATTACTTTTAAGTGTTTGTTAAGTACGGTCAGAGTAATCCTAGTGGCTATAACAATGTCAACAGATGATTTCATCAAGGTGCTTACATTGAGGTTACAACAGCTCCTGGCACCCTAATTTATCTCCCAGCAGCAGTCACATTCCCATAATATCACTGAAGAAGGTCTCAAAGTAAATGAGTATCTTGTTGTTTGTGACTTCGCAGAAAATTACTCCATCATTCAGGATGAGGTACATGGATTTCACTGGAATAATTCACAGGCTACAATTCACCCGTTCGTAGCTTACTACAGAGACTCAAGCACTAATGAAATAGAACATGTATCATACGTGGAAATATCTAACTGCCTTTAGCATGATAGTGTGTGTATTCTTTCCAGATAAATTTCATCAATTTCTTAAAATGTCAGTTTTCATATACAAAGCACATTTATTACTTTTCTGGTGGATGTACTGCGCAATGCAAAAACAAAAAAAACTTTATGAATCTGTGCTACCAACAGGAAGATTTTAATGATACAGCAGAATGGCACTTTTTTGCTATAGCGCATGGTAAAAGACTATGTGATGGAGTAGCAGGGACTGTAAAGAATTAGCAAGACTTGCCAGCCTCAAGCGACCTAATGAAAATCATATTCTGACATCAAAGACAGTTTGAGTAGTGCAAGGAAAATATTCCTTCATGTATCTTCCATTATACATCAGTTACCCAGCATAATGAAGATTCGACCAAGCTGAAACAACGTTTCAAAAATAAAAGGACAATTCCAGATACCCAGAAGCTATAATGTGAAATTGTGTGCCGGAACCGGGACTCGAACCTGGCACCTTTGCCTTTCGCGGGCAAGCGCTCTACCACTGAGCTACCCCGACACGACTCACGATGCCGCTGGAAGGGAGAAATTTGTCCTTCTCAGGCTTTGATATGGGAATGACTATGGCTTCACACCAGTGTCGCAGAAAGGTTTAGCAAGGATGAAGACATATTCCGTGTCTTCACCGAGTAGAGAAGAATCAGTGACTGCTATGGCGAAAGAAATGCCGTTAACAAATATACATGGATTTGTTGCCTGTATGTATGACAATCATTGGTGGGTTGCACATGTCTTACGAACTTGTGAAGAAACACGTGAAGTAAAGGTCAACTTCTTGCATCCATATGGACCGTCTCTGTCATTTGTGTTTCCTGCCAAACCAGACACTTGTGTCATCAGAAAATGTGACATTATCACAAGAATCAATCCAGTGACACCAACTGAAAGGACATACAATCTCCCTGCATCAGATCTGGCGAATATCAACATTTTAGATGGAAAATTCTGAGGAGAGATCTAATCACTTGTCATTGCCTTTTCACTAAAATTTTAATGTAAATGGTTCATAATACCATTATAATAATGCAAACCATATTTTTGTAAAATATTACTTATGGATTGTATTTTATCATAATTTGTTTCTCATATATGTGAGTTACCTTCTTCATTTCCGTAGTGTATTGATGCTGACAAAATAATTTTTTATGAATGATGCCTTTGGTGTGCCATCTTGATATTTACCATATTTGTAGTAACACAATGGAACAATAAAATATTGTTTCCCCCAGAAAATATGAAGATGGGGTGTTTTGAGATATTCAAGGTCAATGACCATTAAAAATATTCAGAAACCTGCCATGTGGCATATCAGTGTAAAGGTCTATTCATTAGCTTTCCAATGGTACCATTTTCATTGTTGTAATTTAATTACAACCACAATTAGTCTTTTGTGTTGAGACTGACGTATGTAAATACGGGTTTTAAGGAAGTGTAAAAGGAGCCATTCCAATACCAGGAGTGGAAGGACTTACCTTGGGGACAAAA
Source organism: Locusta migratoria (assembly GCA_026315105.1). Taxonomy (NCBI): domain Eukaryota; kingdom Metazoa; phylum Arthropoda; class Insecta; order Orthoptera; family Acrididae; genus Locusta; species Locusta migratoria. Next base: position 563,306,351 of record CM048747.1, on the reverse strand, counting down.
AGGAAGGTAAACAAACACACACACACACACACACACTCACACTCTCACACACACACACTCACACTCTCACACACACACACTCACACAAGTCGTATCCTTGCTGGAGAGCCCAGAAAGTATCCTGTGACAACAGGGGCACTTCTGGGGTTCTGTTAAAGGTTCTGAATTTGGGGGGACGAGGAAGTGGCTCTGGCAATTTGCATACTGTAGGTATAGTATGTCTGCCTAGGTGTGTGTGCGCGCGCCTGTGTAAATGTATGTATGTGTGTGTGTGTGTGTGTGTGTGTGTGTGTGTGTGTGTGTGTGTGTGTGTGTGTGTGTATTTGTTCACCTTCCTTTCCTTCCCCCAAGGTAAGTCCTTCCTCTCCCGGGATTGGAATGGCTCCTTACCCCCTTCCTTAAAATCCTCATCATTTCTTTTTCCCTCTCCTTCCCTTCTGCCTGAAGAAGCAACTGGGTGGTGAAAGCTTGCGTTTGTGTGTGTGTGTGTGTGTGTGTGTGTGTGTGTGTGTGTGTGTGTGTGTGCGCATTTATTTATTTGTGATGCTGTCACACCTGTGCTCCTTCGCCTGGTGAGTAATATTCGTCTATTTTTTTTTTAATATATATATAATATTATAGAAGGAGACTTTCCTGATGGGAAAAATATGTATAAAATAAAGATTTTTGACTTACCTAAAGTACAGGCTCGTCAACAGAAACATAAAACACACACAAAAACACACAAACATTCGAGCTTTCACCACCACGGGAAAAAGAGGAAGGAAGGAGAGGAGAAAGGAAAGGATACAGGTTTTAAGGAAGTGTAAAAGGAGCCATTCCAATCCCAGGAGTGGAAGGACTTACCTTGGGGACAAAAAGGAAGGTAAACAAATACACACTCACACATATCCACATGCAAACACACCTAGGCAGACATTTTTGAAACCAAAGAAGTTGGACAGAGACACCACTTCAGGCAGAGGCCTTGTCCACAGAACCGAGGCAAGACCAGGTGGGCAACGGGAAGAGAGAATGTGTTGAAGGACAAGTTCCCATCTACGGAGTTCTGAAGGATTGGTGTCAGTTCCTTCAGAACTCCGGAGATGGGAACTAGCCCTTCAGCATATTCTCTCTTCCCGTTGCCCACCTGGTCTCAACCTCCGCTAAATTCGAATTCCCACGCACCATCTTAACATCTTTACCTTGGTTCTCTGGACAGAGTCTCTGCCTCATGTGGCATCTCTGTCTAACTTCTAACTTCTTTGCTTTCTACAGTTCTACAGTATGTCTGCCTAAGTGTACTTGTGTCTGTATAAATGTGTGGGTGTGTGTGCATTTATTTACCCTCCATTTTTTCCCCCAAGGTAAGTCTTTCCTGTCCCGGGATTGGAATGGCTCCTTACCCCCTTCCTTAAAACTCTCATCATTTCTTTTCCCTCTCCTCCCTTCTGCCTGATGAAGCAGCTAGGCTGCGAAAGCTAGCATTTTTGTGTGTGTGTGTGTGTGTGTGTGTGTGTGTGTGTGTGTGTGTGTGTGTGTCTGTGTGTTTATTTGTTGCTATTACTGCCTGTGCCCCTTCGCCTGGTAAGTGTACTTCATCTATTTTTTTACGTAAATTTTTCCTGTTAGGAATTTTTCCTCTATAATATATATATAACTAAAGAGGAAAGATCAAGCAGTAAAGAGAAGAAAAGGTGACTGAACCAAATGATGCTGAGGGGTGGAGGAGAGGGCTTGTCTAAAACATTTTTGATTACAGGATAAGATGGAAAGATCTTACCATCTTTCCCTGTAATCAAAAACGTTTTAGACAAGCCTCCTCTTCCACCCCTCAGCATCATTCAGTTCACTCATCTTTTCTTCTCTTTACTGCTTGATGATCTCTCTCTGGTTAGGTCGTGAATTACCTTCCCCTTCCTTTCCCATTCCTTTTTTCTTCCCTTATCTATTACCTGAAGAAGGAAAACAGTTCCTAAAGATTGTTTTATTTTTGTCCTTTTTTCTTACTGTGTTTTAACTATTGACAGTACAGCAAAAGGTAAGTACTGGCCAGCCAATCAATCTCTTGAAAAATAATGTCTCATCTCTGTGGAGAATTTTCATCATTAATCATATATTCCAATTAACATTGTCAAAAGCTTTCTCCAAATCTATAAAACCTAGAAATGTGCGTTTGTCTTTCCTTTATCTTCTAATATTTTCTTCTGTGTTCCTACATTTCTCCTGAATCCGTATTGATCTTCCCCGAGATCAGCATCTAAGAGCCTATCCATTCTTCTGTAAATAATATGAGTTAATATTTTGCAACCATGACTTATCTAACTGATGGTTCTGTAATTTTCACACCTGTCTATGCCTGCTTTCTTTGGATTGGGGATAATTACATCTTACTCACCATATGAAATAGTTTTGTCACAGCTGGTTCTCACAGAGACTTCAATAGCTCTGAAGGAATGTCATCTATTCCAGAGCCTTGTTTTGACTTAGGTCTTTCAGTGCTCTTTTCATCTTCATCTACCTTTTTTTTGTGGTTATAGGGTGCACAACTGCAGTGATCATTAGCATCCAAATCCTGATATCTATCTAAGAATCAGAAGCCTATATGAAAACAGCTAAAACGTAGGGTAAAATACAACTAAAGGAAGAACTAAATATCCTTTGATAAACTGTTCAAGATGATAAAATTCAAGACTCGAGCAGCAGATTGTGTGTCATCAGCTAAAATTTCTTCCAGGGTATTCGGTACATTTAATTCAATACGAACAGTATTAAAATTTGGACAAGACAATAAAACATGACATACCGTCAGCAGGTGACCACAGGAACATAACAGTGCGGGGTCACTAGTTAACAAGTGGTGGTGGCTGAACCGGCAATGGCCGATCCGCAACCGGGCCAGGATGACCTCCACTCGCCATAAGGCGTGAGGGGGGTGTCTCAAGCCACAAGGAGCGGTTAATGGTTATTGTTTATGAGCGAGGATGGGAAAGAGCCCCTCAAATATCATTTGATTGGACACAGTACGTAGCTGTCCGAGGTAGGAGTGTTGCAGCCTTGCTCGCAGAATCAGCAACCCGTTACCAGGGACACCTGTGGGGCCAGGTACCCACAGGAGGTGAACGCGAGGGCCTTCGGAAGCTAAAATTTGAAGGGAGCAGTTGATTCGACGCAAAGCAGGATGGGCCAAATAAGGCACTCAAAGGCTCTGAATTGCACTGAGGGAGTAAGAGCAGATGACATAGGAAAGATAAAGGTGTCAGTGCATATATAGTACAGCCTGATAGAGGGCAAAAAGCTCAGCTTGAAATTTGAAGCTGGTACTGAAAACTGTTATCCTGACAACAAACTCAGATCGACATCTTCATTGGTCTTGGAGCCATCTGTAGAGACGAAGATGGAGTTATTGAGTGGTGCATGAAGTTCAAGTTTCTTGAAGTGGTAAACCCCATCTTAAGTACTCTCCTTCGGAAGTGAGCCAAGTTCAAGGTGAACGCGAACTTGAGCCTGAAGCCAAGGTGGCGCTGGGCTCTCACCTATTTGTAATGTGGAAGGGAGGGTAAAATCGAGCTGAAGTTAGTGATGAAAACTGACTACAGAAGAGCAGCTGCAGACAGCCTGTAGTGACTATCGAGGAACTCATCTAAGAATGAGGGAAATGAAGGGTGGCGAGGCATCGACAGCAGACAGCATGCACACCAACACAGCAATATGTTGCGCCGATAGGTCAAAGGCATTTCAGCAGCTTCAGCATAGAGGCTTTCAACAGGGCTAGTGTAAATTGCTCCAATCGCCAAGCGTAACACCCAATGGTGGATCAGTTAGGACGGTGTAAAATGGACGGCCGTGCAGAAGAGTGCACAAAGCTCCTGTAATCTAGCTTTCATCTGACAGTGGACCGATAAAGGTGAAGCAGGACAATACGATCCATGCCCCACGATGTACCACTAACAACACGGAGAATATTAAAGGAACGAGCACAGCAGGCAGCCAGCAAAGACATGTGGAGACCAGATAAGTTTCTTATCCAATGTTAGCCCTAAAAATGCCGTCACCTCCACATTTGGGAGAGTGATGGGTCCGAGATGGAGAGATGGTGGAAGAAACTCTTTGTACCTCCAGAAGTTAACGGAAACTATTTGCGACACTCCAGGAATAGAGACTGTCAAGGCAATGCCGAAGACGACACTCCAGGAGACACGTTCTCTGAGCACTGCAATAGATCGTGAAGTTGTCCACAAACAGGGAGCCTGAAACATCAGCTGGGAGGATATCCATAATTGGGTTGATTGCAATGGCGAAAAGTGCTATGCTCAAGACGGAGCCCTGTGGCACCTAATTCTTCTAGCGAAATGTGTCTGACAAAACAGAGCACATTCGTACCCTGAACATCTCATCTTTTAAACAGGCATGAATTAAGAGGGGGAGGCGGCTGCGAAGACCCTATGTATGCATGGTGCAGAGAATGCCCACCCGCAAACAAGTGACTTAAGCCTTCTCCAAATCAAAGAACACAGCCACCATATGACGCTTTCACAATAAGGTATTCATAATGAAGGTCGACAAGGTAAAAAGGTGATCAATAGCTGACCGATGCCTTCGAAACCCATATTGGGTATTGGTGAGGAGGCATCGAGATTCGAGTAGCCAAACCAATAGAGCATTAACCATGTGCCCCGTTACCTTACAGACAGCTGGTCAGGGAAATGGGGCGATAACTGGAAGGAAGATGTTTGTCCTTCCCTAGTTTGGGTGTGGGAACAATTGCTCCACACCAACAAGTGGAAACTTTACCTTCAGTCAGAAAGCATTTACCTGCGGGAGAGGGGTTCTTCAACATCTGAATATGAATGGCGTTGGGTCCCGGAGGAGAGGACAGGTCGAAAGTACATTCTACCTCCTGCACGGTGAAGGTGGCATTATAGCTTTCAGGACTAGGAGATTTAAAAGAAGGCGGTCAAGCCTCCTATACCTGTTTTCGGGGGAGGAAGGCAGGTTCATAAATAGCTGACCTTGAGACCTCAGCGAAAGTTCAGCCTAAAGCATTGGAAATATCAACAGGTTCCACAAAGACTTTGTTTTCTATGTTCTGGCCGGGGATTGTGAAATGGACCTTAGTGACAGATAGCTGGCGTAGGTTATCCCAGACGACCGAAAAAGGAGTAAATCAGTTTAAGGAACTCGTGAAATCAGTCCAGAAGGCTTTATTGCTTTCTTTAAAGACACGACAGCATTGCACTCATAGTCTTTTGTAATTAACAATTCTCCAAAGCAGGCCAGCATTGAAACCATACATAGAGCACATCACCGGGCTTAAATTGCATGGCTACATGCTGCATTCCACCACGGTGCTGGGACCCTACATGGAGAGATGGAAGTTCGAGATACACAATATTTGGCGGTGGTGAGAATGATGTCTGTGAGGTAGTTGACCTGACTGTCACAGCTGGGGAACTTCTGATCATAGAAAACTGCCATGGAAGAATAGAGCTCCCAGTCAGCTATGGAGACATTCCAAATAGTGAAACATGGAGAAGTGATATGATGATGTAGAACCTATCAGACAGAACATACCATTCGAAATGATGCGCAAGTGGAGTAGTGCATATTGCGAGGGCCAAATGGGAATAGGTTCGCGTCATGTAGGATAGGAAAGTTGGTTCGCCGGTATTTAGGCAGACAAAGTTAAGGTGGTTTACAAGGTCCGCCAAAAGGGAGCCTCTCTGGCAAGAAGCAGGAAAGCTCCATAGAGGATGGTGGGCGTTAAAGTCTCCAATCAACAAAAATGGCGTAGGAAGCTGGGCAATAAGGTGCAGTAAGTCTGCCGTAAAAACGGCAGACAATGATGGGGTATAGATTTTACGAAGAGAGAAAGTGAATTTGTGTGCTTTTTGGAGGCAGTTCGGTTTGAAGAATGAGCGGCTGATGGTTGGGAAGATGAAGTTTTAAGAAAATCTTCACAAACAGGATCTTTTTCAAAGTCCAAGGTTCCGACTTAGTAACCTGTGATTTCTGCTACAACTGATATGGAATGGGGATGGAGAGAGCAGAAGGCATTGGGGATGTCAAGCGGGCAATCTTTGGGCTGGCTGATCTGACAACTGCCTCTCTGAATGTAAAATCTCAGCGTACGCACCTCTTTTGTAGGTTGAGGAGAGGACATTGCCGTAGGTACCTGCTAGGAGCACAGCAGGCTTTCTACTTGCTAGTAATTTCCGGGCAGCAGAGATTGAAACTTTTTCCTTGACTGATTTCCTGGGTGACCTGCTCATCTTTATACACAGGGCATTCCCTAGAATTACCAGCATAGTCGACTATGCAGTTGATGCAGCGAAGAGACAGAGGTGGACAGTCACCCTCATGGGCATCCCTACCACAGGTAACGCATTTGGCTGCATTGTGGCAGGACTGATGGGTATGGTTGAATCTCTACCACTGGTAACATCAGGTAGGTTTGCAAATATATGGGCGAGTGGTGATATTTCATAGCCCACTTTCACCTTAGAATGTAAGTCAACTTTGGCGAATGTCAAACACAGTTCGGCTATTGTTAACCCTTTTCAACACACAATGGACAGCTGTTATGCCCTGGTCGGAAAGGTAATCCTGAATTTCCTCATCTGACAGGTCAAGGGACCGTGAAAAAACTACCCTCCACGATGAGTTTAAGGTATGATGAGGTTCTCTACTTTCACAGGAAAGCTGTGCAACAGCTTGGTTCAAAGCAGCTTTTGTGCTTGGAAAGCACTTTCAGTTTCCAGCAATAGTGTTCCATTACACTGCGGAAACAAGTTTTTACAAGACCTACAACTGTGTCAACACTCCTTTGAATAATGAAAGGATTCACTGTTGTGAAGTCAGGGCCATCAATTCATCTGTTTTCCTTTTCTGGGTAAAAATCAAAGTAGAAGAGGAAGAAGTAGTCCTTGTGAAGTTGTCCCCCCATAATTACTGGCGTCTCTGATGGTGTGCTCCTTCCTAATGGGGAACCCTCACTGAGGGCTCACCCGCATTAGCCGCCTGTCCACACCTCAGGTGTGTTCCCGAGAAACGTCCACACCTCAGGTCACGCCTCCCGAGAAATGGACGGAGGGACCAATCGGCACGGTCGGAAAGTATCGGCTCGGGTAATCACTCCTCCCTGGACCTGGCCTTTACCAGGGTGTACATGCGGGCCTTACACGTCAACCCGGGGCTGGGACTTGCACATTACCCAGTCACTTGTTATGCAGCTAGTGCGTGGGCGCCTTCAGGAAAGCACAGGAGGAAGGAAGGAAGGAAGGAAAGAAAGAAAGAAAGAAAGAAAGAGAAAAGAAGCAAAGAAGGAAGTGGAAGACGTGGAGTCTCAAGCACTGCGGCGGAGACTAAAAAAGAGAGGAAGGCCCGCATAATAATCACACACTCAAGAAACAGGTTCTACTTTTACTGCTTAGAGGACACTGGGGTGTAGTAAGGACAAAGCAAACACCTACATACAATGGGAATAACAGAAGAGGACCCTACATGTAGGATCAGTGATGAAACTGCATCACATCTAATTTTCGAATGCATTGCATTGGAGAGTAAAAGGCACAGAACATTTGGGACAACTAGACCTGAAGACATTGTGTCTAATAAAGAACTGGTAAAGGGACTCCTTGCACTGTTCAAGGGCATTGGTTGGCTTTACTAGATAAACAGGGAGCAATACCGCACAATAAACTTAGTTTCGGTGTGGGCAGTGGTGGCTTAGACCAAGACTGTTTTGGCTTCCCTGGAAAAATCAAATCAAATCAAATCAAGGACAAAGCAGCTTGCCCGACATAATTGTTCCTGGACCGGTCTCGACACACAGATGAGATGACATGTTGTGCAACAGCAGGCAGCTCCGTCATGAGGGTTCACTCACTGGCCTCAACCCAGTGGTCCGTGGTCTCACCTTCACACTGATTTTGCTGGACCTATATGGAATATCAGATGGCTTCTCGTGATGGATGTATACAATCGCTTTCCTTTTGTGGTGCCAATGAACTCTACTACATCAACCAGTACCATTAGTTCATCGACATCCATTTTTTGCATAGAAGGATTGCTTGAAGTGATAGTGTGTGATAAAGGACTGCAGTTCACATCTCACGACTTTGAAAATTTGGAAGAGAGAATGGCATCATACATGTGACCACAGCGCCATTCCATCTGCAATCCAGTGGAGAAGCAGAAAGGTCAGTGCGGACTTTCGAGACACAGATGAACAAGTATCGAGGAACTCACTCCAGGATGGTCCTTCCTCAGCCAAATTTCTGCACGGCAGCAAGCATTGCACCCTCCATCTGCTGCACCGATCGTCGTGGGATGTCAGTCATTATTGAACTCCTGCTTTTTTGGTCCAGGAAGCTGTGCTCTATAAGATGTTCTGAGATGATCGGCACTGGCAACATTTATTTGCTCTTACAATTGGTTTGTACCACAATGGCTGCAAGGAAGCCCCACCTCCTTTTCACAGTGCAACTACATAAGATGAAATAACAACATCTAAATAAATGTGTCACAGAAGTAACAGGAAAGTTGAGGAAGTGTCGCTAAATGGGCCATTTACACATAGTCACCCTAACCGAACAAAAAACGGGCAAGATAAAGTCAACGATTAGTATATTTTTCCCAAAATCATATGCCATTTCCACCTTAATGTTGAGAACACAAAATCTGTTCTGCGCATCTGAATGCTCACTCCAGAGATATTTCTGCTCTGTGCCTGCCACTGGAGGTAATATACACACGCGAGCGAGAAACTAGTCAGGAACCTCTCTGCTTTGATAATTGTTTGGTACACTATTGTGATTTAAATTTGTAATAACTTACTTTTGGTGCCGACTACATTAACACAGAGAAAGATGTCTTTATTTGCAGAGACAATTGTACTTATTATCCGACTTCTGAATATATAGTTCTATTACACAATATCATTTCAACTTCGTGCTTAACGAAGTGGTCACTGTAGAACATGGGGACATGTATTAGCTGAAAGAGTAGCCGATGCTGCTAACACAGTCAAGACAATTCATTGGAAATAGTATATTTAATGGAAAGTTCTATACAGACGACAAGCTGACGCCATTCATTCTACTATTACCCAGACTTACTTTATCACACATTGACACCACCATGATGTCTTATTTAAACAGACATGAACTGCTCTGCTGATTGAATTATCAGACTTTCAGCATTCGTCAAGTTTTCGATAATAGGGAGCACTGGGTACAGAATAACTACATTGTATCAAGTGCAACACTGTAACATACTAATACTTCAGCATTCACTTACTATGAGAGAGAAACAGTTTAGTACTACACCATAGAAACAACACATGGTGCTGTTATGAGTATTAGTATTTTTCATCTCAACAATAGACGTGTTTTCAGAAGTTTATGCCAAACAGACATTCTTAACTTTATGAACACAACCTAACATTGAATTTACATTGTTCCGCAGTACGGACTTGAAATTAACTTCACTCTTAGTATGAAAAATTTTATGAACATTCATCGTTTTCGACAATGACTTCTACTTAAATTTGAAAGCTTGGCTAGGAGAACTGAGTTTATTGACAGAGCGCTCCAACAAGGATTGTGTTTTTGCTGACCTACGTCTGGAACCCAAAGAACCACGATATACACAGGTCCCCTCTTTAACAACCGTTGCGAAGCACAGGCATATAAGCTAGTGATCCAATTAAAAAACAAAACCAACACAACCTCAATTTCTGAACACAGATAAATGAACTAAATACATGATGAATGTTCTTTATTATTGCCCACACATTTAACGATTTTTCCTGTAGGGGCACAGCTACAAGTGAAGTGACAAGCCACATTTTCACTCACTGCTACTATATTTCACAATGGCATACTGTCGTGGATTCATTCCATATGCCATATTACGCAGATATTGAGTTCCTATAAATTACTGTCAATACTGGTGATTTCCAGAAGAACATGCTAGAAGGTGTTGCTCAATAGTAACCGAGTTTTGATGACTGAAAATAAATGACACTGATTTATTATTTAAATCCGAAAACACTCCAATCGTAAATTCTTAATTTTAAACAATACTCATAACAATTACGATTAAATCCTAACGGTTGGAACCTCTGTGAGATATCTAGTGGAAAAATCACAGTCGGTGGAGAGCCTCTGGAACCACAGTGGTGCAGTCTGGAGACAGCCCGTGCACACAGTAATCCGTTCTGTGGCAGCTCACTGAGAAGTCTCTGCAGTAATTAGCAACCAAAATACTGTTGAATACTTTATTGAACTTTTGTTGTTTAATTATCTAAGGCACTGTTAATGTTGCCAACAAAATCAATCAAGGTCTCCAGGACGGAAAGTAAAATTTTATAGACTAACAGTTTTGGAAATTGGGTGTAATGTTTTTTCTCCTTAACTTTAATTAAACTATTTGAACTAATATAATTCCATCCACTGAAGTACTGATTGCTCATAATGTCTCCTTGTAATTCTATGTTGTTTGTTTGTGTGTGTGTGTGTGTGTGTGTGTGTGTGTGTGTGTGTGTGTGTGTGTGTTTTTCCCCTCTCTCTCTCTCTCTCTCTCTCTCTCTCTCCCTCCCCCCCCCCTCCCTCCAAAGATTTTCCTTTTGATGTAATAAAATAAGTCCACTGTTCACCTGCATAACAGTTTGTGGTATTGTGAAACTAGATAACTACCAGCTATTAACTTGCTAACTCTTGCTGCATACTAAAATGTCAGGTGAGACTTCAGATCATATTTAGTAACACTTTTGTGTACATTAAATTTCTATTGGGTAACAGTGGGTCAGAAGGAAATTATCACTTTAAAAGATGATATGGGTTTTATTTATCTTTCTAATTAAGAAATTTCTGTAATTTGGATTATGCAATGGCACAGGCCATGAATTACTTAATCTATCAAATGCTGGGGTGTATGATACAACAAACTTTCACTCTAACAAACTACAAATAACAAAGAGAGAAATTTTAACTGAGGCAAAGAACATAACACACACACACACACACACACACACACACACACACACACACACACACACAATATTTAAGAGACAAACTTTTTCATTTCAGCAAGCAATGAATATTTGTTTAATACTAACCTTTCCTTTTCTAAACAGAGCTTTAACATTTTGAGGCTGGCAACGAAGAACATTATCTACAGATGTCAGGGCAGCATCATATGCCTTTATTTTCATCTGGGCTGCAGCCAAGTTGTTGAATACTTTTAGCCTATCTTCTAATAGTTCCTGTAACTGTTTTTCTGCATCCTACAAATGTTTGGAAATAAATAGTAAATAATTACTTTATGAAGCAAGGAATGACAAATGTTTGTAACTATTCTTTGAAAAACTTAAGAATTACCTCTGAAATATCTTTCTTTTCAATTGAGAAACCACCCTCAGCATCATCCAAGAACTCTATGGCCCGCCTGTAACTTTGTATAGCAAATGAATATTCTTGCCTGGAAAACCACCAGTTTCCTCGTTCGCGTTTTTTATCACTAAAATGACATGTGTAATACATTAAATATTAACCAAATAAAAGCTTCAACTAGTTACTATTATATTTCAACAATTCTTAAAGGAAAGTACTAAATGCAGAACTATTGCAACTCCTTACCCTAATTCTTTGCGTCGGGCAATGGAAAGTGATTCAAGGTCTGGTTCATCTTCAGCACTCAGTAACTCAATTGTATATATCAGCTTTGCATCCGGTGGAATGTCTGGAGAGCGACCTATAGTACCATAGGCAAATCGTGGACCAACTTCAAGCAAAGCAACTTCACCCACATTCATAAGAGGTAAAGCCAAATCAATACCCTGTACGACCTGCATTCATGAAAATAGTTGTAAAGTAAACAAAGTGATATTCAGAATCATTGGTACGAAAGAGTAAAACTCAACTCAAATGAAATGCATCTTTTCCATTGTGTGGTGCTGTTTGTTATGGTTCGTGAGAAATTTACACCGAATCTCAGCTGGATCTGGGCTGTCAGCTGCATTACTCATTCATAGTTCTCTATTACTTTTAAATAAAGTTAGCTGAAATACTGTTTCCTTGGAGCTATTTGAATTGACCAATTAGGTCTCAACCTAATCACAAACTCAGAAATCCAAATATATCAAGAAAAATCACAATAGTTGTGAGAAATTATTTTTCAAAAGAGATAGATTGGCAAGCCAGTACTTACCTTTTTGATGTAGCGCCGATAGTTAAACACAGAAAGAAAAAAAAAAAACGAAAATAAAACAAGCTTTCCGAACTGTGTTCTCCCTTCAGGTAAGAGAGAAGGGAAGAAAAAAGGAAAGGGAAAGGAAGGGGAAGGTAACTCATGACCTAGGTCATGAATTTATTTATTTGTTTATTTTTGTGGTTTTAGGGCGCACAACTTCTACGGTCATTAGTGCCCAGAAAAGAACATAGATTCGCTACATCTCAAAAAAATTTGGTGACTGTCAGAACATCAAGAAAAGGCTAAAAATGAAAGATAAGAGACAATTAGAAGGGTTAAATATCCTTCAATAAGTTGGCCAAGTTGATAAAACGCAAAACTCGAGCAGCTGCTCGTGTGTCATCAGCTAAAATTTCCTCCAGAGTAGACGGAAAGTGAAGGGCTACACGGAGATGATTAAAATTAACACAAGTCAATAAAACATGTCGCACTGTCAGCAGTTCACCGCAGGAGCACAGCGGTGCAGGGTCGGCAGAGAGCAAGTGACGGTGGCTGAAACGACAGTGACCGATCCGCAACCGGGCCAGGATGATCTCCTCTCGCCGAGAGGGGCGTGAGGAGGTCCTCCAAGCGGTCGGGATCGGTTTTACAGTTCTCAATTTATTGTTGTACATTGAAAACCACGCACTGTGCCATTGCGACACGATACTCCGGCAAAGAGCCCGTTGAACATCGTCCGATGGGACGCAAAAGGTAGCCATGCGAGGCAAAATAGCTGCTGCCTTGGCTGCTATGTTGGCGGTCTCATTCCCGGGCACTCCCACGTGGCCAGGGACCCACAGGATAGAAACGTGACAGCTGTCATCTGCTAGCAACTGGAGGGAGCGTTGGATCCAATACACGAGAGGATGGTTCGAGAAAGGGTCCTTAAGACTCTGCAGGGCACTAAGGGAGTCCGAACATATGGCATAGAAAGGTTCGCGGTGGCGGCAGGTGTACAAAACGGCCTGGTGGAGGGCAAAAAGCTCAGCCGTGAAACTCTAACACCGGTCAGGGAGCTTGTATTGGAACCGGTTGTCCCCAACGACGAAGGCAGTGCTCTTGGAACCATCAGTGTAAATAAATATGGCATTATTGAACCGCGAACGGAGTTCGACAAGCCTTGAGCGGTATACCAAATCCGGAGTGCTCTCCTTGGGGAGCGAACTAAGTTCAAGGTGAGTGTGAACCTGGGCCTGATGCCACGGTGGCAATGGGCTTTCGCTCAACCGAAAGGTGGAAGGAAGGGTAAAATCGAGCCGCTGTAGTAGGCGGCGAAATCGAACTCCAGGTGGAAGCAAGGCAATCGCAGACAACTGATATTGGCGATCGAGTGAGTCGTCAAAAAATAATCGATAAGATGGATGGTTGGGCATTGACCACAAGCGGCATGCGTACCGACACAAGAGTATGTCATGCCGAGTGGTCAAGGGTAATACAGCGGTCTCGGCATACAGACTTTCAACAGGACTGGTATAAAACGCACCGGTCGCCAGACGTAAACCCCGATGGTGGATAGAGTTGAGACGGCGGAGAATCGACGGCCGTGCAGAAGAGTATACAAGGCTTCCGTAGTCGAGCTTCGTCTGAACAATGGCCTGGTAAAGGTGAAGCAGGACGGTACGATCCGCTCCCTATGACGTGCCACTGAGGACACGAAGAACATTAAGGGATCGGGCACAACGGGCAGCCAGGTAGGACACGTGTGTGGACCAGCAAAGTTTACGATCCAACATGAGTCCCAAGAATTTCGTAGTCTCCACGAAAGGGAGAGCAACAGGGCCGAGATGTAGAGAAGGTGGAAGAAATTCCTTGTACCCCCAGAAGTAACTGGAAGGAAGATGTTTGTCCTTCACTGGTTTGGGGATGGGGACACCAATGGCTTCACGCCAACTTGTGGGAACCTGACCTTCAGTCCATATGCAAATATAGGTGCTAAGTAGGAAACACTTGCCTGCAGGAGAAAGGTTCTTCAGCATCTCAACATGGATGGAATCGGGCCCGGGAGCAGAAGATCAGGACAGGGCAACTCCACCGCCTAGCTCCTGCATGGTGAAAGCGACATTATAACTTTCACAGTTAAAAGAGTGGAAAGAGGGTGGCCGTGCCTCCTCTACCTGTTTACGAGGGAGGAAGGCAGGGTGGTAATGGGCAGAGCTCGAAACCTCCGCAAAGGAACGGTCCAATGTGTTGGAAACATCAGCGGGGTCCGCAAAGATTGCGTTCAACGGTCAGGCCAGAAATCGGGGTGTGGACCTCGATGCCGGATAAACGGCGTAGGCCACCCCAGACAGCCAAGGAGGGAGTAAAGCGGTTAAAAGAACTGGTAAAAGCAGTCCAGCAAGCTTTTTTGCTGTCGTTTATAACACGACGACATTGCGCTCTCATTCGTTTATAATTGATACTATTCTCCAACGTTGGGTGGCAGCGGAAGATGCGTAAAGCATAGCGCCAGGCTCTAAGAGCATTGCGACAGCCTGCAGTCCACCAAGCGACCGGGACGCGGCATGGAGAAGAGGATGTACGAGGTATGGAATGCTCGGCAGCTGTAAGAATAACCTCTGTGAGGGATTCGACCTGACTGTCACAGCTGGAAAAATTCTGATCGTGAAAAACAGCCATGGAAGAATAAAGCCCCCAGTCGGCTTTAGAAATGTTCCAACTGGTGGGACGAGGAGATGGGGAATGATGCAGGAAGTGGATGATACAAGGGAAATGGTCACTCGAGTACGTGTCAGACAGTGCATACCACTTAAACCAACCGGCAAACTGTGGAGTGCGTATCGCGAGGTCTATATGGGAACAAGTATGTGTTGTGTCAGAAAGGAAGGTTGGTGCACTGGTGTTGAGGCAGATAAGATTGAGGTGTTGGAAAAGGTCCACCAAAAGGGAGCCTCTCGGACAAGGTGCAGGAGAGCCCCATAACGGGTGGGGAGAGCCCCATAACGGGTGGTGGGCATTGAAGTCGCCTACCAACACAAAAGGTGAAGGGAGCTGGTCAACGAGGTGTAGCAAGTCTTCCCTAGTATGCGCGAATGACGATGGCGAATAGATATTACAGAGGGGAAAAGGAGAAGGTGGATAGAGTGATGCGGACGGCAATTGCCTGTAGGTTAGTATGCAATGAAATAGGATGGTGATAGACGTCATCCCGAATGAGCATCAGAACCCCTCCATGGGCTGGGGTACCTTCCACAGGTGGCAGGTCGAAACGCACAGAGGTGTAGTGGGTGAAGTCTGCACAATCATGTGGACGTAACTTAGTTTCTTGGAGACAAACTAGAAGCGGGCAGTGCAATCGAAGGAGTAGTTTTAATTCCTCCTGATTGGAACGAATGCCGCGAATATTCCATTGAAGGAGCGCCATGATAAAAAATGAGAGGAGAAAAGAAGATAAAAAGGAACAAGCAGGTGGGGTCACGTTGACAGCCACTGAGGACCGGACTTCGAGGGAGCACTACTATCGCTATCTAGAGGCAGAGAATCAGGTTCCATTGGTTCAAGTGATGCATCTGCCACCTTCCCGAGTGAATCAGGAGGGGCAGCTTCTGCTGCCGGTAAAATGCCGGTTGCCCGGCTAACAGTAGTGCGTCCCGATGAGACAGAAGATGATCGGGGCCGACTACTGCTGGGCGGCGTGACGGATGAGTCACGCCTTGGCGGGGAAAGAGGAACTCTTTCTTGTTGGCTCTTCTGGAAGAGTGACGGTGAGAAGAGGCAGTTGACAGTTGAGAAGCCCGAGTACGTAGAAAATCTTCACGGACGGGTTCCTTTTTCAAAGTCCAGGCATCTTGTTTAGGTGCCCACGGTTTATTAGATGTTAACGAAGACTGAACTTTAAAAGCAGCAGGAGGAAGCATGGATGTGGAACGGGCAATCTTCAGGCTGGCCGATCGCACAACAGTGTCAGCGAAAGTGAAATCACAGGTCTGCGTACCTGCATCATTAGTAGGTTGAGTGGAGGTGAGTACCTTACTGTATGTGCCCGCTGGGAGGACAGTGGGCTTTCGACTCGCCAACAACTTTCAAGCGGCAGATGTCGAGACCTTTTCCGTAACCTGAATTTGCTGAATGACCTTTTCATCATTATAAACAGGGCAGTCCCGAGAGGAGGCCACATGGTCACCGTTGCAATTTAGGCAGTGAGGGGACAAAGGTGGGCAATCCCCCTCATGGGCATCCCTGTTGTATCTAAGGCATTGGAAACAGCGCGTTGGGTTTGGTACATAAGGGCGGACAGAGATAACTTCATACCCTGCTTTGACCTTTGATGAGAGTTCAACTCTGTTGAACGTCAAAAACACGAGTCGGTGTCAGCTGATTATCGATTTTTTTCAACATCCTATTCCCGGCTGTTACAGCCTGATCAGACATGTAGGTTTGTATTTCTTCGTCAGACAATTCGTCAAGGGATCTTGTGAAAACTACCCCCCCCCCCCCCGTGACGAGATAAGCGTACGATGTGCTCCTACCTGGACAGGAAACTTGTGTAGCAACGTAGTCCGTATTAGTTTTTTCGCGTGGAAGGCACTGTCCGCTTCCAGCAACAATGTTCCATTGCACTGACGCCAATAGGTCTCAACAGGGCCAGCAATAGCATCAACACCTTTCTGAATAACAAAAGGATTTACAGAAGTGAAATCTTTACCGTCGGTTCGAGACAACTAGGAATTTCGGGAGACTGGGCAAAGTTTTCTTCTGCTGAGGCGAATCGGAAATTCTTTTTTGTGTCAAAGTCACAGAAGAAGAGAAGGAAGTCATTGCGGAAGTGTCCCCCGTGATTACCGGCGTCTCTGATGGCGCCCTTTTTCCTAGTGGGGGCCCTCCTTACCCGCCTTAGGTGATTGTTCACACCTCAGGTCACACCTCCCGAGAACTGACGGAGGGACCAATTGGCATGTTCGGAAGGTACCAGCTCGGGTAATCACCTCTCCCTGGGCCTGGCCTTTACCAGGGGGTACGTACGTGCCCTACTTGTCTACCCGGGGTGGGGAATTACGCGTTACCCAGTCACCTGCTACGCATGATAATGCGTGGGTCGGCCTTCGGACACGCACAGGGAGGAAAGAAGAATAGAGGAAGTGAAGAGAATGAATTGTCTCAAACGCCAAAGTGGAGACTAATGAGGAGGAGAGAAAGGCTAGGAATGTACAGCAAGGAGAAAAATACAGAAGCAAAGGTTAGGAAAGGAAGAAACCAAGGAAAAAGAGAAACTAGGACAAGAAACCACGTTGACTCACAAAGGACGCCCATCTCCGGGCGAAGGCATGAACCAGTAGGGAAAGCGAAGCAGCCTGAGGCGGAAGAAAGGCTGCTTCGGCTCGGGGCTCTGTGCGCGCCACACACGTACCCACAAAAGGGCTGTGGGCCCCCTGGGGGGATCAAGGAAGGTGGCCTGTGTTTTAGAGAAGGACCAGGTGAATTTTAGGTTGGAGAAGGAGTTAAGGTCACAAAGGAAGTTCAGAAGGGTTTCTTCACCATGAGTAAAGATAACAAAGATATCATATATGAATCTATACCAAACCATGAGGTGCAACTTCTGTCTCTTAAGGAATGCCCTTTCCATGTGGCCCATGAAGATGATGGCATAGTAAGGGGCCACCCTTGTACCCATAGCTGTTCCCCTGATTTGTTTGTAAGAATGGCCCTCAAAGGTGAAGTAATTATGGGTGAGGATGAAATTAGCAAGTGTGACAAGGAATGAGGTTTTTGGGAGGCTTTCATTTGGGCGTTGGGAAAGATAGTGTTCCAGGGCTGATAGACCATTGGTGTAGGGAATGTTGGTGTAGGGGTGTAGTGCCTATGGTGACAAGGAAGCTTTCTGGTGGGAGGGGAATAAGGATGGATTTGAGGGGTTCCACAGAGTGGTTTGTGTCTTCAATATAGGATGTGGGAGCCTGTACATTATAGGTTAGAGGTGTTGGACTACCAGAGCTGTGACACATTCTGTTGGAGCTTTGACGCCTGCTACGATGGGATGGATAGGACGATTCTCTTTATGGATTTTTGGGAGTAAATAGGTCAGGGTGCGAGTTTCAGGTGGAGAGAGAAGTTCTATGGAGGCATCGGTAAGACCTTGTGAGGGACCTAGGGTTTTAAAGATTTTCTGTAGTTCAGCCTGGACTGAGGGAATGGGGTCACGAGGAACAGCTTATTAGATACAGGAGTCAGAGATGATGCAGCCCTTCAGCTACATACTCGCCTCAGAGTACCACAGTTGTGGAACCCTTGTCCGCTGGGAGAATTACAATGGAGCGGTCTGCTTTCCGCTCTCAGATGGCTTTGGATTATTTAGGGGACTAAACAGGTAGGTCATCAGAACCCTTTATTAGCTAAGAATTCACTGTCAAGAGCATAAAAAATTAAACAAAGCACCAAAAATAAAAACTTGCAAAAGGGGCAGGCTGACAATGAACAAGTCACTGACAACACAAAACAAAGACACACAATAGGTAAAACAGTCAGGAACTCAACTAAAACTGGACAGCAGAGTACCATGGCTGGCCGATCACAAAGTTAAAACAGGATGAGCCAGCCATACTGCACACGCTAAAAACCCCTAGGCATGTTACCTAAGAGTTTAAAGTCTTTAAAATTGCTGAATAGTTGGGGACCTGTGATATCAGGCTAAAGCACCCAGCATTAGATGGAACTGTAAAAACCAGCAGTGCGAATAAAACTTAAAACTGCATTAGCCATGGAGGCGGCATCGCCGAACACTAATGGTAGCGCGTCTGGTAGATAAAAGGATTGCCTCAAGTTGGCTAAGAGTCTACAGTCCATCAGTAGATTGACTACTGTCAGTGCTGCTCCACACTAACACTCAGGCGGGGCCTCACAGCGAAGAAGATAGCCATGGGTCAGCCATGTATGCGCTATGCGGTGGCAACAGAGGAGAACTGCGTCAAGACATCTGGGCCACTGTGGAGACTTCCACAGTGCCACGGATGGCTCGGATGTGCGAAGCTTATTCTGCGCACCAGTGGTAACCCATTCAGTGCTCCAAACCTCACATACCTTCTGGTGTAAAGCCAACTTCAGGTCTGATTCTGTGACGCCTATCTCCACAGGTGGTGTTGTAGTGGCCTACTTGGCCAACCTATCGACATGTTCATTCCTCAGTATGCCAATGTGACCTGAGGTCCACACGAAGGCCACAGAATGGCCAGATCTGCCGAGAGAGAAACCAGTTGGTTGGTTAATGTGTGGATAGGACCAAACAGCTAGGTCATCAGTCCCATGACCTGTATGGAATGCAAGCCAGCTTGTGGTCGGCTAAGAGCATGAAGACAGTAAAATAGAGGAACTGAAAGGGGGTTAAAATCAAGTAGAACATGACTAAAACCAATAGAAAAAGTGGGATTCTGCAAGGAATGTTGAGACAGATATGGAATCCCCATTAATTAACAACAAGCAGATACAGGTTAATAGTGTATGCTCCTACATCTACATAGATGCTCTGCAAATCACATTTAAGTGCCTGGCAGAGGGTTCATTAACCACTTTCATAACTTTTCCGTCAGTCCCACCTGGTGAGGGTCCCACAAACAGCAACAGTACTCTAGGAGAGGACGCACAAGTGTGATGTAGGTAGTCTCTTTGGTGGAGCTGGTGCATCTTGGAAGCATTCTGCCAATGAAACGTAACCTTTGGTTCACCTTCACCACAATATTTTTTGTGTGTTCTCTCCAGTCAAAGTTGTTCGTAATTTTAACTCTTAAATATTTGGTAGAATTTATCACCTTAAGGTTTGACCAATATATCGTGTAATTGAAGTTCAGCGAATTTCTTTTAGTGGTCATGTGTATTACTTCACGCTTTATTTTATTCAATGTCAATTGCCAATTTTTGCACCATGTAGAAATTTTGTCTAAATCGCTTTGCAGTTGCTTTTGATTCTCTGTTGACTTCACTAACCAATAAACGACAGCATCATCCGCAAACAGTCTAAGGGAGCTATTCAGATTGTCTCCTAAACCATTTATAAACACGAGGAAGAGTAGGGGACCTATAATGCTGCCCTGTGGAACGCCAGATATCACTTCTGTTTTACTCGATGACTTACCGTCAATTACAACGGACTGTGCCCTTTCTGATAGGAAATCGTGAATCCAATCGCACAATTACGGAGATATTCCATAAGCACGCAATTTCATAAGAAGCCACTTGTGGGGTACAGTGTCAAAAGCCTCCCGGAAATCCAGAAATATGGAATCGATTTGAGATCCTTTGTCGATGGCACTTAACACTTAATGTGAATAAAGGGCAAGCTGTGTTTCGCAAGAGCAATACTTTCTGAATCCGTGTTGACTATTGGTTCGTAGGTTGTTCTCTTCGAGGTAGTTCATAATATTCGAACAAAGTATATGTTCCAAAATCCTACTGCAAATCGATGTCAATGAGATTGGCCTGTAATTTTGGGGATCACTCCTATTGCCTTTCTTGAATATTGGAGTAACTTGGGCAACTTTCCAATCTTTGGGTACGGATCTTTCGCCGAGTGATCGGTTGTAAATTATTGCTAAGTACAGAGCTATTGCATCAGCATACTCAGAGGAATCTAGTTGGTATACAATCTGGCCTGGAAGATTTGTTTTTGTTTAGTGACTTAAGTTGTTTTACTACTCCAGGAACATCTACTTCCACGTTTCGCATGCTGGCAGCTGTTCTTGGATTGAATACTAGAGTGTTCACTTCGTCTTCTTTTGTGAACGAATTTTGGAAAGCTGTGTTTAGTAATTCTGCCTTAGCAGTACTGTCATCGGTAGTATTACCATTGCTATCATGTAGTGAAGGTATTGATTGTGTTTTGCGGCTAGTGCACTTCACATATGAAAAGGATTTCTTTGGATTTTCTGCAAGATTACGAGACAGGATTTCGTTGTGGTAACTACTATAGGCTTCTCACATTGAAGTATGCGCTAGGTTGCGAGTTTCAGTAAAAGATTACCACTCTTGTGGATTCTGTGTCTTTTTAAATGTTGCATGCATGTTTCTTTGTTTCTGCAACAGTGATCTGACCTGTTTTGTGTGCCACAGGGGGTCAGCCCCCTCTTTTATTAATTTATTTGGTATAAATCTCTCGATTGCTACTGATATTATGTCTTTGAAAGTAAGCCACAACTGATCTACACTCGCATTTTTAGTTTTGAAAGACTGGAGACTATCACTCAGGAAAGCGTGAAGCGAATTTTTATCTGCTTTATTGAATAGATATATTTTTTATTTATTTTTGGTGCATTTGGTAATTTCAACATTCAGTCTCACTACTACAACTTGATGTTCGCTAATCCCTGCATCTGTTTTGATGCTCTTTACTAGCTCAGGATTATTTGTTGCTAGGAGATCAAGGGTACTTTCGCAACCACTTACTATTCTAGTGGGTTCATGAACTAACTGTTAGAAGTAGTTTTCAGAAAAAGCATTCAGAACTAGTTCGGACGATGTTTTATATTTGCCACCGGTTTTGAATACGTAATTATGCCAACATATCGAGGGTAAATTGGTGTCGCCACCGATTATAACAGAATGCTTCAGATACTTATTTTGAAATGTGATTCAAGCTTTCTTTGAACATTTCGGCAACCGCATTTTCTGAGTCAGGGGGCCAATAAAAATATCCAATTATTAATTTATTTCGGTTGTCAGGTATAACTACTACCCAGACCAGCTCACAGGAAATATCTGCCTCAATTTTGCTGCAGGATAAACCGTTTGTAACAGCAATAAACACGCAACCCCCCCCCCTTTTTTATTTATTCTATCCTTTCTGAAGACCATTTGGCCCTTTCAAAAAAAAATTTCAGCCGAACTTGTCTCGGGCGTCAGCCAGCTTTCAGAACCTATAACGATTTGTGCCTCAGTACTTTCTATCAGCTCTTGGAGCTCTGGAACTTCCCAATACAGCTACGATAATTAACAACTGTTATACCAATGGTTTCTAGATCTGCTTTCTTTCTATGCCTGACCTGCCCCATTTGAGACAAACATGTTTTGTGTATTCCCAAGGCCGTGTAACCTAAAAAAAAAAAAAATAAATAAATAAATAAATAAATAAATATTTATCGCCTAGTCCACGCCACATAGCCCCCGCTACCTGTGTAGCCACTTAATGAGTATAATGGACTGCTGACCTATTTAGCGGAACCCGAAAACCCACCACCCTTTGGCTCAAGTCGAGGAACCACCACCCTTTGGCTCAAGTCGAGGAATCTGCAGCCCACATGGTCGCAGAACCGTCTGAGCCTCTGTTCAGACCCTCCCGTCGGCTCTGAACCAAAGGTCCGCAGTTAGTCCTGTCGACAATGCTGCAGATGGTAACCTCCGCTTTCATCTTGCAAGCAAGACTGGCAGACTTTACCACTGCTGATAGCCACTCAAAACCAGAGAGGATCTCTTCCGATCCACGGCGACACACATCTTTGGTCCCGACATAAGCCACCACCTGCAGCTTGCTGCACCCTGTGCTCTTCATGGCATCCGGAAAGACCTGTTCCACATCTGGAATGACTCCCCCCGGTATGCACATGGAGTGTACATTGGACTTCTTCCCCCCCAGCATCCATTTTCCTAAGGGGCTCCATCACCCGCCTAACATTGGAGCTCCCAACTACTAACAAATCTACCCTCTGACTGCCCGGATTTTGAAGGCAGGCGGGCGAGTACAGGACAAGCGACACCATCTGCGTCATGAACATCCTCTGCCACAGACAGTGCCTCGAATCTGTTGGCAAGACTAACCAGGGAGGCCTCCACTTTGGTCCCCCGGGAAGTCTTACGACGCCTGACACACGCTGAGGAGATCTCCCAATCCACCACGGATTGGGGGGGGGGGGGGGCAACCCTCTCGCAGGCAGCAAGCGGGCTGGCCACAGCCGCAGTCCGATCAGAGGGCACAACAGACGCACAGGGCGTCTGCTGCACCCCCGCGAGCGGCCCACAACAGCGGCGCCCACCCACCGCAGTCTCAAGCGTTGCCAGAGAAGCCAACGCCGCCTGAAGCTGCGAGCGAAGAGTCACCAACTCTGCCTCCATCCGTTCGCAGTAGTCACAGTTCCTAGCCATTCTAAAAACCTATGTATCTTCCAAGTACGTATGTCTGAGGACACAGAAGTTTGATAAACAGTGCGCTTCGAAAAATATGAATCGCTTATTAACGGCGAATCTGAAAAATATATAGGCGAGCTAATCAATCAAAATAACAACTGAACTGACAACTAAACGTGATTCTTAGTAAATAAACACGTGAGCACACTAAAGATTTAAGAACTGTAAAAGAAAGCACACACGAAATAAAAATAAGTCGCTTCTATTAAGAAGCCGGTTATCTTACAATGTAGAGCTGCAGCTGCTGCTGTCGCGTGTGCACTGGCCGGTGGTCACTGTGCAACTCTCCTAAATGAGAAGCCTAAAAGTGTAAAAAGGGAAACAACGTGAATTAAAACCAAGTTAAAAGGAGAAATGGAAGTCGTCAGAAGGAGGGGAGGGAAGAGCTCCAAACCCTGCTGCTCGCAGGGAGGGCCACAAACCCATCCATCCTTTCCAAGCGTCAGAGACAAAATCTTATAGCCAAGAATAAAAACCGCTTTCACAGCTAAATCCAAGGACTGTCAGCTATCCGTGAATCATTCGCCAAAACTGAGGGCAATGAGTGCGGAATTCCAAATTTGGCACGGAGCGCCAAGAGGAGCGGACATTCCACTAAGATATGAGAGAGAGATTGCAGTGCCCCACAACCACAATGTGGGTGAGGCTCATTACGCACAAGAAGAACATAGATCAGCCTGGAGTAACCGATGCGGAGGTGGCAAAGGACAGTGGATTCCCTTCGAGAAGGGCGTAAGGAAGAACTCCAAACTGCAGTGGTCGACTTTATGGAGTATAGTTGATAAGACTGAGCAGTTGCCTGCCAGTTGGTGTTCCAGTCCTGTATGAGTAGCGATCTCATCTGTGCCCAGGATAACCCAGAGGAAGGGGCAGGGAGTTACAACTACTCTAGCCAACTGGTCAGCCTGTTCATTTCCTAGGATACCCATATGACTGGAAGCCCTGAGAATGGCAATGGAGCAAGCGGTGCAACGAAAAGCAGCGAGGAGATCGTGAATATCAATGAGCAACGGATGTGAGAAGTACCATGGGTCTATGGCCTGCAGGCTGCTCATTTAGTCAGAACAGATTAAAACACGATTCAGGGCCACCTGTTTGATAAAATGAAGTGCCCTACTAATAGCCGTTAGTTCTGCCGTAAACACACTTCAAGATTCTGGCAGAGAATGGCATTCCACATCAATGGGAGATGTAAATACATATCCCGTATGACCAGCAAATTTAGAGCCATCAGTGTAGAAAATTGTGGCACCTTGAAATTCTTCAAGTACTTTGTGCAACAAACGCTGGAAGATTACGGGGGAGACTGAAGCTTTCGGGGCGTGGTAGAGATCCAATCGGATTTGTGTCCGAGGCACCAACCAAGGGGTGGAAAGCATGATGCATACAGTCAAGGGAGCAGAGCTTGAAGTCCCTACAAATGGAAACAAGCTGCAATACAACAGGTAAACCCACCCAAGGGCGAGTATCAGGATTTCTAAAACCGTCGCCCTCAAAGAGAACGTGATATATGGGATGACCAGGGAATTTACGAATGGCAATGGCATAGGACACCAAACACTGATGGCATCTAGTCTGAAGAGGGGGGCTTCTCACTTCAGCAAGGAGACTCAACAGGACTGGTCCAGAAGGCACCCATAGCAAAGTGGATACCACAACAGTGAACGGGGTCCAACAATTTCAGGGAAGAAGGAGCTGCTGAGCCATAAACCTGGCTCCCATAATCTAATTGCGACTGAATCAGATCCCGGTAGATACGAATTAGTGTTGTATGATCTGCACCCCCAGGATGAGTGTGCTAGGAAATGAAGGGCATTAAGTTTCTGCATGCAGCTTATCTTCAGCAGCTAAGTCAGTTTTTTTATCAAAAAGGAGGCCCAAGAAATGGTGCTGCACCACAACTTGTAGGCGTTGAGTACCAAAGAGAGTTCTGGGTCAGGGCGGTCTGTAATATAACAGCAGAATTGCATTACTCGAGTTTTAGAAGGGGAAAACTGAAAACCATGTGAGAGAGCCCATGGGGAAGCCCACCGAATGGCACCTTGGAGCTGGCGTTCAGCCAAGGCTATCGAGTGGGAGCTGTACCATATGCAAAAGTCATCGACATACAAAGCAGGGGTGACAAGTGACCCAATAGAGCTCACCAACCCATTAATGGTGATTAAGAAGAGTAACACTTAACACAGAACCCTGTGGAAACACCGTTCTCCTGGATCTGTGGGGAGCTGAAGGAAGAGCCAATCCTCACACGGAACATGCGGCAGGATAAACACTGACTGATAAAAATTGGTAGGGAGCCTCGTAGGCCCCAGTCATGGAGGGTACACAAAATATGATGCCAAGCAATGTCATATGCCTTATGTAAATGAAAGAAAACAGCAACAAGATGTTGACATTTTGAAAAGGCCTTCCTGATTGCCGTTTCCAGTTTAAGTAGATGGTCAATAGTAGACCTGCTCTCCCAGAACACACACTAGTAAGGTGACAGCAGTCCACAAGACTCGAGTACCCAACATAGTCTGCGGCAACCATCCGTTCAAGAAGTTTACATGGCACATTTGTCAGGCTAATTGGCCAGTAACTGTCCAGGGATTACGGATCCTTACTAATCTTAATAACAGGAACCACTATACTGTCCCTCCACTGCAAGGGGAAGAGAAAACAGTGCCTTGAATGGAGCACACTGATGGGTTGTGTGGGAAGCACTGGTCAATTGCCTGCAAGCCACTGAGGGAGTCACTACAGCTGACAAATAATCCCTGGGGCAGGCTCGGAGATGTTCTAGAGCCTTTAGGATGGCGACCAGCTCTGCGGTAAATACACTACATGAATGCTGTTCAACTGTCACCATGGAGACATGCACACCCAGCATGGCCATCTGCTATGGAACTATCTGTAAATGGCTTCTGCATCACAGAATGAATCAAGGAGTTGCAGGAACTGGCAACAGATGTATTGGGAAAACTGAGTCCTATGATGCACTGGACAGATCCAAATGGAGCTGCAAATGAGGAACGGACCAAGGAGGGAAAAAGGGGCTGGCAGTTCGGGTGGAAGTGTGAGGCCTGAACATGGGCAACATAGGAAACTTGCCTGTGGAACTGCAGCAGGAGAACCCCAGCTTCAACCAGGAGGCTTGTCGCAGAGCTTTTGCGAAAAGCCCCTGTTCACAAATGGACACCACAATGCAGGACTGGGTCCATAGTCTGCAACGCCAAAGGCACAGAGAAATCAGACTACGCGACTAAATGAAAGTTGCAGGAGCGTTGGGTGTGACGCTCCCCAAAGAGTGTGGCTCAGACACCTTAGGATGTTTAGGTTGGTTGATATGGTTCACTCTCCTCATAAATGATATGTATGTAGTCTAGCATAATGAAACAACTGTAGAACAGTTGGTCTTCTTATACATTTGACTCAAATAATTATACTTCTTAAACTACATGAATGAGCAGTCTCCACCATTTACACTTGAGAAGCATATTTATTCCTGAAACTTCCTGGCAGATTAAAATTGTGTGCCGGAACTGGGACTTGAACCTGGAACCTTTGTCTTTTGTAGGGAAGCGCTCTACCGACTGAGCTATCCCCACACGACTCATGATACCGCCTCACAGCTTTACTTCCACTAGTACCTCGCCTCCTACTGCGAAACTTGCAAGACTAGCACTCCTGTGGCTAAGCCATGTCTCCACCATATCCTTTCTTCCAGCAGTGCTAGTCTTGCAAGCTTCCCAGGAGAGCTTCTGTGAAGTTTGAAAAGTAGGTAGGCGAGGTACTGGTGGAAGTAAAGTTGTGAGGCGGTATCGTGAGTTGTGTCAGGATAGCTCAGTCGATAGAGCACTTGCCCACTAAAGGCAAAAGTCCCAGGTTTGAGTCCCAGTTCCATCACACAATTTTCATCTGCTAGGAAGTTTCATATCAGCGCACACTCCGCTGCAGAGTGAAAGTTTCATTCTGGATATTTATTCATATGTAACTTTAAATAACTGAACAATAAGGTTTTCACAATCAGTTCCAGCTCACTCTTGAGCAACCTTTTACAAAAATCTATTGAAATTACAATAAGTCCAAAAGGACTAACTTTGTACTGATACACACTTCCTTCAAAGAGGAAAGCCGTAAATTTCCTCGAGTCTTCATGTATTTTAACTTGATGATAACCAGCAGTAAGATCTACCGAACTAAAATATTTTGTTTTTTCAAATTTGGTTAGGATGTCATCAATGTTTAAAAGTCAATCTCTATATGTTTGTTTATAGTCCAAGCATCTAACACAATGTGTATGCCACCACAGGATTTCTTCACTACAACTAACGGATTCTTAAATACGCTATTGATCCAATCTATAATTCCCCCATTCAACATTTTGCAAATTTCTGCCTGGACTGCTTGTCTCACACCTGGTTTGTTAGGAAAAAACCTTACTAAATTTCATTAGTAATTTAAAAAGTTCCTCCTTTTGCTTAATAGACAAGAGATCTGACTCAAATGACTTAGGTTTTATATCTTCACAATTTGAATCAGACGGTACTTCATTAGTTTGCACTGTACTCACAGTCGATACTAGTCTAATAAATTTACTATTGACTGAATATTTGTTATCTGTGACAAATGGTAAACAAAAACTATTCTCGTTAACGTAACCCATAGCAATGTTGTTTTTGAAATCCAGCTTAACATTGTACTTGCTTAACAGTCTAATCCCAACAAGATATTAATATTTAACTTATGGGGCATATACAATGTTGTAATTTTATAAACGTGTGTTTCGACTCTTACGGGCATGCTTTTTATTCCCGTCACACCCACAATGTTAACCCCACTTACAGGTAAAGTGAGACTAGAGTTTTTGCATGATAATTTGTCGAAAAATCGCTGTGATAGAATTGAGAGTGTTAATTGTTAATATGTCCTACGATGATAGGCTTTACTAAATGTGTAGTATGTACCTCGTTCTGAGTATGTAGCCAATCTTTAGTGGGTATTGAATGTAAAAAATTTAGTGAAAAGTTGGAATATGGGTCCTGATTGTTTACTTCCTGTCTTGGTAATGGACCCCTTTGCCAAGACATTATTAGTTTACCTTCAAAGTGCTAAGTATTGGTTGAGTTTCAGTTTGTGTGGAACAATGAACAGAAATAGAACGAGAAAATTTACCCTTTTTATTCATATTAGAATTGTTGAAGTATTTCTTGTTCCTGAAAGACTTAGATTATTATTCTCCTGAGTCTCGTGCACCTCGCACAGGAAAACTTCTTTCGACTGCTGTTCTTTACTACGACTATAATGTGCCTTCCAGCTGTGACACCGTATCTTATTCTGAATGGAAATAGGAAGCCTTCTTACTAGCACATTAGCAAGCTAATCCTCGTCTATGGGTTTAACAAGAAATTTTGCCTTGCATTTTTGGACCAATATTTCTCTTTCAATTTCTGAATGAAATCAGGCCATGACATAAATCCATCAGCATGGGCTGTACCCCACTCTAATGCCTGCCCGATTAAGTAACACAAAGTAAAATCAATTTTTTGTGTGTCAGCCCACGTATTTGGGAGAGTTCTTGAAAACACTAATAAAATGATTAGGATGAACATCATCTCCTGGTTTGAATTTAGGCAATTGTTATGACAAATTAATTCCCTGAGTAAAATTAAATGTATCTTAATTAGATTGAACTGGAGATTGTGCGTGGTTGTTATTAGCAGTAACAGGTTTATTTGTGAAGCAAGATGGATTATCTCCATTTGAATCTTCACAAACTGTATCAAAACAATGATTAGGGAAATCTGCATCTGGTAAAGTAGCACCAGTTTTAAATTCATGATTTTTTCTCTCAATTACTTCTGAAACTCGTTGTTCACAAATGTTGGACAACTCAAGGGAACCCTTTTCACTATGATCTGATTCTGATTGTTTAACTGCCTCTAATTCCAATTCATCAGCCTGATCCCTTTCGCCAATCTGGGCGATATCAACCCTCTCAAGAGATGTTAATTTACTACAACACTGATAAAACCTTGTCCACTGACAATTTATTCCCAAGTTGTTGATGAACAGGATCTGTATCAGAAATAGTATCTTTAATAGTTTGTACTACATCTGAAACAAGATCTTGTTTGTAGGGCAGAATAATCTGTGACTATATTAGAAACCTCATCTTTAGAAATTAGTACCTGTTTAATAGATGTAATTTCCGAATTTAAATTATTGTAGTTAACCTCACATTTTTCTGCATAAGATTTCAAGGTATTTTGGAAAAATGTAATTTTACATTAAATTAAGAATTAATTTGTGACTTTAACTGATCAAATTTGTCTGATATTTCCAACTTATGGCTGGAAAGTTGATCTGTTAAACTTCTCTTTTGATCAGACAATTGTTTAGGAAAATCAGTTTTGAAGCTAAGTAATTGGTCCTTAATACCTTTTAACATTTTAGCTACATTTGGTACACTTATATTTACTTCTTCCATTTTTGCCTGCTATCTCGTTATAGGCATAAAATTTAGTGTATGCACTGAAAACACCTCACGGAGTATTCACTGAAAGTTTAACTAAGAAAAAGAAAATAATCACACCTGTATGCTCAGTAGACTGGTGCTTTAGGTGCTGTTTGATGATGTCAGCTGCCCGTTACTTCTGCTTGATACGGAAAATCTTGTCTCTTCTAGCACGTATTTGTGCGCAATATGTTTCTTCTTAAATATGTGCAGATTTTAATGATGAATATTTGGTTTTTTTAGATGTACTGCCACAACCAATATTTTTTTTTTGAAATATTTATTAACATCCAGGTGGTACTGAGTACATCTCTCGCCTTACTCAAACTTCTTAACACATTTCTTCTGAGACGTGACCGTATTCTGCAGTTCGTGTGTCAAAGGTCGCCAGTTAAGGTGGTTCACTCTCGTCATGAATGATATGTATGTAGTCTAGCATAATAAAACCACCATAAAACAGTTGGTCTTCTTCTTATATGTTTGACTCAAATAGTTAAACTTCTTAAACTACTTGAATGAGCATTCTCGTCCATTTACACTCGAGAAGCATATTTATTCATATTCAACTTTAAATAACTGAACAATAAGGTTTTCACAATCACAGTTCTAGCTCACTCTTGAGCAACCCTTTACAAAAATCAACTGAAAGTACAATGAGTTACTCTTGGAACAAACAGAATGTCATTTGTTTAATAATGGATATACACATTCCATAGTCCCATTCATAGCTTCTGGCATTCCATGCTGCTGCAGGCCAATTAAATATACACTCTGACCACTTTGGTGCACTTCATACCACCAGAAACTGCAACACACAGACATTCTGGTGGCAGTAACAATTCAAGTGTGGTCAGAAATTGCCCAAACAATGATAGGAGATGTTGGATTATCTCAAAGCAATTTAGGCCTATGTGGCAGTTTGTTCCACTACAAGGTGTCGCCAGCACTTTTGTTTGAGCTGGTGAAGGTGTGACACCCAAGTGAGATGTTCGTCAAACAACGTGCCTAAAAAGCAATGTGTCTCCAACACACAGCAGGGCATCAGCCAAATACAGTTCCAGTTGTATCGCCCGATGTCGACAGAAATGCATTTCCTCGGGTTTTCGAGGTTGAAGACTGAAAACCGTGGGCAAACGCCAACGACTGTGCCTTTCGAATGGCTAGCTGTAACAGCCATTCAGCAACACCAATGCTGTTGGAGCTAACATACATGCAGAAGTCATCAGCATACAAGGATGTGGAAACCTATGACCCCACAGCTGCTGCAAGACCATTAATCGCGACTAAAAACAGAGGGACACTATGAACGGAACCCTGTGGGGCACTTTTTATTGATAATGAGGTGAGCTGAGACAACTCGAACAAGAAAAGAATGCAACACAAGGAAGTTCTGTATAAATACAGGAAGTGGACCCCGTAAGCCTCAGTCGTACAGCGTAGACAGGATATGACGACGCCAGGTGGTGTCATACACCTTCCGGACGTCAAAGAAGACGGCAACCAGATGTTCACGTCTAGTAAAAGCCATACGGATGGCCAACTCCAGCAACACGAGATTATCGATGGCAGTGCGGCCCTGACGGAGCCCCCCTTGTTGTGGAGCCAAGAGTCCGCGGCGGTCCTCGAGAATCCACATAAGCCTCCGACTCACCATATGTTCAAGGAGCTTGCAGGGAACATTAGTGAGGATGATCGGGCAGTAACTATCAGCCACCTGTGGATCCGCTCCAGGCTTCATCACCGGGACAATGATCATATCCCACTATTGGGATGCGAATACACCCTCAACCCAGAGACAATTGAGCAAGGCAAGAAGTTGGCACTTAAGAGTCCGTTGATAGGTGTCGGAAAAACTGACTGAATGTGGTCGGGTCCATGGGACGTGACTGGGCAAGCAGCAACGGCACTTTCAAATTCCTACTCAGTAAAAACTTCTTTCACCTCTGGCAGTATTGATCATGTGAAAAATACCACTACTCCATGGTAAGCAGCAAAACATTTACAGGGTATGCCATCACCTGTGAGGGGAGATTGAAAGTTCACCAGAAAGTGGCTTGCAGAGTACAGATATAGATGCACAGAATATCTTTCACTTCTTTAACCAGATTCAGGACGGTATGTTTTGAAATATGTACCAGAAATGAAAAGGCAGTTCATGGCACCGAAATGAATATTTGTTTCCCCTTTCCACCAAAACCGTGCAATGATATTCCTTTTTAGTGAACGCCTTGATAAGATGGCACCACCTCCCGACCATGCGCAAAACGCTCACCATAACAGCAGCTCACGACTCGCCATTTCCAGAGGTGGCCAGCCGTCACCGCAAGCACCAAGCAGGAAAAACAGCCATTTCGTGATTTTTAGGTGACTTCCAGGTAATGTCAGCAGCTAACATTCTGCATAGAGACTTCCTTCAACATTAACTAACAGTGCTAAAAAAATCACTACATGTTACGGCATAACAAGTCTGACCATTCTCTTATGAGGTGCAGCAGGTTCCTCAGAGGTTGCTCGCTTTTGTACCGTCCTCGTGACCCGAGTGATTAACCAAGATCCCTGGGCTCTGAAATGTACAAGGTTCCACCGTTGTGCCGAATGATGGTCATTGAAGCACGCACAGAGCTTGTGGTGTAGCAGACTGTTGGCACGACACTCCACAGCTTGGGACCCTGGGTTTGCCAAGCCCGTACTCAGCAAATTAATGCTGAGCTGCTGAGGGATGGCTTTGGATTGAGCTAGGCTGGTGTTAGGAGTAGTTGCTATGTTGTTCAGTGCCTGCAAGGGATGGTTTTGAGGAAGAGCAGGAGGATTTTTTTGGGAGGGAGGTAGAAATTGTACAAGACAGGGTTCAACAGTGGCTCTGTTGCCTGGGGGTTGTGACTGGGTGCTGAAGTGGTATTTCCAGTCGTGGTTACGGGTGAATTAGAAAAGATCCTTGACCAGGGAAGTGTGATTAAATTTAGGTGTAGGACAGAAAGTTAAGCCTTTAGACAGGACAGATATTTCTGGAATAGAGGGGTATTTGGATGAGAGGTTGAGGACTGAATTGGAATTGGTATTGGGTGGTGTCAGCATGTGGTGACGGTTGTGATAGGTTCTGGGTGGGGTGTGTGTTGGGATTGGAAGATTCAGTAGGGAATCCGGGCTTTTTTTGTTGCCAATGAGTAGGGGGGGGGGTTGAGGGTGGTGGTGTGGTCGGTGGTTGTGGATGATAGGAAGAGGAATACCACTTCTGAGATGATGGGCCAGTAGCATGTATAGTTTTCTTAGGTGTTGTGTGGCACACAGTTCAAGTTTACTGTTTGCTTGTTGTATGATGGATGCGAGTGCGTTACTTAAGTCAGGCGCTGAGAGAGAGAGAGAGAGAGAGAGAGAGAGAGAGAGAGAGAGAGAAGCTGTTGGAGTGGTGGTTACAAGAGGCAACATACTGTTGAAGGACGAGTTGGGTGAGAGCTAAGGACTGCTGAATTTGGAATTGAAAGAGAGTGATGGAGAGGAGGATTACACCCAGAGATGGGGACTTTTAAAGCGAGTCCTTTGGGGATTGTGCGACATGACAAAGAGGCCTGGAGGAAAAGAAAGTGGGACTGCAGTTTGGCTGCTGTGAATGCATGTTTGCAGAAAGACTGGAGGTACTGTGGTATAAGGTTGGGATACATGGTGAGTAACTGGTTGGAAGAAATAATCAATAAAAATAAGTAAATAATAAATATGTACACACACACACACACACACACACACACACACACACACACACACACACACACAAAGGGGAGCTATTGGATCGTGATGTGTAAGAAGGGGCGGAATGGAAACAAAATGTAAATTAAATTTAATTTAAATGGAAGAATTGGGCAACAAATTAATGAAAATTCTTTAAAATTTTTTCAATCTTGTTATTTTTTAGATTTTTACAAACGTTTTTCCGGCGATTATAAAATTACCAAGTGCTGGTGAAAAAGGGGAATGGTTGAAAAAAGATCGTAAGAAGCCAAAAACAGGTCTTTGGTGGCAGATAAACGATCACTAGGGGCACATAAAAGATTATTAAGGGTCCATGAAAGACCACTGACGATACATTAAAAATTACCAGGGCGCAAAATTTGTGGTGTAACGGATGATGATAAACAACAAAAACATTAACAAAAGAGAAGTCGCTGGATTTTTTGGCAAAATAATTAAAAACATTTGTAAACAATGCAACAATGTTGGGTTATTGCAACAATCCCCACGCGACTATTGGCGTTACATATAATTTGCGTCGTTCGTCAAACATTCCCATATTATGGTTTATTCTCAAGGTGTCTCATGTTATTGCTGAGTTGTTTTCTATTACTTACAAAGTCTTTTTAGGTTCATCTTATATATTTCTTTTGTTTACGTTTGCATGTCTTTTTATGCAGTATGGATCTATATGCAAAAGTCTGCACAAGAATTCCGCTGTATGCAACACACTTTTCTGTAGTTTTAGACCCAGAGACAGAAAGAACCAAAAAGGTGGTTACTGTGGCCTAACATAAAGATAGGACTTTATTCATATTATGACATTTATTGCAAATAAAGCAAATTATCATCCCTATTTGGAGCAGGAAAATGTCATTTGTAGTGAGACTTCAAAAAGAGCAGTATGTGGACTATTGTGCAAACTCTCAAGCTGTAGGGACCAGTATGTGCATTTCATCTTGTTTACAATACAAACATACAATATTTGTTTTACGAAATGCAACAGGTGTAGTGTATTATGAAACTTAGTATTTCAA
The DNA here is from genome assembly GCA_026315105.1 of Locusta migratoria. NCBI lineage: Eukaryota > Metazoa > Arthropoda > Insecta > Orthoptera > Acrididae > Locusta > Locusta migratoria. Next base: position 563,271,773 of record CM048747.1, on the reverse strand, counting down.
TGGAATTGGACAGAATTTACACCTCCATCGAAGGTATTGATGTAAACAGAAACAGGTCAAACACAGTAGATATGATACTCCCGATTACTGTTTCGACTCTCGCAACTAAAATTATGTAATGCCATGTGGACTGCCAGTCCGCACGCCACTACTGGCTATAGCTTGATATCTCAGGTCCCCACCTATTCAGCAATTTTAAAGACTTTAAACTCTTACGTAACATGCCTAGGGGTTTTTAGTGTGTGCAATATGGCTGGCTCATCCTGTTTTAACTTTGTGATCGGCCAGCCATGGTACTCTGCTGTCCAGTTTTAGTTGAGTTCCTGACTGTTTTACCTATTGTGTGTCTTTGTTTTGTGTTGTCAGTGACTTGTTCATTGTCAGCCTGCCCCTTTTGCAAGTTTTTATTTTTGGTGCTTTGTTTAATTTTTTATGCTCTTGACAGTGAATTCTTAGCTAATAAAGGGTTCTGATGACCTACCTGTTTAGTCCCCTAAATAATCCAAAGCCATCTGAGAGCGGAAAGCAGACCGCTCCATTGTAATTCTCCCAGCGGACAAGGGTTCCACAACTGTGGTACTCTGAGGCGAGTATGTAGCTGAAGGGCTGCATCATCTCTGACTCCTGTATCTAATAAGCTGTTCCTCGTGACCCCATTCCCTCAGTCCAGGCTGAACTACAGAAAATCTTTAAAACCCTAGGTCCCTCACAAGGTCTTACCGATGCCTCCATAGAACTTCTCTCTCCACCTGAAACTCGCACCCTGACCTATTTACTCCCAAAAATCCATAAAGAGAATCGTCCTATCCATCCCATCGTAGCAGGCGTCAAAGCTCCAACAGAATGTGTCACAGCTCTGGTAGTCCAACACCTCTAACCTATAATGTACAGGCTCCCACATCCTATATTGAAGACACAAACCACTCTGTGGAACCCCTCAAATCCATCCTTATTCCCCTCCCACCAGAAAGCTTCCTTGTCACCATAGGCACTACACCCCTACACCAACATTCCCTACACCAATGGTCTATCAGCCCTGGAACACTATCTTTCCCAACGCCCAAATGAAAGCCTCCCAAAAACCTCATTCCTTGTCACACTTGCTAATTTCATCCTCACCCATAATTACTTCACCTTTGAGGGCCATTCTTACAAACAAATCAGGGGGACAGCGATGGGTACAAGGGTGGCCCCTTACAATGCCATCCTCTTCATGGGCCACATGGAAAGGGCATTCCTTAAGACACAGAAGTTGCACCCCATGGTTTGGAATAGATTCATAGGTGACATCTTTCTGGTTTGGACTCATGGTGAAGAAACCCTTCTGAAATTCACGACCTTAACTCCTCCTCCAAACTAAAATTTCCCTGGTCCTCCTCTAAAACTCAGGCCACCTTCCTTGATGTTGACCTTCACCTTGCCAAGTCCCACATCCATACCTCAATCCATATTAAACCCACAAACATGTGACAGTACCTCCACTTTGACAGCTGCCAGCCCTTCCATATTAAACGATCCCTTCCCTACAGCCTAGGCATCCGTAGGAAATGTATCTGCTCCAGCAAAGAATACCTCACCACCTACAACAACAATCTGACCTCGTCCACAAGCAGATCTCACGAGCTGTCCATTCCTCCCCTTAGAACAACAATGTTCTTAACCACAGACGACCCAGAAGCACCCCCTTAGTCACCCAGTACCATCCTGGCCTGGAATGCCTCAACAAAGTGCTCCAGCAGGGCTACGAGATCACTCCAAACTGTTCTTCCCACACCAGACAGAGTAGCATTCTGCCGTACACCCAAGCTGTGCAAAATCCTCGTCAAACCTTACAACATCCCAAAACCACCATCCCTACCTAATTGTTCCTACCCCTGCAACCAATCCCACTACAAAACCTGCCCAATGCACCCTCTCACTACCACATACTTCAGCCCTCCAGCCCCACCACAGGAAAAATCTACCCTATTGAAGGCAGAGCCACACGCGAGACAACAGACTTCGTATATCGACCGACATGTGTCCACTGTGCAGCCTTTTATGTTGGTATGACTACCAAAAACTTGGCTGAGCGGATGAATGGTCACAGACGGACTTTTCGCCTGGAGTACACCCAATATCCTATGGCAGAGCAGGCCCTCCAGTATGACTGTGTGTGTGTGTGTGTGTGTGTGTGTGTGTGTGTGTGTGTGTGTGTGTGTGTGTGTGTTTTTCCCTTTTAATCAAAAACGTTTTAGACAACCCCCCCCCCTCGCCTTCCTACACTCCTCAGCATTATTCAGTTCACTCATCTTCTCTTTATTGCTTGATCTTTCCTCTCTGGTTATGCCTCTTTGGCATGGCTCAGTACTACTACACAGTATCTCTGACTTCCACAATCATCTAACACCATTCTCATGACCTAGGTCATGAATTACCTTTCCCTTCCTTTCCCATTCCTTTTTTCCATTTTCCTCTTACCTGAAGAAGGAACAGTTCCAAAAGCTTGTTTTATTTTCGGCCTTTTTCTTTCTGAGTTTAAATATGGGCGGTACATAAAATAGGTGAGGACTGGCCAGCCAATATATCTCTTTTGATAAATAATTAACAATCTCCATGGAGAATTTTCATCAGTAATGGAATAGTTGTGAGAACTTTGATAAGATTGTCTACAGTATACTAGCATCTGCTTGGGCACAGTAGAGTTAACAAAGCAGCACACAATAGGAAAGTCATGATACACAATAAGAGCATTTTAGCTAAGTCAGAGTAAAATTATTTTGTATTTTAGAAATTTAATCTCACAAACACTATGAAATACTCACCTCAACATCACCAATTTGTATTTTTAGATTTTCACATTTTTCTACAACAGTTCCATCTTCTAGGCGTCCCTCTAAATTTATTTCGCATATTTGTAAACTTTGTGGCCTATATTCATTTTCTGCTTTTTTAATAATCTGTAAGAGATATTAGATTATGAATTTACTTGTGAAACAGTCAATGCACAAACTAAGTTTTGAGTCTACAAAATTAATCTGAATTTACAGTACAGATTAGGTCATTTGTAGGACGAGATTCCAGCCATAGGCTTTGACCTGTGATAGCCTGTTGTTTCGGACATCATTGCGCGGTAATTTCGAGTTGTCTGTGTTTACAACTGGCATGTGGTGGTGTTACAAAATAAACTACATTTTCCTTCTGGATCAACTTGAGTTTATCAAGGCATTAATTTGTATACTGGCAGCCTAGCAACGCAGTAGCTACTGCGAGGATCTGTCTTTGATGCAGACATGACAAGCAAGTGGTCACTGCAAAGTGGATTCTATGAGAAAGTACAGAGCGTTCACAAACTAGACAATATATAAACTCTTTTGTGTATAAACTCCATGTGTATTATCTTTTGATTCAATTATTGCTGTTGATCTGTTAATGTTGGAAGTTCTGTAGAAGCAGACATGTATTTAATTTGGCTATTTTGCTTTGTAATAATGGCCATTAAAAAACAAGATGATGAATTTACAGGACTGATGTGGTGTGTGAAATTATTTACTTACCATTTTCACTCTTATATTTAATATAAAATTGGAGAAGACGTCTGAATGCCTTGGTGGCGTAAGAGCTCGAAAAAGGTTGGAGGCACAGCGTAGCTGGACCTCATTTTATCAATTTTTACTCAAGAGATAAATGAGTGGCTACAACAAGATTTTCCTAGCTGCACACACAGACATTAGGTATGTTTTTCCTGTTTAATACTGAGAAAACTGATATCCAAGGGAAATCACGTACAGTTGCCGACAGTTAAGTCTGTGGAAACTTACAGGGGGTGATAAGATGACCATTTCCTAATTTGATCTTATTTGGTACGTGGGTACCTACATGTCTTAATAGAAAAACTACCAAATATCACTGTTCTATCTCAAACCATTGTTGAGAAAATTATGTTGGACGTCTGAAAGATGTGTATGCTATCAACAGTCAGGCACCAAAATCCCCATCTTCAGAGGGCTATTGCTTAGTGATAAGTTGACCTATAGATGTCAATTTTTTTAATGCATCACATATGTAGAGCACTAAGTTGATATATGATATAAAAATGAGAAACATTGTTTAGTTTTTTATGAAAAATGTTAAGTTACTTTTTTCACACTTGAATTCAAAGTGTGGCAACCGGAGGTGATGATTGTATGACTGTGTTGTTTGCTTGTGTGATTGCGTGAGTGTGTTCTATTTTCTGAAGGAGGCCATGGCAGATAGCTGAAAGTGTTGTATGTGTGTGTTTTTGTATGTGCCTTTCGCATATTGTCGCCACGTCTTTGCGGTAAGTTGTAAACTGTCCTTGATTTGATTTGATTTGGTTTTTCCAGGGAAGCCAAAACAGTCTTGGTCTAACCCGCCACTGCCCACACCGAAACTAAGTTTATTGTGTGGTATCGCTCCCTGTGTATCTAGTAAAGCCAACCAATGCCCTTGAACAGTGCAAGGAGTCCTTTACCAGTTCTTCATTAGACACAATTTCTTCGGGTCTGGCTGTCCCAAATATTCTGTGCCTTTTATTCCCCAATGCAATGCATTTGAAGATTAGATGTGATGCAGTTTCATCACCGTCATCACAGATCCTACATTTAGGGTCCTCTTATGTTATTCCCATTGTACGTAGGTGTTTTTTAAATTTCCCATGGCCTGTCAACAATCCAACCATGAGTCTAATCTCTGTCCTGTTCAAACCCAGGATTGCAGAGCTTCTTTTAAAAGATGGCTTTGGCATCATTATCTTGCCATGTTTTTATTGATGGACTTTGGTCCAATATTCTACGTGCTGTCTTCTGAGCCAGTTACGTAGCTCCAATTTGATCATTGCCTTGGTGATTGTCAGGACAGGTTCCGGTCCAATAAATGGAGTCTCTGCCCCCATCCGGGCTAATCTGTCGGCATGTCCGTTGCCACTGATCCCCAAGTGGCCAGGGACCCACAATAGGTTTACCCTATTGCTTTCCCCTACCTCCACCAGACCCCTGTGGCATTCTGCAACAATTTTAGATCTTGTTGCAGTAGCTGCCAGTGCTCTCAGGGCTGCCTGACTGTCTGAATAGATATATATATGCTACGCTCTTTGTAGCACCTATGCAAATTCTCCTCCACACATGCCCTGATGGCAATGATTTCGGCCTGGAATACTAAGGCCAGTTTCCCTAGAGAGATGATGCCCTCCAGTCTCAGCTGCACCCCGTATACCCCGGCCCCAACACCTTGGTCTGATTTTGATCCGTCAGTGAACCAGACAATATCCCCCGTACGGTGTCGAACTATTTTCTCCCATTGCTCTCTACTTCCAATTGTTATATTGAAAGGCTTGTTGAAGCAGTATGGGGTTATAATATAGTTGGCTGGCATTTCCCCAACCTTTCCTATATTTACCTAACTCACTATTTTAGTGTGTGATTCTGGATATCCCAAAGGGTTCCAGTTGTTGCCAGATTTGAGTCTGTATGCACCAGCTGCTGCCTCCATCTTGACCCAAAGGTGTAATGGGGGCATATCCAGCATGGTTTCCATCCCAGCAGTTGGTGTGCTGCTAATTCCACCTGTTATGGCTACGCAGGCTAGTCTTTACACCTTACCAAGCTCCTTAACAGCAACCTGCTGTTCAACCTCCTTCCACCACACAACCACCCCATAGGTGATCCTGGGTCTAATCACCATGGTGTATATCCAGTGCATACCCTTGGGGCTCAGGCCCCAATTTTTGCCACAAGCCCTCCTGGTACTTACTAGAGAAAAATGTCCTTACTGTATTATTATTTTTTCTTCACACTTCGATTTAAGTCACGATTTAAAGAAAAATCATAACTCTCCCTATGAAAGCAGTACAGTCCTCAATTTTGATACTGTAGCTCTTCAGTCCTAGTATTAGTTATAAAAAATAATTGAATGCATATTGCATTGCATTTAATAGTCCTTACTTTCAGTTAAAGATAACTCCATCAGGATAAATGGTCGCTTTTGATGAACTTCAAAGTCCTGGATGGGTACGCAGACAGTTGAATTGAACTTTTGCTGAAATGTTTACATATTTGGTTGCAATCTTGAGTGCAAAGAAGAATATCCTACCTCACTTAACTTCATTGATAAACAATAACATGGAAATACCACATACGTGTATCATCAGTTTTCAGTACTACTGGGTATAAGAACATAAAAACTGCGGGTAATCCTTTAGATTGTGTTCTCAAACTGTATATGGTTGACCTGAAGGGCAGAACTGTATAATAGTGATAGCTGGAAACAGTTATTAAGCATTTACTTAATAAATATGTTATATTTAACTTTTATCAGTTTGGGTGTTTATAACTACTTCGTCCCAACCCTCGCCTCATTGGGGTAAAGGTGTGTGTGTGGTTTGTGATGCTTTGTTTTGAGGTATATTAAAAGTTCATTGTGGGTGTTGATACACTAATTGGCTGGCTGTCTTTTTATGCAGGGGAGCAGTATGTTTCTTGGCTTTTCTTTTCATTTTCATGTTATGTTTTTCAGTATTAGCTTTTTTGTTTTTTCATCTTTTATCATGTCTCTGCCAACCCCCCTCCCCCCCGCCCGGACATCCTTCCCACCCCACCTAGAGTGTCTTTCCGCCACCCACCTAACCTTCGTAACCTCTTAGTCCATCCCTATGAAATCCCCAAACCACCTTCCCTACCCTCTGACTCCTACCCATGCAACCGCCCCCGTTGTAAAACCTGCCCTATGCATCCTTCCACCACCTCTTACTCCAGTCCAGTAACCCGGAAGGTTTACACGATCAAGGGCAGAGCCACTTGCGATACCACCCACGTGATTTACCAACTGACATGCCTGCACTGTGAAGTGTCCCATGTTGGTTTTCTTTTCTTTTTAGGGCGCACAACTTCTACGGTCATTAGCGCCCAGACAAGAACTTAGATTCACTAGATCTAAAAAAAAAAAAAAAATTGGTAACTGCCAGAACATCAAGAAGAGGCTAAAAACGAAAGAGAAAGGACAATGAAAAGGGTTAAATATCCTTTGATAAGTTGGCCAAGTTGATAAAACGCAAAACTCTAGCAGCTGCTTGTGTGTCATCAGGTAAAATTTCCTCCACAGTAGACGGAAAGTGAAGGGCTACATGGAGATGATTAAAATTTACGCAAGACAATAAAACGTGTCGCACCGTCAGCAATTCACCGCAGGAGCACAGCGCTGCAGGATCGGCGGTTAGCAAATGACGGTGGCTGAAACGGCAGTGACCGATCCGCAAGCGGGCCAGGATGACCACCTCTTGCCGAGAGGGGCGTGAGGAGGTCCTCCAAGCGGTCGGGGTCGGTTTGACAGTCCGCAATTTATTGTTGTACAGTGAAAGCCACACACTGTGCCATGATGACACAATACTCCGGCGAAGAGCCCATTGACCATCGTCCGACGGGATGCAAAAGGTAGCCATGCGAAGCAAAAGAGCTGCGGCCTTGGCTGCTATGTCGGTGGCCTCATTCCCTGGCACACCCACGTGGCCAGGAACCCACAGGAAAGAAACGTGACAGCTGTCATCTGCCAGCAACTGGAGGGAGTGCTGGATCCGATACACGAGAGGATGGTTCGAGAAAGGGTCCTTAAGACTCTGCAGGGCACTGAGGGAGTCAGAACATATGGCATAGAAAGGTTGGCGGTGGCGGCAGGTATACAAAACGGCCTGCTGGAGGGCAAAAAGCTCAGCCGTGAAACTCTAGCACCGGTCAGGGAGCTTTTATTGGAAACGGTTATCCCCGAAGAAGAAGGCAGATCCGACACCGGCAGTGCTCTTGGAACCATCAGTGTAAATAAATATGGCATTATCAAACCGCGAACGGAGTTCGACAAGCCTCAAGCGGTATACCAAATCCGGAGTGCTCTCCTTGGGGAGCGAACTAAGTTCAAGGTGTGTGTGAACCTGGGCCTGATTCCACGGTGGCAATGGGCTTTCGCTCAACCGAAAGGTGGAAGGAAGGGTAAAGTCAAGCCGCTGTAGCAGGCGGCGAAACCGAACTCCAGGTGGAAGCAAGGCAATCACAGACAACTGATATTGGCGATCGAGTGAGTCGTCAAAAAATAATCGGTAAGATGGATGGTTGGGCATCGACCGCAGGCGGCATGTGTACCGACACAAGAGTATGTCACGTCGGGTGGTCAAGGGTAATACAGCAGCCTCGGCACACAGACTTTCAACAGGGCTGGTATAAAATGCACCGGTTGACAGACGTAATCCCCGATGGTGAATAGAGTTGAGACAGCGAAGAATCGACGGCCGTGCAGAAGAGTATACAAGGCTTCCATAGTCAAGCTTCGATTGAACAATGGCCTGGTAAAGGTGAAGCAGGACGGTACGATCCGCCCCCCATGACGTGCCACTGAGGACACGAAGAACATTAAGGGATCAAGCAAAACGGGCAGCCAGGTAGGACACGTCTGTGGACCAGCAAAGTTTACGATCCAACATGAGTCCCAAGAATTTCGTAGTCTCCACAAAAGGGAGAGCAACAGGGCCGAGATGTAGAGAAGGTGGAAGAAATTCCTTGTATCTCCAGAAGTTTATACACACCGTTTTCTCAGTAGAGAATCTTAAGCCGTTTGCGATGCTCCAGGAATATAGACGGTCAAGACAGCGTTGAAGAGAACGCTCCAAGAGAGACGTCCGCTGGGCGCTGCAATAAATTGCGAAATCGTCTACAAAAAGGGATCCGGAAACGTCGGCTGAAAGGCAATCAACGATCGGATTGATTGCAATGGCAAAGAGCGCCACACTCAATACGGAGCCCTGTGGTACCCCATTCTCCTGGCAATAGTATCTGACAAAACAGAACCCACCCGTACCCGGAACTTGCAATCCACCAAAAACTCTTGAATGAAAAGAGGAAGGCGGCCCCGAAGGCCCTATCTGTGCAATGTGCGGAGAATTCCCGCTCTCCAACAGGTATCGTATGCCTTCTCCAAGTCGAAGAACACTGCTACTGTTTGACGCTTCTTTAGAAAGTTGTTCATAATGAAGGTCGACAACGTAACGAGGTGATCAGCAGCAGAGCGGTGTCGACGAAAACCGCATTGGATATTAGTCAGGAGGCGGCGAGATTCGAGGAGCCAGACCAACCGAGCGTTAACCATGCGTTTCATCACCTTACAGACACAGCTCGTCAGAGAAATAGGACGATAGCTGGAAGGAAGATGTTTGTCCTTCCCTGGTTTGGGGATGGGGACAACAGTGGCTTCACGCCAACTTGTGGGAACATGACCTTCAGTCCATATGCGATTGTAGGTACTGAGAAGAAAGCGCTTGCCCGCAGGAGAGAGGTTCTTCAGCATTTCAATGTGAATGGAATCGGGCCCAGGAGCAGAAGATCGGGACAGGGCGAGAGCACGGTCTAGCTCCTGCATGGTGAAGGCGACGTTGTAATTTTCACGATTAGAAGAGTGGAAAGAAGGCGGCCGGGCCTCCTCTACCTGTTTGCGAGGGAGAAAGTCAGGGTGGTAATGGGCAGAGCTCGAAACCTCCGCAAAGAAACGGCCCAATGCGTTGGAAACATCATAGGGGTCCACGAGGACTGCATTCTCCACGGTCAGGCCAGGAATCGGGGAGTGGACCTTAATGCAAGATAGACGGCGTAGGCCACGACAAACAAACGTGGAGGGAGTAAAACGGTTAAAAGAACTAGTAAAAGCAGTCCAGCAAGCTTTCTTGCTGTCGTTCATGATACGACGACACTGCGGTCTCATACGTTTGTAATTGATGCAATTCTCCAAAGTTGGGTGGCGGCGGAAGGTGCGTAAGGCACGGCGTCGGGCTCGAAGCGCGTCGCGGCAGGCTGCAGTCCACCAAGGGACCTGGACACGACATGGAGAAGAGGATGTACGAGGTATGGAACGTTCAGCAGCAGTGAGAATAACCTCTGTGAGGTATTCGACCTGACTGTCACAGTTGGGAAAATGCTGATTGTGAAAAACAGCCATGGAAGAATAAAGCCCCCAGTCAGCTTTAGAAATGTTCCAACTGGTGGGACGAGGAGATGGGGAATGATGTAGGAAGTGGATGATACAAGGGAAATGGTCACTCGAGTACGTGTCAGAAAGTGCATACCACTCAAACCGACCGGCAAGCTGAGGAGTGCATATTGCGAGGTCTATATGGGAATAAGTGTGTGTTATGTCAGAAAGGAAGGTCTGTGCACCGGTGTTGAGGCAGACAAGATCGAGGTGCTGGAGAAGGTCCACCAAAAGGGAGCCTCTCGGACAAGGTGCCAGAGAGCCCTATAGGGGGTGGTGGGCATTAAAGTCGCCTACCAACACGAAAGGTGAAGGGAGCTGGTCAACAAGGTTTAGCACATCTGCCCTACTAAGGGCAGATGACGATGGCGAATAGATATTACAGAGGGAGAAGGTAAATGTGGATAAGGTGATGCGGACGGCAACTGCCTGTAGGTGAGTGTGCAAGGAAATGGGATGGAAGTAGACGTCGTCTCGAAGGAACATCAGAACCCCTCCATGGGCTGGGACACCTTCCACGGGTGGCAGGTCGAACCGCACAGAGGTGTAGTGTGGAAAGTCTGCACAATCACGTGGACGCAACTTAGTTTCCTGGAGGCAGACAACAAGCGGGCAGTGCAATCTAAGGAGTAGTTTTAACTCCTCCCGATTAGAACGAATGCCGCGAATATTCCATTAAAGGAGCGCCATGATAAAAATGAGAGAAGAAATAAGGATAAAAACCAAGTAGCGAGCTGGGTCACCTCGACGGCCGCTGAGGACCGGATTTCGAGGGAGCACCGCTATCGCTGTCTGGGGGCAAACGGTCATGTTCCATTGGTTCGACCGAAGCGCCTGCCTCCTCCCTGAGTTGATCAGGAGGGGCAGTTTCCACCGCCGGTAAAGGGCCGGGCGCCCGGCAAACGGAGCGTCCCGGTGAAACAGAAGACGGCCGAGGCCGGCAACTGTTGGACGGCGCGACAGATGAGTCACGCCTCGGCGGGGAAGGAGAGGAACTCTTTTCCTTGTCAGGTCTTCTGGAAGAGTGACGGCGCGAAGAGGCAGTTGACGGTTGGGAAGCCTGAGAACGCAGAAAATCCTCACGGACGGGTTCCTTTTTCAAAGTCCGGGCATCTTGTTTAGGTGCCCGCGGTTTACTAGAGGTTGTTGAAGACTGTACCTTAGAAGCAGCAGGAGGAAGCGGGGATGTGGAACGGGCAATCTTCGGGCTGGCGGATCGCACAACTGTGTCGGCGAAAGTGAAATCACAAGTCTGGGTACTGGAATCCTTAGTAGGTCGAGTTGAGGTGAGGACCTTACTGTATGTACCCGCTGGGAGGACAGTGGGCTTTCGACTCGCCAACAGCTTTCGAGCGGTAGATGTTGATACCTTCTCCGTGACCCGAATTTGCTGAATGATTTTTTCATCCTTATATACAGGGCAGTCTCGAGAGGAAGCCGCATGGTCACCGTTGCAGTTAAGGCAGTGAGGGGACGGAGGTGGGCAATCCCCCTCATGGGCGTCCCTACCACAAGTGACACATTTTGCTGCATGTGGGCAATGTTCACGGGTATGGTTGTACCTGTGGCATTGGTAGCAGCGCGTGGGGTTTGGAATATAAGGGCGGACTGAGATAACTTCGTACCCTGCTTTGACCTTCGACGGGAGGTCAACTCTGTCGAATGTCAAAAACACAGTACGAGTCGGTGTCAGCTGGTTATCTACCTTTTTCATCACCCTATGGACGGCTGTCACACCCTGATCGGACATATAGGACCGGATGTCGTCATCAGACAACCCGTCAAGGGATCTCGTAAAAACTACCCCACGTGACGAGTTGAGTGTGCGGTGCGCTTCTACTTTGACTGGAAACGTGTGTAATAACGTAGTCCAGATAAGTTTCTGGGCTTGGAAAGCACTGTCCACTTCCAGCAACAATGAGCCATTGCGCTGATGTGAACAGGTTTTAACGAGGCCAGCAATTGCATCAACACCTTTCTGTATAACGAAAGGATTGACAGAAGTGAAATCTTTTCCGTCGGTGCGCGACACAACAAGAAATTTCGGCAAATTAGGCAGAGTCTTCTTTTGCTGAGGCGAATCTATCTTACGTTTCTGGGTCAGTGTCAGTGAAGAAGAGAAGGAAGTCATTGCGGAAGTGTCCCCCATGATTACCGGCGTCTCCGATGGCGCGCTCCTTCCTAGTGGGGGCCCTCTCCGAGGGCTTACCCGCCTTAGGTGATTGTTCACACCTCCCGAGAACTGACGGAGGGACCAATTGGCATTTTCGGAAGGTACCAGCTCGGGTAATCACCCCTCCCTGGGCCTGGCCTTTACCAGGGGGTACGTACGTGCCCTACTTGTCTACCCGGGGCGGGGAATTACGCGTCACCTGCTACGCATGATAATGCGTGGGTCGGCCTTCAGACACGCACAGGGAGGAAAGAAGAAGAAGAATAGTGGAAGTGAAGAGAAAGAAGGAAAGAAGTGTTTCAAACGCCAAGGCGGAGACTAATGAGGAGGAGAAGAAGGCTAGAAGAGTACAAGGAGAGAGAGACTGAAACAAAGGGTAAGAAAGGAAGGAACCAAGGAATAAGAGAAACAACAACAAAAAAACTCGTGAAATAAGCCCATCTCCGGGCGAAGGCATAAACCGGGAGGGAAAGTGAAGCAGCCTGGGGCAGAAGAAAGGCTGCTCCAGCTCGGGGCCCCGTGCACGCCACACATGTACCCACAAAAGAACTGTGGGCCCCCCGGGGGGGTCCTATGTGGTAATGACCAGCAACAAACTGTCCATTCGAATGAACGGTCACATGTGGACAGTGTTTGTTGGTAATGAGGATCACCCTGTGGCTAAACATGCCTTGGTGCACAGCCAGCACATCTTGGTGCAGTGTTACACCATCCAGGTTATCTGGATACTTCACATCGACAACAACCTTTCAGAACTCCGGAGATGGGAACTTGCCTTTTAGCTTATTCTCTCCTCCTGTTGCCCACCTGGTCTCAACCTCCGCTAAATTCTCATTCCCGCCCACCATCTTTAGCATCTTTTCACGGTTCTGTGGACAGAGCCTCTGCCTCAAGTGGTATCTGTCCAACTTCTTTGCTCTTTACAAATGTCTGTCTAGATGTGTTTGCATTTGGATATGTGTGAGTGTGTGTATGTTTTAGTTTACCTTCCTTTTTTTCCCCCCTAAGGTCAGTCCTTCCACCCCTGGGATTGGAGTGACTCCCTTTCCACTTCCTTAAGACCCGTATCCTTCCCTTTCTCTTCCCCTTTCTTCCTCTTTTCCTGAAGAAGCGACCAACGGTTGCGAAAGCTTGTATGCGTGTTTATGTGTGATTTTATTTGTGTCTGTCGATGAGCCTGTCCTTTGGGTAAGTCATCCGTTTTCTACTTTATATATACACACCCCCGCCTTCCCCACATATCACCACCACACCTAAATTTCAACACATTGAACATCAAATTTGGTACCTTCTAAATATAAATTTCATTTTTTTTGACAAATGCTATGATTTAAAAATATGTTTAATTGTACCTGTAACAGTTATAAAAATGATTTGGAAGGACAAAAAACTCAAATGCGGAGAGAAAAATACAGTTTAAAAGACCTAGCAGTCTCTGAGACCAATGTCTCAGCTCACTGCAGGACAAATATATTCCAATAAGAGAAGCTGCAAAGTGAAAGAGCACCACTTCCCACTCCCAACAATAGTTTTATAGCCTCTCCAAAAAACCCTTCCCTGGTATTAGTGTGTGCCTCTAACCCCTCTACCTTAACCCTTATATGATATACAACATGACAATACTACCCTAATCATTAAAATTCTCAATAATCCCAATCCCCCCAGGTCACTCCAGTAAGCCAACATGCGGCCTACCCCTCCCATCTCTCTTCTTCCCAAAACATGAGTTATCTCAACAGTTACCCCAGGTACCTCCTAACAAACTAAGCCACGGTCATCCTCTCACATACACACCCTTCAGAATAAAACAGAAAAATTGGTACACAAACAATAACAGAAATAAATTAACAGTACAATGTCTCACATGGTCAACTTTTACTACTTTAACAAGGCCCCCTCATATCACCATAAATTATTGCAGTGATAACGCCACATGTAGATGTCCCTGAACCTGAAAGTTGAGCGATATTCTTCCTGAATTTCATGCACGTAACTTCAGCAAAGAGCCCGAGGAGTTGCAAAAGCTTTTTTGGTTACAAAGTATCATCCCCTAATGCAACATATAAGCTATAAGACAAATTTATCAGTCATGCCACTTTCTAACACACACACACACACACACACACACACACACACACACACACACACACACACACACACACACCTGCCTGTCAAATATAAGCTGAACTAGTACGCTGCGTCTAAAGACTGCACTGAATCTTTGTTCTGAGCCTTCAACCCCATCCATATGCATAATTTTCTATTTAGATATATTGCCAACAAAAGGAAATTGCACTGTTGTGTCCAATCAAATTCCATTATGTGAACAGCAACAACAACAACAAAATAAGTAACTTTCCTGCTGACAAGCAGCAGATTGTTACATTGTACGATACTTCTCACCGGGATCCAGTGGATATGTTGGCACCAATGGTTAATGGCAGCAAATCAGATGACCAATAAATGTTTTGTCTTGACAACTTCAATTAAAACGAAAATGATTTTTTCTGAACGGACAAGGGTACATACAAGAACCTATCAACCATAGAGCAGATACAGTATTAATTTTGCTACGAGCGAAATGAGCAGCAATAACTTTTACCCTGTAGCTAGTGAAAACTATTAATGCAATTCTACACTTCATTGTTCATTTGTTGCCAACATAAACACAGGAGCCCGATGAGAAGCGTCAAAGATTTACCCAGAAGATGAACTAAAGAGTATACTAGAAATTTTCAAGTTTGTGCAGGTGGACATGCTCATGAATCTAGGCCTAGTGACAACAAAATGTAAAGTAAATGGAGCAATTGAAGTCCAGGTTATAACATCAGCTTTGACCAATGATGTCTTATCTGAGTTAAAGACGATAAACTATGTTCCACTTGTAAACAGACTTATGATTTCGTGATCAAAAACTGATCTGTCGCTTCTATCCGATAGTGAAGGGGGCCTGTAATTGAACCCCCCCCCCTCTCTCTCTCTCTCTCTCTCTCTCTCTCTCTCTCTCTCTCTCTCTCTCTCTCTCTCCCCTCCCCCCCCCTCCCCCCCCAAATGGGCACGAATTCTTTGGCAGAGATCTGTGATCAATGGTACATTCTGTTGTGGTAATCTATAACTTACGAGGCTAATCACAGATTATTTATTATCTAGGCCTACAATACATAAGTGTTACTATATTATCCCATTTGTTTACATTCATTGGTAGTGTTTTTTGATAGTTGGTATATATCTACTTAGTGTATCTTGGAGAGACAAAGCTGACAGGTTGTATTCCAGTTTTCACTTATGAAAGTAAATGCTTTAAATTCAATTTCTAAAATTCCCTGTAAAGAGAAACGATAGAAATTTCATAATGATAAACAGGGTTATGAGACATTTTCCCAAAGCTGGTCAACATTATGTATTCCATACTTTGTCCATCTCCGTAGCTCACTGGACAGTGTCGCTCAATGCTTTTGATTCCCACCATGTATGAATTTCAATATCGACACTAGTCTCTCACATGTCACCAGACTTTTACTAGATAGCCCAACAACTCCATTTAGGATGCCACAAACATTTCATTCCACGCTGGGGATGAATAGTTGCATTATTATCTGTCAGTTCTACAATATTCCTTCCTTGATCCCCAAGAAGAATCATTTTCAAAGGTAGAACAAAGGGTCGAAGTTTGTAATACATTCACAGGGAATTAAAGAGTGGCAAGTGTCTAGCAATATTATTCTCATTGCCTGTTTAGTATACAAATCTGCTCCACAGCCTTTTACCGGTATCTAAGTGTACCTAAGTAACACATGCTTTAGCCTACAGTTTGTACACACACATAACTTTCTTAGAGACATTTTACCATAACTGTTTTACAAACAACACATCATAAAATAATGCATCATCATTAAGCATAACTAACACCACAAAATTTCAGTAATTTTGCACCCAGGATCCAATCTAGTCTCCGATACCGCTCTCACCAATGACGTCATGTTTTACGACAATCTGCCCCGCGCGTGGTTTCAAAACTCACCGTTTCCATATCTCTGATATTTTTGACGACACCTAGGTGACACTGTGTTATCCTTTTCATGTTATTGGATTTTTGCAAGGTTAAGGTCTTGTTTGACATATACCTAACCAAACCTTCACTTTTAAAAAGTTATCTGTAGCTTAGCTCTAAGAAGGTAGCGCCCAAAACTCTGGTTCAGAAACACTCATTCGATTTACAGTTGTATGACATATCATTCTAGGCCATACAACTTCAAGTGTGAGTTTTCTTTATGATTACCTAATTATTGAATGTATTTTGAAGATGTGGTACTGGTACCGGTAAGTAGATTTGACCTATTTATGTGATCAATCTAACTGTCACAATTTACGTATGTGTCTTCTAGTTTCCGAAGAGGGGAAAGTTATTTTGTAATGAAATACAGGGGTGGTATCGACAATATTAGATTTGATCTAAATACCGTAGGTCTAATCTATATTCAGATTGTGAATGCAGTTTTTTTGGCAATTTAATTTAGTATGCCCCCACCCAAAACCCCCAATTTCCCCACACTGGTCCCGTTAATTTCGATTACTATATTGCTATTAATCGTGGACGTTATTATATCCCCATGTTGTGGTAAACATGTGTTTGTAGTATCTCTTGATTACGTACAACGTCATTGTCAAAGCACTATCAGAGAATAGAGTTTATCCTTGCACCTCTACAGGTCTATATCTTAAAGCATATGCCAAACTACTGTTTGGCCACAATAACTTGTCGATAAGAGCGGTGGCTGATGGGAGTTGGTGTGTCTTGCACTCACTCTACAGCTGCCAGAGGGAGTGGGGCGGTGAGCGGAAGGCAGCAATGGATGCTTGCTGCAATGCTGGAACCGTTATCCTAACAATGCAATACTTCACATCAAGGAGCATCGGCAGTGCTTGTAAATAAATGAAAATCTTTCAATTAGTGCCAATTTTCTCCACTTGTAGCAGTACCAAGAAAATTGTCAAATCATTATGGCCAAATGCTTCACTATTAAGTGACCTATCAACTCACATATAGGCTACACACACACACACACACACACACACACACACACACACACACACACACTCTAGTGTTCTACGGTACAATTTAATTGGTTGATTTGAAAACTAACAAATTTTTTTTTAACAAAATAGGCCTATGTCCAAAAACAATTCTAACAATAGACACATCAGGCCTACTTCGATGCAACTTTGGCAGTGTTTTAAAGGAAATTTGACAATATTAAAATAATTTTAAATAATACAAGTTGCTGTCTATGTAACCTAGCACAGTTGAATTATAGGCCTATATTTAAATATTTTTCTTACCTTTTTCTTAAGATGTCCAGTGCCCAAAATATCAAGCCATTCATCTTCAGTTTCATGTTTTGATTCTGGCAGCTCAGTTGTTTTGCAATTTGTGTTCTCATATTTCTCCTGCTTACCAGCTGGGCATAACTTTAAGTCTTCCTCATTCTGTCCTATATTAGTTTCTCCAGTTCTCCCAACTGCCTCAGTCTTATTTTTATCTTCAACAAAATCTCCCTTTTCACTTGGAATACACGTAGGATGCTTATCTTCTAAATCAGTCTGCTGCTTTTCTCTATCAGAATGCTCTCCATCACCTTCATGTGAAAGAAATTGTTTATGTTCCTCTGCTTCAGATATTTCATCATTTTCTGTCTTTCTTTGAACTTCGGATCTTTCGTTGCAAATAAAAGAATTACTATCATCACTACTCCCTTTAACATACTCCATCTCAGATTTCACTTCACTCAATGTTACAGGCTCACTCTTATCCACAGTACTTCTATCAGTTGACACTTGCCCATCAGATATGAACTCTACATTTTCAGTGAGTGTGAGGGACTTTTCATTTGATTTAAGGTCTCCAACATCAGTCTTATTAATTTGTGTTCTTTCTTTCGTTACAACTTTGGTGGTCTGTGAATTAGTATTAACAGAGTCTTTCGGAATTGACTCACTTAATGGATCCTGAGAAATTATATTTTCATTGTCTGATTGTGTAAAAGTCAACCCGTTAGTACTTTCACTAACCCGTTCAGTATTGGTTTCTATTATCTGTCCATTGCTTGGCACTAAAATTTCGCTTGATGTTTGATCACCCGCGATAGGAACAAGGTCCTCGCGTATCTTTTCAGTGACACTTAAGCCTTCATTTATTCCTGCTTCGATGGGCTGATCATTATTTGTGCGCGCAGGTAATAAACCTTCCTCCGTGGAAACGTTAGTTCTGCTTTCGTGAATAATAAATTGATTACTGTCGCTCTCCGAAGCCACATGCATATCATTCTTCATAGCTCCTCCGAAAAGAAAATCCTCTGGCTGGTGCTTGTCTCCCATGAAACCGAGTTGTTCACGTTTATGTAAGTTTTCCATCATTCCCAATTCAGCATATTGCTGTAGTTTAGAAAGTTCTGCTGATCCCGATACAAATTTTTCAGTATGAGTGTGATCGCCACTTTCCATATCTGTTTTGCAAATTAAAATATATATTAATACAAGAAACTGTCACGTAGTTGTTGGAATTTACATTTTCATGAGAAACACCCTCCCCAATGTTAAAGCAATAAATTAAAAAAAAATATTTTCAACTGATCCACTGATTATGCTATATAACTCGTGCATTTCTGCATTACAAATATTTGTCTTTAAAACTCGACAAGTGAGAAAATGGGTAGGAAACACCCTGACACCTAGAATAGAAATAGGTATAGTATAGTACTATACAAACCCTGCGATAGATTGTCTCTGATTAATCTGTGGAACGGCGTCGCGTGATGACGCTATATACAATTTCACTGCTTCTTTCTGGCACGAGTGTCAACCGCAAACATGCACGAAACCAAACCTATAACACGCTGCCACAAACATTCTTAACCCGGAGGTGATAACGCAAAACTATAAAGTCACCAAAGATATAATTTCGACGATCTGAAAGATATAATCATGAATATAATAGTCAAAATGGACCTTTGGATACAACCAAGGAGGTTAAAATGTATACTAAACTTCGATCATAGATAAGATTCTAAACTCTTTTTTTATTATTTATTTATTATTGGCTTCTAGCATAGTAAAATACTTTTTAGCCATAAAAATTGCAATAATGATAAACATACATTTTAGAGCATACATTTATACATTTGTCTGTATTGACTTATGAACTACACACTTTTTTTGTAATATATATTAACTGCAGTTGATAAATTAAATGTCCATTTTCCTGTTAAATTTTGATGTCTTCCCGTGAAATAAATCTGGCTATGACATCATATGCTCTCCTGGTTGTGTCCCATAAAACTGAAGTAGTGCAAAGCAGCTGGCAGTGACCAAGTCTCAAGAGATCCTTCAAAAATTTGTCTCTTCCTTCCTCGTACCGTCTGCAATGAAACAAGATGTGATTTACATCACCAACCGTTGCTCCGTCACATTGACAATACGCTGTCTCCAATAAGCCAATTCTGTGTAAATGGGCAGGGAAAGAGCCATGATTGAGACGCATTCTTATAATGGAAACTATTATTTTCCTTGAGTATTTTGATTTTGCAAACCATGGTTGTCTAGGTATTAATGTTTGTATACTAGCATAGTTTCTTCCTCTTGTTTTTTTGGCTTTCGTTCCATTGTCCCTGCCACAAAAGAATCGCCTGAAGTCTGATTTTTTGGAAGTAGCCTGTATATGGGATTTTAATGTCCAAAGGTATTCCACTACTAATTGTTTCTTTTGCTAGTTTATCTGCTTTATCATTGTATAGGACATCAGAATGAGACTTTATCCACACAAATTCGATGATTTGACCTGTCTTCTTTGCTTGATGATAATGCTCCACTAAGTCAAGCGTGTATTTATTAGTTCTTTTGTCCCAATTCCTGCAACTAATTGATTTCAGAACGCTTTGAGCGTCAGTGATTACCACCGCCTTGGGTACTTTCAAGGATCTTACATATTTGATGGCCTTTATAATAGCGATTGTTTCAGCTATAAATATTGAAGCATCACCTGGTAGTTGAAACTTTCTTTCTTCTGAATTGTTTGGACAGAAGAAAGCACACCCTGTGTGGATTTTCATCTCCGTTTTTGAGCCATCGGTATATATTTGGGTATATCCTGCCCACTTTTCTACCAGGTACGATGAGAGTGAAAACTGCCCATATCCTTTTTCTTTGCTGAAAGAGTCAATGTATGTTACAGGAATATTGAGATAAGAACTGTGGTAGTCATATAAGAATATTGGAAGGGCTGTAGTTCGATGTATTTTATTTTGTATATGTTTCCAAAACTTCATAACGAGTGTAGATATAAAACTGCTTTTTCCCCATATTTCTGTTATCACCTGGTCGACAGAGCGTTTCACACTTTTTTATCTGTGGGTGGTTAATATTTGACATTCTTTGTAAAATATAACGATCACACAACATTGTTCGCCGAATATGTAGGGGCATTTCTGATGCTTCCACGAGGAGTGCATTAGTGGGAGAAGAAGTCATAGCTCCAAGACAGATGTGTAGGCCTTTGTACTGCAATTTATCCAACAACGCTAGGTGCTTGTTAGCAGCATTGTGATAGACTGTGCACCCGTAATCTATACGGGATCATATCAACATGCAATATAGGGTAAGGAGCACGTTGGGATGAGCTCCCCACCACACCCTTGACACCGATCTAGTAAGGTTCAATGCTTTTTCACACGTGCTGACAACTGTTCGAATATGTGGCACCCAACTCAGTCTAGAATCGAAAAGAACGCCAAGAAATCTAGCCTGTGATTTCAGTGGTATTTTGTAACCAGATAGTCTTACACTATTCAAGCAACTTGGGATAGCTTCATTTGTGAAAGGAACTATTACCGATTTTTCTGGTGAAATATGTAAGCCATAGCCATGAAGTGTTTGGTCCACTATGCCCATTGCTTTTGATAGCTCATATACAGCTTGATGCTACCCACTGGCTGACACATACAAACAAATATCTGCATACTGAAGAATTTTGGCTGGAGAAGGGATCATTCTCTCCAGGTCATTGGTATAGACTGCAAAGAGTATGGGGCTTAGGATAGATCCTTGTGGAAGACCTGTTGTGAGTCGACGTGGTCCAATTAATTTATTCTGAAAACGAACCCATATGCTTCTTTCAGCGAAGAAAGTGCTAATGCCATAAATCATTCGTGTTGGGATTCCAATGGTTTCCAATTTCTGTAGCAACAAAGGTATGTTAATATTGTCATACACTCCCGCTACATCCAGAAAGACAGCTGTTACATTTTCTCTCCTTGTTGCTGCATCATAGATATCTGCGGTTAAGATATTTAAATTATCTATTGTGCCTTTGCCTTTTCTAAATCCATACTGACTCGATGACAGGATCTGATTTGATTCCAACCACAATTCCAAGCGATTTTTCACCAGACGTTCTAACGTTTTTCCAATACAGGAAGAAAGAGAAATAGGTCTATAGAACCTTTATAAGGTTTCAATATAGGTACCACTATTTGAGTTGTCCAATCTTCTATTAGTGTGTCGTTCATCCATATTTGGTTAAATATCTGTAATAATTTCCTTATGGCAATGTCTGGGAGATTTTCTATCATCTGGTAGTGTATACCATCCTTGCCAGGTGCCGAATTTGCCGCATTTTTAATTCCTTTCTTCAATTCTGAATACGTAAACGGAACCAAGAGTGGATGACGGTAATCTGACTGTTCGGGAGGACGATATGGTTGTTCGGCTGCAGAAGCTGGTGAGATTATAATCAAAAAGTCTTCAAGCCATGCGTCATTTAATGGCTGACAAGTAGTGGCATTCTTGTTTTTTGAAAAACGTTACTTTCTTCCATACGTCTGCAATACTAATGTTATTATTTAATGACTCACAGAAGTTTTTCCAGGAGCTCTTTTTACATTCTTTTAATCATCTTCAAACCCACGCCGCTATTTTGCGATATGCAATTAAATTTTCCACATTTTGTTGTTTACGGAAGTTATTGTATGCAAGTTTCCGCTGTACAATAGCTCTAGAGCACTCTGGTGTCCACCAGACTGCTGGACGTTGCTTCAGAACGATGACTTCCTTTTTTCTTGGAATGGAAGTTGTTGCAGCATCTACAATAATAGGGTATTTTCCTGTGTTAAAAATATGGTTCGAATTGTTGTTATTCTGAATGATTATAACATTCAGACAGCATTTTCGCTCATAATTCTTACAAAACATCTGTTATTTTTACGTAATTAAAGCTTAAAAATCATCAAATTTCACGTTTAGATCACGTAATCGAAAACGCTCCATTATTGGCTGAAGTACTGGTGATGTCATAGAACACCTACAGCACGGAAACTAGAAGTCGGAGCTGTATTATTGTACGCGTTTCCTCCATTTCGCAGCTTTAAGTTCAGTTTTTTCGTGATCTAAACGCGTTTACAGTTTTTATGCCACAATAGAAGATGGTTATGTGAAGGCTGACAGCGGAAACCTCCCTAAAGTTGATGCAATTATGATGTCTTCATTCTTTAAAAACAATCCAAATTTTTACCTGCCAGAAATAACAAACGTGAAAACTGTATTGTAAGTAACGCATACCTACATGACTTAATCTGAAGTCACCATATTATGCAATAAAGGGTAAAATTTTATCTTCTATCCCAAGCGGCCTTGAGTGATTATGTTGGCAACATCAACAACAAGATAGAAAATCTTTGTCCAGATGTTCAGACCATATAGAATGACTAGATTAGTGTATCATACAGACCATGAAGGAAATAAATAATGCTGTTCCTGCTCTAAGATTCTTGTATGTACCCTTGTCCAGTCAGTAAAAGTAACTGCCCTCGTAAATCAAAGGTTTCACGAAAAATTATTTGCGCTGTCACACGATTGGCTAATGGCGACGTCTCGTGATTCTCGCTATTCAGCATCTGTTGCCAATATAGTCACAGGAAGCCGCCGGGATAGTTAGTAAAATTTACTGAAGCCCAGTCTGTACTTAATGTAGTTTTCGTAGTCCCTCTACAGCTGTAATATAAAATTTCACTTACAAGTGACACTGCACCACAGAATTTTCTGTCTAATCTGGTGGTTCTTGATTATCTAATAACTAACAAAAACATTTCTTGTATTCTGGATATTAAATTATTTTTGCGAATAAACTTCACAACATGACATTACAACGATTTTTGTTTCAATAAACACATATTTGGGTAACTAACACTTTTATCGTATTTACACTTGCATATTACGAAAGTCTGAAAGCTAAATAAATCGGCGCATTAAAGACATCTCCCATATACGTATATTACGATATGGTAAGTTGTTGTAAAGTAACCAGAAGGGCGTTGTCGATGTATAAAACGATTGTTTGACTAAGATCTATAGGTGATAAAATTGCACTTACTGGAGATAAATAATCAGTGCTATACTTTTATAGTGGGCTGCAACAATATTCATGTTGTTCTTTCACCAAATATATTAGGAAATGGATTTAATTACACATAAATCGTGGGCGTGTAACATTATGAAGTTTTACTTCGCAAATGTAAACATCAGGTCATTAACCTACACATAATACTACTTTATACCTTTGCAGTAGAAGAGAATGATACTAAACAGTTTAGTTTACTAATGGAATAATATTGTTTACTTATATCAAAATTATCCTCCCAGAAGTAGCCGCTATTTCATTTGGATCTCTTCGCGTCAGTGTCAACCACTTTTTGCGTATCTTCTCATTTTTTGGTACTTGCAAGAATAATTTTTCTGGAGTCTTGACAGATGCATTGGTACAGTGCGGAACTAAGCAATATTTGTATGTCATTATGCAAATGTTAACGCCCAAACATGAGGCCTCGGCCCAAACAATATACAGATATTTGTTTATCTTCACGAGAGCAGCAGCAGCAGCGTGTTATATGACGTCACAGGCATCACGTGACTCAAATGTAGCGTTTTAGCGGCTTTCAAATTTTTTGAATTTCATTTCTTTTTTTTTTAAAAAAAGTACTGAAATCCATGAGGTAAAAAATGATGTTCGGGCCATAATATGACATAATTGACAATTTAAAACGATTTCCAGAAAACAGTCAAATACCCTATTGAAATTAGCTGTTGGTAAGCATCTTTTGGACCTAACAAGTTGTTAAAAGATTGCAAAAGTGCCTGGACTGTAGCAGTGTATTTCGTCCAGTCAGCTTCCTGAATTTTCCACCTACTGTTAGGATAAATAATTTCTGTTGTACTAATAGATGAATTAGGTAAATTTATTGTGATTTCCAGAGGAAGGTGATCTGATCCAAGGGGGTCTCTTTTGACCATCCATTCCATTACATAGTTAAAGTCAACAGAGCACAATGTCAAATCGACGGCTGATGGTCGTGTATTTGGTTTAGGTATCATAGTAGGGGAGCCATCATTCAAAAGAACT
The DNA here is from genome assembly GCA_026315105.1 of Locusta migratoria. NCBI lineage: Eukaryota > Metazoa > Arthropoda > Insecta > Orthoptera > Acrididae > Locusta > Locusta migratoria. The sequence continues at coordinate 563,247,153 of CM048747.1, read as the reverse complement.
AAATTGAGAGTTTCAAGAAGTGTAAGCAACTCTTTGCCATCCGCGTCGTCTATTTCACATCCCCACAGTGTATGATGTGCGTTGAAATCTGCACAAATGAGAAATGGCGTTTGAATCTGGTCAATAATCTGACCCAGAGAAAGGTTTCGTATTGTACACAAAAATGGTTTGTAAATGCTTACAATAGCGAATACTCCTCTAGGAGAGGAAATTTCAGCAGCCACTGCCTGGTAATCTGTTGTTCTAATATTGATGTCCAATTTTTTAAACCTTACTGTATCTCTAATTAACATGGCTGCTCCTCCTTTCCCATCGTCTCTGTAATTTCTAATACTGAATATCCTTTGAAGTGTATTCGCCATGTTGGTGGAAACCAAGTTTCGCAAATACAAGCTACCGATATGTGATTACTGATAATTTCTCGATACAGACTTTCCGTGTTCGATATTGCTGACCGTGCATTCCACTGTAGTATTCTAAAGGCCATTATCAGTTTTGAAGAAGTCTTCAACAGCATTACGAATAAAGGCCAATTCAACTGTCCGTCACGTCAACGACACGTCACGGAACCGTCACGTCAGGTTGTATTCACACTGTCCGTCCATCTCCGTCACGTCAATTCGTCCATCTCAATACGCGATGTTGTAAGTGAGGTTATGAGTGGCGATCTGTTATGTAGAAAGTCATAGTTTAATACTAGAAAGAGGGAACAACAACGCTAAAATGTTATTAATGGCCAAAGAAAACTTTACAGTATATGTTTTTGGCCAACCTACTGGAAACTGTAACAACATTTCAAAACATCGACATCTATTTTCAAGCGAAAAAATAAACATATGAAGTCATCAAACCATACTTGTAAGAGCATAAATAGCGCCTGTATACTTTAACCATTACGATTTGCTCGCTGACATTGTTAATACCGTCGTAAACAACTAAATGTTTGTCTTTCATTAGAACTGACATTTTCATTTAAAGTGTTATTCAATGAAAAATGCGTAATCAAATTACAATCTTATTCAAATAAACAGTTTGCTTCAGTCGTTTCTGTCACAATGTTACGTAACATAAACCATTTTTTGGTTTCAGATATCCGACCTCGATTTTAGGGGGACACTCAATTGACAAAAATATTTAAGTCGTCATGAAACATGTGAGATTTACCCCTAAAACGTGGTACAACAACAACACAAAGATGAATAATACACATTTGCATATAAACAGTGCAATCGTCGACTGCAACATGTAATTCGGGTGATGAAAATAGGTTAACTTCCGATGTTAGCAGACGACCGTTCCGTCAAAACATTCTTCTCGAGAAAGCTTGACGGACGTTGACGTGACGTGACGGTCCGGTGACGGACAGTGTGAACGCCGCCATTAGAAATACATTGCGGAATGTTCTGACGGACGGAGACGTGACGTGACGGACAGTGTGAATTGGCCTTAAGAGCCTGAGTTGTTACCATGTCTGTATCATGTTTGAGAGAAAGAAAGATCTGCAGTATTGAAGCACAGAAGTTATTAATGGCATCTTCTCGATTAGTATGAGATGCTGCCAGAGGAGTGGCCGGATATGGGTTGTTTTGTATTGGATTCTGTGGACCCTGAAATTCGTACAGCATATCTGAATAACCTTGCTTGTACGGACTACGAGTGAATGGTTTATTTTTGTAAGACTTGGGGGATGGAACCGACATAAATGCATGTTTAGATCCCTGCTGTAGCCTTTTTTCTGTCATGTTCATTGCCACTGGTTTCTCATATAGTTTGGGCCAGTCACCAGTAGAGAGCACTTGCGTTGTAGGAACATCTGCAGTAACCTGCGCAAATGATGGTCGCAGAGACCAGGCGTCAGAAAATTCGTCTATCTCAATAGGCGATGTTGAAAGTGAGGTTATGAGTGGCGATCTGTTATGTAGAAAGTCATAGTTTAATACTAGAATTGAAGGAACAGCAACGCTAAATGTTATTGACAGCCAATTAAAACTTTACAGTGTATGTTTTTGGCCAACTTACTGGGAACTGAAACAACATTTCAAAACATCGACATCTATTTTCAAGCAAAAAAATAAACATATGAATACATCAAACAACACTTACAAGAGCATAAATAGCGCCTGTTTATTTTATCCATTACAATTTGCCCGTTAACATTGTTAATACCGTCGTAAACAACTTAATTTTTGTCTTTCGTTAGAACTGACTTTTTCATTTAAAATGTTATTTAATGAGAAATGCGTAATCAGATTACAATCTTATTCTAATAAACAGTTTGCTTCAGTCTTTTCTGTTACAATGTTAAGTAACATTAACCGTTTTTTGGTTTCAGATATCCGACCTGGATTTTAGGGGGACACTCAATTGACAAAACAATGAAAGTCGTCATGAAACATTAGAGATTTACCCCTAAAACGAAGTATAACAACAAAATAAAGGCGAATAAGACTTATTTGCATATAAACAGTGCAATCGTCGACTGCAACATTTAATTCGCGTGACGAAAATAGGTTACCTTCTGTGTTAGTAGACGACCGTTCCGTCAAAACATTCTTCGCGAGAAAGCTTGACGTGACGTTGACGTGACGTGACGGTCCGTGACGGACAGTGTGAACGCCGCCATTAGAAATACATTGCGGAATGTTCTGACGGACGGTGACGTGACGGACAGTGTGAATTGGCTTTTATAGGTAAAGTCCGCCTTGAGCAAACAGAAATGTTTTTTGAATGAAAAGACATTTGTGTTTGCTCAAGGCGAACTTTACCTATAAATCAAATTTATTTTGTAAGCAAACACGGAGATTGAAGAGCTTTTCAAACCTTAAGATGAGTATTTAAGGCCCCCACACACGAGCGACGGATCGCTGCAATCCGTCGCACGCGCGATCGATTGCTTCGTAAATTGCACGTGTGTGGGGGAAATCGCAGCGATTGGTCGCACGTCGCTCGTCGCATGGAAATCCTATGCGATCTGTGGGCATCGCAGGTGCGATTTCAAAATGGCGTCCTGTTGTTTACATCTGTCTAGCGTCTGCTTTGTAGAGGCCAAAGCGTGTTTTAGGTGACTGAGTACAACAGGCGTACAACGTGATGGCAACTTGGAGTAGGGAGTTTACAGAGCAATTCGTAGAACTCTTCCGCGACCAGGAGTGCTTATGGAAAGTGAAAAGCAAATCATATCACGATAAAAATGAAAGAGAGAAGTGTATGCTAGTTCTGCTAGATAAAGTAAAGACTGTGAACCAAAGTGCAACCATGGATTTAGTCCGAAAAAAAATACATAATTTACGAACTGTATTTAGAAAAGAACATCGAAAAGTAATGGAATCATGTTCCTCTGGAAAAGGCGCAGATGAGATCTACAAGCCTCAACTGTGGTATTACAAACATTTAATGTTCCTCAAAGACGACACGGAGCCCTACACATGTACCGCCAGTTCTATGAGTGAGGTGAGTATATAGCAAATTAATTCATATTGAATATTTGATGTTTAGATGTTTGTTTAGTAGCATTTCAGCATGTTTATGAAGTAATAGACATTATCAGTTACACATGTAGGCCAACGTGAACTTTTGAGGTAAATACTTAGTCTTTGCCAGACAATGTGCTAGAGTTTTAAACCATGCCTCTAAATTTACTTAGTGAGGATTTTTTCTCTTTGTGGCAATTTATCAGTTAACTGTTTCATTGACAGTCATGAATATGGCATGTTTCACATTCTGTTGCTTCTGGTACTGTGCCTATTTATGTGCACTTTCACAGTAAATTACTGTATATTTCCTTTACTCATTTTAAGCAATTCTGCAAATAACAACATGGCAGTATTATTAAACTTACAGAATTCTCTAGGACCAAGTCCTGGAATATATCCATTGGGTATAGTGTAGACGAGGATACTGTCCATTGGTTTTAGGCAAGGATATCATTTAGCCTATCTGGAGTGGTATTCAGGTAGCCAATAAACCAATCATTTGAAACACTGAACATAGGCAATGGAAATTTCAGTACTGTGACAATTAAATATGTCATCTAGGTGTCATTCACAACGCCACTATGTTTACAAATCTCAAAGTGAAAACTAATGTCTTATTGTCTGCCTGTACACAACTCCTGTTGGGCTGCCTTCAGGCAACTTGGGCAAAGCTGACAGGTGGTATCCTCATCTACACTAATCACCATTTTTATTGTTTCTACTTTCTGAAGGCATTTGAATGAAGTTAATTTCCCTTGAAAGCACACTGCAGCTTTAGATGAAAGAATACATGATGACAGAGAACAAGTAATGTTTTGATGTCATGATAGTCTGGTCCAGCAGTTTGGCACATTGATTATCTTATTATTGTGCCTTTAAAATATAGTTCAACGGCTATTGTTTATTTATATGAGAGCTTTATATTAATGTCTACTTTTGTCATATAGTTTATTATTTTTGTCTTTTACTGGGTGAAATCATAATTAGTGCTATAACATTGACATATGGACATTTTGGTATGCTGCGTAGTCTGAGAGCTTATCAAGTGATGGGAACTTAAGATGGCAGAATAGCAGATTTATGTAGATAATAGCGATGTTCTAGTTTTATTTGAATATCATGCCTTACAGCAACCAGGTTTTATTGTTTGATGTTAGCTGCCTTTGTCAACTCACAACCAAACTGTTGCCTCCCAACCCAACCTTGATCTTAGGCTATGCTACAGTACAGCCAGTCACCACAACCTGGTTTTGAAATTTCATATTTTCCGGCGACAATTTAGCCGGTAATTGCACTTACAAACATTGATAATATAGTACTAATATTTGGGAGAAAAAACACAAATTAATACTTTCTGACCACTAAGCTTACATTTCACAAATCAGGATGAACTTAAATGCCACCCAACAGCACACAGTATGAGGCTACGCTACAGTTCAGCCTGTCAAAACAATAGGCTTACAGTCCTTTTCAAAAAGTGTTACATTCTTGAAGATTGTTTGAGAACACTAATAATTCATAGTATTGCTCCATTTTACCAGTATAAAATCTGCTTTTGTTCACTTCACCATTGTTGTTTTCAATATTGAATGGATACTAAATTTTTGTAAGCAGAAAAGTTCAGCTACGGGAGTTAGGATACTATGATTCAAAGTCCATATTTATTATTATTTCATTTAATAACATTAATAATCACTGCAATACAATAACATGAATTAAAAACAAGGACAGTGACACTCATCAATTAACATGTGATCATATTAAAGATAATAATAATTCTGGACATGGTACTGTTCCAGAACAGTGATACTCATGAAACTAGATTACACAAAATTGTCTTGCCATGCTACAGCACCAGCATTGTTGAAATAATCTACAAACAATTCACGAACTTGCTGAGCAGTAGCGTTTGCCACTCTCCTACTCCTTTGCAGTTGCAGTAAGTCACACTGGCACCCCCTTTCTATAAAACCAGACTCGTAATAGTCTTTGTCGAAACATTCTGGTGGAGTATATGTTTCGGGGCTGTTTCTTCGAAGGAAGTTATGTAGCGTGCAACACGCCATCACAACATTTGAAATATTCTCTAAATTCAGATTAATTTGTGTTTTGAGAACTCTAAATCTTGCAACCAATATTCCAAAGACATTCTCTACTATTCTCCTGGCCCTTGAAACCCGGTAGTTGTATATACGTCTCTGTACTGTCAGCAGATTTTTACCGAAAGGTTTCATAAGGTTTTTGTGGAGTGAGAAAGCCTCATCCCCAACAAACACATACGGCAGGGTGCATCCATTGACATCAGATGGTGGAGGTATTTTTAATGTTTCATTACTTAGTTTCCCATAGAAATCGGTATTCTTCATCACACCCCCATCAGATACACGTCCATTTGTTCCAAAATGAAAATATATCAGTTCATAATTAGCATTTGCTATAGCAAAAAGCACCTGACTGTGGAAGTGCTTATAATTATAGAAATAAGATCCAGCATCAGGTGGAGGCACAATTGACACGTGTTTTCCATCAATTGCACCCAGGCAGTTAGGGAAATGCCATTTACGTTCAAAGTCCTTTGCAATGTCTCTCCATTCTTCTTCTGTAGATGGGAACTGCAACAAATAAAACACTGTTTTTATTGCTTGTTTCAGGAAATACAATGTGCACAAAGTGTACAGGTAGAGGAGGAGGTGGTGGTGGAGGAGGAGGAAGCAGCAGCAGCAGAACATCATGATGATGAAGAAGTAATAGTAGTAAAGACCAAAGCCAAGGCACAGAGGAACTTAAAGAGAAAAAGAGAGGATCAGTGTGACAGAGCACTAGCTGCAATTAGTGACACATTAGAAAATATAAAAAATAGGGATCCATCAAGTGTATTTGCGCAAAATGTCGCATGCAAATTGCGACAATTATCAAGCATGCAGCGACTATATGCGGAAAGAATGATAAATGAAGTTTTATTCCAAGGACAAATCGGGAATTTGTCATTTAATTCGGAAATAAAAACAAATACAATTCAGATGACAACAGAAGTTAATGTGAGAAGTGAGGAAGTAAAGAACTTTGTGTATCACTTTGATCCCACAATGTAACTTTTTAAAATTGTACATACAATATATAAGAATAAAAATTAGTAAAAGGTATCTTTTCTTTCTTTGCATTACCTTGTAATAATCCCTCAGAGCTCTGTGAATGGCTGCACATGTTTCAGGAATGATTTTCCCCAACGACTGTGGCGATATCAACGTAGAAAACTTTAGATCTTCATAAGATCGCCCTGTTGCCAGAAATCTTAAAGTTGCTGTGAGACGTTCATGAGGTGTTATTGCTTTTCTCATATTTGTGTCTCTTTTTTTAATTTCGGGGGTAACTATCCTGAGCAATTCCAAGTAAGTATTTTCCGTCATGCGCATGTAATTGTGCCAGTCTTTAGGGTGAAATCGTAATTCATTGAGTAAATTTACGTGAGAAAACTTTTCTCTCTTTAAAAGCCATTGCTTCGTCCACGTATTTCTTCTTCTTCTTCTTTTTTGAGTGTTAGACTCACGAAGCACAGCTACGGAAGCAGCTAAACACAGCAGTTCACTTTCGAAATCCATAGCCTAACCTTAACTCACCAACAACACAGCGCTTGAAAAACTGGCAGAGATCGCTTCGTAAACTGCGCGTGTGTGGAGTGGTCGCGACGTGCGATAGAGAGCGGCGATATCGCATGCAATCGATCGCTGCGATCCATCGCTCGTCTGTGGGGACCTTAAACTCCTTGATCGCTTGGTTACAGGCGACTACGGAAACGACCAGAGGTTTAGCAGTCTCCCCACCACATCGTCTCAGCTCCAACCAAGCGACCAATGATGTGGCGCTCTTGGAAAGCCAATGGGAAGGCGATGTGTTTCATGCGCGTGCATATGAACTTGGTTGACATAAACTGTGTATGCTCGCCTTGCGGCAGTATGCTGTTTTCTCTTCCGTTCGCTCCGGTGTGAACGCTTACCTGGCGTCTACACATTGGTACCAACGCTGGCGCCAACATATTTGAGACAGCGTCCACACATTGGAGCCAATATTCAGTTGAATTCGTCGAGAGCCAACGAAAACATATCTGATGGACAAATCGCGGCCAATGCGTTAACGCTTTTGAGTGTGAATAATTACATTTTGTCATTGTAAATCAAAATGGGAAACATACGTAAAAGATGATGGGGTGTTGTATCACTTCCTACCGAACATTAATTACGGTACGAAATCATTAATTTTTAAAAATATGCTACAAGTCCACTCCCATGAACCACAGACATTGCCGAGGTGGGGTGGCTGGCGTGCCTCAACGATACAGATAGCCGTACCGTAGGTGCAACCACAGCGGAGGGGTATCTGTGGAGAGGCCAGACAAACGTGTGGTTCCTGAAGAGGGGCAGCAGCCTTTTCAGTAGTTACAGGGGCAACAGTCTGGATGATTGACTGAGCTGGCCTTGTAACATCAGCTAATGTGGCTTTGCCACACAGCTACTGCGAACGGCTGAAAGCAAGGGGAAACTACAGCCGTTATTTTTCCCGAGGACATGCAGCTCTACTGTATGAACATATGATGATGGCATCCTCTCGGGTAAAATATTCCGGAGGTAAAATAGTCTCCCATTCGGATCTCCGGGCGGGGACTACTCAGGAGGATGTGATCATCAGGAAAGACAATACTGGCATTCTACGGGTCGGAGCGTGGAATGTTAGATCCCTTAATCGAGTAGGAAAATTAGAAAATTTAAAAAGGGAAATGGATAGGTTGAAGTTAGATATAGTGGGGATTAGTGAAGTTCGGTGGCAGGATGAACAGGATTTATGGTCAGGTGAGTACAGGATTATAAATACAAAATCAGTTGGGGGTATCACAGGAGTAGGATTGATAATGAATAAGAAAATAGGAATGCGGGTAAACTACTATGACCAGCACAGCGATCGCATTATCATTGTCAAGATAGATACGAAGCCAACACCGACAACAGTAGTACAGGTTTATATGCCAACTAGCTCTGCCGATGATGAGGAGATCGAAGAAATATATGAGGAGCTAAACGAAATTATTCAGACAATTAAGGGAGAGGAAAACTTAACTGTTATGGGAGACTGGAATTCGGTAGTAGGACAAGGAAGGGAAGGGAAGATAGTGGGTGAATATGGTCTGGGCAAAAGGAATGAAAGAGGAAGCCGCCTGGTAGAATTTTGCACGGAACATAATTTAGTTATAACAAACACCTGGTTTAAGAATCACAAAAGAAGGTTGTATACGTGGAAGAGACCAGGAGACACCGGGAGATACCAGATAGATTTTATAATGGTAAGACATAGATTTCGGAACCAGGTTTTGAAGTGTAGGACATACCCAGGGGCAGACATAGACTCTGACCATAACTTGTTGGTTATGAACTGTAGGCTGAAACTGAAGAAACTACAGAAAGGTAGGAAAATAAGGAGATGGGACCTAGATAAATTGAAGGAACCTGAAGTTATTAAGAATTTCAGAGGGAGCTTCAGGCAACAATTGACAGAAACAGGGGAAAATAAAACAGTTGAGGAGGAATGGGTAAAATTGAGAGATGAAATAGTGAAGGCAGCAGAGGACAAAATAGGTAGGAAGGCAAGACCTACAAAGAATCCTTGGATATCACAGGAGATACTAAATTTAATCGATGAAAGGAGAAAGTATAAAAATGCAGTAAATGAAACAGGCAAAATTGAGTACAGACGACTAAGAAATGAGATTGACAGGAAGTGCAAAATGGCTAAGCAGGAATGGCTAGAAGGCAAATGCAAGTATGTAGAAGAATGTATAAATAGGGGAAAAATAGATACAGCCTACAGGAAAATAAAAGAAACATTTGGCGATAAGAAAAACAGCTCTATGAATATCAAGGACACTGATGGAAAACCAGTTCTCAGCAAAGAAGGGAAAGCTGAAAGGTGGAAAGAGTATATAGAGGGGCTCTACAAAGGAAATGAACTTCGAGACACTATTGTAGGAAGGGAAGAGGATGTAGATGATGATGAAATAGGAGATACTATACTGAGAGATGAATTTGACAGAGCACTGAATGATCTAAGTCGAAACAAGGCGCCTGGAGTAGATGATATCCCGTCAGAGCTACTGAAGTCTCTGGGAGAACCAGCCATGACAAAATTGTTTCACATTGCGTGTAAGATGTATGAGACAGGTGAAGTACCCTCAGACTTTAAGAAAAATGTTATAATCCCCATTCCAAAGAAAGCGGGTGCAGACAGGTGTGAAAACTACAGAACCATCAGTTTAATAAGTCATGGTTGCAAAATATTAACACGAATTATATACAAAAGGATGGAAAAGCTGGTAGAAGCCGACCTCGGGGAAGATCAGTTTGGGTTCAGGAGAAATGTAGGAACACGGGAGGCAATACTCACTTTACGGCTTATCCTAGAAGATAGATTAAGAAAAGGCAAACCAACATTTCTAGCTTTTGTAGATTTGGAGAAGGCTTTTGACAATGTTGATTGGAATAAACTCTTTAAAGTTCTGAAGCAAGCAGGAGTAAAATATAGGGAACGTAAGGTTATTTACAACTTGTACAAAAACCAGACAGCGGTTGTCAGAGTTGAAGGGCATGAAAAGGATGCATTGGTTGGAAAGGGAGTAAGGCAGGGTTGTAGCCTTTCCCCAATGTTGTTCAATTTGTACATTGAGCAAGCTATAAAGGAAAGCAAGGAGAAATTTGGAGAAGGAATTAAAGTTCAGGGTGAAGAATTAAAAACATTGCGTTTTGCCGACGACATAGTAATTATGTCAGATACAGCAAAGGACCTGGAAGAGCAATTGAACGGAATGGACAGTGTGCTGAAAGGTGCATATAAGATGAACATTAACAAGAGTAAAACTAGGGTAATGGAGTGCAGTGTAAGAAAATCAGGTGATGCTGAAGTAATTAGGTTAGGTAACGAAACAATAAAGGAGGTAGATGAGTTTTGTTACTTGGGCAGTAAAATAACAAATGATGGTCGCAGTACAGATGATATAAAATGCAGAATGGCAATGGGTAGAAAGGCGTTTTTGAAAAAGAGAAATTTGTTAACATCGAATATTGATTTAAGCCTAAGGAAGTCCTTTCTGAAGGCATTTATATGGAGTGTTGCCTTGTATGGGAGTGAAACATGGACGATAAGCAGTGTGGACAGAAAGAGGATAGAGGCTTTTGAAATATGGTGCTACAGAAGAATGCTGAAGATTAGGTGGGTGGATCGCGTAACTAATGAGGAGGTACTGAACCGAATTGGGGAGAAAAGAAATTTCTGGCATACCTTGACTAAAAGAAGGGATCGCTTGGTAGGACACATTCTTAGACATCGGGGAATCGTAAATTTAGCATTGGAGGGAAGTGTGTGGGGTAAAAATCGCAGAGGGAGACCAAGAGACGCGTATAGTAAGCAGATTCAAATAGATGTGGGTTGTCGTTCTTATGAGGAGATGAAAAGGCTTGCTCAGGATAGAGTAGGGTGGAGAGCTGCATCAAACCAGTCTCTGGACTGAAGACCACAACAACAACAATGCTACAAGTAAACGATACACATTATAAAAACTTAGAATTGCTTCTTTAAATGATTGAAAAAAAAGAAAAAAGAAAGAAAGATGTTTTGGGGGGTGCTATTCTTTTGGTATTACGCTTAATTTCTTGCTAAAGGAGACAATATTAGAAGCTTACACTTCCCTTTTTAAATAACCATGTAATCGATATCACTAGTAGTGCTTAAAGTTTTTCAAAATGATATTTAAAACTTGACACGAAATTTTAAAAATTAAATTCAGTAATAGTGTGTCGAAAGTCTAGAAAGTTTTTAATTTCACAGTTCGCGCCTAAGTTTTGCTGTGGCATTTCGTTTTTTGAGGTTTCTTTCACAAATGAATCACTTTCTGATACAGTTCTAATATTTACAAAGAGATTTCGAAACTTTAAAATGGCGACGAAGAAAGAAACAGGTCCAGATGAGCAGACGACAAAGACAGAATGAAACGTTGGCGCCAATGTCTGTACGACATACACATATTGGCCCATCGTCCTTTGATGTTTGGTCGAAATACCGACAAGCAACGGAGCCGTACCAACGTTGGCACCAACGTTGGTTCCAACGCTATTTCACCGATCCACACATTGGACGAACACTGTTGGCGCCAACGTTAGGTCCAATGTGTGGAACCGTCCTTATTCGCAACTACAAGCCAATGCGTGCGCGCTCAGGCGAATTCGTAGCGAATGCTCATTCGCCTGTGTTCGCTTCGTTGTAAATGGGGCTTAAGTTGTAGTGCGCTTCATTCCCGGCTGAGACGCCGCCGTGTTCGCAACGGTTCTGCGCTTCTCCAGCACCGGACGCTCGAGCTTCAGCATCCTTGGACGCGGGAAAGGAAGCAAGGGACAGCCGAAAAGCGGCCATTATGCAGCACCTCGTGGGCGAGGTGTTGGATATCGCTGCCGACGGCGGTAAGAAGAAGAAGCAGCGGCCCATGCAGTGTTTCCGCTGCCAGAAGATGGGGCACATCGCAGCTCAGTGTCGTGACCTATTAGCGTGCATGCGGTGCGCAAAGAGTCACGATACACGCAACAGTGACAAGCCGAGCGATGCGCCCCCCTCTCGCATCAACTGCGGCGGCCTGCACGCCGCGAACAGTCGCAAGAGCAGCTATCAAGTTAGCTGGAGTTGCGGCAAAGTTGGCAGCAGACAAGAAGACGACGGGTTAGACAAAGAAGAGGCGCCTGCCGCCCCGCCCCTTACCCAAGAAAGGGCCGCGGGCCCCACAAATGTGATGCTGCATCACACCCGGACTCGCCGACTGCAATTGACAACGCAGTGGCCTCCATTCAGATAGCTTTGGAGGTCGAAAGGGAGGCCACGGAGAAGATGCTGGCCGGCCTACATCACGAGATACAGCATCTAAGGGAGGAGCTGCGTTTGGTCAAGGATCAGGTAGCACCCACTACATCCAGACAGCGAGACGCAGACGGACGCTATCGCAGAACCTGTAGTGGTACAGGAAACCGCGGTAACGCCAGAAGACAAAGCAGCGATCACCTCCGCAGCCACTGCAGCAATGCAGGAGGTTGTCGACGAGATCCCTGAGCAAGAGGCGCAGCCTGAAGCTACGCAACAGGCAGCGCAAACAGTCGATCCATCCCTGGATCCGAGGACGACGTCAACGGTCACAAATTCCGCGGCCAACGAAGACACAGTCACTGCCACCCTCGCCCTGGGACACATGGAGACAACAGGGGACGCAGGAACAAGACCTGTAATCCACTTCCAGACACATCTGTCTGAAAAGCAGCTGGAGCTGCTACTGACCAAGATCGACATGGACAATCTGGTGCAAGCCTATCTGAAGTACCCCCTGCCCCCCCCCCCCCCCACGGAGTGGGACTCATATGTCGCCCAGTTGGAGGCGGAGAAGGAGGCTGCTGAGTGGAATGACCACGTTACCCTCTTAGCAACAGTCAACAACAAGAAGAATAAGAAGCCTTGAAAGAAGTAGTAGCCCTCCTGGACGACTCCAGGAACTCTTAGACAGCGAGAGGCTGTTACGTGCAAGACGTGCTGGAGAACAGCGACATCCAAACCCACTCCATCATCATCATTCACAATCATCAAACCCATCCTTCGCCAGCCAGTGAAGTGGCAGTACACAATTTAAATGAAACTGCTCACGTACCAGTTATACCTAGCAAAGTCCCAGTCACTCCTATTCCACCCATCTTTATTGGAGTAAATGTCAACAGACAAAAACTCCACCTTGACCTATCCTTAGAGGAGGATAGTCTCTAGAGCAGAACGGCCGGGAAGGTGTAGTGCAGTAGTATTCTACTTTTGTGTTCGCTTGTGTAGCTTCTAGATTGGAAACAGCCAATTGTACTTATTTTTTGAAAGATATGTTTCAACATACGTTACGATTATGACGTCCATTGTTTTTGTACCGCTGTTTTACTCAGTAAACACACAATCAGATGAACTAAGCACATAGCACTCGAATGTGGAAAAGGAAAATTCTCTCCGCAATATCTGCACTAAAGTCAAGTGATACGGCAATGGCGTTGCAGGCCATAGAGCGCTAAGCGTATTTCAAGGGTTATTAATTCGTTATAACATGCAGATATCTTTCAGAACTATAGTAAAGCTACGTATACATTTTAATAGACAACTTAAAAATTATATTCGTTGGATGAAATTGGTTTACTCAGGCAAAGATCAAGAGTGTGATGCTTTCTTATGAGAAATGAAATTTTAGTCCCCCCCCCCATGAATGGAACTTGACAGGCAACTATATTCTTTTTCAGAATGAAACTTTCACTCTGCAGCGGAGAGTGCGCTGATATGAAACTTCCTGGCAGATTAAAACTGTGTGCCGGAACCGGGACTCGAACCTGGGACCTTTGCCTTTCGCGGGCAAGCGCTCTACCACTGAGCTACCCCAACATGACTCACGATGCTGCCTCACAACTTTACTTCCGCCAGTACCTCGCCTCCTAGGCCTTCCAGAACAGACACCACATTTATATATATTCCAGAAGCTTCCAGTGTAGGTTTATTTCTTGCAATGGAGCATTTTATGTGGTGGTATAATCCAGCTACATGGTCATATACCAAGTATTTCTCTTCGTGCAGAGAACCCTTTATGAAATCTAAACTGAGAAGTGATCAACAAGTTCAGATTTACTCACTTATCATGGCCATTTCTTTAAATACTTTTCACATGTATAAGGAAGAGTTAAATTTTTTTATAGTTTATTAATTTTTCTGAGTATTGTTCCTATAATGGTTTTATATTAGTGTAGGATTTTACTGTTAACATTTGACTTCCCTGGGTCCTGTAGGGAATTTTGTTTTGGAAAATAACTCAGCTAGATGTTGGCAACCAGCCACTTCCTCTTCCTTTTTATTACTTATGCAGTAATTTATCAACTTGTATCAATCCAGATGAATCTGTTCTATTCCAGTAATTTTCACCTGATGTTTTGGTGCGCACACATCTACTGAAATGCCACCATCCTCTCATTTTCATGAATGGAAATGTTAGAATTTTTTAACTTAAGCTTCTAATAGTATGATGGAAGATTCTAAGGGTTATTATTTCTTTTCTGTGGCTTTAGCCAAGATTTACCCCGCAACTCTGTTTATTCTAAAGGAGGAGGTGCTGCTGATTTCACTTTTTTGTTCTTGTACCTGTTGTACAACAGTATCATATTGTTAGGTTTTGTAGGCAAATCATGCATATTATAATGTTTTCCCCCTTTTTTTTCTCTGTTGCAAGTATGAACACATGTTAGGCCAGTACCTTAAGTTTCATCACACCAGCTTTAGCTACATTAACATCTCACTTTATGTGGATCATCTAATGTATATAAGAGAATAAAGGTTGAGTTTCAATTTGCTCCAGTCTTAAATAGTGACGTTAACAAGATCCTTTCCCCCCGGGGGGCCCGGAGCTCTTTTGTGGGTACGTGTGTGGCACGCACAGGGCCCCGAGCCAAAGCAGCCTTTCTTCTTCCCCAGGCTGCTTCACACTCCCCCCCCCCCCCCCCCCCCCGTTCGTGTCTTCACCCGGAGAGGGGTGTATGAATCATTGCAGGTCATCTCCTTTTTTACGCCTTCCTTTTCCTACTGGTCCTTCCCTCCTTTCACTTGCTTTTTCCGCTCATTCTTCTTCCTCTGTTGTTCCTACCTTGGAGCCACCCATACCATCTCCGCTTTGGCGTTTGAGATTCTCCCTTTCATATCTCCCTCTTCCCATCCTCAATTCTTCTTCCTTCCTCCCTGTGTGTGTCTGAAGGCCGACCCACGCATCAACATCCGTAGCAGGTGACTGGGTAATGCGTAATTCCCCGCCCGGGTAGACAAGTAGGGCACGTACGTACCCCCTGGTAAAGGCCAGGCCCAGGGAGGGGTGATTACCCGAGCTGGTACCTTCCGACCATGCCGATTGGTCCCTCCGTCCGTTTCTCGGGAGGTGTGACCAGAGGTGTGAACAATCACCTAAGGCGGGGTAGCCCTCAGTGAGGGTCCCCATTAGGAAGGAGCGCGCCATTGGAGACATCGGTAATCATGGGGGACACTTCCGCAATGATCTCTCTCTCTTCCCTTTTGAGTTCAACCCATAAACGAAAGTTGGATGCCCCTCAAACTACGAAAATACTACCAAACGTTCCTAAGTTTCTGATTGTTACCCATACTGATGGTCATGATTTCTCCAAGATCAATCCCTTCATAATTCAGAAGGGTGTAGATGCCATTGTAGGTCCGTTGAAGAAATGTTCTCGACAACGTAATGGGAGTTTGCTGTTAGAAACAGATAATGCCTTTCAGGCTCAAAAACTGATCAGAGCCACACTCTTGCACACGTTCCCGTTAAAAGTCGAAGCCAACCATACCCTTAACTCGTCACGTGGGGTGGTCTACTCTCGACCCCTTGACGGGTTATCGGATGAAGAAATAAAGGACTATTTGAGTGATCAGGGCGTCATAACTGTCCATAGAGTTATGAAAAAGGCTGATACAGGTTTGATACGGACCCAAACCGTATTTTTGACTTTTGACAAGGTGGATCTCCCTTCCAAAATCAAAGCAGGCTACGAAATTATATCAGTTCGCCCCTATATCCCGAATCCCACATGTTGTTACCAGTGCCACAGATATAATCATACCCGTGAGTCTTGCCCTCATGCAGCCAAATGCGTCACCTGCGGCAGGGGCGCTCATGAGGGGGACTGTCCGCCTCCATCCCCTCACTGCATCAACTGCATGGGCGACCATGCTGCTTCATCTAGAGACTGCCGTGTTTAAAAGGAGGAGTGGGTAATCCAAGAAATAAGAGTATGCAAAAAAGTTTCGACCTCTGCTGCGCGGAAGATACTAGCTAGTTGAAAGCCCGCTGAGCTCCCAGCAGGTAAATACAGCGCTGTCCTTGCCTCTCCTCATCCTACTAAGGAGGTTGCCACACAGACATGTGACCTTACTTTTAGTGACACAGTTGTCAGATTGGCCAGTCCAAAGATTGCCCGATCAATCTCTCCACTCACTTCCTCTCACCAAAAAAACACAGTCATCAGCAGCTCCTTCCAAATCACGGGCGTCTAAATCGGATGCGCGGACTTCCAAGAAAGAGCCTGTCCGTGAAGATTTCTTAAGATCTGAGCCTGCACAACCTACGTCTGCGCACACAACTCACCGTCATTCCTCTAAGAAGGCACACAGAAAAAAAGAGTTCCTCTCCTTCCCCGCCACGACGTGTCTCAACTGTCACGCCATCTAGCAGTGGCGCCACTCTGTCTTCCTCTGTCTCTCCGGGGCGTGCTACTGCTAGCCGATCATCCAGCCCTCGACTGGCAGAGGAAGCTGCCCCTGCCATTAAATCCAGGCAGGTGGCAGAAACTCCAGATGAAGCGATGGAACATGACCCTTTACCTATAGATTCCAGTAGCAGCGTTCCCTTAAAGTCAGACCCTCAGTGGCCAGCGAGGTGATCTCCTCTAGTTTTTCTTCTCTATCTTCTCACCTTATGGATCTCCTTCAATGGAATATTCACAGCATTCGTTCCAACAGAGATGAATTGAAACTCCTACTCAGACTGCACCGTCCTTATGTGGTCGGACTTCAAGAAACGAAGTTACGCACACGCGACGACACAGTTTTTTCACAATATACCTCAGTGCGCTTTGACCTGCCCCCTGTGGAGGGTATTGCAGCCCATGGAGGTGTTATGTTGTTCATTAGAGATGACATATACTACCATCCTATTCCACTGCACACTCAACTACAGGCAGTTGCCGTCCGCATCATTCTTCCCACCTTGTCCTTTTCCCTTTGTAACATCTATACCCCATCGTCTTCTGCCTTTACTAGGGCAGATGTGCTGCACCTTGTTGCCCAACTTCCTTCCCCCTTTTTGTTGATAGGCGATTTCAACATCCACCACCCCCTATGGGGTTCTCCGGCCTCTTGCCAGAGAGGCTCCCTTTTAGCAGACATTCTCAACCATCTTAATCTTGTCTGCCTAAACACAGGTGCACCAACGTTTCTTTCAGATACGACGCATACCTACTCTCACTTGGACCTTTCGATATGTACTGCTCATCTTGCGCGTCATTTTGAGTGGTATGCTCTCTCTGATACATACTCGAGCGACCATTTCACCTGCATAATTCATATCCTTCAGCATACCCTACCTCCGGGTTCCACTAGTTGGAACATCTCGAAAGCTGACTGGGGACTGTTCTCCTCACTGATGGTTTTCCATGATGGAAACTTCCCCACCTGCGACAGTCAGGTCGAATACCTCACGGAAGTCATTCTCAATGCTGCCGAATATTCCATTCTGCGCACTTCGTCTTCTCCACGTCGTGTCCCAGTCCCGCAGTGGACTGTGGCATGTCGCGATGCTGTTAGAGCCTGGAGATGTGCTCTATGCACCTTTCACCGCCACTCAATGTTGACGAACTGTATCAATTACAAACGTCTACAAGCGCAATGCTGTCGAGTCATCAAGGAAAGCAAACAGGCCTGCTGGATTGCTTTTACTAGTTCATTTAACAGGCTTACTCCGTCTTCTGTTGTTTGGGGGGGGGGGGGGGGCCTGCGCCGGTTATCTGGCACAATTCCTGGCTTGACCGTCGCAAATGAAGTCTTCGTAGACCCAGTCGCTATATCCAACGCTTTAAGTCAATCTTTTGCAGAAGTCTCGAGCTCAACACACTATCACCCCGCCTTTCTCCCTCGAAAACAGACAGAAGAGGCACGGCCATCTTCCTTCCAATCTCTCAATCGGGAAAGTTACAATGCCATCTTCACCATGCAGGAGCTTGAACGTGCTCTCTCTGTGTCCCGATATTCTGCTCCAGGCCCTGATACAATTCATATACAGATGCTGAAAAACCTTTCTCTTGTGGGTAAATGTTTTCTCCTCCGCACTTATAATCGCACTTGGATTGAAGGTCAGGTCCCCACATGCTGGCGTGAAGCAATTGTTGTTCCCATACCAAAACCAGTGAAGGACAAACATCTTCCTTCAAGTTATCGCCCCATTTCTTTCACCAGCTGCTTTTGCAAGGTGATGGAACACATGGTTAATGCTCGGCTGATTTGGCTACTCGAATCTCGCCATCTCCCTACCAACGTCCAATACGGATTTCATAGGCATCGTTCTGCTATCGACCACCTTGTTACCGTGTCAACCTATATTATGGATAACTTTTTGCATAAGCGCCAGACGGTGGCTGTGTTTTTTGATTTGGAGAAGGCTTATGACATCTATTGGAGGGCGGGAATTCTCCGGATGCTCCATACATGGGGCTTTCGCGGCCGCCTACCCATTTTTATCCAAGCATTTTTAGTAGATCGAAGGTTCCGTGTAACAGTGTGCTCTGTTCTGTCGGACACCTTCCGCCAGGAGAATGGGGTGCCACAAGGATCTGTGTTAAGCGTGGCACCTTTCGCCATAGCAATTAACCCAATTATGGATTCTTGCCGACGTCTCTGGCTCCCTTTTTGTGGACGATGTCGCGATTTACTGCAGTGCCCAGAGAACGTGTCTCCTGGAACGCTGTCTTCAGCGTTGTCTTGACCGTCTTTACTCTTGGAGTGTCGCCAATGGCTTCCGGTTCTCCAGTGAGAAGACAGTCTGTATAAATTTCTGGAGATACAAAGAGTTCGTTCCACCGTCTCTCTATCTTGGCCCCGTTACTCTGTCTTTCGTGGAGACGACGAAATTTTTAAGGCTTATATTGGACAGGAAACTCTGCTGGTCCCCGCATGTGTTCTATCTGGCTGGCCGGTGTATTCGTTCCCTTAATGTCCTCCGTGTTCTTAGCGGCACGTCATGGGGAGCGGATCGAACCGTCCTACTTCACCTCTACTGGTCCACTGTCCACTCGAAATTCGATTACGGAAGCTTCATTTACTCTTCCGCACAGCCATCCATTTTACGCCGCCTACACTCGATTCACCATCGGGGGTTGCGCCTGGCAATAGGAGCTTTTTACACAAGCCCTGTTGACAGCCTCTATGCCGAAGCTGCCGAATTACCTTTAACCTATCGATGCAACATATTACTGTGTTGGTATGCATGCTGTTTGCTTTCGATGCCTCACCATCCTTCCCATCCATTGTTCTTTAACGACTCCCTCGATAGCCAATATGGGCTGTCTGCGATTGCCCTGCTCCCTCCTTGAGTCCATTTTCGACGCTTGCTTCGGCAGCTCGATTTTACTCTCCCTTCCACATTTCTAATAGGTGAGAGCCCAGTGCCACCTTAGCTTCAGCCTCAAATTCACGTTCACCTTGAACTCGCCTCACTTCCGAAGGAGTGCACTTTGGATGCTTTATACTGCTTGCGGTTTCTTGAACTTTGTGCACGGCTCGAAAATTCAGTTTTCATACATACGGATGGCTCCGCACCGTTATGTTTCTGTGGCCACCCGCTGTTGGTGCGCCATGTGTTATTGTCGTGTTCAAATTTTACTCCTGTTCGGCTTGCACTACATCTACCGGACACATTGGAAGAAATTTTAGCTGATGACGTGCGGGCTGTTGCTCGAGTATTGGATTTTATCAATGTGACCAATTTGTCAAGGGACATTTAGTTCTTCGCTTTGTTGTTTTTTATTTTTTTTAGCTGTTTTTATATAGTTTTATTATCCTTGGATATATCCCGGGTTTGATTCGGGCGCTAATGACCTTAGTAGTTGTGCACCCTAAAACCACAAAAAAGATCCTATACTGATTTAGTTTCACTTCTGACGATACATACCTTGATTTATTTTTATTCCAATATTGTTCATTTTCCTTAATTTTATACAAAATGTAATTGAGAGGATCAGAAAAATCGAAGTTGGCTGTGCTTTATTTCTTTATGAGTGAATGTTCTTATGAATGAGTGAGGATTGTATAACTTCCAAGATTGTTTGCCCAAATGTCCTTAATTTCCTCCAAATAGTTTTTTAGGTTTGTTGGTGGTATATGGACATGGACTTTCATTAGTGACTAAATCAAAACTTCCTATAACAAAAGCTACCTAATGTCCGTTGTTTTGGGACTTTTAATGGGACTAAACAGAAGGGTCATCAGTCTCCTGTTCCTAATTGAGACAACAGCAAAAGACTGAACTCAGCAAAAGAGAAACTATCTGTACAGTAACTTATTTTTCAAATTATTACAAATTTGATTCATTTCATGCTAATTACTGCTACCTATGTAGTCTTTGAACTTACCCAATGAAGACTATGAAAAACGCTGTAGGTAACTGCCTCCTTGCAGTGAAAAAAAAAAAAAAAAAAAAAAAAAAAAAAAAAACGATAAGCAAAGACTGAAAATAGTTGTGTAAGGTTGTCAGTTGCTGGAAGATTTTTTTCTCTTTCTTTGTCTGTGTGCATCTTCGAAACACAATTAATTCAAACAGACATTCGTTTAACAGCTGTAGAAAACAAAAGGAATACGGTTGGCTGTCAATTCCGTCCTGGGGAAAAA
Organism: Locusta migratoria; assembly: GCA_026315105.1. Taxonomy (NCBI): domain Eukaryota; kingdom Metazoa; phylum Arthropoda; class Insecta; order Orthoptera; family Acrididae; genus Locusta; species Locusta migratoria. Next base: position 563,226,160 of record CM048747.1, on the reverse strand, counting down.
ATTTTCTATTCTCATAAAAAAAAAACATCACACTCTCGATCTTCGCATGTGTAAACCAACTTCATCCAATGAATATAATTTTTAAGATGACTATTAAAATGTGTACATAGTTTTACGATACTTTAGAAAGTTATCTGCATGCTTAGCGCTATATGTTCTGCAGTGCTGTTCCCATATCACTTGACTTGAGTGCAGATATTGTGCACAGAATTCTAGTTCTGTGCATTCGAATACTATGCGCTTAGTTCATCTGACTGTGAGTTTACTGAATAAAACAGCAATATGAAAAAACAAACACTGGACGTCATAATCATGTGTTAAAACACATCATTTGAGAAAGAAGTACAATTGGCCATTTCCAATTTAGAGGCAACACAAGCGAACACATAGGTAGAATATTATTGCAATACATCGCACAAGTGTTCATATGCACGCGTGTGAAAAACAAAAGCTTCGAAGCGTTGCTTTCTGGTTACCGCATATGCGCAGTACGAAAGTTCGCGTTTGAAGAGTGCCTGGCGCCGAATCTGGCTACTTGATGAGGGGCGCCAGCTGTTCGAAGAGCTGCTAGCAAGCAGAGCCAAGTAGCCAGATGCTGCCCGAGGAAATTTTTCTGGCTGCCAGATTCGCGCATGCACGTTGCTCTCTTATTTGTGGTGGGGATACACGACCTGCTCTTGTTCAAAATGCAAGTTATGTCAGAAGAGGACACATTAGACTTGTATGCTTCTTCTGTAATTGTACAGTATTGTTTATTCTTATAAATTCACCTGTGTAAGGTAACATAATTCAAAATTACATTCGTTCCAAATGTCGAGCGATTCAGATTTTATCTCCAGTGACGTCGATTTCTAACGCAATGTTGTTGCGCCATAATAAAAGGTAGGAATGAATTTTTTAATACTTTGTCCTACGTTTCTCAGATAAGGAATTTGTCCAACATTTTTTGGTGGGGTGGGCTCTGACATAACAATTTAGAAATTTGGTTTCTTACATACGTACTAGGACGCGGGAATGGGGAAGATACTCCTATCACAACATAATCTGATTCTTTTCGTGGTTTGCTGGCCATGAAGCTGCAGGTTTTTGTAATGTAGCAGACTGGTTCAATGTTTATCAGCTTGTTTATCTATTGCACCTGGCAGCCAGAAAAATTTCCTTGGGCAGCATCTGGCTATTTGGCTCTGCTTGCTAGCAGCTCTTCGAACAGCTGGCGCCCCTCATCAAGTAACCAGATTCGGCGCCAGGCGCTCTTCAAACGCGAACTTTCATACTGCGCATGTGTGGTAGCCACAAAGCAACTCTTCGAATGAAGCTATTGGATTTTCTGGAGCGCCATATCATTGGTCGCTTGGTTACAGCTGCGACGATGTGTTGGGGAGACTGCTAAAAGCCGCAAGACTCGTAATAACCACAAGCGAAGGCATATCCCCTCCACAACGACATGGGGGAGGCGGAGCCTGCTGGTCAGGTGACTGGTCCGTAGTAGCCGGCTTGTTGTGCTGTTCAGAATGCCGACTTTTAGTTCTGACACTGTAGAGGAACGGAATAATGAAATATTTGTAAGTATTTACTAAAAGTGATTGTTCTCGATTGTGTTTTTGACGTTTCTGAATTCTCACTTCTGCTGATTGGATTATGAGCAAAGGAAATAGCATTACTCTCGCTTGTCAGTTATTGGTGTCTAGCATTATAGTTAATAATAATAATAATAATAATAATAATATTTATTCAACATCGAATAATACATATACAGTCTCTTGACATTGTACAGATTATTCTTCTGAATACGTCAGTTTCATAAATTATAAACTAATGATTACTGTTTCATATAGACATTATTTCTTTTATACAATTAAACATATTACATGTTTTTAATTCTTTATCTGATAATTAAACACTTAACTATAGCATTACATGTTTTAAGTCTACTTGACAACTAAACAGTTAACTACAGTACATACTTGTCTTGGTTAAGAAACATTTTTCATATAGTCATAGAATTCATCTAGAGAATAGAATGCATTTTCAATTAGGATCCTTTTTAGTTGGTCTTTTAATTTATTTTTAGGAAGGGCTGCAAGGCGTTTTGGTAGTGCATTGCTAAGCTTCAGGCCAACATGAAGTCCATTTTTTTCATATAATGCTGTTCTGTGGCTGTTTAAATGGTATCTTAGTTTTTGTCTTGTATTGTGTTGATGTAGATCACAATTTAGATCTGGATTGATTGTTTTCACATACATTATTATTTTTAATATGTATACGCCAGTAATGGTAAGTATGCCCAATTTTGGAAAGAGATTCCGACATGATTCTCTTGGTTTGGCCCCACAGATAATTCTGACCGCTTTCTTCTGTAGTATCAACAAAGTGTTAATGTTAGCTTGTGATGTTCCACCCCAAATTTCTATTCCATAGTTTGTGTTGGATGCAAATAATGCATGGTATGCAGTGTTAAGGATATGCATATCTTTACAATATTTGCTGATCTGGTTTATGGCAAAGACCTTTTTAAACAGCTTTTTGGCTAGGGAATCTATGTGCATGTCCCACTTAAGGTTGTCTTGAATTGTGATACCCAAAAATTTTGTATAATTTTCCTTATTAATAGGTGTGACAGCATCACAAATAAATAAATGAATACACACACACACACAATCGCAAGCTTTCGCAACCCAGTTGCGTCTTCAGGCAGTAGGGAAGGAGAGGGAAAAGGAAATGATGAGGGTTTTAAGGAAGGGGGTAAGGAGCCATTCCAATCCCGGGAGAGGAAAGACTTACCTTGGGGGAAAAAATGGAGGGTAAACAAATGCACACATGCCCACACATTCACACAGACACAAGTACACCTAGGCAGACATACTGTAGAAAGCAAAGAAGTTAAGTTATAGAAGTTAAGAAGTTAGACAGAGATACCACTTGAGGCAGAGGCTCTGTCCAGAGAACTGATGCAAAGATGTTAAGAAGGTGGGTGGGAATTCAAATTTAGCGGAGGTTGAGACCAGGTGGGCAACGGGAAGAGAGAATATGCTGAAGGGCTAGTTCCCATCTCCGGAGTTCTGAAGGATTGGTGTCAGTGGGAAGTATCCAGATAACCCGGACGGTGTAGCACTGTGCCAAGATATGCTGGCCATGCACCAATGCGTGTTTAGCCACAGGGTGATCCTCGTTACCAACAAACACTGTCTGCCTGTGTCCATTCATGCGAATGGACAGTTTGTTGCTGGTCATTCCCACATAGAACGCTTCACAGTGCAGGCATGTCAGTTGGTAGATCACGTGGGTACTATCGCAAGTGGCTCTGCCTTTGATCGTGTACACCTTCCGGGTTACGGGACTGGAGTAAATGGTGGTGGAAGGGTGCATAGGGCAGGTTTTACAACGGGGGCGGTTACAAGGGTAGGAGCCAGAAGGTAGGGAAGGTGGTTTGGGGATTTCATAGGGGTGGACTAGGAGGTTACGGAGGTTAGGTGGGCGGCGGAAAGACACTCTCGGTGGAGTAGGAAGGATGTCATGAAGGACGGATCTCATTTCGGGGCAGGATACGACTTCCTTAAATCCTGCCCCGAAATGAGATCCGTCCTTCATGACATCCTTCCTACTCCACCGAGAGTGTCTTTCCGCCGCCCACCTAACCTCCGTAACCTCCTAGTCCACCCCTATGAAATCCCCAAACCACCTTCCCTACCTTCTGGCTCCTACCCTTGTAACCGCCCCCGTTGTAAAACCTGCCCTATGCACCCTTCCACCACCATTTACTCCAGTCCCGTAACCCGGAAGGTGTACACGATCAAAGGCAGAGCCACTTGCGATAGTACCCACGTGATCTACCAACTGACATGCCTGCACTGTGAAGCGTTCTATGTGGGAATGACCAGCAACAAACTGTCCATTCGCATGAATGGACACAGGCAGACAGTGTTTGTTGGTAACGAGGATCACCCTGTGGCTAAACACGCATTGGTGCATGGCCAGCACATCTTGGCACAGTGCTACACCGTCCGGGTTATCTGGATACTTCCCACTGACACCAATCCTTCAGAACTCCGGAGATGGGAACTAGCCCTTCAGCATATTCTCTCTTCCCGTTGCCCACCTGGTCTCAACCTCCGCTAAATTTGAATTCCCACCCACCTTCTTAACATCTTTGCATCAGTTCTCTGGACAGAGCCTCTGCCTCAAGTGGTATCTCTGTCTAACTTCTTAACTTCTATAACTTAACTTCTTTGCTTTCTACAGTATGTCTGCCTAGGTGTACTTGTGTCTGTGTGAATGTGTGGGCATGTGTGCATTTGTTTACCCTCCATTTTTTCCCCCAAGGTAAGTCTTTCCTCTCCCGGGATTGGAATGGCTCCTTACCCCCTTCCTTAAAACCCTCATCATTTCCTTTTCCCTCTCCTTCCCTACTGCCTGAAGACGCAACTGGGTTGTGAAAGCTTGCGATTGTGTGTGTGTGTGTGTGTGTGTATTCATTTATTTATTTGTGATGCTGTCACACCTGTGCTCCTTCGCCTGGTGAGTAATCTTCGTCTATTTTTTATATTTTATTTTTCCTGCTATGAATTTTTCGTCTTAATATTTCCTTATTAATAGTTTGATTTCCTATTGATAATTTCATGTCAAAGTCTGTTTGCTTTCTAGGGTTAAATTCTACAATTGCAGTCTTGGAGGCACTTACATTTAGGTGGTTTTCATTGAAATACTTGACTATTTCATTAGTAACAGTGTTGCACAGCACTTCCAGACTGCCGTGGTCTTTGTGTTTGCACACAATTGTTGTATCGTCTGCATACAATATTATTTTATTATCTGGGGAACAGTACTTTATATCGTTCACATAAATCAGGAACAGGAGGGGTCCCAAGACGGAAACTTGGGGCACTCCGTATTTGACATCTGCTACTTTGGATTTGAAATACCCACTGTTTGTTTTAATCAAGACAAATTGTTTCCTGTTGCTCATATATGACTCTATTAGGTCAAAGCATGTTCCTCTAATACCCATGTTCCATATCTTGTCAAGTAGTATGGTGATATTAACGCAGTCAAAAGCTTTTTCGAGATCAAGGAACACTCCAGCAACTTGTTCGTTGTTCTCTATGGCAGTTATTATTTCATCTACGAGCTGTGCTGCAGCTACTGAAGTTGACTTGTTCTTCATAAAACAATTTTGATTCTCGAATATTAGGTTGTGTAGACTCAGAAATGCCATTTCTCGATTACCTTGGAAAATGCAGGTAAGATTGAGATCGGTCGGTAGTTTTCAATTTTATTTTTATCATCTTTCTTGTAAATCGGAGTTACTTGTGCTATCTTTAGTCTGTCTGGAAAAATGCCCGTTGGGATTATGTCATTTACTGCTGTCGCCAAGGCATCTGATATGTTGTCTATGCACCTTTTAAGTGTGCTGATAGACAATCCTTCATAACCTGCAGAGTTTGAGTTTTTTTAGTGACATCACTATGTGTTTTATTTCCCTGCTGTTCGTAGGTGTCAAGTATATGCCATGTCTTACTGGATTGCCCTTATATGTATACTGGAGGTTGTTGAACTGGTCATTGATGGATTTTCCCATAGAAGAAAAGTACTCGTTATTTGCTATCTGGTAGGGGCATTTGATGTTACCACCTTTGAAATTGATACTCACGTCACTAGCTGATTTGTCCTTACAGTCCCTAAAGCTATTTATAACTTGTCAGACAGCTTTGCCAGAGTTGTTGGAGTCTCTTAACATGTTAGCTACGTGTTTACTTCTGGTTTCTAGGAGGAGATTTTTGTAGTGATCATGATAGTTGTTAAACTCTTCCTTCAGTCTATGATTATCACTATTCTTTGTCATTGCGCATTGGAAAAGTCTTAGTTTTTCTCTTGCTGCTTTTACTTCAGTGTTTATCCAGTTATTCTTTTTTATTTTTTTACAGTCATTTACTGGCAGGGTTGTTTCTGGGCATGAGACGTTGAAGCAATAATAAAAGTCAGATGCAAATTCATTGAAAGTGATACAGTTATTTCCATTCCATTGTAAGCGTTTGAGCATACTCTTAAGGTTTTCGATATTGTTGTCATGGGTGGCTCTTTTTGTTACATAGTGTTTCTTTTTGCTTGCAATATGAAGGTTTTCAGCTTCTATCAGTACCTGAACCGCATGGTGGTCAGAAATTGCAAGCTTCAGAACTGATGCAGTGTATTTAAAGTGGGACATGTTAGTAATAATGTTGTCAACGCATGATTTGCTGCCATTAACCTCCCTGGTGGGCTCATTTATCAAGGGATTTAGTTTAAACTGATCTAGTACCAGCATCAATTTTCTTTTAATGCTGGAGTCAGGAGACAGCAAGTCAATATTTATATCTCCTACTAGAATGAAGTTAGCCCAGCCATTTTTATTACAGTGTATGCTGTCAATGTCTACAAGCAGATCATTCAAAACTTCAAAGAAAATGTCAAGCCTGCCACTTGGGGGTCTGTATACACCTATGATAATTAAGCTCTCTTTCCCCCATTTGTAGTTAATTGCTGCAAGTTCTATAATCCCCTGTATGCTGAAAGCACTTACATCAATTACATTAAAGTTACTGCTTCTAGATGCAAAGATAGCTACCCCTCCACATCTTTTTATTTTCCTGCTGAAGGCAGTACAGAATATCATGGAAAGTGGCTGGCAAACACTAATTATCTCTTCTGTATACCAGTGTTCAGTTATAACTAAGACATGTGGGTTATCAATCCCTGCAACTGTGTCCATCTCATTTTGCTTATTACTAAGACTTTGAACATTTTGGTGAATTAATTTGAACCCAAGTGTGTTCTGCTGGACACTACTGACAGTTTTCACACTACTAGGATGTCCAGCATGCCCTTCAAGTTTCCCTGATTCCTATTTGAATGACTATTTCTATTATGTTACTACACACTAGATAACACATGGGTTTAATTTTATTGTATCGTCGTAGCACTTGTGGGTAATAAAAATATGTGTTTTGTAAATATATTACTAAGTTTATCTTCCAAAATTTCGTAATATGGAAGAATAAATACGAAATATGTCACATTGCCCTGAACTGAGCGATGTTTCAATGTGACGCTACTTGAGGATAGTGCACTGTAATAGCATTAGTTCGCGAATAATACACTTCCTCGCCGCAACAACATGCAAACAGGAATGGCTTTCATTCAAAATTAATATGCATATCACATAAACAACACCCAAAGTTATCATTTCTCATGCTATGCTGACACATTTCTTTGGGTGTTTCTTTTGGATTTTTCTTCTAAACAACACATTGATCTGTCTGTCTCAGTGAGTGTAATAAAACATAGATCTGTCAGCATCCGCGAGATTTTTGTTTCGAGCAAACGAAAACAGGAATCATTATGCTGCGTTGAGATTACTTAACTACAGCTGATATGCTTTATAGGAACTATGCCTCCTGATTCCACCAAAGCAGATCCCGTTCCCTCGTCTTCCATTGGTTAACAAAAGAACACTGCAAATCATAATTTCACTTTCACACTTCGCTAGGCTCTCGATCCTCTACATATGTTGTTTTGGATAAAACTAAATTGACACACTTACAGTAGATCTAGGCCTATATTTGGAAATACCAAACGTCCCAATACCACCAATCTGCCTTGGCCATGATATCATGGGCGGAAAAAAAAATGCCAAACAGTTCCCATTATGGACAATCAAAGTTTAAGGTAGTTTTTTTTTTTTTTTTATTTATTTAAATCATGGTTGGATGAATGTATATTGATCAGTTTGAAATGACACATTTGAAATACATCTTGCAACACAACCTGCCGACATCAATGGTCAAAGTGGATAGGTGGTATTCTGTGCTTCAGTTGACCCCTATGTTATATATTATCCATGCTTACATTGCAGCTAGGGCTTACAAATTTTCTGATTTAAATGGCTAATTGAAATATAAAAACTTGAATACAGTAAACACAAAATGTTGACTCTTATTGGCTGCTTTAAATATATTTACTTTCAAATGAAAGGTAGTCAGTACTTACACTGACATTAGTACTTCTGTCCTGATTTTATTCTAAAGAATGTTATTGTTTAATGCTAAAGGCCAATTCACACTGTCCGTCACGTCACGTCACGTCACCGTCCATCAGAACATTCCGCAATGTATTTCTAATGGCGCCATTCACACTGTCCGTCACCGGACTGTCACGTCACGTCAACGTCCGTCAAGCTTTCTCGAGAAGAATGTTTTGACGGAACGGCCGTCTGCTAACATCGGAAGTTAACCTATTTTCGTCACGCGAATTACGTGTTGCAGTCCACGATTGCACTGTTTATATGCAAATGTGTCTTATTCATCTTTGAGTTGTTGTTGTACCTCGTTTTAGGGGTAAATCTCAAATGTTTCATGACAACTTAAATATTTTTGTCAATTGAGTGTCCCCCTAAAATCGAGGTCGGATATCTGAAACCAAAAAATTGATTATGTTACGTAACATTGTAACAGAAACGACTGAAGCAAACTGTTAATTTGAATAAGATTGTAATTTGATTACGCATTTTTCATTAAATAACACTTTATATGAAAATGTCAGTTCTAATGAAAGACAAAAATTCAGTTGTTTACAACAGTATTAACAGCGAGCAAATCATAATGGTTAAAGTATACAGGTGCTATTTATGCTCTTACAAGTATGGTTTGATGTCTTCATATTTTTTATTTTTTTCGCTTGAAAATAGATGTCGATGTTTTGAAATGTTGTTTCAGTTCCCAGTAAGTTGGTCAAAAACATACATTGTAAAGTTTTCTTTGGCCGTTAATAACATTTAGCGTTGTTGTTCCCCCTTTACAGTATTAAACTATGACTTTCTACATAACAGATCGCCACTCATAACCTCACTTTCAACATTGCGTATTCAGATGGACGAATTGACGTGACGGACACGGACGGACAGTGTGAATACAACTTGACGTGACGTGACGGACAGTGTGAATTGGCCTTAATACCAAAACTAGTAATATTTCCATTTATCCTCTCTTTGTGTGTGTGTGTGTGTGTGTGTGTGTGTTTGTCCAGTAATTCAGCAGCATTAGCTAGAAAAGTAAACTATTGAGATGTGCAAATATTACAGTGACTTCCTACCTTTTTCTTTCTCTCTCTCTCTCTCTTTTTCAGGCAAACACACTATCACACAATGATGTTGTTAGAGCTGATGCTTCCTGAGAAAACACATTCCATTCTTCTATTGGAGAAGTTTGAAGAGAGAAGATTTATTAACTACTGACCATTCATAAATTTTGAGAGAATCACTGGTTTTAGTTAGCCTGTCCTAGTTATATCAAGGTTTCATTTCCCTTTAAGGCCAATTCACACTGTCCGTCACGTCACCGTCCGTCAGAACATTCCGCAATGTATTTCTAATGGCGGCATTCACACTGTCCGTCTCCGGACCGTCACGTCACGTCAACGTCCGTCAAGCTTTCTCGAGAAGAAGGTTTTGACGGAACGGCCGTCTGCTAACATCGGAAGTTAACCTATTTTCGTCGCGCAAATTACATGTTGCAGTCGACGATTGCACTGTTTATATGCAAATGTGTCTTATTCATCTTTGAGTTGTTGTTGTACCTCGTTTTAGGGGTAAATCTCAAATGTTTCATGACAACTTAAATATTTTTGTCAATTGAGTGTCCCCCTAAAATCGAGGTCAAATATCTGAAACCACAAAAGGTTTATGTTACGTAACAATGTAACAGAAACGACTGAAGCAAACTGTTTAACTGAATAAGATTGTAATTTGATTACGCATTTTTCATTAAATAATACTTTAAATGAAAATGTCAGTTCTAATGAAAGACGAAAATTCAGTTGTTTACGACGTATTAACAATGTCAGCATGCAAATCGTAATGGTTTGATGTCTTCATATGTTTATTTTTTCGCTTGAAAATAGATGTCGATGTTTTGAAATGTTTCAGTTCCCAGTAAGTTGGCCAAAAACATACACTGTAAAGTTTTCTTTGGCTGTTAATAACATTTAGCGTTGTTGTTCCCCCTTTCTAGTATTAAACTATGACTTTCTACATAACAGATCGCCACTCATAACCTCACTTTCAACATAGCGTATTGAGATGGACGAATTGACGTGACGGACATGGACGGACAGTGTGAATAGAACTTGACGTGACGGTTCCGTGACGTGACGTTGACGTGACGGACAGTGTGAATTGGCCTTTAGTATTAAGGTTGTGTTCTCTTGGGTGTTGAACTAATTTACATTACTCTTAATGTCAAGTAAATACACAATACATTCAGCTTGGTGAGCAAGTGATTGCTGTGTTCAAAATCCACTCTGTACAATGCTACATGTTTTGCTGATTCCCCCTCCCCCCCACCCCTATGATTTTATTCCCATTGTAGGTTTTTGTGCTTTATCAGGAGTACAGAGTAGCTCATTACTCATTACACGAAATCATTTTATGTCTGAATTTTAGGTGTCAATCACTACAAGATGTAACTCAGTGGTGTTAGTACATAATTTGTCACAGCAGCAGTTATGTTTTTTTGATGGAAACACAGCTGACATTTTGTTTTCAGAATTTACGTTATGCTGATTTTACACAAGGCTTGGAATTCTGGTAGAAAATTCAGACATTTTAGCCATTCCTTTTGAGGCAGATGCTTATCACTTACTTTCGAAATCGGTACAACTTAAGATGTTTTTAATGCATCAGGGATCTAATTCTAAACACTAAATATTCAAAGGTCTGTTACAGGCATATTTTATTGTTTTAATTGTGTAATTTTGAAAGAAGTCCATACTTTTGGAAACAACTTTAGCATCTGAAGTGTGAGAGCAGCATGTTTAAAAGAATTTTTCCTCTGTGGTTTACTGAGATTTGTGCTTGAGTTGGTTTCTTGCTGCCTCAATAACATATGAGTCAACATCATTTGCTATCTGCTTAGGACCAACTATTAATTGAATTTTCCTTTCATTTTGTGTTCCTGTTTCTTGTCTAAAATGCTGAGTGTTGCTTTCATTTTATATGAACTTGCTATGAAGGAACGGTTTCAGTCTTTTTGCTACTTCTAAGACATCACTTAAAAATCTTTCAATTTTTAAAATGGGAATAAAAATTAGATGTTTGCTGTGAAGATATTTAATGAAGTAATCTTTTTTGATTGATACATAAAAAAATTCTACATCAGTGAAACATAATACAGAAGTGTTTCATGACTGACAAATTTTATTTGAAATTCATTTAATTTGTAAGATACTGGTTGTACATTTTGATGGAAAAAGTGTCAGGATTGTAGATAAACCCTGAGATTTAAAACTTACTGTTAGTTCTTACATTTATATTGAATTTTCTTTATGGAAGATATTTTGAACTGACATTGGGTTACTCTTATTGCAGCGATTGCAATAATGTGCTTACTTTATCAAATTGCAGGAAATTTCTCATAAGATTTAAACCTGTAACTTATTTCTCTTTATGCTGTGTGTAAGTGCCATGTCATGGTATGTTTTCTTTGAAATAAATGCTTGCTTTACTAAAATACAAATATTGTTTTATGCTTGTCAACTTAGTAAAAAAACACACTAAGAGGTATTTTCCTGGGATTGGAGCAAAATGAAATTAGAGCTATTAGCCAAGTATTTTGACAGTTTTGCATTAATGGAATGCAATAGTTCCTTTTCAGAACCAATAATTTTTGAACTCCCAACCTCAACAATTCTCTAGTTACCTAATAATTAGTGTGTAATGACTGATAATGGAAACTGTTTCTACATCTTATAAAAACTCAAAGAAATCGAACTGGCTGGAACAATTAAACTGTTGTATGTTATTGGTGGATAAACATGGACTGTCTCCCACAAAAATACTTAAAGGAGGTGAAAACCCTAGTTACAGTGTGCTTAACATGTTGGCTGCCACGATGATGCCAGAGCCGCCTGCTGTGGCCGGGGCTGCCACATGGCAGGCAACGTGTTAACAAATTTTAATGCATATGTAAACACCATGTTTATTGGAAGAGCTAAAATGTGATATGAAGTCTTGTGGACAGTTCAATCTGCAGCTGTGCTATTTCAGTATTGCAAATTTGTTTATTGCACCCTTTATTGAAATAATTTGAATATACTCAGACCTGCCTCTTCCAGAACAAAATTTCAGAATGTGTTTATTTGGTAACATCAATATTCAAAAGATTTAAAAAGTGGAGTCAAGATTAATTTGCCTGCTGAACGCACAATTGCTGACAAAACATTTCGTTCCTCACAGTGATTGTGTTGACCTTACAAACAGTGAAGTTCGCGTGATAAACAGTTCAAAAGGACGAATTAAGTTCCGCTGTGGTGCATGTGAAGTCAGATTACACAATGGACCATTGGAAATAGCATCAACAACAAAAAGCAACGTTCTGTAAGTGCATCCAGCTACAGATTACAGAAACAGTGGAAATGTGAAGGTAGGTGACGAAATAAAAATCATTTGTGAGTGCAAAAGTGACGATAACAAAATCATTAATGTGTGCAAAAGTAACAGCATACAAGAGAACTCACAAAATCAACCTTGTAAACCACGTGGAATTGAACTGCTGAAAATAGAAAAGGGTGCTTCTCATGCAAACAATACGAAAGAAAAACTGAAATTAAGTGACGCAGTCGAAAATTTAACAGAAACAGTAGTTCAACTAGTAAAAGACAGTTCAAAAATGAAAATGCAACTCAGTACAGTGATCGCTGAAAACTCCAGATTTGAAACGCTAGTGTCAAATCTGGCCAAATCTCCTCGCAAAAAAAAGCGGAAAAGCCCGTAAACATTTTCTGTTGAATGCTAAAAACGCCAATACAACCGGTACATGTTTAATAGCAAATGAAGAGCCGATTATTGAGTCTGAAACACTAACACACAGCCCAGTTTCTAATATTACAGGTCCGAATACGAGTATGGCACAGTCTTCCGCATTCCTTGTAAAAGAAACCGAGTGTCGACACGAAAACGTAATTGAAACTACCGGTACGACATTCAAGTCGAAACGCATAAATAATATGGAGTGTACTGTCCATGATGTAGCTCAGGATCCATATGTGAATAGGCCTACTAATTCAAAAACAGGACAAGAAAACATTTCAACTGTGACACCTGTACGTAACAATTTGGAACAAATAAATAATGATAAAGACCTTACAGTCTGTGAAACAGCACAAGATCAATGTTTGAATTATATATCTTCCAATGATTCGAAAACTAGTGTCAGTAACGATCAACATAGTCTTTACAACTCTTTGAATACTTCAGATAAATCCAATACAGATACAAATTGGCGTGATGTTCGTTGTGTGAATAAACAAAATACGTCCACTACAGCAAAACAACAAACCAACAATATACACGAAATTACATAGAAGACATATGCATGACCAAAAATGCTGTACAAAACTGTGCTCCAGAAAACTGTAGAGAAAGAAATACCAATAGCCCAACCATAAGCTTCTGCCACACTGCCTGTCAGAAATTCAAGTACCATAGGAAAAAAAAATCTGATAATAGGCACTGGTGATGAGGAAGGAATGCTATATGGAGAGAAAAGAGCATGGTTCCATTTAGGAAAAGTGAAAATAGTACAACAACTGAAAATGTAATCAAATTTCTAGACAAAATCTTTCCAGGATACAGCAACGTTCGAGTTGAGAAACTAGAAACAAAGGGTATGAACAATAGCTTCAAGATTGGTGTTGAATTCCATCTAAAGGACAAGGTAATGGACACTGCTATATGGCCAAAGAACATTGTAATCAGGCGTTTTTTATTCCAGTGATCGACCAGTGCCCCAATAAAATAGACCCTGACAGTGAAAACCAGGTCCCCAGATTATTACACAGAAAAAACAATAGAGATGACAGTCATATGCCTTTAGTTATTGCATTTGTCAATGTGCAGTGTTTAAGAACCAAAATAGACTTTTTATCATTCTTTGTAGAAAATGTTAAACCAGATGTCTTATGTATCTGTGAGCGCTGGTTGACTGAAGCAGAAGGTGACTATTACAGATATATTGAATATTTGAATGTGGTAAACACATGGTATCGAACAACTAAAATTCATGGTGGTGTATCTGTGTATGCAAAAAAAAATCTTAGTGTAAAGGAAATAGATCTAAAAAGCTTCTCTACAGACCTAGATCTTGAATTGGCTTCACTAGTCTTAACAAATATTGATCTCATTATTATCTCTGTGTACCACTCACCAGACGGTAATTTTGAAAACTTTGTTGCACAAATGGAGAACTGTTTGTCTTAACTAACAAGCCTTAAATTTAAAATTGCATTATGTGGTGACTTCAACGTGCATATAGGTGATAGAAGTATCAAAGAGAGAGTCTTCATGGACTTAATAAACAGCTATGGACTATTTGTAGAAAACCGACTCCCAACAAGAGGTGATGCCTGTCTAGATACAGTTATCACCAACATAAATACCTGGGATTATAATATCAATGTAGTTGAACCAATGATTGCAGACTACAGTGCATTGGTAATGGAAATCAGTATGAATGACAACAATAAACTACAACCAAGCACATGGCACTCAAGCTACACATTCAGTAGAAGGGTTATCAAAGAAGACAGATTAAATGACCTAAAAACCGTTCTGTCTGGTGTGAACTGGCAGCAAAAACTTGCAGAACTGGGAGCTAGTGACTCATATCAATGTCTGTTCCAAACATTAAAAACAAAATTTGATGGTTTGTTTGCAATAATCCACAAGAAGGATCCTGCAGGCAAATCAAAAGGAAGGGACAAACCTATAACAACAAAGATGTGGTATACTCCTGAGCTAGACAAATAAAGGTATTGTAGTAATGTTCAGGGACTGTATGAAGACAGCTAAAGATCTTCCAACTAAAGATCTGCTTCACTGTAAATACTCAATAGCTAAGAGAATTTACAGAAAGGAAGTGGAGGAAGCAAAAAAGAAATATAATGAGAAGTTCATCAAAGAGGCTCACAACCCATGTAAAGCAGCTTGGAATCTAGTAAATGAGCACAGGAAGAAGCCTACTTCTGCCTTAAATTTCTGTAGTCCTGATGCCTTCAATCAGTACTTCATTAGGATAGTGAAGGATACTGTCAGTGAAATTCCAGACTCAAGCT
This sequence comes from Locusta migratoria, assembly GCA_026315105.1. NCBI lineage: Eukaryota > Metazoa > Arthropoda > Insecta > Orthoptera > Acrididae > Locusta > Locusta migratoria. The sequence goes on along the minus strand of CM048747.1, from coordinate 563,211,022 downwards.
TACTTCTCACAAGTGATATAAAAAGTGAATGCTGTAACAGAATTGTAAACTGGAAGGAAGTGCACCCTAAGGACATAATAAAAATAGTGAGATCATATAAGCATTCAGAGAGTGCAGATATCTATGGCATGTCTTGCACAGTGCTAAAGAAAATAATTCCAGAGCTTGCCCAACCACTAGCCATAGTAATTAACAGATGTTTATCCTCTGGTGTCTTTCCAGAATTCCTGAAATTGGCAAGGACAGTACCAGTCTACAAAAAAGGTGATCCATGTGAAGTGTCCGGCTACAGACCCATTTCAATAATACCCATCCTAGATAAAGTTATGAAGTCTGTAATGAAAGATCAGTTGCACAATTATTTTGAAGAAAATAGGCTCTTCCAGGACACACAGAATGGTTTTCGCAAGGGAAAGTCGACATTTACGGCAGCACTGGTCTTGACTAGAAAGATAAGACAGGTATTTGAAGATAGAGAAAGTGTGGCACTGATACTCTGTGACCTGAGCAAGGTATTTGACTGCATCTCACACAAGATACTCCTCAATAAATTAAACTGTTATGGTGTTGGAGGTGCTGTTCTGGCAACTCTCCAATCTTATCTGGAAAACTGAAAGCAGGTGGTGTCAGTAAATGGAGCCTTATCACAAGAACAAAAGTTGGAACATGGCGTACCACAATGGTCTGTCATAGGTCCTCTCCTGTTTCTAATATATGTTAATGATATGGGCTGTAACAATGACATGTTACAGTTTGCTGGTGACACCACTCTTTTTGCCAAAGGAAAAACTGCAGCACAAGCTCTTCAAGCAACAGAAGACCTCTTCGAATACACAAAAGAATGGTTCATCAAAAATAAAATGAAACTGAATGAAGGAAAAACACAACATCTTATATGCAGCCTTAGCAAAATTGGCTGTCACGAGAATATGGAAGCTGTTAGACTTCTAGGCTTCATGATTGACAGCAAACTTACAATGAATGAACACACAGTGTATGTATGCTCCAAGCTTTCCCGTGTAATATTCCTTCTGAGAAGGCTTAAAGGTACATTAACTGACCAATACCTTGTAACAGTGTATTATGCGCTATTTCATAGCCATATTAATTATGGCCTACTGCTATTGGGACATGCTGCAGGTTGTAAAGATGTGTTAATGCTACAAAAAAAAGGCTGTCAAAATAATTACATCAAGCAAAAGATTGGACTACTGCAAGCCAATATTCAAACGGTTAGGTATTATGACGATCTCCAGCCAGTATGTGTTTTTATGCCTCATGAGCATAAAAGAAAACCAAGGGAAGTTCAGCATGAGGCAAGATATACATAACCATGACACCCGTAACAAGAGGAGCATTTAAATACCAAGCTGTCGTCTGACTGGAACACAAGACAGTTTTCCAATGGTAGCACTGAAAATGTTTAACTCGCTGCCAAAAGATGTGCAATCCCTGCCAGCAGAACCATTCAAAAGGAAAATTGCACAGGACCTGAAAGAGCAGCCACTATACTCAATTGGTGAATTTTTCAGCAGTGATGAAAGTGACTGGACAAAATGATATTTTCTGTTGTATATGTCCAAATTGTAAACTTTTTTCTCTTTTTCTTCTTCTTTTATATATGTATGTATGTATATAATCTTGACGCAGTCTGTCCAGTCATGACTGGTAAACGACACAGAAATAGTAATATAAAAGTAATATAAAGGTAATATCAAAACTACACATCTTTTAATAAGCAGTGAGGGCAGTTCTGTTTCTGAGTGATTGCATGAATTGGTGCGCCTTTGCCATTTTTCCCAAATGGACTATTGAAAAAAAAAAAAAAAAAAAAAAAAAAAAAAAAAAAAAAAAAAAAAAAAAAAAAAAAGAATGACTTCACTAGGTAAAAACAAAGGTGGGCAAATAAACAAGAAAAGAGGAAAATTTATTGTTCACTTCAACATTGTTTAAAGAAGCTACCAAATATCTAGTCAAACTGACTCATGCCCTATACAATTGAGAAGTTAAATTTTGTCATTTCAGAAACTGAATGCAGCAAATAAATCTTCCATTTGTAAACAAATCACTTGTCTATTTTAAATATTACACACACTGGTAACCTGACAGCAAAGTGGCAATGCTTAACTGTGTGGGTATTTTATGTGAGCTTTCACTGGAAGAACTGTCAGGCTACTCTGAAGAAATTACCAAAAAATTTCCATTATCCTCAAGCATAATTCCCATCCCTAAACTTAATTCTGGTCTACACAAACACACCCATATGTGGTAAAACATTTGTGATGAGTGTACTCTCTCAGAGCAGACACTCCAAAGTAACATAAGAATACTGAGCTCCAAACAGAATGGGGAAATAAAAGGATAAAGTATATTGGACACAAGTGGTTGCTTGAGTAGTTGAAAAAGATAAGCAGGTAAAGTATGAAATTATAGTTAGTTTCCTTCATCCACAAGGACCATCCACAACTTTCATGTTTCCCAGTCATGCAGTTTTTTTTCCCATAAGAAGCAGGTAAGTTTAGGCAGTTGTGAATTGTAAGACTGCTACAAAGTGAACATATACTTCATCCCTTGCAGAAATGATTTGCCATGAATTGAACTGTGACTCTTCCCACTAGGTAATAACACCTAAGAAGTAACTAAATTTCAGTGTACCTCTGCTATTCAGCTATTTTGACTTTTTAACACCTACATATTGTTTTTCTTAGTTCAACAACAGCTAGATTTTCTGAAGCTATTTCGAGGTTCACACTAGCTGTACAATAACAATGTGGGCCTAATATTTAAAATAAATTACAAAAAGTACCATCCTAAACAGAAAATTACTTTAGTGATCCCACACTGATTACTTGGTAACCTTTTGCCAGAACAATGTGAAAACATTATCTTACTGTTTATGGGTATTACATGCATACCAAATTCCAAATAAATCAGAGGTCAGGTTGAAAATCGTACATCTTTTTTCATGGTGTGGGATGACCACAAAATCTAACCCAATGAAATAAAATTAATCTGAATAGAATTACATTTTCTGTATGTACAATTTAAATACCTCATTTATGGGGACTTAGGTATAAAAACGGTATCAAAGACACAGGATATTGTCTTCTACTTTATCATGCTTGCCACTGTAATAAAGTGTTTTTATGATTACCTTTATTTTTAACTCATTACTAGCAATAGTTTTCATTTTCTTTTTATTAGCAATAACATGAAAGGCACTTTGAAGAAGTTTTTATTCTAGATTCATGCTGTTTTCTTATAGTGTTAATACCAATGACCCTCAAATTATTCACCCAAAATAGCTTTAGCAAGAGAAGCTCCCCTATCATTACTACTGAGGGTATAAATTATAGAAACAGTTGAAATGTTTAAAAACTACATGAACATTGGTATTTTATAGCTCTTGTGTTATATCACAAAGCCTCTCCAGTACAATACATCAAAAATTTTTGCACTTACAGCACCGTGAAATAATTACAGAAGTCTGGTACTGGCAGATTCATTTTACATGAAACACTAAGTCACTTTGTTTGAGCCACTTTACTGTGTTATTACCAGTCATATTGCCGCGAGAGACCACGAACACCAACTGCCGGCATGGTGCAGGGGATAGCGTCATGGACTGCGGAGCAGAAGGTCGCCGGTTCAATCCCACCCACTGGCAAAAATTTATTTCTTTGTAATTGACAATTCCAGAAGGTTCTACGTCTTTCTTATGTTCACTTGTAAATTCTACTTGTTTCTTATGTTAACTGTTCTTCTAATTTCTGGTAAATTCTGTCTGTGTATAAATAGCAGAGCACTCTGCCTGAGAGGCAGTCAGTGCTGCGTGTATGTTGAGTTCGTAATAAACGTGCTTTCAGTATCAGTGCTGTGTTTAGTTGCCTTTGAAGTCAAGCCTACTTCCATTGCAACGTGACAGTGTTTGGTGGAGGTGCCGGGTACACTGTGCAACAGCTGCATCACCGTGGCACCGATTAGGCAACGTAAAAGCCGTCGCTTACACGGACTGGAACCGGAATACAAGGGATACACCGAGTACATCCTTCCAAAAGTTCGTATTATCAGAAGAACGATGGAGACGAAACCAGCAATAAGCCAGCTGCACATCAGACACCTGTCGGTGTTCTCTGGAGATGCTGGACAGGACCCCAACAAATGGCTAAAAGGGTTCGACCGAGTCGCCAAGTACAACAGGTGGGATCATACGATGTGCTTGGCCAACGTTTATTTCTACCTGCATGGAACAGCCCAGCAATGGTTCGAAAACAATGAAGACAAGTTGAATGACTGGGAGACGTTCCAGGAGGAACTTATAGAAGATGTTTGGAGACCGCCAGCGACAAATCCGCTCGGCAGAAGAACAACTGAAGTACCTGGCCCAACGACATGGTGAGCCGACACAATCGTACTTATAGAGTGTTTTGGCCCTGTGTAACGTAGTCAATCCGAACATGACTGAGGCGGACAAAATCACGCACCTGATGAAGGGAATTGCAGAAGATATGTACCAAGCTCTTCTGATAAAAGACGTTGCTACGACAGAAGAGTTCATCAAGTGGTGCCAGCGTATTGAAGAGATGCAACAAAGGAGGGTTGGATGCAAGAAGTATGACCGACTCCCAAATGTAGTCCCTATGGCCGTTGTGGAAGACCAGCATGGCTTGGCTTCTCTAATACGACAAATCGTGAGAGAAGAATTACAACAGTGCATGGCAGCCGGGACTATTAGACCGAGCGAGCATCAGATTATGGTCATGGATGTGAGCCCTGCAAGTCACGAGGGAGCCGTCGCCGCTGAGGACTAGGTATTTCAAACATTAGCTCCTGTCTGCCCTGTCAATCGCACCCGACGTGAAGAATGGCGTCGCCCTGCTATGACTTACGCTGCAGCCGCCAAACGGCAGCCCATGAACTGACCGACGCGACCACAGCCAACTCCCCCGGTAACTATGACGCCCCGCAGAAGAACAGACGTCTGGAGGACAGAAGACAACACACCACTGTGTTTCCACTGTGGACGCCCTGGACATGTCGTACGCTACTGCAGAGAGAGGAGGCGAGTATTCGATGATTATTTTGCCGCAAGACGTCAGCCTTCGGAGCAGATGTATCCTGCTGATGAGTTCAGTTGACCTATGGGAAGAAGCCCATCGCCGTACCCTAGACGAGGTCGCTCCCTGACGCGCCGCAGCCGTTCACTGTCGCCATACAGAGGTACCAGCCGCTCCCCTAGCCGCCGCGCCCAGGAAAACTAAGCGAGGCGACCATCTACGGAGGTGAGGCCGCCGCAGATGAAAACCCTCCATGGACGACAGTCGCCAAGATGTCGGGAAATCTCATCGACATCATAATCTACGGCCAACCTGTCCGGGCACTTGTTGATTCAGGAGCCTCTTTTTCTGTATTATCGGATAATTGCCGCCACACACTAAAGAAGACAATGTTCTGTGATACGGGAGCAACTGTGCTGAAGGTGCGAATGGAAAGTACATCCATCCATCAGGAACTTGTGTCGCAAAAATAACCATCAACAACAGGACGCAGCCGTTTGAATTTGTCGTATTAACAGAATGTAGTCACAATGTCATCCTCGGATGGGACTTCCTTCAGGCATTCCAAGCTATCATTGACTGTGGAAAGTTTGAGCTGCAAATTGAAGAAGTTGTTCCGCCAGATACACGTAATACAGAATATTCTGGGAAGTTATTCGTCGTTGACAATGTGATGATACCGCCGTTGACAATGAGAAGAGTTGCAGTCACAAACACAGATGACAGGTTGAACTGTGAAGTTCTTGTTGATAGTAAAAAGTTTATCAGGCTCACAAAAGAAATTTACATGTCAGCGGCTATCATAAGCATTACCGGTGGTCAAGGAGAGATTTGGATCACAACTTGTCACGAGCAGTCACAACTTATCCCCAAGGGAATGTGTATCGGGACAGCTGAACCAATCCAGGACGGTGAGCTCAACGTCATCAATGAAGACCCATGCCCTGCTGTTAGTACAGACAACACGCTGGAGGAAACAAACATGGAACTGCCAATAGGGCCTGGACTGACCAAGGAACAACGCCAGCGGGTGTTAGGTATACTACGCCAATTTTCGGGTGCATTCACACCTCAGCAGGGGAAAAGTCAGACAAAACAGCCCACGATAAAGCACCGTATCAATACTGGGGATCATCCACCAATTAGCCAGCGTTCGTATAGAGTGTCGCCAGGTGAAAGACAGATAAGTCAGGAGGAAGTGGAGAAGATGTTGCGAGATGACATTATTCAACCTTCGGAGAGTCCTTGGTCGTCTCCAATGGTCCTCGTGAAGAAGAAGAATGGCACGTGGCGATTCTTTGTCGACTATCGGCGGCTGAACAGTATCACAAAGAAAGATGTCTACCCATTGCCGCGTATTGATGACACCTTAGACTGCTTGAAAGGAGCTACATACTTCTCAACTATGGACATGCAGACAGGTTACTGGCAAATCGAGGTTGACGAAGCTGACAGAGAGAAGACAGCTTTTATTACACCTGACGGTCTCTATGAATTTAAAGTAATGCCATTTGGATTATGTAATGCTCCAGCCACATGCGAACGCATGATGGACAACTTGCTTCGACACCTTAAGTGGACGACGTGTCTCTGCTATTTAGATGACATTGTCGTTTTCTCGAAAACATTTTAAGAACATCTGAGTCGCCTGTCAACTGTGTTGAAGTGTGTTCAGGCTGCAGGTCTCCGCCTCAGTCCAAAGAAGTACCTCTTCGTCGCTAAAGAGATAAAAATCCTGGGGCACCTAGTCAACGGAGATGGTGTCCGTCCTGATCCAGATAAAGTAAGGGCAGTCACAGAATTTCCAACTCCTCAGCACATTCGTGATGTGAGAAGATTTCCCGGGCTGTGCTCATACTACCGACGTTTCATAAAAGGATTTTGTAACAAGGCACATCCATTACAAGAACTTCTGCAGGGAGACGCCAAATTTTACTGGGATGAGACAAAAGAAAGAGCTTTCCGGGCACTTAAGGAGGCTCTAACTTCTGCACCAGTGCTAGCCTTGTACGACGAGAATGCAGAAACGGAACTTCACACAGACGCCAGTGGCTATGGGATTGGTGCAGTGCTTGTACAAGTTCAGGAAGGATGACTAGCTTGAAGGATCCATCAGGCCGACTAGCAAGATGTGCACTAAGACTCCAAGAGTACGATGTCACAGTGGTATTCAAGACCGGGCGCAAACACAAGGATGCCGACTGCCTTTCGAGGAATCCATTAGTGGAACACAACAGCATTAATAAAATTTCAGCTCTCACTGAATTAGATGACATTACAGCTAAACAGAGGGAAGATCCAACACTATTAAAAATGATAGAGGCCTTGAAGAAAGGAGAACCGACCAATGGAGAGTTCCAACTTATAAAGGGAACATTGTACAAGAGCAACTACGATCCACTGGAGCCCAAATGGCTACTTGTTGTTCCAGCTCAACTCCAGCCAGCTATTCTCAAATATTTCCATAATGCTCCAATATCCGGTCATCTGGGATTCGTGAAGACCCTAGACAGAATCAGACGCAGGTATTACTGGAAAGGTCTCTACCGATCTGTCAAGCACTATGTGAATCACTGTAAAGAGTGCCAGCCACGGAAGTATGTGCCGCAATTACCTCCAGGACATCTCATAACGATTCCGCCGGCAGCAACTCCATTCCACCGAGTTGGGATTGATCTTTTAGGGAGGTTCCCGAAGTCGACAACCGGTAACCGTTGGATAATAGTCTGCACTGACTACCTCACACGCTACGCTGTCACCAAACCTGTGCCGACTGCATAAGCTCCAGAGATGCATGAGAGACAGTCAGTGCTGCATGTATGTTGAGTTCGTAATAAATGTGCTTTCAGTGTATGTGCTGTGTTTAGTTGCCTTCAAAGTCAAGCCTACTTCCATTGCAACGTGACAATATCAATTCGGTTGAATTCATTTGAAAACATGGCACTTGTCAGAGATGCTCCTTGAAATTAAATAAATCTCTAAACATGAAAGCCAGTCTAAAGAATTTAAATTCCATGCAGTAAACGTTTTTATGTCAGCTAAAAAAACATTGAAAACTGTCAAGGCAACGTTCGCGATTATGCATGTTCCGAAAGTATACCAATTAGCTTGACCCCGCGCTAAAAGAACAACACAACGTCAAGTTGAAGCGATATCTACGAATGTTTTCTGGGCACAATATTAATTACATTTATATTAAACTGTGATGTCGCTCCTGTCCTGTGACTTGCGCTACCAAGGTTATTTAAAGAGGGCGTGTTACTCGCTACTGCAGACAACACTAGGGCTTCGTTCGAAGAGTTGCTTTCTGGCTACCGCGCATGTGCATAACGAAAGTTCGCGTTTGAAGAGCGCCTGGCCCCGAATCTGGCTACTTGAAGAGGGGTGCCAGCTGTTCGAAGAGTTGCTTGCAAGCAGAGCCAAGTAGCCAGATGCTGCCCGAGAAATTTTTCTGGCAGCCAGATTCGCGCATGCGCGTAGCTCTCTTTTTACTTGTAGTGGGGATACATGACGCTCCCTTGTTCAAAATTGAAGTTATCTTAGATGTGGACACATGTCTACTGTGTGTTTCTTCTGTAATTGTACGGTCTTATTTATTATTATAATATCACCTGTAGAAGGTGACAGAATTCAAAATTACATTTGTTCCAAATGTAGAGAAATTCAGATTTCGTATCCAGTGACGTCGATTTCTACGCAATGTTGTTGCGCCGAAATAAAAGGCAGAAATCAGAATTTTTTTCCTTTTTTTGAGCGTGATTTTTTTTCAACTTTGTGCCACGTTTCTCAGATATAGAATTTGTCTTAACATTTCTTTTAAGTACCAGGACACGGGAATGGGGGAGATACTCCTATTGCAACATAATTTATTAGTAGCCTGAAACTGGATGTTATACAGAGTAAAGAGATGACATCGAGTCCCATTTGCGCAATAAAGGAATGACAGGTGCAATAGATGGGACCCATGGCATAATAAATAGGCCCAATGAAGATACAGAATTTTTTCCATGTTCACTTGCAGTCGGTTTCCGCGAGAGACGCATTAGAAACTTATTCTCGATCGGTCCACAAGATCAGAGCATTCAGAACAAATAAACCTTTGAAACCACTGAAGAAAAGTGCCAAGATTTTTATATTTTGGGTAATAGTGCTTATCCCATTCTGAGGCATTTGTTGACCTCGTTGAGCGTTTATCGCGGCGAGACAGTACAAATTGAACGTTGTTCTCTTGGAGATAGGAGTTTTTATTGTTATTGATGTTTTGTATGGCCTTAACAGTCTTCACATTTGTTCTCGCATTACACTGCGGTGAATGCTTTTCCACAATTTTCTTTCAAATAAGCCACCCTGTCGCCCAGCAACTGCTGTTTCCGTTTAAATCGCTCTCTGTGGTTCTTGCAAAACTCTATTAACAGCCAAGTAGAGATTCTACACCACAACATTTCCTGTGTGCGTAACACGAGTGGTTCCTGTGTGGGAGAAACAGCTCTATAATAGCCATAATACGAGAATTTGGAAGCACCTGGACCTGACAAGAAAACACAAAGTGAGAACTCAGGCCAGTATTATACAATAAGTTATCAAAATGTTTCTCCTTACAAAAAGTCATTATATGGCAAAATATTTAAAGAAAATATAATCCGAGAAAAAGTACCAACAACTTTCCTTTGTAAGTAGGCGGCCTATACTGAGCCATATTGTATATATTTTTCTGTAAGTGTATCTTTCATTTAAGTATCTTGCAAACATATTTCGTATAATTTAGTAAAAGATAAGTGGTGAATAAACAAATCAAATGTGATGTAAATAACATTCGCGCCGTTGTTGTTGTTTCTGCTGTCTTTTCATGCTACACTAGTGAAGATGGCAAAAAGGCTAAATAAAACGGGATAGGTGTTCGAAGAGTCCAAACACCAAGCACGGACACATACGTCACCACTGCCGCGCATGCGTAGTAGCGCCTGTTTGCTGGCTCCCCAAGTAGCTTTCTGGCATTGCAGCAAAAGTCACGTAACCAGCAGGCTCCGCCTCCTTCTGTCGTTGTGGAGGGGATATGCCTTCTCCTGATGTTGATGTTATTTTTATTGGCTTTTTGCATGAAACAATACAGCCATTACATTTTTTTAATTTAGGGTACAATTACTTTTTGTATATACATCTGTTTTAAACATGGATAGAAAATTACAATTCAAATTTACCAGTTTTTAAAATTACAAACTTAAAAATTATAAATTCCACACTTGATGTCAAAGCTGTATATCCGCTTCTTGTAAAAATTTAAATAAAACATCATAAAGGTTTGGCTTGTTCTCATTCATTAACAGTCTTATGTTTGTAGGAAAGGGAATCTTCATTTTTGCGAGCTTCTGCCATAGCTTATTTTGCTGTGGGGCATATTTGGTGCATCCAAGGATGTTATGATCAAGATCTCCATCTTCTTCTGGATGAATATTGCACTTCGGGGAGTCTTTCACTCCAATCCTGTAGAGATGTGCAGGGAAGCATGCATGTCCTAACCTTATTCTAATCATTGATGTTACGTATCTCCTTGGAAGATTCTTCTGCCAGAACCACGGTTTTACCGGAATGGTACACTGAACTGTAGCATATGAGAGGCCCTTTTTCTGCTGTGAAACTTGCCACTGCTGTTCCCATTGATTATATGCCTCTTTTTTTTGAGACTTGTATAAAATCGAAATATGGAAGCTGTATAAATAGTGGGTCCCCATCTTTGATGCTTTCTTTTGCTAGAGCATCAACTGCTTCATTGTGCTGAATGCTTGAATGACCCTTTATCCACATAAAATGAAAAAATTTCTTTTCTTTATTGGCTTTCATTATTATTTCCACCAACTCATAAATATAGCTGTTGTTGGCTTTCCAGTTTCTATGCTGCAATTTCTCTAAAATACTTCTACAATCTGTCAAAATTAGTGTTTTATTCCCCCTTTCTGTTCCAAACTTAACTGCTATTAATTCAGCTGTATAGATGCTAGTCAATGGTGGTAGCATAAACTTTTTTGATTTGTGTAATCTGGGACAATAGAATGCACAACCAGCTCCCTCATGTGTTTTGGATCCGTCTGTATATATATATGCAAAAAATCCGGCCATTTGCTTTCCAGATAATTTGTTACATCTTTATTGTCTTTAACCTCTTCACTCTTTCTGTCTGGGAGATAAAAAACTTCAGGTTGGTAGACTGTTGTCTCATATTGCTTGCTGAACACTGGTAAAATTGGGTCCTTCTGTGTCAGAGGAAATGTAAAACTGAGAAGTCGAAAGGCTTTTACTAACAAAGGTGTTCGCTTGTCTTCTGATGAATATCCTCTTACTGACATTTGCTTAGCTTTAACTATGACAGGGTGGTTGATCACTACAAATCTTTGAAGCAGAAACCTTTTGGCAAGTAGTTCTCTTCGGATATCCAGAGGCATTTCTTTCGCTTCAATTAGGAGGGCATTTGATGGCGACGACTTCATTGCTCCTAGACACTGCCTGATGGCCCGAATCTGCAATACATTTAGTTTTTGAAGTGCATACTGTGGCGCATTTCCATATAGAAAACATCCATAATCCATTTCAGAGCGTATTAGAGCGTAATATAAGATGAGGAGGATTTCCGGTTGGGCACCCCACCATACACCGCTTACTGCTCGTAAAACATTAAGGGCTTTTTCTGCCTTCGTAACAATGTGCTTGATGTGTTCAGCCCAGGATAGTTTGCTATCCAAAAGAAGCCCCAATACCTTTGCTATTGTTCTTACGTTAAATGTAAAAGGTCCTAGATTTATGGTATTCTTCTGGTATGATTGGCGTTTCCGCGTAAAGAAAACAACAGAAGATTTTGAATGTGATAGGTTTAAGCCATTCTTCAGGGTCCATGCAGATAGTTTATCAGCTGCCTTGTTCATCCATAAGCAACAAAGATCCATGCTGGTTGAAGCTGTATATATGCACACATCATCTGCGTATTGTAGCACACGAATAGTGCGATCGAATATATTTTCCAGATCTGCAACATATAATGAGTATAATATAGGGCTTAGAATGGCTCCTTGTGGAATTCCTTTCCAAACTGAAAAAGGTCCATATAGACTGTTGTCTTGCTTTTTAAAATAGATTGTTCTTTGGCGTAAGTAATTTTGGAGAAATCTAAGGCAAATGTGTGGAATACCTAAGTGTTCTAACTTCTGCAAAAGTAAGGTAATGTCAACAGATATATCCAAGAATAAAGCACTTAGATAACCATTTTCAGCAAAAACTTTTTCAATATCTAATGTTAGAATGCTTAAATAGTCCATAGTGCTTCTACCTTTCCGAAAGCCATACTGCGACATGGGCAATTTTTATTATGTTCCAGCCACCATTCAAGACGTAATTTGAGGAGGCGTTCAAAAGTCTTTGCTAAGCACGAAGACAGTGCAATTAGACGATAGGATTCCGCTATAGAAGGGTCTTTACTGGGCTTTAATACGGGAACAATAATTTGTGTTGACCATTCATGAGGAACTTCACTTTCTGCCCATATTGCATTGTAGATCTGCAGCAGGATGTTTTTCGCTGCTGTAGGTAAGTAAGATAACATGGGGTAGTTGATTTGATCAATGCCAGGAGCTGAATGAGTTGAACAATTGAGGACCAATTCTAGTTCTTGAATTGTAAATGGTTTTGTGAATAATTCACAAGATGGCTGTGAGTCTCCATGATTGCTATTTTTAAACAGTAATGTTTCTCCTTCTGCTGAAGGAGGTGCAATAATATCTGCAAAATTTTCAACCCAGTTGTTTATAGATTTTTGTGTAAAAGATTTATTGTTTATCCGTCTTATCATTGACCTTATTTCTGAGATAGGTGTATTTCTTGAAATCTTTTCGCAGTATTTTTTCCAGGAAGATTTCTTCTGGGCTTTAAGAAATCGCTTGGCTCTGGCATCCTCTTTCTTAAAGTTGCAAAAATTTTCCCATGTGCTGTTACGCTTGTAATGTGTGAATGCTAATTTACGTTTGGCAACTGCAAGTGAGCACTCGGAGTTCCACCATGGAGCCGGTCTAAATTTTGGATTTCTTGTTACTTTCTTCTGAGGAATTGAGGCTTTCGCAGCTGTTTTAATCATGTTTATGAATCTGCTATATGTACTGTGGCATCCATCTGTCAGTTCGAATGAAATACATTCTTCCTCTAGAACCCTCTGGTAATTAATCCAATCTGCTTTCCTTGTATTCCACCTTAATTTTGGTTCATATGTAATTTTTGTTGGTGAACTATTTACTGATATTTCAATTGGGAAGTGATCTGAACCTATCAGATATGTGTATGCTTTCCATTCGAATAAACCTGCTAACGATGCTGTACAAATAGTTAAATCAACAGCTGATTTACTCTGATGCGGCTTAGTGAGCAAAGTTGGAGACCCATCATTTAATATGCATAAATTAAATTCGTCCATTACTTCTAGAATTGCTTCCCCATAGATATCATTTACTTCGCAACCCCATGAAGAATTATGAGCGTTGAAATTCCCACAAATTAAAAACGGCGGATCTAACTGACCGAATAATGCATACCATTCCTTCATTTTTATTTTTGTTTTCGGTGGACAGTATAATGATATTATAGTTAGAACTTGTGATGAAATGCGAACTTTTGCTGCTATCGCTTGAAAATTATGTATATTGGTAAAATCAATATGTTGAGCGGAAAAAGCCACTGATGATCTTATTAACAGAGCCACACCACCTTTTCCATCATTTCTGTCTTCACGAAGTACATGATAGCCTCTAAACTTAATATGTGTGGCAGGTTTAAACCATGTTTCACTAATTGAAGCGAACTCGACATTTTTCAAAAATAGTTCATGCTCTAAGGAATCCTTGTTTGAGATTGCTGAACGAGCATTCCATTGGAAAATTTTCATTATTATTTGTTTTAATTAAGATAAAATACTAACGATTTCCTTTTGTATAGTTACTGGATCCACAAAGTCGGTGTTTGTTGCCTGTACTTGTCTTATAAGTCTGGCCACAAGATTAACAAGTTTTTCAATAATTACTGTGTTGCTGAGCGTATCAGACGTAGTGGTAGTGCCTACATTTGCTTCCCTCTGGCTGGAAATATGTTGATACTGTGGGCTATATGGATTTGCTGCCATTGGCCCTAATGGTAGTTCACTTTCACGGTGTACAACTGGGAATCGTGGTACCGTCGAAGTTACTGAGGATTTTGTTTGTTGCCGAGGCTGTTTGTATGTTGTGAACCTATGTTGTGTCTTAGGAAGAGCTGGGAAATATTTCTCGTCATCTCGCGTCCACTGAGCGGACGCAATTTCCGCATAAGACTTGTTAGTAACTAAATCCTTAGCTTCTGTGTGTGGTATGTTTAACTCGGCAGATATTTTCTTTATTTGTTTCTGCTTCTCGTACTCTGGACACCTCTTATCCATTGAATTATGATTCCCTTTGCAATTAACACAAGTAGGATGAGTAGGCTACTGGAGCATTCATCTGCCGAGTGATTATCACCGCAGTATTTACAACGCTTCTGAGAGCGACATTGACTGCTAATGTGGTCGAATCTCAGACAGTTGTAGCATTGTCTGACCGTTGAAACATATGGTCGGACTTGACACCTCATCCCGTATATGCTTACGTATTCTGGCAAGTACTGGGAATCGAAGGTCACAACACGTTTTGTATGAGAAAGATGACAAGGAATTCCCATTTAAGACGCGCTTAGTCATCCTTCTGATGTTGAGAACTTTCATTGGCGATTCTAAAGCTTGAAATAATTCGTCGTCCGTGATGTTGAGATCAACATTACGAATTACACCACGTCGAGTTAATCTGTGAGCTGGAATGTAGGCTAGTAACTGATTACTGTGGAACAGTGAAGATTGAACTAGGTTATTTGCAGCTTGTCCGGAAGCTAGATCAATTCTAATTCTATTTTTTCCGACAGTTTTGATATTTGTTAAGAGCCTCCGGCATTCTGGTTTTGCTTGAAATATAATTTTTCCCGATGCCATTGGATGCAAGTTGCCAACATTACCGATCGATCCCTGTACGTTATAAATAAAAAGGACCTAACGAATCGACTTTGTATCGATTATCCTTGGATTCCACATACACCGATTGTGTGTTTGTATTTTGATCTATATTAACAGTATTCCCCATGGAATGTGTTACATTTAAGTTGTCGTTAAGTGTTTGGTGCTTTTCATTACTTAACGAATTATTTCAAGAATTTTGTACGACATTGTGTTCTGTCTTATTGCATTGCAATAGGTTCGTTCGAGTGGCCCAAAAGCTGATAGTTCCTGACAGTTGCTGACGATTTGGAAGGCCTCTACTGCGCATGCGCGCTTTTTGACAGTTGCCAACTCGAACGCTTATTTCACCTGTTTCACTCGGCCCTAAAAACCGAAAAGTGCCGCCGGAAGTAACCAGAGGGTGAATTTAAGTCGATAGCGACTGCTATTGAACCTCGCAGTCGATTAATGTCACTTAACGCCATGTTTGTATTCGATTTATGTTGTGTTGTTATGAGATGGAGTGGTAAAACTGCGGTGTCTGTTGCCCGTGTTTTTAGTATGGCGCGTATGTTGACAACTGTAAATAGATCGTTTCTGGACCAGAGATTCGGGCGCTACGCCCCCTCACATAATAAAATAAACCTTCTTGTTAACCTATACCTAACCTAACTTTCACTTAAAATGATCACTGTTTAGTACAGATCACAAAATAAATAAAACATATACCTGCTCTATGGTTGACTGCTGTGGTGTTGTCAACATTTGCAGAGCTTGGGCAACAGACTGCAGTTTAGCCGTTAATATTGACGCATGTGTTTGTAATACATTGTGGATTTCCTTAAAATTGTCAGCAATTTGCGCAAAAATCATTGACGAGGTGTGTTTGCCACAGCCGATAATAAAATCATATCCACAGTAGTAGAAATTTTAACTGTTTGTGATGCTAGCTGAGCATGACAGAATACTAAGTGTGGCCGCAAACTTATAATTGCATCTTACTATCGACTCACCAGGAAACTTCAGACTTTCCAAAGTGAATTAGTTCGTACGTTCCCCAATCGTATTCTCATAATTGGAGGTGATTTTCAAGATACAAATTTAAATTGGGTAAACTACAGATTTGCAAGTGATTGGAGTGACGGGACTTATTGCAAATCATTAGGCCTATTAACTTCACACCCACCCCAACAGCTACCCAGAACATATTGATTGGAATCCCACTTATGATGATAATATGCTGCTGTCATAATAAAAGGTCGGAAGAAGTTTGGTGCTTTCCTCCACATCAGTTTCTCCTATGCAAACATCTTCATTTCAAAAGTATTCTGGCAGCCCACTTCCAATGTAAGCTATTTACTGTATTCCTTCCTCTCTTTTCTCTCCCCCCCCCCTCCCCCCTCTTTACTCACCCACCACACTTCTCACCAAATCCGGAACTGGGAAATATTTGATGACACAGTATGTGCCCCTCCAACATATATTTTAACAGGTGAGGATAAATTTCTTCTCTAAGTGACTTCAATAGTTGCTCATTAATTATGTGAACTACCCATCCATTTTCAGTAACACATTTCTAAAGCTTCACTTAACATACAACACTGCACTCTGATAAATTGCTCAGGAAAAGGCTTCCTAATGTCAACAAATATACTAGACCTCTTTAGTGACTATAAAAGTACAAAGAGAAATTAGAGCAAGTGTATTGATTTATATCTTCATCAAATTAGATAAAGAGGGAGTGGTGTCATATATAAATTTATTGGAGTAGAGCATGTGTTATGGCACTTGTTTACAAAAATATTGGACCATATGCCTGATAGGTGTGTTCCTAGAAGAATAGTTAATGGAGTGAGGGACCCTTCATTGTGTACAGCCACTGTAATGAAACTTCTGAGGAAGCAGATACTACTACATGACAGATGTAAAACAAAGCCTGACAGTACAGCTATTGGTGGTGGTATGCTAAATGAAACATACTTGTCTGTCCAGAGAATAGTGGGTGAAGCATCCAGTGACTGCCATAGCAGAATATTTATATAAGGATCCCTCTTAAAACATAAAGAAGCTTTATCATATGTAACTGTTGTTAGTGGGACAAAAGTTAGCACCCAGACACTCATGGCCGAGTGAGATACTGAAATTGAGGATTGCAAAGCAGATCTATTGAACTCAGTTATACGCCTAAGATGTTACTTTCAATTGAAAATCAAGGACCATTAAGTTACCTAAATGTAGTTCTGGTTCCAATGCAAGACGAGTAATGCAGATATTAAGTTCATGGGCCTGAAGCAATACCCATCAGATTGTTTACTACATTTGTAGTGAGTTAGTTCATGACTGTTTTAATTCTTTAACTCATTATCCTGAGACAGGTTAACTCGCGCTCCCAAATTTTTTGCAACAATATCCCGATTAAAATTGGTGTTCCTTCTGCTGCTGTTAGTAGGCGTTATCTAAGCGTCTTGTGTTGTATTTGTATGCTTTTTGTTGTAGTACTGTGTCCTATAGTATAATTTTGGTGTTGCTGCACTTTGTATACTTCCTATATGGAACCAATTATTTCCTTATTTGTAATAAATAATGTTTCAGTGAATATTTACATACAGTTTTTGCTAAACCTGAGCTTATATTGTGGAACTACCTTTTATCCTTTCCTACCTTAAATAACTCCATAGATTTTCAAGGAGTAAAAATTATTAGCAAAAGAAATATGTATTTCAGAAAGCACAAACTTACATTGAAAAATTTGAAGCTTTTAGCTTTTGTAAGAAATTGGTATATTAGGAGCTCTTGTTACTGTACAAATTGGAAGTACATTCCATTTTTCAAACATATTTTAGGAACTTTTAATGAAACAATTATTGGGATTGTTCAGGAGTAGGGAGACTACAGCCAATAAAGTCATCAGAATATTACAAGTATTTCAAGCTTATTAAGAACACTCAGAATAAACCAAACATTACTTACTTTCAATATATATAGCAAAGTGTACACAATTAAAAATTTAGGGAATATAAGTAACAGTAAAATAGGCTGGTGTATTTATATGTCATTAATTAACAACACATTAAATGAAATAGTGCATAAACTACATACATATACAGATTTGCTGGGTGAAATAACTGAAATTCATTTTCATAGTATACCGTACATCATGCATTTCATTAGAGAGTGAAAATCTCAAAGTCAGAGTTATGAGTTGTTTCAATAAAATCCTAAGCCACTGAAGTTACAACTACAACAAAACAGTCTGCCTAATACACCTCTAGAACATCTGAAAACTGGTAAGCATTTCTAACTTATTTTGCATTAGTTTTGTTTATAAGCTTAACATTTTGGCTTGTGAAGAAATACTTTAATTTTGTTGAGCAAGCACAAGAGCCATTGAAATAATAATATTTAATTCAGTATTTTTATTTATAAAAAAACCACTGTGACATGCTGCTTGTGATAGACGGGATAATTTACATGAAATAAACTGAGAAGTTAATGTTTGAAAAAAATGACAGAGAAAGAAAGGATATCATTAGGAAAAAAGAGTAAAAAAAAGAAGAACTATTGATTTAAAAAGAAATCAGAAATGTCCTATGGAAACAGTAATTTCCCCACTTAAAAAAATAAACAAAGAAACTAATTCTGATAAAAGTGGGGGAGACCAGTGTACTTAGAGCCACATATGTAATTTGGAAACTAATTCAGGAATATATAGTTTCTTGGTTCTCAGTTGGTTACTGTCTGTACCAAAAATGGGCCAGTTAACAGTTGGAGAGAATAGGCAAGCAGAGGTGGATCTATCTTCAAGTTTTAATGGTGCTGAAGTAAAAATTCTTGGTTAAAACAATGACAAATTATTGTAGGCATGTGTACCTAGGGGCATGGCCATAGGTGTGAGGCCAAGGGAAGTTTAATGAGGAAGTGTATAATTACTCAGTAAGGAGCTTTAAATTCACAACAAATTACTAACCAAAAAGTCTGCCCACCCCCCCCCCCCCCTTTTAAATTTTTTTACTGATGATGGCACAGGCACTGATTCTGACACAACAGATGACTGTGACCTGGTACCTGTTATTGAACCAACAGTGGACGAAGATAAGAAATTAATGTTGAACTACTTTACTTTTTCGCCATTTTGTGTTTTCCTGCTTTGGTTGTGTTCGTGTTGTTCTGTACGTTTACGTTTTTGCTGTGAACAGAAAATGGATATGAAGAACTTTCAGTGCTACGTATGTGATAGAACTTTTCGTAGAAAGTTGGAGTTAAATCGACATCAGCGAAGAGTTCAAATGAGGTGTTTTATGTGACATTCCCCGTCATGCCCGTAACTATCTCAGACTACTTCCACATCTCATTCCCCTACTTCCACATCTCATTCCAGATACCACTACCAACACTCCACAGCTAAGGTCAAATAAAATCACATAATAATAATAATATTCCCATTAAATTTATACATGTATTATTCTGCCATTATTCCAATCCGCTTACATCAAAACTAAATATACCGAAACATAATTTATTATAAAACATAGAGAAAGAACTACATTCGTGAGGTATTGCATTAAACAGACCGGCATGATGACAGAAATTGCCAAACATTAGGCCTACTTTTCAGGGTCCATTTAAGAACTGTTTTCGATCTAAACACAAAACAAACTGTAGATTTCTATTATTACAGACCACTGAAGATGTTTTACATTCAATAATCTGGTGTGGAAAAATCACATTTTTATTGTAGTTGCAAAGACGGAAAATCACTGCTATTCATAATTATGAAAGCAACTACGGACATTATGGCCACACAAACAAAGATAACAATTTTATTTTTATTTTTATTTTTTTTTTTTTCCAATTCTGAAACAGTCCTAAAATATCAACTGAATAAAATTTACAGTAATTATTGACTAACATATGGGCCAAAGACTTAAAACACTTTATTATGCTTGAATAAACTAGCTTTTTGTATCAAAGGTGACCATAATAGTGAAATTAGCACAGTTTCCAGAACATTAATAATTACCCTTTCAGTATCATTTCAAGCTGGTTTTAAATTACTTTTAGAATTTCATTGTGTTATGTCCAGCAATGACACATTTAATCAAATTTTGTGTATGCCTTATCTTGTCCTCAACATGTAAGTGTGATTAATGTAAATGGATACCCTGTGTGTGCAAAGCATGGATTACAGAATATCTCAATTAGTACAGAGGCCTAAATTATTCTTTTTGGGGTATTTCATTCATTGTTTGGTACAGAGAGTGCTCAATGACTTGTAAGCAATATAATTAATGAAGTTTGCCCTTTAAACAAGTTTACATGGATATGTGATTATTGTTAAATAAAGGCATTTTTAGTTCACTGGATGACAAATGTGCACTTTCTCTGGATATTTTTTACTACACGCTGTGATCTGTTTAGTGAGCTACAGCAACTTCATTACATTGTTCCACCTTTTGTCACTTAACTGTGTTCATCACATTACTCATAGTGAAATGGAATTCGGAAGTGTGCTATACCTATTTTTGTTGATTTAGTTTCATTACACATTCTCAACATAACTCGTTAAAATGTAAGAGTTTTGTAGCAAAATTTATAGTATGCTTTTAGCAGATGAGTCATTTGAACTTGGACCAGAAGAAAATGGAATGAACAATTTTGTGAAAAGTTTTGCATAGTAGTAGACAGGCAGAAGGGAGATAGAGTTGCTGTTTATGTAAATGAAGAGGTAAGATTATTTCAGATAGAGCTGAGCATTGGTCTTAGACTATACAAAAGAGATTAATGTTGAGTCTAAAGATTTGAAAGCAGCTGGTTAAGATATTTTCTCAATGAAAAGGACATACTACTTGAAAAGACTACAAATTATAAATGTAAAAAAAGAAAACCCCACCCTAAGGCTTCACAATCAAAAGGCTTGTGTGACCTAATGGGGACACAAAGTTCATAAGTAAATCAAGCTGTAGGATACTGTGGCATCACACCAACCCTTATAGATCATATCACAAATGTTCATTAGTCTAGTTTTGTATTAAACATTGTGACTTTTGGCAATTGTTCTGTTGGCAGAAATACAATGAAAAACCTAATGAAGTTTGCAGAGGTAGGCCAAATTTAAGAATAAATTATCCCAAAAAATGTAATATGTACAAAGCAAAGTCTGCACGTAAATGTTTGGAAACTTCATATTCAACTCAGTATTGGCTAAATAGGGCCTGCTATAAGAAAAGCAAAACTATTTTTGATTGCAGTGCAGCTTTTTCAGGTCTAAATCTGCCTGCTTCTTAATATTTAAGCTGGGATTTGCAAGTATGGCTTTTCTCCTTAAACCATAGGAAAAGATTAAAATGCATGTTGAGGGAAATGTCAGTCCTTTCTGGAATTTCCATTGTTTGAACCAATATTTAACACACACTAATATCCCAGTCAAATATGTTAAGAGTTAAATGGCAAAGCAAAGCAAATGAAACTGAACTGGTATGTGTTCCAAGATGTCAATGAAATATCAATTTCACAACAGTATAGGAAGGTGGGGGTCAGTCCTAGTATCCAATACCACCTGTCAGCTTGGAACAAAGATGTCGCGTGTTACATTGTACCTATTGATGATTATATTTGTGGTTTTTGCAAGTCACAGAAAAATATTGTTACAGTAGTCCCGAAAACTCGGTAACCCGGCAGTCTGGATAACTCAGTCACACCCCCTGAAATTATTCCGTGCTTGCAGGATGGAAATGAAATTGTAGTAGTTACAGGCTATGTTGTGTATGGGTCCAGACATCTTTTTTTGTGCCACCTACACTCCACTTAAGAATCCTTTGTCTCATTAATGCAGTATATAGATGCGTCTTCATACTAAAAACAGTTATGATCAAAAGTATGGGAGTTCAACTTTTCAGTGTCGTTTACAGTCAGCTTAGACGTGATGGTCAAATAATGAACTTAGTTACAACAGACAATAATGACACACATGTAGCATGACCATGCGCACTCTGCCGCTCACCTGCCTACAGCCTTTGTCTTTTCTTAACCGTGTTTTGTAAAGTACATGTGAGTGTAAGAAACGAATATCATTTGCAAGATATTGTCTTACATTTATGTAGTGTTACTGTATTCCACCATTTGTATTGTATTCTAAAGTAACAACAGAAAGTACTTTATAATGAAACAACCTCAGCTATTCATTTTCTAGCACCATTCCCAATGAAGACAGTGATACCAATTCAACATCCCCCCCCCCCCCAAAAAAAAGCAACTAATAAGAAAGAAATAGTATCTAATACTTAGGCCAAATCAAATGTTCCATTCTAACATATCTTCACTACAACCCCTCTTGTATTTTCAAATTTGTTGCCTTTGCCTACTCCCAACCAAACTTGCCTCCTAACCTAACCTAGACCTCGGGATATGCTACAGATCACTGTCATTACAGTCGTTTGCTCTTCGCATTATTTAGCTTTGACAACTCACAACTACAATGTCGTGTCAAAGCCTAACCTAAACCTTGGGCTACACTACAGATTAGCCTGTCAGATAAACAAGATTTTCGTCTCTCACATTCGTTGCCCTCACCAACTCACAACCAAACTGTTGGCTCCCTACCTACATAAACCTAGGCTGCGCTACAGATGAGCCTATCACCGAAACTAGATTTTCGCCTTTCATATTCATTGGCTTTGCCTATAGTGGTAATTATACATTCTGGTTAGCCTTATAGATAGTGCTGTAATAATGAACAGCATGTGAAATGCAAGTAGTAATATAACCTAATTATTGAAAGATGTTTTATTTTTCAAATTTAGTTGTCAGATTTTGGACTTTGATAATTACATTTTCAAACCTCTGGCCTGTGCTTAAGCATCATATTCTAATATTTGCTAGCGTGAATGCAAGTACTGGACGCATGCACACATCAGCCTAGATTTTAAGATTAAAATATCAGTTGGCATATTAGTATGTGTTGGTTAATGCATGAGTCAGATGTTTGAAAACAGTCTTATTGTAGACTGAAATAAGTAAAACATGTGACAACTAAATGTAAAACTATGACTGAAAAGTAGAATAAAACAGATGCCATAACAGCTAGAAGGCAGTGATGTCTGTGTGAGTGTGTCTTTCTAACCCACGGAGGCCTTTACGGCCAAAAGTTATGAAGTTGTATTCTTTTATTTATGACTTTCTGCAGCTCATTGGACATCTGTGGTAAGCAACCTATCTCTCACAAAGATACTGCTGAATCCTTCCTGGAATTTCCATTGTTTGATATTGTGAAGCATGTATGTGGTTTTTGGTATAGAAATCTGATAAACATGATTGTGACAGAAAATATGTGTCCAGGTTACATGATTCAGTTCTGCAGTAGGGAGTTGAGCAACTTGACTCTTCTGTATTCCAAACAACACTGGCAGGAACAAAAAAGCATCACATACCACTGTGAATGTAGCTTTCTTCTAGTGTTATTTGAAAGATTCACATTGCTCCATTTCTAAATGCATCATTTATCAGGTGCATCTATTGTTGATTTCATTAAGTGTTTAATAGATTTCTATACCAAGACCCACATACAGCTAAATGGAATAAGTAAATACAGGCTAATCTGTAGTGTAGCCCGAGGTTTTGGTTAGGCTTGGACGATACTATGTAGTTGTGAATTAGCAAAGCCAAAGGCTGTGAAGAGCAAAGAACTGTTTGTAATGACAGAGATCTGTAGTGTATCCGGAGGTCCATGTTAGGTTGTGAGGCTAATTTGGTTGAGAGTAGGCAAAGCCAACAAATGTGAAAATACAAGAGGGGTTGTGGTAAAGATATGTTAGAAGGGAACATTTGATATGACTTGAGTATTTGATACTATTTCTTTGTTATTTGTTGCTTTTTTTGGGGAGGATGTTGAATTGGTATCGTTGTCTTTATTTGAGGTGTATTATAGGTCAATTATCTGCTCCCATAGCTCAGTTAACAGTGTCGTTGACTACCACTCAGAGAGACCGGGTTTGATTCCCGGCAGGGGACTGGGTGTTGTGTTGTCGTCGTCATTTTCATAACCATCGACACGCAAGTCGCCGAAGGACCATCAAGTAAAATGACTTGCACTAGACGGCCGAACAATCGCAGATGGTATCTCCCAGCCAAAAATGCCTTACGGTTAAATTGAATGATTCACTACCATGTAATTTCTTGGTTGTTTCTGTTTTTATTTTTCATTTTTTGTGTGTTTATCAGTTTGGTTTCTTGGTTTTTTTCCCCAGTTTATAACGTCCTTGCCCAAAACCACAACATTCCGGCTCAAGTGAAGCACACTATGCCACCAGTCACCTTTGACCCCTGATGTCAGTGTGATGTGTTGTACAACTCGAAATACTGATCATTTGCAATAGGGATATTCTTTTGTTGCGAATGTGTCCTTACTTCCTACAATACAAATAGATCAATTTACCTTCACCATCCAGCACGAGTTTGTTTCTTTACATTTAGTATGTCCCTGCCCATTATGTCATAGTAGAAGGATTGCATGGGTACTGTTGGAGTTGGCAATATGGAAATTCTACACAAAAAGGGTGCAAAGCTCATTCAGTTAGCAATTAAAAAAACAAAAACAAAAAAAAAAAAAAAAAAAAAAAAAAAAAAACAGAAAAGTTTATCACTACATTTATTACTGAATGAAAAAATTTAATTCAGTTGTAAAATGTAAGCTTTTGATCGAA
The DNA here is from genome assembly GCA_026315105.1 of Locusta migratoria. Classification (NCBI taxonomy): domain Eukaryota; kingdom Metazoa; phylum Arthropoda; class Insecta; order Orthoptera; family Acrididae; genus Locusta; species Locusta migratoria. Next base: position 563,186,240 of record CM048747.1, on the reverse strand, counting down.
GTTAATTCATTCATTCCTTTTGGGTCCAAACGTTACAGCCCCCACATAGGAGAAGAAACTAGGTGCTTCCTTTTATAAGTACTACAATTTCATTCCTGCCCAGAACTCTACTCCAATGTGTTTTAAGTTATTGTTACTGTTATAAAAAGAAATTGTAACCTGGAAACAGAATGATTGTGAAAAAAGGCTAAATAGGTTTTAATTTGATTAAATGGCTCACAGGAAATGGGACTACTGCCCATTGGCTTTGACTTGCGGCATCGATGTTTTGTCGTGTGTGTGTGTTTGTAGGTGGCGTGAATAATTATGTGATGGCCGAGTTAAAGATGACAGTTTGTTTACCAGCAGAACATAGATTAAGATTTTGTATTTAAAAAATGATCTGCAGCTCCACTATGATAGGGAGGTATAGGTTAACAGCGCACAAGTGAGTGCCTAAGGTGGGGTGATATCAGTGATTGATGGTACATTCTGTTGTTGGAATCTGTAATTTATGAGGATAATCCCATATTATTTATTATCACAATACACGAGTATTAAGATAGTATCCCATCTATGGACTGCCCAACATGTTGATGACATCATGTGTCAAAGCTAATGGGTAGTATCCCAGTCTTTAGTTATGTTCAAATGTTTGTTAAGCTTATGGGACTTAACTACGGGGTCATCAGTCCCTAAACTTACAAACTACTTACGAACTAGCCTACTTACGAACTAGGACGGCACAAATATCCATGCCCGAGGGGGGATTCGAACCCCCGACCGTAGTGGCCGTGCTGACCGTGACTGGAGCGCCTCAGTCACCTCGGCCACCGCAGCCAGCTCTTTAGTTGTGCCAATTAAAATGAACAGTAAAAAATAATGAGGAAGGAAAGAAGGAAATGAAATCTTATTAAAAAATAAAGAGAGGAACTCGAATATCATACGATAAGTAGCAAAAAAAGTAAAAATCAAATCATTAATAACTACTGGAAAAGAGAGATTACTAAAAGAAATGAAGTCCTTGTACTTCAAAAAAGCAGTTGAAAGTTCACATATATGGCAGAGACAATCTGCATATTCATTAGCACTCTCAGGAAGGCAGTCAAAAACAATGAAGACCAGGGGAGAGAATTGTTGGACACACATGATAGCTCTTACATTTGCTGTATGAATACTACATAACTATATAAACTATATCCCACAAACTGGTACACAATAACAAATAATGCAATTTTTTATTCCTATTTCCTCAAAAATAATATGCAAATAGCAAACAAAAGGTCTGCATGACATATCTATAAGTTCAGTTACTCATTGTTCAGTTTCCAATAGTTACTGGTATTCATATTTCTAGTAGGTCTATGGAAGAATCTCTGAACAGAGTAACGCTATCCCTAAACACAAATAAGGCAATACACTAGGTGTACTGGCCCAATTGAATTCTTTTTCTAGCAAGTTGTTGTTGGTCTTCGAAGGGACTAAACAGCTAGGTCATCAGTCCCTTTCAAGCAAATGTTATAATGTATGCTGATGGTACTATTAACATATAAAATTCAAACCATTATGTCAGTAACGACAGTATGACCGTTAGTTGTACACAAAAAATGACATGAAGGTTCAAGCCACATTCAAAATAGCGTATTAGCTAGTCCTGTAAAGTAAAACCCTGCTTTCCTTGGTTGCATTAGGCTAACATGTCTGAACATGTAGAGTGGTCTATTCTACAGCAAATAAACATTCATGCTTTATTCACCGTAAGTAGTGCATTTAGATGCAACCCGATATGGCAAATTATACGAAACAACATAGTTCCATCTGTTGCACAATTTGTACCAGTAGTTATTCGGAATACGGTATCATACGTAAAGTTGTATGAAGCCTTTCGTATTAAACAACAATATATACCAAATTTCGAAACTACATGTAAGTGAACCTAAGTAAATAACACTGTGAAATAGTTATCTCCTTAAGAGACACACTCAATCAGAAATTGTAATACTGCCAGAAACCTTATTACTACGTTTCTGAAATCCGGTGGTAAGTATTAAAAGACACTGAAGATCACAGCAACAGAATCTACTTGCATTCATTTTTCATAAATCTTATTACTGAAATCACACTTGCTTTCACTACAGCACAACAATCTGCACTTCAAACAACTGATTTGCGCCAGGGTCTGTAATTGGTCATTGGAAAGCCATATTTCTCATAATACGTAGTCATAAATACGAAAAACGACTACAGCAACAGCATTCAAACCAATATGCAGGTGGTTTGTTTACACTTTACATGCGTGAGGCGTCTCGAGACCCGCCGGTCGCGTAGGTCGAGCCGCGCTCCTGATTGGCTAACGTAGATGACGTCAGGAACTAACATTTATCCAATCAGCATCTCGACCAGCGGATCCCGAGACGAGTGACCATAGATATGGTAGGAAGTGTAAGTGACTTCCGGTTGTCCACTTCCGGCGGCACTTTTCGGTTTTTAGCGTCCACTACCTGTTTCGCATATTGGCCACCCATAGCGCTAGTTGGCATCTTTTCTCTCTACTAGGGATGGCCTAAACTGCGATTTTTCGATATCAGTGATTTCTGTGACTGCTACTTTTATATATCTCTGATTCTTAGTTGCGATTTGTCACTGTTTACAATCGCACTGTACAAATCCTCGACATGTATCCCTCCGCACTCAAACTGCGATTTCGGTGACTCTGAATGCTACTTCTGCGATTTCTGCTACTGATATTGCTACTTCTGCGATTTCTGCTACTGATATTGCTACTTCTGCGATTTCTGCTACTTCCGTGATATCTGCTACTTCCGTGACTTCTGCGATGTGTGTGGCGAATGCAATATATATATCATCCATAACAGATCCTCTTCCTACATGTAAATATATACAAAAAAAAAAAAAAAAAAAAAAAAAAGAATATTGATGCTCATTTTACGTGTAATGTTGGGATTATTTACACATCGACAAATGTCAATTAGTCTTATAAAAGCTATTTCAGTGTTTGGTGTGCAATGTATAGTTAAAAGTGAGGTTATTCGCAAGGAATGTGTAACCGAAATCGGCAAGTAGGCCTATAGTCTACCTTAACAGAAACATTTCGTAGATTAGGCACACAGCAACTATAACAGTGCAACGAAAGTGCTATGTTCTTGCCTGTAGAATGAATGAATAGATTTTTTTAACATTGTGTGATATAAGTCACTTACCAATTTGAAAGAGATAAGTAAATGTGAAATACAACGTGAGTGACTTCTGAAAATGCCCTTTTCTCTATAAAACCTTTCGGTATCACTACATATTCTGCCAAATAACTATAGATAAGAGCTTGCGTTATATTTTACTAATCGACGTGCCGACCTAGTGTGCTCATGTTGGCAACTAAAGCTTCATTTTATAAGAATTTTTAAATTACTGACTGTACAGGGTTACACACAAGAAATCTTACAATCACAGCTTAAGAATAACATTAATTATTTATTTTATGATAAACAAAATATTATTTCAATCATTCTGTATGATTTAGATTTCTAGGATCATTCATCGGTCGTTGCCAACATAAGCACACTATGCCACCACTGCAGTAAACAAAAGTGTTAATAATACTGAAGGATCCGATACCACATCTGCTTTCACTCATGTCATCACAGGACGGAATGTACGAAAAAGACGGAAAACAACATTCCTAAACAAAAAACAAATCTGATAAAATAAAACTTTCCATTACGCGAAAAACTTGTTTATTTTCAAGTGTAATATTTTTATAGAATCCTAAAAGATACAAGTTTACTCCTATATAGCAGTACTTAACACTGTCCACATTGAAAATGGAGTTGGCCTACTGTTAAACATTTCGTAAAATTACCTGTACTTAGTTGACCACTTGATACCACCCCCTTGGAATATTTATTTTATGTACGATGTATAACGCAAGCAAAAATATTCGTCGAAACCAGATTTGCAATATAACATACGTATTCTGAATTCCCATAATAGTTGTAGTTTCTATGTCGAAAAATTATTTTAAACAGGGATCAAGTCCGTAAGACAATATTTATTTGGCATTCACATTTGTTGTCTTTACCAACTATAACCTAAAACATACAAGCCAGGCTTTGCTTCAGAACATGTAAATGCTGCCGCCAGGTAAAATAGTGCCACTAAGTGTAAACATTTTCACAAAGAAAATTATCTTCTTGCTCATTAATTCGACAACATCCCTAAACAACACACGAGTGAAAGTACGACAGTTGGTCAACAAGTAGCATAAGGCGGAATATTAAATGCTATGCTCAATTGCTACTTGCGACTCTTAATCGCGACTTTTCACTGAAATCGCAGTTTGGACCAGTGAGGACGTTCGAGCTCACTGGTTTGAGCCGATGGCGTTCAACCAACACATACACAAAAAGCCACACATACACGATGCAGACAGCGGGAAGCTAGAAGTACCAATTTCGGCCAACAGATGGCAGCCGGCAAAGTCTAAACTGCGCCTCTTAGTTGCTACTTGTGACTCTTAAGCCCGTTTTAAACGATCAACGAACTTGTAATAGATTGCTAACAAGTTGCGTTAATGGCGGCCGTCAGTCGTTTGAACGGCTGCACTAGTATGATCGCGCTAGTATCGAAGTGCGATAATTATAGCGATAAAGAAATAGGACGAGTTCTAAATTCGGTACTAGTGGGTTCACTGCGCATGCGCGAGCTAGCAGTTGTCTGCTGCAGTCGTCGCTCCAGTTAGTCCGTCATTTTCCTTCGTATTTACGTATATTTTGCGTTATGTCGAAGTTTATGATCAGAATGTATTAAAAAATGTATTTCTAATGACGGCATTCACACTGTTCGTCACCAGACCGTCACTTAACGTCAACGTCACGTTAAGCTTTCTCAAGAAGATTGTTTTGATTGAACGGTCGTCTGCTGACATCGGAAGTTAACCTATTTTCGTCACGCGATTTTCATACTGTAGTCGACAATTACACGGTTTGCGCGCAAACTTGTCTTATTAATCTTTAGTTTATTATTATGCTTTGGTTTAGCGGTAAATTGTAAATGTTTCATGACGACTTAAATGTTTATCTCAATTATTGTCCACCGAAAAGCGAGGTCGTACATGTGAAACCGAAAAATGGTTTATGATTTGCAATTTCGTAACAGAAAAGACTGAAGCCAATTGTTTATTTGAATAATATTGTAATTTGATGATGCAATTTTCATTAAATAGCATTTTAAATGAAAAAGTCAGTCCAAATGAAAGACAAAAATTCAGTTGTGCATGACGTTATTAACAATGTCATTGGGCAAATCGTAGTGGATAAAGTAAAGAAGGTCTATTTACGCTCTTATAAATATTGCTTGATGTGTTCATAAGTTTATTTTTTTCGCTTGAAAATACATGTGAATGTTTTGAAATGTTGTTTCACTACCCAGAACTTTACCACATTAAGTTGACCAAAAACATTGATTGCAAGGTTTTCTTTGACCGTCAATAACATTTAGCGTTGTTTCCTCAATTCCAGTATTAAACTATGACTTCCTACATAACAAATCGGCTTTTATAACCTCACTTTCAACATCTGGTATTACTGTTCTATTACGTTTATCGTCTAAACACGCTGCCACAAGATCTTGCTTGAGTTTGTAGTTCAGGGCTAGTACGCTAGGAGCGCTTCAGTAGACTATTATCTATCTTGTTCACCGTCACTCATCACTGAAATCGCAGGTAGACTCTATAGCCTGCCCAATGCAAAGATATTAGTACAAACTTCGACCAACAGATGGCAGAGTGCAAACTGCTTCTTGCTACTCTTAGTTGCGACTTGCTACTTTTAGTGCTACTGCGCTTCTAAACTGCGACTGAAATCGCAGTCAGAATCCGTAAAGTTGCGACTGTGAATACTGCTACTTCCAAATCACTGTGACTCTTAACAGATACGCGATTTTCGACCCATCCCTACTCTCTACCAAATACCAATGTTGAAAGTGAAATTATGACGCGATATGTTATGCATTTCTCAATTGAGTAAACTATTTAAGTCGTCATGAAACATTTGCAATTTACCGTTAAACCAAAGTATAATAATAAAGATTAACAAGACACATTTGCCTGCAAACCGTGTATCTGTCGAGTATAAAATTCGTGTGACGAAACTAGGTTAACTTGCGAGTCGCGATGTTACCAGACGACCATTCCATCAAAACATTCTTCTTGAGAAAGCTCACGTTGACGTGAGGTGGCGGACCGCCGACGGACAGTGTGCATTCCGCCATTAGAAATACATTGTGGATTAAATTCTGATCATAAACTTCGACAAAATGCAAAATATACGTAAACACGTCTCTCCATTTATAAATAATGCAGCCAATTTAACCTGACAAAACCTCATACAAAAATGAGGTAAATTAGGATAGTTGTGTGTGAAAGGAATATTTGGTAACATACAACTTCATAAGCATTTTGTCCCATTATTATGAGTTACAATAAAATTTAAAAAATGTAACATACAAAAATTTGCAGGTGTTTTGCAAGAATTATCATCGTACATGATTTTCCCAGAAGTTACACATTTCGTGTAGAAACGCCCACATTGGCACTAATAGATTTCTATAATATATAACCACAAGGAGAAACACGGAACAGTAACTGTGAGACGCTATAGTGGCACATATGTCGGTTATAAAAATCTATCACTGCTAATGCCTGTTGTGAACTATATTATTCTTATGTGTCAATCACTTCATTTACAGATGGCACAGAAAATCTCAGTAGGACTATTTTTACTTCATTTTCAGGCGAATATGTCACAATCCAAACTGTAAAAACATACGCATTTATCTTTAAATTCGTGTTATGAAAATTTCCACACCTTTCATTTATAGTATGTATGGGTGTAATAAAAAGGGGACGTACTGTATTAGAAGGCCACATAAGTTGAAATAATGCCTGTCTAATATACAAACTCAGCCTCAATCAAGAGAAAATGGAAGACTTGGAACACAAACCTCTTCGTAAATGTGCAGGCTTGTCTTTTGGCCGAGGCTTGTTGAAGGCCAATTCACACTGTCCGTCACGTCACGTCACGTCACCGTCCATCAGAACATTCCGCAATGTATTTCTAATGGCGGCATTCACACTGTCCGTCACCGGACCGTCACGTCACGTCAACGTCCGTCAAGCTTTCTCGAGAAGAATGTTTTGACAGAACGGTCGTCTGCTAACATCGGAAGTTAACTTAATTTCGTCACGCGAATAACATGTTGCAGTCGACGATTGCACTGTTTATATGCAAATGTGTCTTATGCATCTTTGTGCTGTTGTTGTACCTCGTTTTAGGGGTAAATCTCAAATGTTTCATGACGACTTAAATATTTTTGTCAATTGAGTGTCCCCCTATAATAGAGGTCGGATATCTGAAACCAAAAAATGGTTTATGTTACGTAACAATGTAACAGAAACGACTGAAGCAAACTGTTTATTTGAATAAGATTGTAATTTGAATACGCATTTTTCATTAAATAACACTTTAAATGAAAATGTCAGTTATAATGAAAGACAAAAATTCAGTTGTTTACGACGTATTAACAATGTCAGCATGCAAATCGTAGTGGTTAAAGTATACAGGCGATATTTATGCTCTTACAAGTATGGTTTGATGTCTTCATATGTTTATTTTTTCGCTTGAAAATAGATGTCGATGTTTTGAAATGTTGTTTCAGTTCCCAGAAAGTTGGCCAAAAACATACACTGTAAAGTTTTCTTTGGCCGTTAATAACCTTTAGCGTTCTTGTTCCCCCTTTTCTAGTATTAAACTATGACTTTCTACATAACAGATCGCCACTCATAACCTCACTTTCAACATCGCGTATTGAGATGGACGAATTGACGTGACGGACACGGACGGACAGTGTGAATACAACTTGACGTGACGGTTCCGTGACGTGACGGACAGTGTGAATTGGCCTTAAACGCTTTGAAGTTAGTCAGAAAACAGTTTGACGAAAATCCTCTGACTTAAACTTTCGGTCGCCAACTATCAGCTCCACCACTCGAACACCAGATTGGCCAGTCAGATATCGTCAGCAAGAGTCAGAAGTGCCACTCGAACGCCTCAAACTGTTCTTGACCGTCAGCAGCGCCACTCGAACGAAGCTAATGTTTGTGACGTATCTTCCACAGTTTTGTACAGTAGTTTCTTTGCTTTTGCCTGCCTCTTATCTTTTTTAGTTAGGCGGGTATTACCATGGAGGTAAGAAGAGGGGAGATGCCACTACTGGCGTCTGCTATACTTCTGTTTGAAGCCGGTCAGCAGCCATGTTTGTTTGTTCAAAAGACTCACAGACCATAATGGAATGTGATTTTCTTCACTTTATTAATGATATCAAAACTGTTAATACAACCATAAATAACACACACAGGCATTATCAACTGCAACTCTTCGACAACTCAACACAGCAGCTCAGCAGAAAACTAATGTTTTGAACAAACTATAATGGCGGAGCTAGGTTTGCCGGCTTCAAGTTTGTGACGTCATGCCCACTCCCCTCTTTTTACCTCCATGGGTATTACACTGTAAAAGATCTTTGTCAAAGATCTTTTATCAAAGCTCTTTGGTCAAATCTTTGACAGTGTAATGGGTCATCTTTTATAAAAGATTTCTTTTATAAAAGATATTTGATAAAAGTTAGCGAGAGAGCCTAGATTTTATAAAAGTTCGCCATTGTATACATGTGTCTTTCCTTGCTTTGACGTCTTTTAACGTACAAATTAACGTAAAAATGTATTTGTTGTGTCGCTACTGCCACAGTGATCGTTTCAAAGTGAGAAGTGTGCGGAATATTTATTAATACAAAGCACATTTACTAAAATATACGGTTAGAATCGTATAAAGAAAAAGCTACTGCTGTCAGTTGTATTCAAAGTGGCTCACTGTGGATAATGATAAGGGAGAAATTATATGTATCAAAGGATATATGGAGATGCATAAGTGAAATAAATGTTTTTATATGTACTCTAACCTAACCTCGTAATTCCTCCTAAAGTGATTTACATTTTGCTTCAGTTGTGTCTGCAATAATACGTGAATTCTTAGGCCTACCCTGTACGATTCCTGTATTTTACTGCCTGTTGGAATAGATTTTGTATGTGGATATAAATGGGACGATCTTCGCGGAAAAGGCATTAATAATTTGCGTAATTAGATACTGCACTAATTAGCTCCGTATTTTTTCTTGCTTTGCACAATGCTTTTCGTGATTTAACCACAAGTCCATGTATTTAGACAGATACTTTATGTTTCGGAAAATCAGGCAAAATAAAGGCCAATTCACACTGTCCGTCACGTCAACGTCACGTCACGGAACCGTCACGTCAAGTTGTGTTCACACTGTCCGTCCGTGTCCGTCACGTCAATTCGTCCATCTCAATACGCGATGTTGAAAGTGAGGTTATAAATGGCGATTTGTTATGTAGAAAGTCATAGTTTAACACTAGAATCGACGAAACAACAATGCTAAATGTTATTGACGGCCAAAGAAAACTTTACGACGTATGTTTTTGGCCAACTTACTGCGAACTGAAACAACATTTCAAAACATCGACATCTATTTTCAAGCGAAAAAATTAACATAGGAAAACATCAAACAATACTTATAAGAGCATGGATAGGCCTGATTACATTGTCCATTACGATTTGCCCGTTGACATTGTTAGTACCATCGTAAACAACTGAATTGTTGTCTTTCATTAGAACTGAATTTTTCATTTAAAATGTTATTTAATGAAAAATGCGTAATCAAATTGCAATCTTATTCAAATAAACAGTTTGCTTTAGTCTTTTCTGTTATAATGTCACATGACATAAACCATTTTTTTGGTTTCAGATATCAGACTTCGATTTTAGGGGGACACTCAATTGACAAAAATATTTAAGTCGCCATGAAACATTTGAGATTTGCCCCTAAAACGAAGTATAACAACGAAATAAAGATTAATAAGACACATTTGCATATAAACAGTGCACTCGTAGCCTGTAACATGTAATTCGCGTGTCGAAAAAAGGTTAACTTCCGATGTTAGCAGACGGCCGTTCCGTCAAAACATTCTTCTCGAGAAAGCTTGACGGACGGTGACGTGACGTGACGGTCCGGTGACGGACAGTGTGAATGCCGCCATTAGAAATACATTGCGGAATGTTCTGACGGACGGTGACGTGACGTGACGTGACGGACAGTGTGAATTGGCCTTAAGTGTCACACTGCAGTAAACTATAAAAATGTCTTCCGCAGCACATAATCCAAAATGAAGCATAACATGAAAGAACTACGTAAATGTTCTGTCTTCTCAATTATGATGAAGTGTCTAACAAGGTTATGTTTAGCATGACATCTTCATGACACACGTTAACTTATTTACCCATTGACACAGCTTTAGGGTTTCCTGAAACGTCGATTTTGATGAAGTATTTCTAATTATGTGGGCGAATTAAAATGGTTGCTCACACGTTCTTAAACAATTTAGGTTATTCTGTTCTAGAAGTGTAGCTCATGAAGTACATTTGTGCGAGCACTTTTCGTATTTTCCTCTCGCTATTCACGGTTTTACCTAAAATTGTTTCCATTTTTCATTCTTTGCAGTGAATGCACTCCCGAGCATCATTATATTACGTTCTATAATACAGACGATTGACTATTTTGGAGTCTTTTCATAGCAACTATGACAAAATATTTTACGCTAGTGTAATGTGCACCTGTGAAGCAGTTTCGTCAAAGATCTTGGATAAAATCTTTGACAAAAATCTTTGTCAAAGATCTTTTACAGTGTAATACGGGCCTTAGTGTTGGGAGAGCTTATGTTCACGACCATGGAAACCCACGTGACGTCATTATGACGTAGCCATGCTGTATCGAAGAAGACAGAAGCCATATATCGACCTTTCGACTTCGGTTAACATTCGAGATGCTGAAGCTGAACTAAATGACAGTTTTGTTTTGACAATTTGACGTCTCCATCTTCAGAAAGATATACAGTACCGCGGTATATTGTTACGTATTTCGTCAAGGCAGGATTAAAAGGAGCTAGATTTTAATACAAACATTCCCGACATACCACTGAAAAAACTCAGGAAGTAATCGTTTCGTAGAAAACCTACCTATTTGCTGACTGGGTTGTTGCCCTACTGTCGTGTGGAACAGTTTAGCCATGGAATACTACGAAATTGGTAGCAAATAGATACAAAATTTATGTATTGCTGGGTACCACTGTGAATGAATGAATAATCATTACATGTGTTTATGTACACTCTTTGACATAAAACCTGGCCGCCGGCCGGCCGCCGCTGAGCCTAAGTCCGAGCCGATCGCGACATGGGACAATAAAAGTGGCCACGCTGATTCGCTCTAAGTCCAACTATCTGCACAATCTGGCAACACTGCAGACTGCGGGAGTTCATACTGTGCTTCTTGTTTGCAGTTAGAAGACAACTGGGTCAGCTACCTCCGTGGTCTTGCGGTAAAGTGCGCGACTTGCATGTTCACTATTAGCGATCGAAACCGACTGTTGACAAAAGTTTTAAATTCATGTCACTCGTGCATGCTGATGCCACATGTGTAAGGGGAGCATATGTGTAACGTATTTCATTTTTTGGTACACTGGTAATAACATTCCGGTAGAATAACATCGCCGCCTCAGGCCGCAGCACTTGGCAGAGCTCTCCGCGGCCCACTCGCCGGCAGCAGCGGTGGCGGCGCTACACAGCGCTGTCTCGCCCTCTGCCCACAGCGCCTGCCGCCGCTCATCGCCCTGGATATGCTGTAGTGTTGCTAAGTGGTGCTCCACAAAAAAGGTTGCGATTCGTATTTCACACAGGATATAACGAAGCAGACCACCTATTTTGAATGATGAGCATATAATACATTAGAGACGCAAAAAATTGTCATTGTCCAATCCAATGGCACTCTACGATGGTTAACACTTATTTGTGGTTTAAATCTCGATCCTTTTCATTTCAGAAAAGCCTCTCATTCAATTTGTTGTTGTCATCAGTTCATATGTTTTCATCAAGACACAATATGTAACTCACTAAAATGTTTTAGTGTCGTTGTTTCATTCCTTACGGTAAATGTATGAGCTAAATTATGCGAATACGTTTCAGTGCACGTTCTAAAGCAACACAGGCACACTGCAAGGTTCGTGTCTTCATGTCTCATTTCTACTGGAGATATTTCGCATCAATGGAGGTGAATTCGAATTTCTTCGAAGGCGTTTGTATGGTGAAGCAAAGAAGACATGTAATACCATTTCCATAATTTGAAGTCGACCTGTCTGAAAGACCTATTGTATAAAGCTTTTCTTATGATTCTGTTAAAGTGTTTCTTCTGGCAATCTGCAGCGAATAAAGTAAAATGAAACAAAATAAAATTCCATCCCCAAAAGCAATTTCTCCAACCAGGATTAGAACAGCCGCCTCACACCAGGCTTGCATCGTAAGACACAAGCAGAACCACACAGCCAACCACACACTGCCGCCTGGTGCCCTCAGTCTCTCACATATTCAATGCTGAGCCTCTAACGCATCGCGAAAGATAACCTGAAAGTCACCTACACAAATAACTACATTCCTTGAGTGCAAAAGTTAAATTTCTGTCTCTCATTTCACGTGGGCATTACACATCACGAGTCATGAAAGTAGAAGAGGAATGTCAAGTGAACTTAGTGAGACAATTCAGTACCACTTGCGGAAGTAACTGCACTGTCACAATGTTGCCAAATATCAGCAACGATGTTGCCAGTTCTTAGCTGTACTAGGAAGACCTGTGTAGCGATAAGCGACGCGAAATCGCGCTCGTCTCATATGGGCTTCTAGAGGGGAGTCGCGCATTTTGGTTAATATGCGGCGCTCTCTCCTGATAGATTCCGTCGTCACATTTAGGATGCAAATATTTAATTCGTCCAATGAGGCCGAAACTAGCGTTTACATTTTTTGAGACTTTACTGCATTATGATATATTTTCAGCAAATGACTAGAGAAGTTAAAAATAAGGATATTGTGCTTGCAACATACGGCAGATCAAAGACTGAGATATATAAACTTCCATTACGGTTACAGTTTCATCTCCCCCCCCCCCCCAAAAAAAAAAGATACTAAAAGAATTGCTTTGTTACATTTCGACAAAAGCTAATTTTTTGATGGAAAGTTACTGTAAATCAATGATGCCATCACGATTTCAGTTTCACCCCCCTCTCCCCCCCAAAAAGACTAAAACAATCACTTTTTAAGATATCTACAAAAGCTATTTTTAATGAGTTACTGAAAATGAACGTTGCATCATCCATCACTAAACAGTAACGTATCAAACACTTCACATCTTGAAAGCGACAGCCCACAATATTCTCAATCCTACTAGCATCTGGTCTCAACTGGCTTTTAGCCATGCATTGAGAAGAAATGCTGATGAATTGGTAACTTACCCTCATCAACTTTCAGTGAGAGCTTTTTGTAACAAAACGAAAAAGTAATGCATACCATCATTTTCTCCAATGATACTAGGCACTGTTGTCCGAAGATGGACTGTATCTACATTGAGTCTTGTCAAACGCGTCTCACATTCAAGGAATATTAAAAGTAAAGCAGTCAAAAATCTGAAGATTGGTTTGAACACCACAGTGCTTTACTAGGCATGCTCCTGTCTGGAGGTGGTATGCCGTTGCCTTCCTCCGACCTTTGAACTGAACTGACTTACCCAGCCAGTTATAGGGGGACCTACAGTTTAACGTGGGTTCCGAACCACGGCAAGGAATATTACCTATTTAGTCCTCATGAAGCTGTAACAAAACAGAGAATCTGGGTGGTTGTGCATATTCGTAAGTTTTCTTACTTTGCCGTAATAGTTGATGCAAGATGAGCAAAGTACAAATCCATCATCTATTGGTTTTGTCGATTCTTTGGGCAGTCTTCTTTGGTTTGTACTCCCTCACTTCGTCGGCGATCTACTGGTTTTATTGAAAATACAGTAATCACAATTACGCGACTATTTGTCCCACATTTTAATATCTTTGGTTTTTATTCTGAATGACAGTGATGATTTCTGTTGGTCTGGTTCCATATATCGGAGCCTAATTCATGAAATTTTATTCCCATGACAGATGAAAGCAATTAGAATCTTGTGTCTCTTTAAAGAATTTTCATATGAAAAAAATTAACACCTGAAGATGAGTATTTAAAAACGTGAAAACGGTCGTGGACCTGTAAAGCAACGTTCTAAATAATAATAATAATAATGATAATAATAATAATAAACAGCTGACGCGGCTTCAGAAATTATTATTTACTTTATGGGATGATTGAAGTGATTTCCAAATAAATTATTCTATCTATATTTAAAATTTTACCATCATTTTAGAACAATTGATAAATTCATTTAAGAAAATGTTCTTTCGTTTTGTTTGTGATGTCACTTGATATTCTTGAAGTAGGTGGCTACAGCATCTGCTATGAGGTTTCCAGGAGACAGTTGGCAGGGTGATTTTGTTTGACAGTAAGCGGATAAATTTAAGACGTAACGAAACGAAATGATGAGATCCAGCTTTTGCGACAAAACGCACCCGATTTCTAAATTGGCTAGGTTTTCAGAAAGTGACTATTATACAGCTAGACATTACTGCTGTAAACCCTACCTCATTGATTTACCCACAGCTGAGGCAGATTGCTCGCAATGTGAAAGAGAGTAGGAGAAGTTAATGTATGAAACGACCTTCTTGAACACAAATTCAGTTAACTACGACAGTGAGCATATTATGATGTTAATTTTTCAAAATATTTAATGTAGGTGACAAGAAAAAGTCAACTGACTGCAGAATTGCATATCAGACTAACATCTACATGATGCCGAAGTTGCGAAACAATAGGCCCTACTACGACGTTGGAAAATCTTGATTACATTGATTGTCTGATGAACGAGTTTTTGTAGCTGGCGTCCTGCATGTTAGGATCCGGATCCGTAATTCCACTCAGGCTCGAGATACTGTGCTCTCCAAATTGCACATATGTCACATGGCCAGCTATTAAAAAAAATCAATGAATACCTCATTGAGTGTATTACCAGTTTCGTTTCTCGGTTTATGGTTGATTCATAAGCAGGACTTATAGTTATGTTTACTGTACTCCATTAACTAACAATAAGACTCACAATTTGTCGCAGAAAAGTCTTCCTAAAAACTCAAATTTTGTCCAGTTTCCTTCGAGTTTGCTTCCTGATAAAATAAAATGTCCGCAGGTCAATATGGAAATTACAAGCGACCTGTTATTGACAGAACATCTTGCTACGTTAAATAGCGTTCCATTTGAATTTTTTGAGCACTATCCTTGATGAGGTACTCAATGGATTCCAGACCTGTCTTTGTTGCCTGCCTCGTTGATTTCATAAAATGTTACATAGTCTCATGGCCGGATGCGAAGCAGACATAGTTTTAATTGCAGTGTGTTCATTACAGTGCGGTGATAGGTTTCAAAGTACAAACTTAATGGCGACTTTTAGGTGCCAGGTATCTCACGTCGATAGATTATCATTCGATCGGTGTCGTCGCATATAGCGGACGACATTAATTTACTAACCATTGCAATGTTCAATGCAATTCGTGAATTTCATTTATTTCCTATGAACGCGTAAGTTCGGCGAGGTCTACCGAACATCTGTTAGACTCTGTTTGATGGCTTCGTGTATTCAGAGCGACAACTATCCTTTCCCTCCAGCAGGCGCGCTCCGCCTTCTCCGTTTCCAAATGCGCGCGCCTTCGCTCGCTCGTTGTGCCGCATTTACCAAAACGACCGTGGCTGCCTCCACCGCGTCATACCTCTTATCGACTTCAGAACATTAATGAAATAAATTACCCTTCAAGTTGGTGACCACTAAACGCTACTGTTAGCATTACTCATGATGCAAGAACACTTTATGTTGCAGTGTTACTATGATGTCTGACATAGCTCTTAAAAATTCTAAAATTTATTGAAACTATCCTTAACGCGGTAGCAATTATCGAGTGGACAAAAGGTATTTTATACGTCTTAGTGTATTTTAAAACCACGTTTATATGCATTTTCCATTTGAATGATTGTTTTACGCTTTTCAAATTTTGTATGTGTGAAATTTTCATTCAATTTCAAACATTTTTATGAGAATACTACAGAGACATTTGATACATTTGTTTTATTTCTATTTCACCTAACCCCTCTTATGTATTAGTCACGAAAAGATCGTGAAGGTAAAAAAGATAGGGCGATATGAACTCACACTAAGTCTTACCAGAAATAGTTTTAACAGCGAACCATTCACGACTGGAAGAGAAACAGGCGGAAACAGCAGTTGTATAAAACGTGCCCTCCACCACACACCAATTAAGAAATGGCGTTAATGAAGCAGTGTCATCCAGTTCTAAGTTAAGTTGAAAGTTCAAGGTCTCTTGTTCAGAGGGAAGTTGATTTGAAATGAACTGCAAAATTTGTACCAACACACGGAAACATGAACAAAGTAAGCTCTATTGCACACGAGACATGAAAGAAAGAAGGAAGATTACGATTTACGTCCCCTCGACAAGGGGGTCATTAGAGCGAAGAAGAAGTTCGGATTGTCATGATAAGGATGTGGAAGGAAATCGGCTGTGCCCTGCCGCAGGGACCATTCCGGCATTTGCCTAGACTGATTTAGGAAAATCATGGAAAACTCAAATCCAAATGTCCAAAGGCCAGTTCGATGCGCCGTGCAGTCCAAAGGCCAGTTCGATGCGCCGTGCAGCCAATATGAGTCGAGTGTGTTACCACTTCACTAACTCACTCCGTAGCAAAAACGAATGCGAGTAAATATTGCATTATCACACGATTCTGAGTTACGTTAATTAAGTTTCAGGGCTATCGTTAGTATAAAATCAATTGTAAAATTTGTAACAAAAACACAAAAGACAATAAAGCAACTTAATAAACACGTGTTACAACGATTCAAATTGATCGATGAATTGTGCCATGGTTTAAAACAACATTAGGGAAAGCAATTGCACTGTTGCTTGTTAAAAGTTAGTAAATAAAAGTATTGACATATCTCTTATTCATTGATTTTTAACAGATGCCGTAGAATGTGCAAGGCTGTAATTTTACCGCTATTATAAAAATTAAGTTCAACCACTTCACGAGGAGAATTATAGGGAAAATATGTGTTTAACAATATTAAGGAGATGAACAGCAAGAGCAAACTGTTTACGATTACGAACAATATTCGTACAAGTAAATATACCAACGGTGGAAATACGACCGCCTACTGCAAAATGAATTATGTGGAGCACATGTTTTCTTTCAACGTGAAATCTGGGACCGGCAGAGAAAGTATTATCCATCTAGAGACAACGGAAAATGTAATGCGGTCGGAACCGTCCGCTTCTCTGCCTTTCGTGGAGATATTTCAGATGAAAGCGTTCTGCCCATGGACGATAGACCTGAAATAACCAAACGGTTTGGTTTATAGGACAATTTCACTTTTGGCGGTTGCAATTACTTTACAAATAATAGATCGAATGAATGGAGTAATTTGAAGGGAAACGAAGTATTACAATTACTTTGAATCACCTGCAAAGATAAAAATATTTAAGACAAAAAGTACTTCCGAAGCAACATTAAACACTAACATTACAATTCACCTAAACAGGGGCATCACTAAACGAAGAAAACAGTTTCTTATTGGGAAAGGGTATGCGGATGTAATAGAAATCACTAAATTCTGCAGCAAAAGACGTCTGGTCAATTTTATGATTATCGGTAAAAACTTGCGTAATAGCTGCTCTAGGACGGTACCCGCCAGATGCTCATTTTGGTGATATTCCTGAACTGTGAGCCGCGTATGACAAGATTGAACGTATATTCGTCCAATTTGGGACAAAAATGCGTAGGAATTTTGGAGAAAGTAGTCATTTCACACTTTATCCGTTTCCTTAAAAGAAACACTCCTTGGAAGTTGATGAAGGTAAGTCATCTATTCATCAGCATTTTCAATGATGTTGTCTGCTTTTGGACTGAAGCCCTACTTAGAATGGGCTTTGGCAGCGCAGCATGGATAAAAGCCAGTTGAAGCAAGCTGTTTGTAGGAATGAGGATATTGTGGAATGGCCAAGAAATTCTTCCTATAGCTTAGCAGTATTGGTTACGATACTAGGCAACTCTGATCGTTCCCTTAGTACCAGAATTAGAGGTATTTTCCAATATTCATGAGGATATGAGATTAGTCATTGCATTTAAATGACTCTGTTATCCTGAATTAAATTTTCGACCGCAGAAAGGTCTACCCCTGCTTAAATTGCAAACAGTTTTGTGTTTTATGTCGGGACTGTGTATGTTAACTGCAAACAAATGTCAGATAACTGAACGAGTAATCTCATTTTAGCTCGGTGGCGCCATTCTCGTTTTCTGATCTACAGCAAGCATAGTTGCTTAGTGAGGTATCGTTGTACTAATGATGTGTGTGGCTTCAGGTCTATTTTACTCCTCTGAAAAATGTCCTAAATGGTATTCAGCAACGAAATCCCAAAACTCATTGCAGTCTGTCAGCCAAGAGATCGGCATTTTCTATTGTTATTGTAATCTTTATCATTCTGCTGTAATACCGTAAACATCATTGATTACTATCATTATTATCATCATTAATATCATTAATTCAGTTCCAAAAGCGTTCTTTCCCATGTGGCCAAGAGACCAGAAAGAATGTGTGGTTTGACGAAAAATAGGACCATAGGAAAAAGTAGGTAAAAAGTTTGTAACAATATCTGTTGATTTAACATCGTGACCACAGATACTAAGCAACAACACATGCAAGTCATAGGTTGCAACGCTCGAAAAATCCATCAGACACATGGGTTCGGATTCTCATCATCATTTGTTGGCCCAACAAAACTATAACACTACGAAATAAAAAGTTACTTAGTAGTCTATAGATTATATGTATATGTTTACAAAGGAAAAACCTCAGAATTGCACATTTCCCACATATACAGTTTAGTTTCTGGTCGTAAGGCTGCATTTTGAAACGCAGCCGCTTTCAAGTTGCAAAGTTTTTCGAGATGAATGGGGCATCATTGATTTCCAGTAACTTTCCATCAAAAAATTAGCTTTTGTCGAAATGTAACAAAGCAATTCTTTTAGTATCTTTTTTTTTGGGGGGGGGAGGGGGAGATGAAACTGTAACCGTAATGGAAGTTTATATATCTCAGTCTTTGATCTGCCGTATGTTGCAAGCACAATATCCTTATTTTTAACTTCTCTAGTCATTTGCTGAAAATATATCATAATGCAGTAAAGTCTCAAAAAATGTAAACGCTAGTTTCGGCCTCATTGGACGAATTAAATATTTGCATCCTAAATGTGACGACGGAATCTATCAGGAGAGAGCGCCGCATATTAACCAAAATGCGCGACTCCCCTCTAGAAGCCCATATGAGACGAGCGCGATTTCGCGTCGCTTATCGCTACACAGGTCTTCCTAGTACAGCTAAGAACTGGCAACATCGTTGCTGATATTTGGCAACATTGTGACAGTGCAGTTACTTCCGCAAGTGGTACTGAATTGTCTCACTAAGTTCACTTGACATTCCTCTTCTACTTTCATGACTCGTGATGTGTAATGCCCACGTGAAATGAGAGACAGAAATTTAACTTTTGCACTCAAGGAATGTAGTTATTTGTGTAGGTGACTTTCAGGTTATCTTTCGCGATGCGTTAGAGGCTCAGCATTGAATATGTGAGAGACTGAGGGCACCAGGCGGCAGTGTGTGGTTGGCTGTGTGGTTCTGCTTGTGTCTTACGATGCAAGCCTGGTGTGAGGCGGCTGTTCTAATCCTGGTTGGAGAAATTGCTTTTGGGGATGGAATTTTATTTTGTTTCATTTTACTTTATTCGCTGCAGATTGCCAGAAGAAACACTTTAACAGAATCATAAGAAAAGCTTTATACAATAGGTCTTTCAGACAGGTCGACTTCAAATTATGGAAATGGTATTACATGTCTTCTTTGCTTCACCATACAAACGCCTTCGAAGAAATTCGAATTCACCTCCATTGATGCGAAATATCTCCAGTAGAAATGAGACATGAAGACACGAACCTTGCAGTGTGCCTGTGTTGCTTTAGAACGTGCACTGAAACGTATTCGCATAATTTAGCTCATACATTTACCGTAAGGAATGAAACAACGACACTAAAACATTTTAGTGAGTTACATATTGTGTCTTGATGAAAACATATGAACTGATGACAACAACAAATTGAATGAGAGGCTTTTCTGAAATGAAAAGGATCGAGATTTAAACCACAAATAAGTGTTAACCATCGTAGAGTGCCATTGGATTGGACAATGACAATTTTTTGCGTCTCTAATGTATTATATGCTCATCATTCAAAATAGGTGGTCTGCTTCGTTATATCCTGTGTGAAATACGAATCGCAACCTTTTTTGTGGAGCACCACTTAGCAACACTACAGCATATCCAGGGCGATGAGCGGCGGCAGGCGCTGTGGGCAGAGGGCGAGACAGCGCTGTGTAGCGCCGCCACCGCTGCTGCCGGCGAGTGGGCCGCGGAGAGCTCTGCCAAGTGCTGCGGCCTGAGGCGGCGATGTTATTCTACCGGAATGTTATTACCAGTGTACCAAAAAATGAAATACGTTACACATATGCTCCCCTTACACATGTGGCATCAGCATGCACGAGTGACATGAATT